>OY728135.1:226022801-227291797 GCA_963277665.1 Viscum album | reverse complement strand
TAAGAGTTATCCTCAACAATTCTTGTGATTCCAAGAGGTTCAAAGGGTCACCGAATCACTTTATATAGTAATCGATACTATTCAACAAATGCTCAGAAATCCTTAAATAATAGTACTAAAGTGAAATACATACACAATTTATGATTATTATTACAAAGATATCATTGATAAAATATTTTTAAATTATATTTATTGAATCCAAATATAATCCCATTAATCATTCCACATTTTTTGTTTCAATATCATAATCTTGAACTTGATCTCTTCACTTATTCTAGGGTATATTCCCTTGATACAATGGAAATTCATTTTTGTAGTGCTCCGTATCATTAAATTTGAAGCATAAAACATTGGAAAATTTATTATTTTCCTTAAAATAATGAGAATTGTGGCCTTTCTCTCCACATTTTTTACAAACTCACATTCCATTCAATCATGTAACGGTGTATTTATTTCAACAATTATCTCATGTGAAAAAATCCTTCTTTCCTGTTTTCCCTATATCCTTATTTTTCATTTCTTTCCTCTCCATCTACTGCTTTCCTTCATAGCTAAAAGAATTATATAATTATTTTTCTCTCATGATAGCACATGATACTATGGACTCATATGATGGGAATTTTTGGATACAAATTCCTTTCGACAGATTAGATTTAACCCATAAAAGAAATCGTAAATCATAATCTATAGATAACATAGAAATTTTTTACCATGCCTTCCTATCCTATTAATGTTGTCTCTATACATAGAAACATTTTCATCATCCTTTTCTCTTAGATTCTGGAATTCTCTCTCCATATCCCCTCATTTCCCATGAGGAAAATGATTTTACAATAAGAGTAAGTTAATATCCATCCATTCTATGTTTTTTTCTTTCTTCATCATATTTATTATTTTGAATGAATGAACACCATTGATCTATGTCTCATGATAAATGAAATAATACCATTAAAAATTTATCCCTTCCAATGACTCCTAAAGTGATAAAATCTTCTCTACGGAACATATCCATTGATCATATAAAAATGGATTTTTAGTGCCATTAAAGGATGTGGTTGTTTTCTCATGATGCAGCATAACATTGTTGAACATTGTGGTAGATTCTTAGGTTTCTCCATATAGTAACATTTATTTCCCAAAACATGAGTTAGCTTCCCCATTATGGTTATAATTTCTTCATTTCTTTCTCCAACTCAATGTCCAACTTTATTATATTTCTGAGGAGGTAAATCCCTACATAGGGTTTGTGAAATAATACATTTTACATTCCTTCTACTATGCATAATTTTAAAATAATATCATACACTATATTAGATCAACACATTATGGAACATAAATTTATAATCCCAATACTAGTGAAACACATAACATTAATTGAAACTTTTATTCATTTACTATCTCAAAATCATAAACATAGATGATTTTAGAAAATTTTCAAATCCTAAAAACATTTTCAAACCCTACATAATCATTTATAAATAAAATTTGAATTAACCTCATTATATCCCATGTGAGTTTCAAATGATGCGCCTAATAAGGCCCATTTATATGTGTTATGTAATGTTTGAGTCAAACAAGACATTCAATTTCTTGAGTTATTACCCTTAGTTACATCTATTCAAGGCCTTTTTCAATATCATGATTAACTCAAGATGGATGCTTAGCAATGACTCTTCCCGGAATTTTTTTTGGACAACTAGATTGGTACCACTTTATCTCTATTTTCCTCCAAATAATTTACTAAAAAACACTAATTGTTCTGTCAGGGAGGTGTTAAATTCTCATACCTCTAACCTTCCCAACTACATTATTCATGTCATTGATAATTATACCTATTACAACTCAAATTACTTATTTATTTTTGATCCTTCTCATAATGGTGTTCATGAATCAAAAAATATTTATAATCATAACTTTCAAAATTTGGATAACAATTTTAGTTGGTTATTTTTTTTTATTATTCATCAATTAAGCCGTCGATGTTTACTCGTGTTTGGAATATTGCTCACAACACAGTCCCCACTGATGTTTGTCTTCAATATTTTGGGATTAAACTTTTCTCTAAATGTAAATTTTGTAAACAACATAGAGAAGATACAAACCATATTTTATGGTCTTGTGCTACAGCTTATGCTCTTTGGAACTGTGTTTTTGAAAAAAATTGTTGCAGTTGGATTCGTCTTGACTCTCTCTTCCAGAAACTAAAGAACTATGTGGAAATTGGACCCTCTCATCAAATAAAAAATATTCTCTTAGATTATATTGTTAAAATTCTCTATCTGATCTGGTATTATAGAAATTCAGTCACTTATAAAAATTCCTCATTCATTCTAAATTTTGGACAGATGTGGATCCACATTTCCATTCGAGAAGCTGCCTCAATTCTAAAGTGTTGTTGTGACAAGTCTATCAAAGAATCTAATATTCTTGGATGTCTTTGGATTGATGGAATCAATCTTCATCCTAGGAATACATTTTAAGTTCTCCTGTAAGCCTTGTTCCCATGATAGATTAAAGTGACTGTGGACGACACATCTAAGGGAAATCTATGTCCCTCAGTTTTTCGTGCTATCTTGAGATACCACCATGGGAAATTCATCGGTTGTTTCTATGGAATATGTGGAATCTCTTTATCCCTGGAAGATGAAATGATGACTGTGATCGACACTATTTACTTTGATATGAAACAGGTTTGGAACAATATTTGTATTGAGAGTGATTAGACAACTATTGAGCAATCCATTTTTAATGGAGTGGTGCATCTTTCTTGGCCGCTTGCAACTCGATAGATAAACTGTCATACTTTTCTCCTGGAGTTCAGTTACAATGACACTCATACCTTCTGCGAGGCCAACATGGTAGTATATAGTCTTTCTAATAAGGGAGTTAACCAAAACATAACCTATCTTGTTGACCTTCCTGATGATATTCTTCCAATTTATGATAAGGATTGTAAACATATTTCAGAGTATTTTAACCCCATTCTTTAAAATAATAATTTATGTCATGGTCATTGACTAAGGAATCACCTCTCTCAAAAATAATGTATTGTGTCCCAAAAAATATGATAGTTTCATTATGTTATTAAACTATATACACACTTTAATTTTATAAATATTTAAAAATATGAAATACAAAAATTGTTTTAGTTGAGTATAAAATTATTCCCCATAGAGTATCTGTGCATATAATTCAGAAAACATTTCCTTTTATCCTAGGAAAAATAAATCATTGTAAAGGACTGAGATCAGATTCCCAGTAAGGGTATGAGTGAACTAGAATCTATAATAACTAAATAATCATTATCAATATGGAATGGTAAATAACAAAAACACAATCCATTTAATTGATAAACTGGTCATACTAAATCCTAAAAAAAGGTTGATCAAATAATGCAATAAAAATATCACATAATCATAAAACTTATCCATAGATATTCTAAATAATTTAATAATAACATGGAAATAATTGACATGATAATGAGGTAATGGGTAATGTCGGATATCTGAAACTATCAAGACCTTTAACAATATAGTTTAAATATGTGGGTTAAAATGTATATAATTTGGGAAACTTATGTGTCTCACAAGACTAGTTGATGTATCAAGGGGATGACTATAAAAAGGTCCCAACTATCATTTATTAATCCCAATACATTATATATAATAAATGGTTGAACCACAATCAACATAAAATTCATAATGTAAAACTAACATATTATATCTTAATACTTTCCACAATCAAATAAACATAATTATAAAAAATAGAGTTATATGGTGGATGGTAATAAAATTTTATATATTAATTCAAATTTTTTAAAACCATAAAAATAATAAATAAGGATGATAAAAATACTAATTATCCCAATTCTATTATAAGCACAATAAAGTTACGATGTTATTAATTATTAGAAGTACCCTAAAAATGTCATTAAGAACATTTTTGAAGAAATTAACCTTTTGAAATTGAAAATATATTTTAGAGAAAAAATACACAAAGTATTTTGAAAATACTTTTCATTTAAAATAAAATTTCAAAACATGTAAAATTTTCTATAAATTGAGTTTTAATGATGGTGGAAAATTCAGTTCATACCATACCCATGAAAACAATGATTCTATTCATTTTTTTTTTGAAAAACTCAAACGTGCATTGTATTAAAAAACAAATGAATATTACATAAAAAATTTAAAAACAATTCCAATTTGGAAAATATTAATTTATTAAATCATTTGGAAAATTTTAAAAACAATTAAAACATTTTTTGAAAACAAGGATTTTGATTAAAATGGATTTTCGATTGATGAGAAAAATAAAGTCATATTTTCTTAAAAACATTTTCTAAATATTTTTATTACCCAATATTAAAATGATTGAACTATATATGTAAAAATTATGGAGTTTTCTGAGTAGAATAAAATATATTGAGAATAATATATAAATATAAGTTAATCCCCCCAAGTGAGACTTATACAAAAATAATCACAAATAATGATGAGATTGTGAAATAAACATTTCCATTTTGGTAACTTCTAAATAATAATCCCCATAAATGAAATAATAATCAATTGAAACATTAAATATAATTAAGATAAATGTATTAATGATATAACATATAAAAGGGGAAGTAAATACACCGTTAAATGGAATAATTGGTTAATATGGTGTATATCTCATGAAAGTAAAAGTGAGACGAGAAACGCTTACCTCATATTTGAATTATTTTGTATGTATAAAAACCTACTATATAATAAATATAGTTTTATTATAAATATATTATAAAACCACACTCATATATCTCATAACATATATGATTTACCTATAGTCTGTTAGAATCCATTTATTGACAATTCTTTGATAAAATCACTATTTTGGATGATTATTACTTCATTTTTCAGGTATGTTTTTCCTTGGTAATTTTGGTCCTTTCAAATTTATCATGGATAAGCAAATATAATTAATAAAAAATAATAAATATATCATAAATATTCATTATATATGTTTTGTTTGAGAATTCATGGCACTGGCCAAGGTAATGCTTGGTCGTGCGTACGTATAAACAATGTATCCTTTTTTCTCGATGAATGCAACTAAAGAAAAACTAATATTAATTAATCATTTAGAAATAATTATTATATATTATATAAATTTTATAATAATAAAAATAAACCTAATTAAAATCCATGTAAAAAATATAATGAAAAACAATTCGCAATGTTATGTAGTGGCGGTAGTCTACGCGTATGCATGAGCCACATTATTGTTTTCCAAAATATTTGAATGTAAGATTTTATTTCAATAATTATGGTTAGATTATAAGTATCACATATATTATATATATTTAACATTAAAACATTCTATTTGAAGCGTAATTTAAAAATGAGTCACATAGCTTCATGAGCTGGTACTCCACCATACACATTAGCGATGTTATCATTTAGCCCATGGAATGGAAAAAGAGAAGATATTTGTGATATAATAATTAAAAAAAGTATAATAATTTCATTAATTTAATATATATATATATATGTGTGTGTGTGTGTGTGTTGAATCCATCATTATATCCAGCCATTAAAGGTGGAGATGGAGAATCAATTAAATCGGTTCGTGAGGCGTCAGTCCGTCGTACACATGACCGATAGTTTCATTTCCTATTTGATGGAAGTATATATAGTTGTGGGTTATTAAATCCACAAAATAAAATATAATTATATAATATTTACTATTTTTATTACAATATCATAGTTGTATAAGGATTGAAGGAGGTAGAAGAGTAAATAAAACAAATACGAACATTTAAGAATTTTACTTCTTCTTCAGAGAGCCTCTAGGGGTTTATACCTAAAGCATTCATAGTTGGGATTAGAAATAAAAATAAGGCCACTAGAATTCGGGTAAATAAGGAATGTATTTTGTTATGTATTGGATTATCCAAAATGTTTTGGAACTATCAATATTATAGGATAGTGGTTGGCCTTTTATAAGTTGGGGAAAGGATTCCAATTGTCTATTTGAAAAGATAAAGTGATACCCACATTTTTTCATCCTTAATTCCCAAAAACTGGTTATTATCATACCTAAAATAATTTATGTTCTATAAATGTCAAATTAATGGGTGTAGGACTTTTTTGGTCATTATTAATACTTATCTACTTAGTTTCACCCTCGGTAAACCCATTTTGAACTTCATCATGGTAATTAATTTTTACTAGTTCGCTATTAATTATGGAAAAAAATTATGATCATTCCAAATATAAATTATTATGATTCCAAATATGGAATTAATTTTTCTTGATTATATTCACAAAATTAGAAAAAGTAAATTTAAAATTAAACCACATATGCAACGAAAGGGGGTTTTCGGAAGAGAAAATTCTTGTAAGTATAGAATATTTTATTATCATTATTTAATATTAAATTTATTCCAATGACCTAAATTAGTTAAATAATAATATTATCAAAATAATTATACTTTAAAAACAATTTGAAATATAATTTAAATTTCTAAATAGTTTAAACAAAAGGTCAGTTTTCAATAAATATCAGTATTTTTATTATTCAACAAAAAAAATATTTTCATAAAAATCACAAAAATTACCCAAATTATAATTTTGACAACAATATTTAAAAAATTAATTTTAATTTTTAGATAAAATTTATAATATTTATACAAATAAATTTCTAATTATATTCACAAATCTCAAATAAAACTCCTTTTATGAAAATAAAATTTTCAGAGAAGTTTTATTTCTCTTCCAAATGATTTGTATATTATTTATAATCAATAAATTACCATTGAAATTATTTTATAAATTTCTAAAACATATAATTTTACTAATTTACTTATTAATATTCATACTTGGCATCTTAACTTCTAGGTTATAATTTTCATGATTAATTAATAATATTTATATAGAGTGTCATGATTCGTTTAAACAAGTTGCCTCATGCATCACAAGCTGTCGAAGAGATTAAATTTATCTAAAAATAAATATGTCTTGATGTTATGGGTGTTATGTTCTCTTCTATTATTTGTGTCTCATTTTATGTATGCTATCAAACATTATGACCCACTTTCAAAATTTAGAGTGTTACATGTTTTCGGAAAATCTATGATTTCATCCACTAGTTTAATTTATTATAATTTTTGGTATGGATTTGATCTCTCAAAAAATATCCCATATCAAATTTTTCAGAAGTAATGTTAAATTTGATGTCCCAAATCAACCTTTGATCATCAATCAATGTGAGGATGAACCTAAACATCTAATGTAAATTACATCCTTCATATGGATTTTTCTAAATTTTCATAAGGGGTATTTATCTTAGATGGTTAGGTAGAAACTCAACATTGAGGATATACCTATTGTATGAGAATTTATTGATGTATTCTATGAGGAAATTTATTTTCCTCACTAAAATATTAAATTTTAATGATTGATAGGACCCATACCTACTTTTATGCATATTTCAAGGAATCATTATAGACTAGCCCAAATATAGTTGTTGGAATTAATGAAGAAACTCTAAGAGAATATAGATAAGGGATTAATTTTACCCAGTAATACTCTATGGAGTTAACATATTCATTTTTCTATGAAATATTGTTCAATGTTTCTCTTCATTAATTATCAGTTACATAAATATACTACTTTTAAGATCTAGTGTCCTCCACCCTATATCGATGATATCTATAACCAATTATGTGGAGGCTAATATTTTTCCAAGTTTGATCTTAAAAATGGATATGTTCTTCTATAGTTAAAAAATGAGGATATACCCAATACATATTTCTATACAAGGTATGTTCATTATGTGTTTTGTCTTAATTTTCTCTATACAAATAAATTCTCCTGTTATATTCATGGATTTAATGAATATATTCTTTATATATTTCCATGATTAGTTTTTGGTAGTATTTATATATAAGTTTATTATATATATAATGGTAAAGAAATATCATGAATAAAATTTAAATATTTTACTGAAGTCCTTGAGGAAGGATACGTTGTTTGAAGAATTAAACAAATGTGTATTTAGGATGTATAAAGACTCATTCATGGGTTATATAATATAAAATGAGGTTATACAAGTGGATACATGAAATATGGAAGTTACTATGAAAATGAATAGACCAACCATGATATCTAACATCTATACTTTTCCTGGGTTGTTTGGGTACTACTGATTCTGTTTGAGATATTTCTTGTGATTATCTACTCTACTCAACATAATAACATAGAAGGGGTTATTTTATTATAGATAGATAAATTTGAAGATAATTTTAATAAACTAATGAAATGGACTGTCAACATTTATATGGTTACACTACCCTATAGTGGAGAATAGTTTGTGATCAATTGTGATGAATTACAGAAGGGACTGATATGGTTCCTAAGAAATAATGACATGGTGATATTATATTCCTAACACCAATTAAAAATTCATGTGAAAAGTTATTCAACTCATGATATGGAATTAGAAACGATAATTTTTTCATTGAAGATCTAGATGCATTATCTATATAGTGAATGTTGTGATAAAAATACTACTCATAAATGTTTTAAGTTTATATTTTCAAAACAAATAGTGGAATAAGTGCTAGGGAAACTTGTTGGAGTTTATTAAGGATTATTTTCTCTTAATGATTTACAACCCTTAAAAGAAGAATAAGGTGGATGATGATCTAAGCTAGAAATACTATGATACATTACCCATAATAAGAAATATTTATAAAGTTGAATAAGAGAGATAGTGAAATAATGTGGAATGTTGATAAATATTATCTTTATTATGTCCATATTCAACAATCCATCAACAATATAATTAATAAAGTACAAAAAAATTATTTAAAATTATATAAGTAAGCAAGGAATGATAATAATTTCAACCATGAACATGTTGGAATGATAAGGTTCCTGAACAGAGTATTTTTCTTGTTAATAATAGAGTAAAAGAATGATTTTATGGATGAATATCCTAGTTTATAAATCTTTATTCATTCTAGTGGTATGGAGATGTATATGGATATAAAAGAGTATTTCTAGTGAGGTAGCATGAAATGGAATATTGTATAGTATGTATCCTAATGTAATGTATGATATCATGTTAATGATAAGAGACAAAAAATATATTGGGATGTTACAATCGTTACCTAACCATAATAAAAAATATAAAATATTACCATGAATTTTGTTATTGGACTCCCTAAAATGTATAAAAGGCATAATGTTATTTTGGATGTACTCATTCTTATTATGTTTAAAACACATTTTAGTTCAATTAGAGAATATATCTCTCTTAATAATCCTTCCTAAAAATATATTAAGAAAATTTTAAGGATACATAGAGTACCACATAATGTGGAATCTAATTGGGATTTGAGTATTACCTCAATTTTCTAGTAAAGTCATATGCAAGTTCTATATTCATTGTTATGATTCCATGCTGATTATAATCCTTTTGTATATGTACATTATATAATAATTCTTCATACCTCGTATGATATATTGAGGTATTTTTCTATGGATATAAAAGATTTTAACATCATCATATTCATCTAGTTGAGTTTTCCTACTACAATAGTGTTCACCTAAGAATCTTGATTACTCATTATAAAGCCTTCTGTAGAAGGAAGTTTAAAAATCCTACATGTTTGGATGATGTTTGATAAGTAATGATATTTTTACCTAAGATATCTAAATTAATAGAAAAATGATAGATCTGTTAATCATCAAACCTAAGAATCTCCAATTCGACATAAAATTAATGCTAATAATCATTAGTGAAATATAGAATTTGATGTTTGTGAGAAGTTACTCCTATAAATTTATTTATGGATGTAGTTTCTGAAATTTAGAATGAAGGGAAAGATAATAACAATGTATATTAAACCCAATTAGATTATTATTAGAGTACGGTTGGTGGGTTATTTGTTGGCACATCCACCAAACCTCTTTGAAGTTCATTATGTGTTCTATGTTTGTATCATGTGAAAGTATATACCTATTATGTCACATGTATTAAAATTATATACTTTTTCACTAGATAATTACACTTTCTATGAATAATAACTTGTAAAAATATATAATCATTGAGATCATGTTCAAAATAACAAGACTACCCACCTGGTTAATGTTATATGGATGAATCAGGAATCTAAAGAAGCTACATGGGAGCCCGAGGGTAGGATGAAACAAAGTTATCTTCATTTGTTTCTATCAGATTGACAAAATTTTGAAGGTGAAATTCATTTTAATAGGGGTATAATGTAACACAAAGATGATTTTAAGATATATTTCCCTTCAAATAAATTTAATTTCATTTATAGTTTGGGATACATACAATCTAAATCCTAAATGAACAATAGTATAGTATATAGTTATAAAATAATAATAAAATTAGCATAATCTGTAAGAATATCCATATTTTTCAAATTATTTAAAAATATGTCAGATAAAATAAATAACTTGATAAATGTGTACTCAATTTTAATAATTTAATTATATTGTTTAAAAAATTGATTAATAAATGGTTTTTTTAAGAAACTAATATAATATATTTATAACACTTAGAAAATTCATTTGAAAAAATTAATTTTTTTTCTATTAATCATTTCCACATAATCTTAGTTTGTAACGTTCATAATTTTCTTAAAATATTGATATTTCGATTAATATTGAAAAATATTTATTTTTATTGAATAGTTATTTTGGTTTAATAAATATATAAATTTTTATTTTCAACACAAATAAAATTAAAATTTCATCAATTATATTATTAATAATCCAATTTATTTCATTTGAATCAATTTTATATTGAATTTTTAAATAAAAAATTTTAATACTTAATAAACCATTTATCCCTAGAAACCTCTTTTAATCGTGTTTTTTAGGTTTACATTTAAATTAAATTCATTAAAATATATAAATTTAATAATGTTAAATGTATTCTGTATTTTTAATCAGCATTATTAATATTATAAAATTAGGCCAACATAATTTTTTCACATCATGAATATTAATTTAGGTAAACATTCATTACTATGTTTATATTTAAAAAGGGTTCATCGGGAGTATAACGAAGATATTAGGGTATTATTTCCAACTCAAATTTTCAAGATCCTATATTCTAGAAATATTTATACTTTATCTTATCCCATCATAAAATATGTTTCCCTTTGAATGAATTTTACATGGTTATGGATTTATTATATTTTCATCTTTTAATAAATTCCAATTGTATCATGTCCCTCACTTATAATAGGACACCCCTCATTTCCATTTATTAAATGAAATTGAGTTATCTTGATTCACAAACCCTACCAATTATCATATAAAATTACCTATCATCAAATTTTAGTTTTTTTATTCTGAATAGACAAATTCAAGGGTCTTTAAGAAAGGATCAAATGGATTCCTATCGAAGAAGTGGTAATTGGTTTACCCAACCTTAGTAAATTTAGTTTATTTTCCACCTCTAATAAATATTTGGTTTTCAATATTAGATTATAAATTCAATATTCTAAATATACTAAAATTTTATCATGATAATGGAACCACCAATATCCATCCTATATTCCATAAAATTTGATGTAAAATTTGCGCTCATGTGTAGATGTGGAATACCACCGCCAGATTGTGATACAATTAATTTTATAACACATCATTCATGGATGGTTATTGTGATGGGTTAAAAGATTATATATGATATTTGTGAAATAATTACCCTTATGAAATTAAAATATCATATCAACCTTCTTACCTTCCAATACTTTGGAATGATATTTTGACTCTCATGTGTACGTGTGGACTACCTGACCCATGAAGAAATGTAATTTTTTTCATTTATACATTAAATTTGATGATAATAAACATATATTTAATTAATATGTATGATAAGAATTAAATTATAATTATTATATAATGTATATATATTATTAACATTTCATTTGATCAATCCGTTGAAAAGTTAAAATAGAATTCTTGCACACATACATCTTACCATCTCATTGAATATTGAAAATAATTTATCTATCTATACATTTTATTTATTATCATAAATGAGTATATAATGACTTTAAAATATATTTATATTATGGTTCATATTATTTATATGATGTAACTATGATAAATATTCATGGATCAAAACTACTGAACATAAATGTACATGAAAAATAATATATTTAACACTCACAAATAATAATTTTAATAAGTAATTACTAAAATTGGATATTTAAATTTCATAAGTGGATAATATATTATATTTTAATTATTTATATATATCTTTTATTGAAATATAATAAATTTAAATTTATTATAAATGTGATTAAATGAACTTACTATGTAAGCCGGTTTTGAGGTTAGGATTTGTTACAAAATCTAATAATTATTTGGGATTATTTATGTTTATATCTCTACTGGGAAAATTAATTAATATTTATACCATAAAAAATATTTGTTATTATAATCATGTAATTTCAAGTATTTAAATAGTTTTTCTTCATTTCCAATCATGAATAAATCAAGTGACTAAAATATGTTTTTAATTAGAACCACATTATTTCTATTTAAAGCCAAAAATCCACTATATTCTATATCCTTATTTTATAAAATAGTTTAAATATTTTTCTACTAATATCCATTTATTGTTTAATAAAATTTTTAACCATGATTTTTTAGAATTTTTTTATAATATTATTTTTTTCTAATGTGTAACTTTTGACTTTGTAATGAAAATTTTAAAGGGATTTTTGGTTTAAAGTACACACCATAAAAATAATTCCACAACTATTACTGGTTAATTATTTTAATATTCCATTATATTTTTACATATTTCTTTTCAAAAAAATTATTTTCTTGATATTCTAGAAATTTTTAATTTTTTATTAATTGATTTTAAAATTAATATTTTATTTTCCTTATGAATTTTTTTCAATTGTTATTTGTTATGTATTATCATATATAAAAACATACATTGTTTAATAATTTTTTTTACCAGGGTTATACTCTAATGATACCATCCACTAAATTTTTCTGAAAGGCTTATGATTAGTTTTAATGGGGAATGTATTTAAAATCCAAATACTAATTATTTTAAAATAGATAGTTATTTTTCATTAAGGCATGTTTATAACATTTTATTATTCATTAATATGATGAATTCATTGAACATATTACGTTATTATTGTAGCACAAAATTACATATCCCTTGATACATTAATAGGTCTCAAGAGGTAGAAAAACATTTTTCTTTGGCCAAGGCCTTACACATTTATGTAAGATGTCTTTTCATTGGGACTCAATGATATGATTAATATTTATAGCATTATGAAATTGTTCCCAATTTATTTCTTCATTCACACACATATAGTGTTGATCGGGACTAGCTCTCCAAAGGCAGTAATGCACTTGGATTTCACTATTAAGACTTTCGAAGGTGAGTGGGCTGAGAGGATGGCAGGTCAGGCTCATCACACTCGTTTTTGGAAATTATTTCCTATATGACTCTCTTATATATTTAAGATGTCTTCATGAACCCTTTATTGAATCCCTTGTATGGAATAGGTCACCCTAAGTTAATAATAAATTATATATATGAGTTGAATTTAGAATCATCTATATGTATCTAAGGGTTTTTTGTCGATCAAGACATATGTATGTATCCAAGGTTCTTCATCGATGGTAAACTCTTATAAATGGATTAAATATTCTTGTCATTTATGTTTATAATGTCGGTTTTAATCCATGTAGTAGGGCACTCAAGAAGTTATCATTGTCCAGGGAGACAAGAGATGCTTTAATATTGGGACTAGGCCCTTGAGATGGGTTTACTATGTATCATCATGAAAAGAATCGGAACCCAAAAAGTTCAGTGCCACTTAATGGAAAAAATAATACCTTTTATAGTCATGTGATGAGGGTCAAACCATGTATTTTAACATTGAGTATTAATGATGTTTAGGTGAAAGGTTTCTAGTCAATGGTTGATGTAATACTTGCACTAAATCATCCCGAGGGGCCTAGAAGAGGTGTGGTATCCTTGGTGGGGTTATGATATTACTAGAAATATATCCAAATTTGGATGGTAATTAAAAGGTCCTATAAGGGATATGTCCCAATGAGTTAGATGTGACCGTACAGGGGATATGGCCCTGATAACATTTGAATTAATTTGGAGTGTTTGGTTTGGACATTAAAGAGGCTTTCTATGTATCCAATTTGGTCAGGAATCAAATCCCACAGAGTTTTAATGGTTTGGGTCTTACACCTAATAGCAGTCCCATTATTGTTTCATCACGGTTAATATGGCCCTTTAAGATAATGATGACATGGTTTTGGGGATTATACTGAATAGGAGGCCCATGGTTTTGACTATATCAGGAGATAATCGAATATGAGTCCATTGGTTTTTCTTGTAGTTGGGGATTATACTAAATATGAGGCCCATGGGTGTGATTGTGTGGATTTCATGATCTTCACTAACCTAAAAACTTATATGATTCATGATCAGTGTGATAAATGAGAGGAATGAGATCTGTAAATCCAAAAAATCTATTCCGTCTTATAGTGGATGAGGCCAAGGTTATGGGAGAGAGAAATGTCCTTGAGGAACACATCACATCCTTTATTTTTGTAACAAGATGAAGGTCATGGGATAGAGAATGTTCTTTGATGACCATATCCTCTCTTGTTTTTTAAAACTATGACCGGGACTTACACACCCATATAGATGTGGTCAGAAATAAAGGGTAGGGGCTTAATCCAATATGGATTTCTTAATCATTATTTCTGAGATAATGATAGAAGGGCCTAAAACTATCTCTCATCAAAGGAAAAGTAAAGTGGTTCCCCTCCCTGTATGTAATGGGGAGGTGCCTGGCAGTACCTCCAAGTTCAGTATCCTTGATACCAAGGTAATGATTTATTGAGAACATTTTGAGGATCCCATTTGATAGGTAGGTTACTAGTGAGACCTCAATTACCACATGATTGTGTGATCAAGATAGCACATTGATTTTCCCTTTACTCTGAGAATAAGTATCATGACGATTTCAATGATACCTTAGCATTGTTCTTTATGCAGGGTGCATCTAGGGCCTATTTATATCCATGTGATTATTTTAATTGTTATAATATCCATGAATAATTTCAATGAACATGTTATTACTTATATTTCAGTATGTGAACATCATTTATTCTATCCATATTAGTTATTCCTTATTTCTTCTATATTAGCTACCAATATAAGCCTTCCCTTACTGAGAAACTAATATCAATCATTTTTGTAGTTTCTTTACCAATAATACCTTGTATTGTACTATGAATAATATAAAATCACATACAAGATATAATAATGATGTTCTCATAGAAAATATAAATTTTTATTGACTTTTTTCAAATTAAATGTCTGATTGAAATATTTATATAGTTTACCAAGAGAAAAAAATATTCAGTACATTGGGTTGTCATTAATTGTATTAAGTTGCAATATAATAATTTAACCACATACTCTAGTCTAAAAGTTCTAGGGTATTTACATGGGTAACTTTGTAAAGTATTATTTATAAATCTCACATTTTAGAAAATGACATGATTTTTTTCAAAAAATCAATATTTTTGGATTATGTCCCAATTATTATTAATTTAAAAAGATAAAAATGTATATAAAAAGTAACTTGAAATTATTTAAAAATTAATTAATTTTTAAAAATATTATAATAAACTATTTTATGGAAAATATATAATAGCTTTAAAAAGTTGTGGTGGAAACTTTGAAAATCATTTTCTTCTTTAAAAATAATCTTTAAAATGGTATCCATGAAAAATAAAAAACGTTGTAAAAGGTGACATAAATATATTAGAAAAAAATTACTTTTAAAAAGAAACAACAACATGAGCTCATTAAAATATATATAGATAATCCAATTTAAATATTAAGTGTAAGATAAAATAATTAATTTTAAATATTTAGTAGTCCATTTTTCTAATATTATGATATACCTTTGTTGAAAACAAAAAAATTCATAATAAGAGAAAAAAATTAAAAGAGGAGAAGTGAATTATGAGTGTTAAATTAGATAATAGATAAATATTTTTCCAATTATATGTGATAAATATGGTGGAAAAGGAAATTATTTATAAGGTGGAGAAACCATTTTTTAAGAGGATCGGAATTATTATAAAAAATCATAAACTTTTTTAGGAATAAAATAATTAATATAATCTAATAGAATTAAAATTTCATTCTCCTGAGAGTGTAATAGACTGTACCATTAATTAAAATATTATGGTGGAATAAAAACATGTAAAATCAAGTATAAAAAAAATTACAACTCAATGAAGGGATTTGAGTTGTAAAATACACTTACAATATTGGTCTCCTTTGGATTGAAATGCATTTAAATAAAAATCATTTTTTTGAATTCAAAACCTAATATTTATTTGAATATTGTAAAATAAATTCATTAGGAATTAATGAAACACAATTAAAATATATTAGTGTAAAATAAAAAATATTTAACAATAATGTAAATATGAGAAAAAAAACCCTTAACCTAATTCCATAATTCTAATAAAGATTCTGAATCTCATTGAGGACATGTGTTTTACCCTAGCGTAGTGTTTTAAAATGCAGATATAAGGCTTAATATTTGTAAATAGAATATAACTTATATAAAAAATGATTCTATGGGATGTAAATAGGGTATATTTTCCAAAAGAAACAGAAATATGGTATTGGTATTGAAGTTTTTGTGAGAGGACCCTTTTATAATTGCTTAGAATTGAATTTTTCCAAATATTTGATCTTAATATAAAGTGACCAAATGAATAAAATTAAATAATACTCTAAAATAGGAAATAATTGAGTGTGGGATGATATGTTGTTGGCAATCCCTCATCCAACTATTTTCCTATAGGTATAAAACTTGTTGTAAGTCATTTATTATTGAGACCCCACCACAGAAGGCTCATAGTCGGTATTTCCTATCAATTACATTAACATTATAATAAGAAATAAAATCCAGAAGTATTTATCATTTTAGTAGTCTTGGTAAACAAGATACATATATGAGTATTATATTTCAAATTAATACACAAATTAAAAAAAATCTTCTAAAAAAGTATATCCTTCCATTTCTTTCATAGTATTCTTCTTATATTCGTAAGAAAAGGAAACATAATATGGGTGTTCTAAAATGATCAGTAAGGGTAAAGTGTAACGAAATCAATAATGAATCAGTAGGAGTAAATCAACATGGAAATGTAAATAACTAAACACCAATTCCAAGTAATCAATTTGATGAAAATTAAGTGAATAAAAAATAAGGTAAGTTAAATGAAAACACATTCTATTAAAAACTAGATAAGAAAAATCAATATGGAAAGGTAAGAAGTTAAAATGTAGTCTATTTAATTAATGAAATGAAAATAAAATGTATCCATAGATATTTCGACATAGAATCTCATGGTAAAATAATAAATGACTCAAAATGATGGAAATTATTAATTATCGGATGTCTTGTATAAGGAACGTGAAAATGTATCTTATCAAGACCTTTCAAAAAATGGTTTAAAAATTCAAATAGAAACACATTTAATTTTTTAAACATATTTGTCTTTTGAGAACCAATCCATGCATCAAGGAGTAATATAAAATCTGGTCCACATCATTCATTACCAGTTCGAGGCATTCCTCATTTAAATGAATCAAAATAAAAAATATTCCTTATCAAATATCAAAAATTACTAAAGAATATGAAATTAACAATATTTCAACAAATAATTAAATCACTATAAAAGTAGACACTCTGTGTAAAATGGTATATAGTTTGGGAAATAGTAATATATAAGATAAATAAATGGATAATTAGGGGGAAATCCAGTGTTTAATGATTATAGGAGATTAAATATTTCAAGGAGACTAAAAATTGAATCAAGTGAGTGTATGTGAATAATATCCTTTTCCAAATCAATAATAGACCATCCAAAAGAATAATAAAGATGTTATTAATAAAAAAACTCCAAATGGAGTAAAAATATATGGTTTATGTTGTTTATGAATAGAAATACAATAAAAATATAATTTAAAATGTTTTTGGGGAAAATATTAGTTTTTTTTTTGAAATACCTTTTGAAAAAAAATTTCTTTAAAAATAACCTTTGAAAAAACAATTATTAAAATTTAACTGTTTAATCAATAAAAGTAAACTTCAAAGAAATGACGGCGAGTAAATATGTACAAGCTACATGAGGTAATAAAATATTCATTTTTCACGGTAAAAAAGGTTTGAAAATTTCCTTGTCAAGAAAGTGATAAGAATATTAATTTGAACAAATTGGAAAAATAAAAAAGGTAAAATATGTCATTATCAAAAAAAATTAAAAATAAATTTGAAATCATTTTAATATTTTATGGCTTTAAGAAGATTAAACTTTCTTCTTCCAATGAGATAAATGAAGATGGTTTTTTGTAATAACATTTTATAAAACATTTTCTATATCAAAGAGTGGAAAATGGTAATAATACTTGAAAAATTTCATGAATAACTAGTGGATAATAATATTAATGTTTTTATTTAACATTTTTTCATATAATTTACTCGAATGGAAATACCACTTTAAAGTCTATAAAAGTTATTTGTGAGGAAAATAATCATTAAACATTCTAAAGAGTCCCATACCACTTTGATACATTTTAAATAATAAGCCTCATGAATGAATAATATTAAATTAATCTTTTAAATACCATGAATATAATTTAATTCATGATATAATATATAAAATTGGTCAGTAGAGGCACCACAAAAAATAAGTAAGCGGTGAACATGAAATTTATCTCATAGAAGTAAAAAATTAAGATGAAATCCATTAACTTAGGTATGATTTGTCTCTTGTGTCTTTATATTCTAGAATAACAAACATATGTTGGTTATTTAATTTATATATAACCTTTTTAATTTTTATTATAACTTTTATTTAACTTATTAAAATGTTTTATACAATTAGTTAATCAATTTTGTTTACGTCAGGTGTTTTGACCAAATTCGTCTCATGTGTTAAAAACAACTTTGGTTTGTCATCTATGGTCAAAGGGGACATTATATAACATATCCAGTACAATAATAATTACATAATTATCATATTTATATATCAATTATACTTTTAATAACAATCATTAAATGTAGTTATGAAAAATTAATCAATGTTACAATCATGGAGATGGTAGGTCATACGTACATATGAGTAACGTCCCCATTTTTCAATGATCGTTATAGAAAGAATGTAAGTAACACCATATTATTCCAAAATGAAAATTATATCATAAATAAAATGTTATATAATAATATGTACATAAATATATAATTTATTTATGTAAACTAAATCACATCTTATCAATGAGTTGGTGGTCAACAGGTTCATGAATGATGTTATCACTTTTTATGTTTGGTAATAGGTAATAAAGAAATCAATATATTATATATATATAAAGGAAATAATTTCATTAATATCATATATGTACTACTTATATAACATATTTATAATTAAAACCATCCTTTATAAATTCCATGTATTGTGTGAAAGAATCAAAACGCTTTAAGGGGTGTAGTAGTCAACACTTCCACAAATGACGTTTTCATTTTTACACAAAATAGAAAGTATACATATATATATTGTAAAAGAATTTAAAAATACTAAATAAATAATAAATATCATATATATCATATATAAACATATATTCCATCATAATATTCAGCATGATAGGCATTAAAGGAAAATTGAACAATCATTATTTTATGAGGCGGTAGTTCGTCATATACATAAATAGCATGTTTGTTACGCATTAGATAAAATTATGTGTGATTGTAGGTATATCATTTAGAATAAAAACAACTGATTATATTTAGTATAGTGTATTTATTATATAATAATGGAATAAGTAGAGTTTAGAGAGTGTGTGATGGAAATAAAACTAAAAATCTTAAGGAAAGATGTTACCTCTTAATCAGGTAACTACTTTTCGTTTGAACCAAAGGGATTCCATTGATTGAATCCCACCATAGGTTAAGATTATTGTAAATGGGAGGTATATTGAGGATATTTTTTGGTTTACCTTGTTTGATCCAATGTGTATTGATTGGTGTGACGAAGTGGGAGGAGAGGAGGCCTTTTATATTGAGGGACGAGTGACCCTCATGTAATATTTTTACAAAGGAATTCCATTTATGTTTATCACATTGTAAGTGCATACCATAATGATATAATTTAGATTAAAGTTGTTAAATGGTCTAAATATGGACATAAAATTCCTTTTATACAATTTTCTAGGTTATTTATTCCCTAAATATTATGGTTTAGTCCCTTATTAAATTTAATTTTACCTGAATCATTGTGAATATTTTTTATTACATTCACTAATATTTTTGGTAAAAAATAAGTTCAAATTATTATAAATTATAAATTTTGATTATTCAATATATTTATTCCATTTATTTAAATTTTAGTTAGATAATTAGAAAAAATTTACTTTAATCTAATCACGTGGATGGGATGATAATAATGTTTTTAAGGTAAAAAAGCATACGAATGTTTGCTATGTTTTTTATAGTCATTTTCAAAGTAAAATTGATTAAAATGACCTATATTATCTTAATTGTTAAAAAAAATATCTAATTACATGTTAAAATAAATTTAAATATGATTTAACCTTGTAAACAAATTATTTTAAAATTTTGTTTTGAACTAAAATTCAGTATTTTTAACTTTTCATTAAAAAATGAAATTTCAAAGATAAATACAAAATATTAACTGTAGCCTAAAATTTAAATTTTTATTTAAACTATGAAGTTAATTTTTACATATATATTCTAAAAAATTTTAAATATTTTAATTTTATATACCTTTTCTATTAAAAGTTGTTAAAATACTTTAATGAAAATATAGGTTTTTATGTATAAAATCGGGTTTGTTCTTATATTTATCTTCTAAAATCAATTGGATGAATATAAAAAATATTTTATTAAATAAAATATATATAAATATTAAATTAATAAAACTCAATAATTATAATTAAATTAATTCATTAGGATAAATTATCTTTGTGACCACAAATACAGTTGTTTATAAAAATATTCACTTTTTTATCAATTGGCTCTAATATTCATTCTTAATTAATTTGTAAATAATGAATTAATTTTACATTTTTTTAAGCCATATATTTTTATAATTTATATAATACTATTCATAATGGCTAGTTTTTGTAATTTTTATTAAATAATAATATCATATATTATTGTTCGGTAAAACTCGGTCTTGTGTGTAACGCATGCCATTGAACAAACACGTGGTTGTGTATGTCACACTCTAGCTGAGTATCACATTCATTTAAACCTATAGAATATATTGAATATATTTATAATAGTAAATACATTATAAATACTTAAGATATTGTATTCCCTTACATGATTGGTGTCTCATGTCATACACGTTATCGAATACAAGTTACTCTTTTAGAATTTTTGAGATGTCACATTCTCCCCAACTAAAATAAATTTAATCCTTACAATTTAAACTCAATATTGGTGAAATAGTTTTGGATATTTACTATATTTAAAATCCCATCTTCTAATAAGGGTTTATAAATCGGACTCTAGAAAATATAGAATGAGAATTATAAAGGTCACATGGACCAAAAATGTTACTAGGTCTCTAAGTAAGAGAAGAATAGTTGAATGTAGATATACGTATATGGAGTAAAGTGTAAATATTTATTGGTATTGATTGATGTCATAAATAAAAAAACTAAATTTTAAATGGAATTTTTAAGGCCTCAAATCCATAAATCATTGATGATTTAAAAGGTTATCAGTTCAACAAAAAGTAAGGTATTAGGATAAAATTTTATTTCTAAGTCATTTTCCTAATGTTGAGGAATTATTTTACTACCAATGTATACATACATTATATATTTCTATAAACATAATTTCAATATTTGGTTATGCTTTTATCAATTTTCCAATTCATTCAAAAATTAATTTTGATGCTTGAAACCCTAAATTAAATTTCAAAAGGATCTTAAGTCTCAAAAAAGTGTGAAGATTAAAACTTTTTTGTCTAAATATTCACCAAAACAAAGATGGTAAGGTCATTAATCTATAAACATAAAACATAACACTATTTTCTTTTCATTAGTATCTATTCATAAATTTTTTTAACTAAAAACAATGACAAAATAGCAAGGAAATTACGTAGCTCAGTGGTTGGGGTCAAAACCTTATTGCCCTTCCGTCATGGGGTTAAGTCCCACGGCCTTATCGAATTAGATGGTTTGTCACCCAACATATAGGTTTTACGTTCCTAGATCACTTTACATATAATTTCCAAAAAATATATGATCTAAATCCTTGAGATAAAGTCAATCACTGAATTTCCTTTTAACTAAGGTTTTAAATACAACCCTAATACATAAATACTTCATCCATTTATTTCCACATAGGTCCTTCCATGGACTGTATTATATCCATAATATCATTTATAGGACTTATAAATCATGACACCTTATGTCCAATGTAAAACACCTTAGGTTTAACCTAGGTTATTCATTATCAATATCCTTCATAATTTTTTGAAAAGAAAATTTGAATTATCCTAAGAATATAAAACTAGGAGTGTCAACCCTGGTGTGTAGTAATGTCTACAATTGTGTACTAGGATACATCAAGCTAGGCCTGACACACCTTGTCAGATTCATTACTCTTAGGTACATATGTTTTAGAACCACATCCACTTATAGTATCTAGATAGAGATTTCATTCTTGGAAAACTATATAATCTCAATCTAACCAAAACATTAGTGTGATGTTCTATACTTATCCTCAAATTATATATTCTATATATGTTCATTAACCTATGTTTCCCTAAATATAGTTCCCAGAGTTTCAACTAAACTTAATTTGTTACCAACTGTAGCGACCCGACCCTAGAAGGCCCAGAGCTGGTGTTTTATGTCAATTATATTGGAATTTTTAGAAAGAATAAAATCTTGAAGGACTAGTCATTTTAGTAGTCTTGGTAGAAAAGATACATACAAGATTTTTATATTAACATTTAATACACTAATCTCAACAAAAAAGTCTTCAAAAAAACTTCAAGAGTAACTTTATTTAATCTAGTACATCCTTACATATCTTTCATAGTACACTTCTTGGATTCCTAGGGAATGGAAACAGAATAAGGGTGATCTCAAATTCCCGTTAAGGGTAAATTATAGTGGAATAAATCATTAATCAATTGGCATAAATCAACATGGAAAGGTAAATAACTTAACACACATACCAAGTAATAAATTAGATAAAAAATAATTGAATAAACATTAATTTAATATAAATGAAAACATATTCCATTCAAATAACTAAATAAAGAAAAAATAAATATGGAAAGGTAAGAAACTGAAATGCATAATATATTATCAACGAACTGAAAATGAAATTTATCCATAGATATATCGATTGAAAATCTCATGGATACATAATAAATTAATGTAAATGAGAGAAATTCATAATTACTGGACATCATGGGTAAGGCACTTGAAAACCTATACCACCATGACATTCAAAATACAGTTTAAAATTATGGATAAATACCTGTTTAATTTATGCAACTAATCTTCCTCCTGAGAACCTATCAATGCATTCATTGGCTATATAATTTATGGGACTCACCCTTAATTACCATTCCAATGCCTTCATCATACCAATTAATCAAAATAAATAATATTCCTGATAAAATATCCAAATTGAAAAAAGAATTCAGATTTATCAATATCTCCCCATATAATTAAGTCACTATCAAAGTAGGCGCCATAAGTAAAATGGTGTATAGTTTAGGAAATAGTAATATCCATAATAAATAAAATGGATAATTATGGTTAAATCTAATGTTCAATGATAATTTAAGATTGAATATATCAAGGGGTCTAAGAAAATAATTAAACAAGTG
Source organism: Viscum album (assembly GCA_963277665.1). Lineage (NCBI taxonomy): Eukaryota > Viridiplantae > Streptophyta > Magnoliopsida > Santalales > Viscaceae > Viscum > Viscum album. The sequence goes on along the minus strand of OY728135.1, from coordinate 227,267,801 downwards.
AATATGAATTTTATCCGTAGCCAAATCAATAATAAACCATCCATAGGAATAATAAGGATGATATCAATAAAAAAATATGAAGTGGGGTAAAAATAAAGGGTTTTTGTTCATGATGAAAAAAATACTATAAACATATATTTTAAAACATTTTTTAGGAAAATATCTGTTTTTATCCTTTTAAAAAACCTTTCCATAGAAAATCACCTTTTAAAAAAATTTAATTAAAGTGTAATATTTTATACATGATAATGAAGATTTCAGTAAAATGATGGTGGGTAAAACCATGCAATTCATATTAGGTAAAAGAACATTCATTTTTCATGCTAAAAATGTTTGAAAAATTCCTTATCAATAAATAAACAAGAAGATTACTTTGAAAAATTTATAAAAATACAAAAAGGGTAAACATTTCATTACCTAATCATTTAAAAAAATGAAATTCTTTTAATAAAATATGGTTTTTTGGGCAAACCATATTCTTTGACTAACTAGTGAAATGAAGTCTGGTTTTCTTAAAAAAATCTAAAAACTTTTGATTACCAAAGACTGGGAAATTGTACTAATACTTGACACATTTAAAAAATTTATATAGGAGAATAAAATAAAATGTTTAATTAAATAGTGTTCATATAATTTCCTCAAATTGAAATACTATTTACATATCATTAATGTTATCCTTGAGGAAAATAATCTCTAAACATTCCAAATTGTCTCGTACCACTTTGTATCATTTTATATCAAAAGCTTTATGATAGAATAATATTAAAAAAAGTTTTAAATACTATCAAAATAAAGTAATTCCAGATATAATATAGAAATATGGTCAGTGGAAACACCAAAAAAATAATTAAGTGGTGAACATTACATTTATCTCATAAAAGTAAAAAATGTGAGATGAAAATCCCTTACCTTCAGTCTGATTTGTCTCGTGTGTGTTTTTATTCATGAATAACAAACTTATACTAATTATTTAATTTATTGAGAAATTATTTCATTTTTATCATAACTTTTTTTCACCTATTAGTATGTTTTATACAACTACTTAATCAATTATGTTTATGTTGGGTGTTTTGACCAAATTAGGTTCACTTGTTCCAAACAACACTGGTAGGTCAACTATGGTCAAACCGGTCATTATATAACTTACCCAGAATAATAATAATGCAATTACTATCATATTTATATATAAATTATACTTTTTAAGGAAATAATTAAATATTTTTATGAATAATTAATCCATATTACAATCATAGAGACGGTAGGTCGTATGTACGCCTGAGTAACATTCCCATTTTTCAACGATCGTTATGGAAAGAAGGTAAGTAACAACATAACATTACAGAATGGTAATTATATCATAAATAAAATTTTATTTATTCATATTTACTTATATATATAATTATTGTGATTTAAAATTAATCGCATCGTATCAAGTAGGCGGTAGTCCATACGTCCATGAACGACGTTATCACTTATTAATTGTGTGAATGGGTAATAAAGAAATTGATATATTATTTTTACATAAATTTAATTATTTAATTAATATAAAATATATTTTCTTAATTTCACATACTTCTAATTAAATTCATCCTTTAAACATTCCATGTATTGTTTGAATGAATCACATCTCTTTGAGGGAGGCGGTAGACCATAGTTCCCCGAACGATTTTATCTTTTGTTTCCAAATTCGAAAGTATAAATATATGTGTTTTAAAACAATTAAAGAAGCTTAAAGACATAATAAATATAATATATATCATATATAAATATATTTTACACCATAATTTCCCCCATGATAGGTGGTAAATTAAAGATTAACAATCATCATTTTGTGAGGCGGTAGTTCGTCACACACATAAAAAGTATTTTTGTTACCCATTTAGATAGAAGTTTGTGTGAGTATAGGTGTAAACCTTAGCATAGAAAAATTAATTTATATTTATGATATTGTTTTATATAATCATTTAATAATAAGAGTTTATGGATTGGATAATGGAAATAAAACTAAAAATCTTAAGGAAAGATGTTACCTCTTAATTGGGTAACTCCTTTTGGTTTGAACCATGGGGATTCCGTAGATAAATTCCTTAATAATAGATTATTTATATGTATATGGTAGATATTTTTAGGATATATTTTCTCAAAACATCATTAATAAAAAGTTTCTTTAGATGTGTGAGGAAGTGGGAGGAGAGGAGGTATTTTTATAGTGGTTGAGGAGTGGCACTCTTATAATATTTTGACAGAGGAATTCCATACACATTTTTCACATTGAATGTGGATGCCATAATATTCAAATTTATATTAAAGTGTTAATAGGGTAAACATATGGCTATAAAATGGATTTTGGAAAAACAAATTAGGACATTTGGGCCCTTAAGATTAATGTTTAGTCCCTTATAAAGATTAATTATACCTTAATCATTGTGATTAATTTTAATTACTTTCAATAATATTTTTGGTAAAAAACTAGTTTTAAATTAATAATCATTATAAATTATGATGATTAAAAATATGGAAACCATATTTCCAAATTAAGATCGCAGAATTGTTATAATTTAATTTACATTTTATCCCGCAGATTGGATGACAATGCGAGTTTTTAAAGTAAAACACATCTGAATGTTTCCTATGATTTCTATTGTCAATTTCAAATTGAAATTGATTAAAATGAAATTAATTGGGTTAATTTACAAATATATTACCTAATTGAACTTAAAATAAATTTAAAATATTATTTATACTTATAAATAAATTAGTTGAAAAAGCAGTTTTGAAATAAAATTTAGTATTTTTCACTTTTCAATAAAAAATGAAATTTCACATAAAATCAAAAAGAATTCCCCCTAACCTTATGTTTATAATTATATTTAAAATATAATGTTTATTTTTACATATATAAGCTACATAAGCGTAAAAAATTTATTTTAAAATAGCTTTTCCATTAAAAGGTGTTAAAAAGCCTTAATAAAAAATATAGGTTTTTATGTGTCAAATTAGGCTTGTTCATATCATTATCCTATCATATTTTTTAGATGAATATAAAAAATATTTAATTTAATATACTACATATATATATATATATATATATTACATTAATATCACTCACTAATTGTAATTAATTTAATTTATTAGGATAAAATAGATTTGTGAGCATAGCAACAGTTGTCCATAAAAATATTCACATTATTTTCATTTCACTCTCATTTTCATTTATAATTAATTTGTAACTAATGATTTAATATTATATTTTTATAATACATATATTCTCTTAAGTTAGTTAACACTATTCATAATTTCTTATTTATGGCTTATTATATTAAATAATAAAATAATATATTATTATTCGATAAAACTCTCTCTTACGTGTAACGCATGCCATTAAAGAAACTCGTTGTTGTGTATGTAATATATTAATGAATCATCAGTTGCATTGAAATATATATAATATATTGAATTTATTTAGAATAGTAAATATATTCCAAATACTCATGATATTATATTCTCTTATTTTTATAGTGTCACATTCTATACATATTATCGAATACAGGTTACATTTTTAGATTTTTTGGGCTGTTACATTCTACCCACCTAAATAAATTGTGTCATGGAAATTTAAACACAATCTTGGTTATTTAATGTTTGATATTTCATATGTTTAAAATCCCACATTCTGATAATGGTTTGAAAAAATCTTCGAGAAAAGAGAGAATGAGAATTACGTAGGTCACATGGACTAACATGTAACTAGGTCTCTATGTAAGAGAACATTAATAGAAAGTAGATATACATACATGGAGAAATGTGTTAGTATTTATAGGTTGTGATTGATACCATCGATAACAAAAAATTCACTTATCAATTGAATGTTAAGGGCCTAAAATCTAGATATTTTTTATGATTTATAATTCTATCATTTCAACCTAAATTATGGTATTATGACAAAAATTTATTTCTAATACATTTTCCAAATGTTGATGAATTTTTTTACCACCTATGTACTCTTGATATATTTATATAAAAATAATTTTATCTTTTTTTGTGATTCTATCAATTTTATAATTCATTCAAAAATTAATTTTGATGCATGAAGCATTAAAATACATTTGTAAAGTATCTTAAGCTCCATAAAATAGTTAAAAGCACAAATTTCTTCTCTAAATATTATCCAAAACAAATATAGTAAAGAAATTAATATCTAAACCTTAAAAATAACAGTACTAACTTGTCATAAGTATATATATATCAAATTTTTCAACTAAAAACAATGACATATTAACCAATACATTGCATAAGTTAGTGGTTGACATCAAAACCTTATCATCCTTTGGTCATTGGTTCAAGTCCTGCGGCCTTTCCAGATTCGATGGATTGTCACCCAACATACACATTATACTTTTCTAGAACCATGTTAATATAATTTCCAAAATAAATATGATATACATCCTTTAAAAAAGGTTTATCACAAAAAATTATTTTAACTATTTTTTTCAATACAATCGTAATATATAAATACTTCATCAATTTATTTCTATACAGTTCTTTCTGTGTTCTATAGTTTATCTATAATATCTTTTAAAAGATTTCTAAATCATGACTTATTATCTTAAATATAAAATAAACATAGTTTAACCTAGGTTATTCATTTTTAAAATCTTCATAATGGTTTGTAAATAAAATGTGAATTATCCTAAGAATATCCTTTAGGAGTGTCAAATTAGGCGCGTAGTAAGGCTTATTATTGTTTACCAGATCCTTCCAATTAAGTCTTGACACACCTTGTCAGATTTTTACTCCTAGGTAAATATTTGTAGAACAACGTTCACTTATAGTATCCATAGAGGGATGTATTTCTATGAAAACTAAATAAATTCTATCTAATAAAAACTTTAGGATGTTGTTCTATACTTATCCTCAAATTCTAACTCAGGGATATATACTTTAGCATTAGTTCTTATAAATATAGTTCCTACAGATTATACTAAACTTCCTTTTCTATCAACTATAGTTACCCATCCCTAGAGAGCCCAAAGATAGTATCTATTATCAATTACATTGCATGATTACAAGAAATAAAATCCCAAAGTACCAATCAGTATAGTAGTCTTTGTAAAATAGGTACATACATAAATATTTTATTAAAAATTAATACACTGATACAACATAATTCTTTTCTTCAAAAGAACTTCAAGGACAATTTTATTCCATCTATTATATCCTTACATATCATTCATTGTAAGCTTCTTGGATTCCTGGGATAAGGATTCATTATAAGGGTGAGCTCAAATGATCAGTAAGGGTAAAGTATAGCTGAACCAATAATGATTCAATAGGAATAAATCAATACATAAAAGTAAATAACTAAACACACATTCCATGTAATCAATAGGATAAAAAGTAATTGAATAAGCAATGAGTAAAGGAAAATGAAAACACATTCCATTCAAATAACTTGACAAGGCAAAATCAATAAGGAAGGGATAGAAAATGAAACACATTCTATTTAATATATGGACTCAAAATTATAGGTATCAATAGATATGTTGATGAAAAATCTATTGGGGAAATAATAAATGAATCTAAAAAAGGATAATGCTTAATTATTGGATATCTTGTTTAAGGCACATGAAAAAATATATCATCAAGACCTTTAACAGTATAGTTTAAAACTATAGATAGAATACCATTTAATTTGCACAAATTATTATTCTCATGAGAACATATCGATGCATTTTGGGGATATATAAATTCTGGGCCCATCCAACATTACCAGTCTGAGGCATTTCTCATATCAGTTATTAAAAATAAATAATATTCATTATAAAATATCCAAATTTAATAAAGAATATAGAATTATCAATATTTACCTAAATAATTAAATCACAGTCAAAGTAGACACCCAATGTAACATTTTATATGGTTTAAAAAATATTAATCTCTAAGATAAATAAAATAGATAATTAAGAAAAAATTCAATGTTCAATGATCAAAGAGAATGAATTTTTTAAGGGGACCAAAAATGAATCAAGGAAGTGAATGTGACTACTATCCTTGGAAAAAATCAATAATAAAAAATCTAGAGGAAGAATAAGGATGGTATTAATAAAAAATCCCATGTGGGGTAAAAATAAAGGTTTATTTTTTTATGAAAATAAATACTATAAAAATATATTGTGAAACATTTTTGAGGAAAACGTCCTTTTGTCATGGAAAACCTTTTGAAGAAGATTTTCATAGAAAATAAACTTTAAAAGAATTCTCTTTAAAAATTAAACATTAAAACATTTAAATTATTATTAAATGAAATTATTGTGGTCAAATATATAAGAGTCATACAAGGTAAAAGAAAATTCATTTTTCACGGTAAAACAGTATGAAACATTCATTATTGGGAAAGAGATAAGAAGATTCCTTGGAAAATCGAAAATTAAAAAGGGTCAACAATTATTTTAAAAATGATTTTAAAATAATTTTTAAATTATTTTAACAAAACATGGTTTTTAGAGGAAAATTCATTCTCTTACTAAGGAGATAAATGAAGTTGGGTTCTTTTAAAAACATTTTCAAAAGGATATTGAGTACCAATGAGTTATAAAATGGTACTAATACTTGAAAATGGTAATTAATAATAATAAGAGAAGACAATTATATGTTTTATTGAACAATTTTAATATAATTTCCTTGAGTAGAAATACCATGGAAAGATCATTAAATTTATTATTGCGTAAAATAATCCTTAAGCATTCCAAAGTGTATCATACCACTTTGAACCATTATAAATAATAAGCCTACTGAAGGAATAATATTAAATAAAAGTCTTAAATACCATTAAGATAAAGTAATTCATGATATAATTTATAAAAATGGGAATTATACACACCGCACAAATTAATTAAATGGTGAACATGAAATTTATCTCACCAAACTAAAAAGTGAGATGAATATCCATTAACTTGAGTCCAATTTGTCATGTATGTTTTTATATTCCTGAATAACCAACTTATATTAATTATTTTCTTGATTTATAACATTTTTCATGTTTATAATATCTTTTAATTAACTTATTACTATGTTTTATTCAACTAATTAATAAATTAAATATATGTCGGATTGTTTTGACCAAATTTGGTTTATGTGATAAAAAAAAATTTGTACGTCAACTATGGTCAAATACGTCATTATATAACATCTACATAATAATAATCATGAAATAATTATCATATTTATACATCAATTATACTTTTAAAAATAATCATTAAATATGGTTAAGAAACATTAATCAACATTACAATCATACAGATGGTAGACCGTACGTATTCATAAGTAACGTTCCCATTTTTCAATGATCGTTTTTGATGTAAGGTAAGTAACACAATATATTTCCATAATTATAATTATTTATTAAATACCATGTTATTTATTAATGTATACTTATATATATAATTCTTGTGATGTAATAGGGATCACATTGTGACGAGGAGGCGATAGTCCACACGTCTTCGAGCGATGTTATCACTTTTTAAGTGTGTGAATGGGTAATAAAGAAATTGATATATTATATTCACATAAATATAATTATTTAATTAATGTAATATTTCTTTTTAAAATAAATTTTCATTAATTAAGACCATCCTTTATAAATTCTGTGTATCATGTGAATGAATCACTATGCTTTGAGGGGGTGGTATTCACACTTCCATGAATGACATTATTATTTTTACAAAAAATAAAAAGTATAAAGATATGTGTAGTAAAATAATTAAATAAGAATAAATACATAAAAAATATCATATATATTATATATAAATATAGTTTCCATTATAATTTCCTCTATAATAGGTGGTAAAGAAAAAAATGATCAATCATCGTTTTGTGACGCGGTAGTCCGTCGTACATGTAAATTGTATTTTCATTACCCATTAGATGGAAGTGTGTGAGAGTTTAGGTAGAAAACATAACTTAAAAACATAATAGTATAATTAGGATAATTTTTTATAAAATCATGGACTATGAAAATTTTATGGAGTGTATAATAAAAATAAAACTGAAACTCTTAAGGAAAGATGCAATCTCTTAACCTGGTAACTGCTTTTGGTTTGAACCAAAGGGATTCATTTGATTTATTCATTACCAATGGTATTATTATAATATTGGGGGAGTTATTTTTATAAGATATTTTAGATGGTATTAGTTGATAAAATTATCTTTAGAGGTGTGAGGAAGTGGGAGGAGGGGAGGCCTTTTCATAGTGGAGGAGGAGTGGCACTCCAGTAATATTTTAACAGAGGAATTTCATACATGTTATTCACATTGCTTTTGGAAAAAATAATGGTAAATTATTTATCCAAGTGTGGATATAGTCTAACCATGTCCATACAATATATTTTGGACTAGTTTGTAGGCAATTTGGTCCCTTAAGATTATGTTTTAGTCCCTTATTAATCTTAATTTTACATTAGTCATTGTGATTAATTTTAATTAATTTTACTAATAATTTTGATAAAAAAAACTTAGTATACCTTATTATAAATTATATATTATTCTTATTCCAAATATATAATCCATTTTTTCAAATTCCAATCACAAAATTAGCCAAAATTAATTTAAATTGAATCTCAGAGACATGATGACAATGCCGGGTTTTAAAGTAAAAAACATCTGAATGTTTGCTATGTTTTTATAGTAAATTTCAAAGTAAAATTGATTAAAATTAACTAAATTGAATTAATTTATAAAATTATAATCAAATTAAAAAATAAAAACAATTTAAAATAAGATTTATCCTCATAAATAATTTTTATGAAAAAGCAATTTTGAATTAAAATTTCGTATTTTTCACTTTTCATTTAAAAAATGAATCTTCACAGAAAAAATATCAAAAAATCACCCTAACATAATTTTTATGTTTCAAATTAAAATATTATGTTTATTATGAAATATATAATCTATTAATATTTCAAAATTTAATTTAAAATAGGTTCTCTATTAAAAGAGGTTAAAATTCCATAGAAACAATATAGGTTTTTATGTGTAAAATTTGATTGGTTCTTATCTTTTTGTTATAAAATCTTTTGAGGAGTATAAAAAAATATTATACGGAATATAATATATATATGTGTGTGTGTGTTTGTGTGTGTGTGTGTTTAATTAATATCAATCACTAATTTTAATTAATTTAATTTATTATTATAAAACACTTTGTGGTCAAAAAAGTAGATTTCTAAAAACATATTCACTTTATTTTCAATTGGATCATATATTCATTTATATTTAACTTTTAAATAATTTATTTATCTTGTAATTTTGTAATCCATATATTTTTATAGTTTATATAATTCTATTCCTAATCCCTACTTTATACTTATTATATTAAAAAATAATATAATATATTATTATTTGGTAAAACTCAATCTTGTGTGTAACGCAATACATTGAAGAAACTCGTGGTTGTGTATGTCACACATTAACTTAGTATCATCTGAATTGAAAGATATAGAATTTATTGAATTTATTTAAAATATTAAATGATTTATAAATACTTATGATATTATATTATATTATGCACTTTGTTTTGCTTGTCATACACACTATTGAATATAAGTTACTATTTTATAATTTCCGAGGTTTTACTTTATCCCCACCTTAAATAAATTGAAAATTCTAAATTTAAACTTGATCATGGTGATAGATAAGTTCATATTTCCTATGTTTAAATTCCCATATCTTGATAAGTTTTTATAAAACAATACCTATAAAATAGAGAATGGTAATTACAAATGTCACATGGACTAACATGTAACTAGATATTTAAGAAGAAGAACATTACTTAAAATTAGAATTACATACCTAGAGGAAAAGCATAAATATTTATAGGGAGTGATTGAGCTCATCCATAACAAACAATAGAATAATCAATAGAAATTTTATAGTCTCAAATCTATAAATATATGATGATTTAGAAGGCCATCAATTCGAAAAAAATTGATGTATAATGAAATAATTTTATTTATATGTTATTTTCCTAATTTTTAGGAATTATTTTACTACCTATGTATACATACATGATATATTTATATAAATAGAATTTCTATATTTTGTTGTTCTTTGAAAAATTTTACAATTCATTCTAAAATTATGTTTTGTGTATAAAGAACTAAAATTCATTTCTAAAGGATCTTATAGATTATAATAGAGTAAAAATTCCATCTTTTTTGTATAACTATTATCCAAAACAAATATAGTATGGAAATGTATCTCTAAACCTAAAAATTAACACTACTGGAATATCATAAGTATATATTCATCAAATTGTTCAACTAAAAGAAATGACATATTAACTAGGATATTGTGTGGGTCATTTGTTGGGGTCAAACCCTTATCATGCTTCTGTCATGGGTTCAAGTCCCATGACCTTGACAAATTCTAGGGGTTTTCACACAACATAGAGGTTTTCCTTTTCTAAAACCATGTTAATATAATTTAAAAAATATATTTAATAGACATACTTGAAATAATGTTAATCACAAAATATCCATTTAGCTATGGTTTTCAACATAACACTAATACATAAAAAATTCATCCATTTATGTCTACATATGTCCTTCCTTGGTATAGAGTTTATCCTTCAAATCATTTTTAGGATTTCTAAATCACAACACCTTATTTTCAATATGAACCACCTTAGTTTTATCCTAGGTTATTCATTTTCAAATTCCATCATAATGGTTAGTAAGGAAATGTGAATAAATAATAAGGAATTTTTAGCCCGAAGTGGATACTACAAGTGGACGTGGTTCGGGAAAAATATACCTAAGAGTAATAACTCTGACAAGGTATCTTGAGCCTGACTCGGCCTAACCTAGAACATGATAACGGGCCTTACTATGTATAACGACCCATACTTTACATACATTGTTAATACTTCAAAATTGAAGCACACTTATTACAACATATGACAAAACCACAAAGGACCGTATAGGTATAGTGTCTTTAGAAACTGGGAAACATAAACAACTGGTTCATAAATCTTCTACGGTGTCTCCCATTTATTTCATCATATCTAGGGTCCCTTTTAGCATATTCTATTTAATATCCATCTTCCTGACCTGGGGAAAAGAAAACATAAAAGGGTGAGCTCAAATGCTCAGCAAGGGCAAATAAAGGAAATAAAAATCATATCATATCTTTTTGAAAATCAAAACCTGCAAAAGAGATCATAAAATCTTAACATGGAATAAATCATAGAAGTTAAAATGAGATCCCCATAATCATAACATAAAACTTGAAACTTTGTGGCATGCACACATAATCATGGAAAATCATTTCTTGTTAGTCATGACTCATTGCCAAGACTATCTTAGTGGACAAAGTCCCTTTCTGAACCGAGTTCACTCCTCGTTTCAGTCCTGTATCACTGAACCGAAATAACCTTCTGTTCCAGCCATGTCTATCTCATGAGATATAAAATCTTTACCCAATGCATTGGAGGGAGATATAGGTCCCACCCATCTTATAATGAATCCTTTCTTATGTGTGCCACATAATCATAAAACATACATCATCACATAACACATGTAACAAAAATGGGATTCTTGAAACATCATGACATCATAAATAAATTCATATAACATAAAGGAATTCATAAAAATAATTCCATCACAACATGATCAAATCAATGTAATAATAGGGATAAAATCAGAACCCTTTATTATCTTAGATGGAAAATAATTTTGATAAAACACTTGAACTCCATTCTTGAGGAAAATATCCTTTCTTCTTCAAAATCAATTTCTTTTCACAAAACATCATGAATTTTTAAAAGAAAAAGATTTTATTGAAAATAGTCATGAAATATTTTGGAGGAAGGTTCATGAAAATAAGGCTTTATAAAACCGTAAAAATACGTTCGTGCCGTATAAGTTAAAAAAAACATTCTTCGTACTTTTGTCGGAAAAGTCAAAAAGTACCTCGTACGGTAAAAAGACAAAATATTCCTTTCATATTCTTTACTAAAAACTCACCTAAGGGTAAAATTGGATTTAATCTATTGCAAGTGGATGGAAACAAAATTACATATTGAGGGAACATGGATGTGGATGATAAAATACACCCCAGTAAATAAACAATCTCGGATAAAAATGAGATTGTGATATTTCCCTTACCTTAGGTCTGATTTGCTTTGTTCGTGTCCGAAGCTCCTGTATAATGGTTTAAATAATGTTATTGACTTATTCCAGAATCATACATATTGATATGATATCATATATGGTCATATTATTAGCTTCTTGTTAGTAATATTTCATTGTTACTTGTTACTCGGGTCTTTATAACTTTTTGTTCTTATGCATGTTTTGTCGAATAAATTCTTATTCTTATCTTTAGGTTATAGATAATTCATTTCCAGAATGGTATTAGTGTAGTATATACCATATTCATTCATTCAATTCATTTATATAATCATTATGAAATTAAGATCATGTAGAACGAGTCGCATCACATCGTGGAGACGGTATTCCGTACGTACGCACGAGTGATGATATCGTTCCTATGATCGTGGAATTGTATTGGAGTATATATATATATATTATTTCAGTATCAATATTACTTCATAATAATCATATATAGTTACTCATTACACCATTATACCAATCCTTGTAAGGTGATGGTGGAAAATAGATTACACCACGGCGTGGAGACGGTATTCCGTACGTACGCACGCGCGGTGATTTCATTTTTCCGTAGGATGGATAGAAGGTGAATTAGGGTTGTTTCATATTTATAATAACCTATCAGTATGTAAGTAATACTGATGTTATTACTTTATCATGAAACAACTAAAGAAGAAGAAGTTGAAGAAGAAAGAAATTGAAAAGATCGGTAATGAATATTACCTCTTCTTTGGAACGCCTCTTTGAATCCTCCACTTAGGGAACTAAGATTGGTCTTTGGAGAAGACCAGGACCTCTAGGATTATTCTAGGGAAGTGGAGAGGAGAAAATGGCAGGGTTTGGCCGAGCTTGAGTGCTCAATTTGGTGTGAGGAGGAGGGGGAGGAGGTGTCCTTTTATAAGGGAGAAGAGGGGCACCTTAGGAATATCTCAAAATATTATTTTATATTAAAGTCAAAATCGGTTTATAATGGTTCCAAAGGGTCTTATTTCGAAGATAAAGTGGGGAAGGGTCGAAATCCTATCAACCAATAGGATTTAGACAAGTTTAGGGTATTATTTTAACCTTATCAATTAGATTTAACTCTAAGTTAATTAATTTAACTTTTACCGTGTCTTTTTGTTTTCTTTCACTATATGGTTAATACACTTACTATAACATGCCAAACGAACCCCAAATTGTTTATTATTAATATATATATCCTTATCTAAGTCATTTGGCCGAACCTTAGATTTTTAGGAATAAAATAACAATTAATAATATAATATTTGATTTAAAAACTATTTTGTGTCAATTTTGACACTATTTGATATATGATTTTTTTTAAAAGCCATAACAGAATTATATGTTCGATCCAAGTTGATTAAATCAACACTAATATATCATATTAACCTAGAAAATTAGTGGAATTCATAAAAAGTCTTAAATTACATTTATTTTGGTATTTATATTATCAATTATGTCAATATTTCATTAATAAGATAATTACTTCATCATCTTTGTGTCATTAATAAATTAAATTATATGATGTCTAAAAATTACAAATAAAATGCCATCATGTAGGAAATCTTTTTAGCTTTCTAATTAATATTTACAATCTAATTTATCTTATGTATAACCCCATTTTAAAAATGATTTACTTATAAAACTTTAATTTTAACTATTTTAACCCTTCTTTAAATAAATTAATAATAAATGTCCTAATCTAATCCAAGTGGGCCTAAATGGTCATATTTTATTCATAAGGTTGTTTTTGGTCGAATTAAACTTATCCAATAGAATTAGGACATGTGTTGGGGTAATATTAATATCATATTTACCCTTAGTTACCCTATTTACTATTAACCGCGGTAAAAAAAAGTAAAAAGTTACTATTCACCAAAAATTATTTTTATCTCATTGAACCACATTTTACTTACTGATATCAACCGTGTCTGTTGGATTTTCGAAATTCCATTCACAGAAGCGGTAAAATTAAGTTTTATGCAAAATTCAGTTTTTTAACCTACCACTTAGTGGTTTCACTATTCATCAAAAATTGAAAGTTTTCAGAAAAATACCAAAATTTCACCCTAGGCTAATTTCGATATTCTGAGTCCAAAAATGAAGTCCATTTTGAAAAATAAAATTTATAAAATTTCAAAAAGTGGTTATTTCTATTCATAACGGCTAGTTTTAAAAGCATATTGTTGTTTAGTGAAACTCGGTATTGCGTACGACGCAAGCTATCGAGGAAGGTCGCGATTGCGTGTAAAGCAAGCCAAGCAAGTGTTGTGTTGAAAAAGATTCCTTTGATGATTTATATAACATAAAAGTCTCGGGTGTTACATTCTACCCCCCTTAAAAAGAATTTCGCCCTTGAAATTCGTCACTTTGTAACAAACAGATGAGGATACTTCTCCCTCATCATATCCTCAAGCTCCCATGTAGCTTCTTCAAGTTGGTGGTTCCTCCATAAAACTTTCACCAAGCGAGTGGTCTTGTTTCGTAGGACTTTTTCGCTACGATCCAGAATCTCTATCGGCTGTTCTTCATAAGAAAGATCTTGCTCCAGCGGTACAACTTCTGAGCTGAGTACATGTGAAGGATCAGGTATGTACTTTCTCAGGAGAGATACATGGAACACATCGTGAACTTGAGAGAGATTCGGTGGAAGCGCCAATCGGTAAGCTACCTTCCCAACACGATCCAGTATTTCAAAAGGACCGATATATCTAAGGCTCAATTTCCCCTTCTTTCCAAATCTCATAACCCTCTTCCAGGGAGATATTCGTAAGAACACTTTATCACCCACTTCAAACTCTAGGTATTTTCTTCGGTTGTCGGCATAACTTTTCTGTCGACTCTGAGCTGCTCTTATGTGTTGTTGAATAGATCTGACCTTTTCTGCCATTTCATCAACGAGATCAGGTCCTAATAGCTTTCTTTCCCCAACTTCATCCCAGCAAGTTGGAGTCCTGCATTTCTTTCCATAGAGAGCTTCATAAGGAGCCATCTGAATACTGGAGTGAAAGCTATTATTATAAGAAAATTCCACCAAAGGTAGGTGTTGATCCCAACCTCCTTTGAAATCCATAGAGCAAGCTCTCAACATATCTTCTAGGGTTTGAATTGTTCTCTCAGACTGACCGTCTGTCTGGGGATGATAAGCAGTGCTGAAACTCAACTCTGTATCCAGAGTATGCTGAAGACTTCGCCAGAACTTCGAGGTAAATCTCGGATCCCGATCAGATATAATAGAAAGTGGTACTCCATGCAATCTTACCACTTCCTTTACATATATCCTGGAAAGCTGATCTAGAGAGAAATCCTCTCTAATAGGAATGAAGTGTGCAGACTTTGTAAGACGATCAACTATGACCCAGATAGCATTATTGCCTTTGGATGTTTTAGGAAGTCCTGTGACAAAGTCCATAGTGATGTTTTCCCATTTCCATTCGGGTATGGGTAATGGTTGTAACATCCCCTTAGACTTTTGTCTCTCAGCTTTAACTTGTTGACAAACCAAGCATCGAGAGACATATTCAGCAACATCTCTTTTCATGCCATCCCACCAGAAGTACTCTTTCAGGTCCCTATACATCTTCGTGCTTCCAGGATGAATAGAGAATGAAGAACTATGAGCCTCATCCAGCAGCTCCTTCTTTAATTCAGGGATGGGAGGAACACAAACCCGATTCCTGAACTTTATTATCCCATCACAATCAAGGTTGAATTCAGGAACATTTCTCACCTTCTTTTGTAACTCGACATCTTCTTTCTGTGCCTCTTTAATCTTCACATGTAAAGATGGTTGAACATTCATTTGAGAAAGATAAGATTTTTCCCCTTCCATTATAATTCCAAGATCCATCCTTTGTAAATCCATAAATATTGGATCTTTTGTGATCCTCATCATGGATAAACTAGCATGGTCTTGTCGACTTAATGCATCTGCCACCTTGTTTGCTTTCCCAGGGTGGTAATGGATTGAGCAGTCATAATCCTTAATCAGCTCCAACCATCTTCTTTGACGCATATTCAACTCCTTTTGTGTGAAAATATACTTTAAACTTTTATGATCAGTATAAATATCACACCTTTCACCATAAAGGTAATGCCTCCAAATCTTTAATGCAAAGATTACCGCAGCCAACTCCAAATCATGTGTTGGGTAATTTTGCTCATGGATTTTCAACTGTCGTGAGGCATAAGCTATCACCATATCATTTTGCATAAGAACACACCCCAATCCCTTCTTGGATGCATCACTATAGATCACAAACCTTTCTCCACTACAAGGCAGTGTGAGCACAGGTGCACTGGATAACCTTCTTTTCAACTCCTTGAAATTCTCTTCACATTCCTCTGTCCAGACAAACTTAACTCCTTTCCGAGTCAACTTGGTGAGTGGATTAGATAATCGTGAAAAATCTTTTACAAAACGTCGATAATATCAAGCCAAACCAAGAAAACTTCGGATCTCAGTTACTGTTGTTGGTCTTGACCATCATTCGATAACCTCTGTTTTTGCTGGATCCACAGATATCCCCTCTTTTGAGATTATGTGACCCAAAAATGAAACTTTTTGAAGCCAAAATTCACACTTGGTAAATTTGGCATAAAGCTTCTCCTTTCTCAGGGTCTTTAATATAATTCTCAAGTGATCTTCATGATCTTCCTTTCTCTTTGAATAGACAAGAATATCGTCTATAAAGACTACCACAAATTGATCAAGATAGTCTCTAAAGACTCTATTCATTAGATCCATGAAGATAGCAGGGGCATTAGTAAGACCAAATGGCATCACTATAAATTCATAGTGTCCATACCTTGTACGGAAAGCCGTCTTTGGTATATCCTCCCTTTTGACCCTTAATTGATGATACCCTGAACGAAGATCAATCTTGGAAAAGTATTGAGCTCCGCGTAGTTTGTCAAATAAGTCATCAATGCGTGGGAGAGGATATTTGTTCTTGATAGTGATCTTGTTAAGTTCTCGATAATCAATACAGAGTCTCATTGATCCATCTTTCTTCTTAACAAATAGAACAGGTGCTCCCCAAGGTGACGCACTAGGGCGTATGAATCCCTTATCAAGATTCTCTTGGAGTTGCTTCTTCAATTCCTGCAACTCAATTGGGGCCATTCTATAAGGTGTCTTTGAAATAGGCAAAGCACCCGGTACGAGTTCTATTGAAAACTCAACTTCACGATTCGGTGGAAGACCCGGTAATTCATCCGGAAAGACATCATCAAACTCCCGTACAACGGGCATATTCTTAATCGTGAGTTTCTCACCAACCATTTGAGATAAATAACCTTCATTTAGTGGAATCAATACCCATAAGATGGAAGAAATTTCCACTGGAAGGTTATGTTCATCCTTGCATTGATAGACGATCATAGATTGATCTGGAATATGAAATGTGACTTCCCTTCTTTGGCAATTGATATGAGCTCCATGTAGAGAAAGCCAATCCATGCCAAGAATCACATCAAATTCCACTAAAGGAAGGATCACAAGATTTGCAGGAAGCACTTTCCCACAAACTTCGATCGGAGAAGAATTATAAACTTCTGATGCGACTGTTGTGCCATTAGGTGTTGTCACAGCTAACTCAACATCTAATTGTTGAGGTAATATGGTGATACCCTTAGAAAATTCTTTAGAAATAAAAGAGTGGGTAGATCCAGAATCAAATAAAACATTTGCTACTTTAGAGTGCACGGTAAGTGTACCTTTCACCACTTCATTATCGTACTCCACATCGCTGATAGAAATTGCATGTGACTTTCCTTTGTCTTTAGCCTTATGATTTTGTTAACGTCGACCATCATCATCAACCCTTGGATTTGGGCATTGATTAGCATAATGCCCCATCTCCTTGCACTTGAAACATTGAAGTGTAGTAGGTTCATTCTGTGTATCCCTTCTTTTGTTTGCGTCATTAGACATCTTCTTCCCATTATCACGGCATTCAAATGCCCGATGACCTTCTTTTCCACATTTAAAACATTTACTTGTCCCTTTAAGACAACTCCCTCCATGTTTCTTTCCACACTTTGAGCATAAGGGAAAGTTCATCTTCTTTTCAGTGTGCTCTTTAGAGTTTCCTTTGAATTCCATCTTCCTCTTCTTATCAAACCCATGTGACTGATGGGTTACTCCAATCTCCATCTCGACTTTGAGAGCACATAGAACGATTTCCTCGTAGATATTGAAGTCCCTTATGGCTAACGCCCTTCGAAGACTTGGTTTTAAGCCACTAAAGAATCGATCGATCTTACTCTCAGGTTGGATAATAATACCAGAAGCGTACCTTGCAAGTCTTGTAAAATTTGCTTCATAGGTACCAACAGATTCATCATCCCTTTGCTTCAGTTCAAGAAACTCTTTCTCCATCTTTGTTCGGAGAATACGAGGGAAGTACTTATTGAAAAATAAGTTCTTGAACTCGTCCCATTCCATAGACTCAATTTCATCCCTTTTCCTCGTATTCTTAACAAGATTCCACCATTGATCAGCATCTCCTTCCAAACGATACACTGCTAGGATGACTTTATCATGCTCAGAACATTGAAGAACTGAAAATATCTTTTCAGTAGTACTAATCCATTGTTCAGCAACTAATGGATCAGTAGACCCGCTGAAAGAACGTGGACGCTGCCTCATGAAGGATTCAACAGAATGTTGCTCCCTCCTTTGCTCGTTTGGAAATCCTGCATGATTCATAGCTTGAGAAAGTTGTGTGTGCATGGCTACAAGATTTTTCATTCCAACTCCCATATCGTTTGGTTGCTCAGGGGGACAATCATTGCATTGCCCATCGCATTCCGCATTAACACGGTTCCTTCGGGTTCCAGCCATTGACTAAAACCAAGAAGAATAGTGTGAGCAACACTAATAGGAAACCACATAATTCAAGAATAAAATTTTCATGCTTAAGGTCTTATCCTAGGTTATTCAAGGACATTTCTAAAACACTAAGATTGTGTTCTATGCTTAGACTTATCCTTAGGGTTCTTACTAAGGCTTTCACATCCTAGTTTCCAAAGGTTGACTATACCTTTCCTCTGATACCAACTATAACGACCCATACTTTACATACATTGTTAATACTTCAAAATTGAAGCACACTTATTACAACATATGACAAAACCACAAAGGACCGTATAGGTATAGTGTCTTTAGAAACTGGGAAACATAAACAACTGGTTCATAAATCTTCTACGGTGTCTCCCATTTATTTCATCATATCTAGGGTCCCTTTTAGCATATTCTATTTAATATCCATCTTCCTGACCTGGGGAAAAGAAAACATAAAAGGGTGAGCTCAAATGCTCAGCAAGGGCAAATAAAGGAAATAAAAATCATATCATATCTTTTTGAAAATCAAAACCTGCAAAAGAGATCATAAAATCTTAACATGGAATAAATCATAGAAGTGAAAATGAGATCCCCATAATCATAACATAAAACTTGAAACTTTGTGGCATGCACACATAATCATGGAAAATCATTTCTTGTTAGTCATGACTCATTTCCAAGACTATCTTAGTGGACAAAGTCCCTTTCTGAACCGAGTTCACTCCTCGTTTCAGTCCTGTATCACTGAACCGAAATAACCTTCCGTTCCAGCCATGTCTATCTCATGAGATATAAAATCTTTACCCAATGCATCGGAGGGTGATATAGGTCCCACCCATCTTATAATGAATCCTTTCTTATGTGTGTCACATAATCATAAAACATACATCATCACATAACACATGTAACAAAAATGGGATTCTTGAAACATCATGACATCATAAATTAATTCTATATAACATAAAGGAATTCATAAAAATAATTCCATCACAACATGATCAAATCAATGTAATAATAGGGATAAAATCAGAACTCTTTATTATCTTAGATGGAAAATAATTTTGATAAAACACTTGAACTCCATTCTTGAGGAAAATATCCTTTCTTCTTCAAAATCAATTTCTTTTCACAAAACATCATGAATTTTTAAAAGAACAAGATTTTATTGAAAATAGTCATGAAATATTTTGGAGGAAGGTTCATGAAAATAAGGCTTTATAAAACCGTAAAAATCCGTTCGTGCCGTATAAGTTAAAAAAAACATTCTTCGTACTTTTGTCGGAAAAGTCAAAAAGTACCTCGTACGGTAAAACGACAAAAGATTCCTTTCATATTCTTTACTAAAAACTCACCTAAGGGTAAAATTGGATTTAATATATTGCAAGTGGATGGAAACAATATTACATATTGAGGGAACATGGATGTGGATGATAAAATACACCCCATTAAATAAACAATCTCGGATAAAAATGAGATTGTGATATTTCCCTTACCTTAGGTCCGATTTGCTTTGTTCGTGTCCGAAGCTCCTGTATAATGGTTTAAATAATGTTATTGACTTATTCCAGAATCATACATATTGATATGATATCATATATGGTCATATTATTAGCTTCTTGTTAGTAATATTTCATTGTTACTTGTTACTCGGGTCTTTATAACTTTTTGTTGTTATGCATGTTTTGTCGAATAAATTCTTATTCTTATCTTTAGGTTATAGATAATTCATTTCCAGAATGGTATTAGTGTAGTATATACCATATTCATTCATTCAATTCATTTATATAATCATTATGAAATTAAGATCATGTAGAACGAGTCGCATCACATCGTGGAGACGGTATTCCGTACGTACGCACGAGTGATGATATCGTTCCTATGATCGTGGAATTGTATTGGAGTATATATATATATTATTTAAGTATCAATATTACTTCATAATAATCATATATAGTTACTCATTACACCATTATACCCATCCTTGTAAGGTGATGGTGGAAAATAGATTACACCACTGCGTGGAGACGGTATTCCGTACGTACGCACGCGCGGTGATTTCATTTTTCCGTAGGATGGATAGAAGGTGAATTAGGGTTGTTTCATATTTATAATAACCTATCAGTATGTAAGTAATACTGATGTTATTACTTTATCATGAAACAACTAAAGAAGAAGAAGTTGAAGAAGAAAGAAATTGAAAAGATCGGTAATGAATATTACCTCTTCTTTGGAACGCCTCTTTGAATCCTCCACTTAGGGAACTAAGATTGGTCTTTGGAGAAGACCAGGACCTCTAGGATTATTCTAGGGAAGTGGAGAGGAGAAAATGGCAGGGGTTGGCCGAGCTTGAGTGCTCAATTTGGTGTGAGGAGGAGGGGGAGGAGGTGTCCTTTTATAAGGGAGAAGAGGGGCACCTTAGGAATATCTCAAAATATTATTTTATATTAAAGTCAAAATCGGTTTATAATGGTTCCAAAGGGTCTTATTTCGAAGATAAAGTGGGGAAGGGTCGAAATCCTATCAACCAATAGGATTTAGACAAGTTTAGGGTATTATTTTAACCTTATCAATTAGATTTAACTCTAAGTTAATTAATTTAACTTTTACCGTGTCTTTTTGTTTTCTTTCACTATATGGTTAATACACTTACTATAACATGCCAAACGAACCCCAAATTGTTTATTATTAATATATATATCCTTATCTAAGTCATTTGGCCGAAACTTAGATATTTAGGAATAAAATAACAATTAATAATATAATATTTGATTTAAAAACTATTTTGTGTCAATTTTGACACTATTTGATATATGATTTTTTTTAAAAGTCATAACAGAATTATATGTTCGAACCAAGTTGATTAAATCAACACTAATATATCATAGTAACCTAGAAAATTAGTGGAATTCATAAAAAGTCTTAAATTACATTTATTTTGGTATTTATATTATCAATTATGTCAATATTTCATTAATAAGATAATTACTGCATCATCTTTGTGTCATTAATAAATTAAATTATTTGATGTCTAAAAATTACAAATAAAATACCATCATGTAGGAAATATTTTTAGCTTTCTAATGAATATTTACAATCGAATTTATCTTATGTATAACCCCATATTAAAAATGATTTACTTATTAAACTTTAATTTTAACTATTTTAACCCTTCTTTAAATAAATTAATAATAAATGTCCTAATCTAATCCAAGTGGGCCTAAATGGTCATATTTTATTCATAAGGTTGTTTTTGGTCGAATTAAACTTATCCAATAGAATTAGGACATGTGTTGGGGTAATATTAATATCATATTTACCCTTAGTTACCCTATTTACTATTAACCGCGGTAAAAAAAAGTAAAAAGTTACTATTCACCAAAAATTATTTTTATCTCATTGAACCACATTTGACTTACTGATATCAACCGTGTCTGTCGGATTTTCGAAATTCCATTTACAAAAGCGGTAAAATTAAGTTTTATGCAAAATTCAGTTTTTTAACCTACCACTTAGTGGTTTCACTATTCATCAAAAATTGAAAGTTTTCAGAAAAATACCAAAATTTCACCCTAGGCTAATTTCGATATTCTGAGTCCAAAAATGAAGTCCATTTTGAAAAATAAAATTTATAAAATTTCAAAAAGTGGTTATTTCTATTCATAACGGCTAGTTTTAATAGCATATTGTTGTTTAGTGAAACTCGGTATTGCGTACGACGCAAGCTATCGAGGAAGGTCGCGATTGCGTATAAAGCAAGCCAAGCAAGTGTTGTGTAGAAAAAGATTCCTTTGATGATTTATATAACATAAAAGTCTCGGGTGTTACACTATGCATCTCATTTGACACTCTCGAGGGATATACTTTAGATAATTCTTTTTTTAGTTTCAGAACATTAAGAAGTATTTTGACAATGAATAAACTAGGTTAAACCAATGGTGTTTTAGATTGAAAATATGGATAGAAACCCATTTAATTTGGGAAATGTATTTTTCTCATGATAACCTATCGATGCATCGAGGCTCTATATATTATCTTAGCCCCACCCATCATTATCAGTCTGAATCATTCCACATATCAATTAATCAAAATAAATAATATCACTTATCATATATCAAAATTTAATAAAGAATTTAAAATTATCAACGTTTCCCTAAATAATTAAATCACTATCAAAGTAGACATCATATGTAAAATCTATTATAGTTTACTCATTAGTAATACACATGAAAAATAAAATGGATTATTATGGTATAATTAAATGTTAAATGATCATATGATATTGAATATTTCAAGGGTACTAAAAAATGAATCCAGGAAGTGAATTCGAATACTATCCTTTTCCAAATCAATTGTGAACCATAAATTAGAATAATAAGGATGGTATTATTAAAATAAATACAAAGTGTAGTAAAAATAAGGGTTTCTTTAATTGATGAATATAAATACAATAAAAATATATTTTACAACATTTTTTAGGATAATATCATTTTGTTTTGAAAAACCTTTTCTTCAAAAAACACCAATGAAAACATTTTCATGAAAAATTAACCTTTTAAACTGGAAAAGTAAGATTTAATAAAATTATGTTGGGTATGGCTGTATAATATACTCGAGGTAAAAGAGAATTTTTTCATGGTAAAAAGGTTTGAAAAATGACTTATTGGGAAATAGACATGAATATTCCTTTGAAAAATTTGGAAAAAGATAATTAGGGTAAACAAGTATTTACAAAATAATTTTAAAATAATTTTTTAAAATATTGAAATAAAATATATATTCTAGAGTAAAAGATATTATTTGACTAAATATAAACATGAAGTCCGATGTTATTAAAAACACTGTGAGTACCAAAGAGTGGTAAAATATTACTAATACTTGAAAATGGACACGAATAACCAAAGGATAAGAAAATGAAAGTGTTTATTGAAAAATGGTTATATAATTTCACCAACTTAAAATTCCATTTAAATGTCATTAAAGTGATTATTGAGGAAAATAATCTTTAAACATTCCAAAGTATCCCACGCCACTTTGAATAATTTTAAATCATAATCCTCATGAAGAAATAATATTAATTGAAATTTTTAAAAACCATAAATATAAATTAATTAATTATATAATATATAAAAATCATTATTAGAGACCCCACACAAAAATTATTAATTAGTAAACATGACATTTATCTCCCATAAGTAATAAGTGGGATGAAAATACCTTACATTGAGTCTGATTTATCTCATGTGATTTTATATTCTGGAATAACAATCTTATGTTAATAGTTTACATAATTCATAAAATATTTAATTTTTATAATAACTTTTATTTCACTTTTTAATATGTTGTATACAACTACTTAATCAATTAATTTTACATCGGATGTTTTGAAAAAATTCGGTTCATGTGTTAAAAACATCATTAGTGGGTCAACTCTGGTCAAAGGGGTCATTATATAAAATCTACATAATAATAATCATGATATAATTATCATATATATACTTCAATTATACATTTATAAACAATTATTAAATATGATTATGAAAAATGAATCAATATTAAAATCATTAAGACGGCAGGCCATAAGTACACATGAGTAAAATTCCCATTTTTCAATGATCGTTATCTTAAGAATGTATGTAACACCATATCTTTTCAGAATTATAATTATATCATAAATACAATTTTATTTTTTCATATATACTTATATTTAAAATTCATGTGATCCAAAATGAATCATATCATGTTGAGGAGGTGGTAGTCTACACATCCATGAACGACATTGTCACTTCTTAAGTGTGTGAATGAATAATTAAAAAGATAAAATCTTATATTATGAAAAAAATGTAATTATGTAATTAATATAATATAAATTTTTTTATTTCACATATTTTTATTTAAGACCAACCTTTATAAATTTCATTTATCATTTGAACGAATGACATCTCTTTTAGGGGGTCGGTAGTCCACACTTCCACAAACGATGTTATCATTTTTGCAAAAAATGGTAAGTATAAGTATATGTGTTTTAAAAGAATTAAATAAGATTAAATACATAATATATATCATATATATCATATATAAATATATTTTCCATCATAATTTCAACCATGAGAGGTGGTAAAGTAGAAAAATGAACATTCATCATTCCATGAGGTGGTAATTTGTTGAACACATAAACAGTATGTTCGTTACCAATTAGATGGATCTGTATGTGATTTTAGGTCAAAACCATTGCATAAAAACATAATATTATATTTATTATATTGGTTTAATTATATAATCATTTAATAAGGAGAGTTTATAGAGTGTAGAATCGAAAGAAAACTAAAAATCATAAGGAAATATGTTACCTCTTAATCCGGTAACTCCATTTGGTTTGAACTAAATAACATACTTAGATTGCTTCCTACCCAAGGGGAGTCTTGTAGTAATAGGGGAGGTATATTTATGATCTATTTGGGAATATATTTTTTGAGAATAAGTTTCTTGAGATGTGTATGGAAGTGGGAGGAGATGAAGCCTTTTCTAGTGGAGGAGTGGAACTATTGTAATAATCTGACAAAAATAATTCCATTCATGTTTTCACATTGAAATTGGATTACATAATGGTATTATTTCAATAAAAGTGAGGATTGGATATAAATATGGCATTAAAATGGATTTTGACCATATTTTTATGTCATTTTGGCCCTTATGATTAAGATTTAGTCCCATATTAAGCTTAATTTTACCTTAATTGTTGTGATTAATTTTAATTACATTCACTAATACTTTTGTTCCAAAAATATGTTGACCATATTATAAATTAAATATTATTCTGATAATAAGTTTGGAATCTATTTTTCGAAATTCTAATCACATATATGGTAGAAATTAATTTAAATTTAATCTCGCAGACGACGAGACAATGTGGGTTTTTAAATTAAAAAACACTTGAAAGTTTGTTATATTTTTATAGTTAATTGCAAAGTGAAATTAATTAAAATTACCTCAATTTTATTAATTTATAAAAATATGATCTAATTAAACTTTAAACCCAATTTAAAATATTACTTAACCTTATAAATAAATTACAAGAAAAATAATTTTTTAACTAAAATTTATTATTTGTCACATTTCATTGAAAATTGAACCTTCGGAGAAAATACCAAAAATTAACCCTGATCTAATTTTTATGTTTTTATTTAAAATATGATTTTATATTTACATATATCCTCTAAAAGAGTTTCCCAAATTAAATTTAAAATAGTTTCTCCCTTAAAAGGCATGAAAATTCCATAAAAGAAATATCGGTTTTTATGTGTAAAATTGAGTTTGTTACCATGTGTTTCTTATAAAATGTGTTGGATGAATATAAAAAATATTTGATTTTATATAATATATATATATATATTAAATTAATATAACTCACTAGTTATAATTAATTTAATTTATTATGATAAAAAAGCTTTGTGATCATAAAAAATAAAAATATTCACATAATTTGAAATTTTCTTTCAAATTAATTACTAATTAATTTTTAAAAAATGAATTCATGTTATATTTTTGAATGCCATATATTATCATAATATAGTTAATATTATTCATATTTTCTTGTTTATGTCTTATTATATTAAATAATAATATAATATTTTATTTCTTGATAAAACTCAGTCATGTGTGTAGTGCAAGCCACTAAAGAAACTCGTGGTTGAATATGTCGCACACTAACATTGAATCACATGTATTTCAAGATATATAATATATTGAATTTATTTAAAATATTAAATATATTATAAATAATCCAGATATTATATTCTCTTATGTTTTTGGTGTCACTATTTATACACACTATCAAATATAAGTTACTCATTTAGTATTTCCGGGGTGTTACATTTACACTAAGAAATTTCAATTTTTTATTTTTTGGTTTAACTATATAAAAAAATTACTTATGTAATTTAATTTTGATTCCTAAAAATAAAATGGCCTTTATTAATTCTTTTAAACCAATATATTCTAAGTGTAAAATCCTTTTTAGTAGATAATATTGTTATGAGAAAGAATAATCAATATTAACAGTGCTTCATATAATGTGTAAAAACAAGTTTTTAGATAAAGAGTATTCATTAGATTAATTTTTATGTTGTATATAAAAATCTAAAAGTGTTTTATTTTCAAGATATATTTTGGTTTTATATAAATATAATAAATATTATGTGTCTTTTAAAGAGATCTTAAATCATGTTTCCAAAAAATTAAAATTTAAATAAAAAGTACAATGAAATTTATTGGAAAATATTTTCTCTATTGTTAATCTTTATTTTTATGAATTCATGATATTATTTTTAAATATATATTTTTACTCTTCAAGAAATCATTGTTATTAAAAATTATTCTTTAGGTTTTTAAGTTACACTTTCTTCTTGATATAGTAATAAACAATATGATTTTAGTAAAAACTATATATTTAACTATTCATCAAAAATCAATAATGTTGAAAAATAAAAAAATAAATTAGGCTGGTATTTATATGTGGAATTAAAAATGATGATAATTTTATAAAATTATAGTTAACTTTAAAAAAATATCATTTAAATTAAATTTAAAAATATAATGGAAACCTTCTTATATTAAAAATGAACTTCATAAAAATTATGTTTTCTTAATAATACCAAGCCGGCACGAACCATGGGTTTTCCATGATTCAAAAATTTATTGAAAAATGATAAACAAAGTATAAATGTGAATGTAAATTCAACCAGATGAAAAGTTTTTTCATAACATAATGAACTCCTTTATGAAATTGGCCACCACCTCTACCTCTTGGGGGACGTCCCCTTCACCATGTTTTTGGCTGCTACCATGTCCCATAATTAGAATCTAATGGGGAAGGGTTATCAACTGTAACAGGGCTCAATACCGTCTCCATCTTAATGCCTTATCCTAGATGATAATTCTTGAATTCCGTAGAAAATAACTCATTGTTATTGGACCTATTAAGAATTTCAATAATTCTAAGTGACCTTACCTAAGAAACATCAGGCAGATCAACCATGCTATTGTTATCATTCTTCTTCCCTCGATCCTTGTCAAAAGATTTGGATGAAATTTTTTCCATCCATTTATTATTAATGGGGGACTCAAATATTGATAAAGAAACATTTTTCCCCAAGAGAAATTTAGATATAGTGCCTTTTGAGTGCTTACATAAAATGGAAGAATCAGTATCATGTTTTTTCATTCCCTTGAGTCAGAAGATGAATCCAAACTTTGCTCATGTCCCAGATTTTCATCAATATCTGCTTGCACTAGAAGTTCATTTTCATATTGTTCATGGTTAGAATCAATTTGGTCACCTAAGACCAAGGGTGCCCTATGAAACATCAGTTCTAGACTTATGTCCATCAGGGAGGAAATCCTTATCACCAATCTCGTTTAACACCAAATCAATATCAAGTTCATTATTATACTCTTAGTGTTCCTGATAATATTTTATTTGTATTTTTTAGTTAATTACTATATTTTCAATTTTTTAGAGGTTTTATTATTCCTAAATTTTCTTAATTATAAATTTTACATTGATCATTATTGTGCGTTGTTGCATTTGGATGTATTTATCGAACATAGTACAAATTTACAAAATAATATATATATATATATATATAATCAAAAATATTATGGTGTTAAGAAAACATAACATTATTAACTTTTGCAAAATATATTTTATTCATAAATAACATTCCAAGAACATTCCATAATCCCTAAAAACAAATAAGGTTTGAAGTGGCATTAAAATATCCGCATGTTATTATTTGGATTTTTATGGATGTTGAGATATATGAAACATTATTTTTCAGGTCCTTATATTAATCACAAGGAATATAAGTGTAAATAAACCCACTTTCAAATTGCAAAAACCTCCATCTAGATTAATTCATTAAATTAAAAACATTTAAATTGATAAAAAATTAATAATTATCATTTAAAACCAACAAAAATTTTGAAAAGAAATTATATTAAAAACTAGTGATTATAAAAACATTGAATATTTATTTCATTAAAACACTATCCAATAAAATAAATCTTAAAATAAATAATTTATTTTCAAAAAAATTCATTAAATGTTTTAAAATATAATAATATTTCAAATTATTTTATTTTCATAAGGAGTAAAAAATAATTTGTTAGACTAATTGAAAACATTTAAAGTAAAATACATCAACAAGAATCCTCATACCGAATGGTAGAACATAAAAAGAGTTTTAAAAAATGTTTTTACCATACACATAAAAGATGAATTTACAGTCAAATTGAGAATTAATTTTAATAATTTTGAAGTGAAAACTTTTTAATGATTTTATTTTTAAAAGGGATCTTTAAAAATGGAGACTTGAAAAATGGATGACGATTTTTAAAGTAAATGTGGAGTGGCAGATAAAACATATGATCATAAATTGAAAAACCATTGAAATATTATAAAATACCATTTATTAAAACCCAAATATAATAAGGAACACAGTACGGAATGAAAACAAACACAAGTAATGGAAATCAAAGTTGAAGAGGATGGGTGATATTCTAATCTATGATATACATTTAGAGGAAGGAAATAATCAGGGTAATAATTTTTAATAATTTTCATTCTTCTTATAGAGGAAACTAATTTTCCTAGAAATATAATCATAGGGTTGAATCAACATCTTTTGGTATAAAAATTTCTAGAATAATAATTATAACTTAATGAAGGGGTTTAAGTTTACAAAGACCATTATACATATGGTATCATTTGAATCTAAATCCCATGAATGAGAGAATGTGTGATGGATTTCAAAATTACATATATTGAATGAATATTTAGAAAGGAATAAATTAGTTTCAAATACATACAACACAAAAGGATACAAGTAGTGATTAAGAATCATATATTAATAAAGAAAAATTAAGAATAAGAAATACATACCTTAACTCCATCTAATCTGAACATTCCCAAACCTCACGTATAATAGAAATAAATATATTAATAACCTATTTTTGAAACATATTGGTACATTTATCATTTTATAATCACCATCTATAACAATGAATCAAATATATAATAATTTGTTATACTTTATGTTTTCCATTACTGTTTCTGATGCTTTCGTCAGGGTGCATGCATTCATCTTCTTGAGTGCAACAGGAGCGATTTTTTACCCCGCATTCCTGCTTTCCAAAGGCGGGCGGCATTCTCTTCTTGTTCAGGGACGTTTGATCCTTGATCGAAACAGGATGATGGGATTTCAGTTCTTCCTTCTGTGGATTCCTCCTTAGAACCTGTCACCTAATCCGGGTCTCCCTCATAGATTTAATACGGTGTTCGTGAAAATCTTCCCAGTATCATATCTTCAAGGACACCAGTTAATTACACTGCTTCTGTCAGGACATTCCAATGGGTCCGGTCAGGGCAGCAACCTTCGGTTAGGGGAGTAGTCATGTTGGGGCATCACTGACGTGTCTGGACACTGGGGATTGGTTTGCCTTTCTTCTGTCCCTTATTATAGGGCTTCTCGAGGGCATGGAAGCCCGAGGAATCCCAAATGGAGTGTGAGGAATCATATTCTATAGGCATGTATCTGAGGCTTTCCTCAGCTTCCAGTGTTTAACACGGGGTATTCCGTAAGATTAACGTCTAGCTGAGAGGGATCGGACTGATCGGAACACTGATTATAGTGGATCATACGGAGGAATCCCCTGGATGGAACACTGATATTGGGGCCAACATGTGGGTGGATTCTCGAATTCTGTGTAGGGAATGAGGTGGTGTGATCTCACCGGGATGTGGTCGCCCGGGTAAGGATCAAGATGGACGATGGTTTTGGGCTTCAGCCTTGAAAAGACTTCCTACGTACCCTGCCTTAGCAAGGATCAAAGACCACATAGTTCAGGATGGTGTGGAGCTAACACTCTGGGCTGACCAAGGTATTGGTGTACCGATGGCCAAAATGACTGGGTGGTGGGATTGAACCTCATGAGGATTCCTACGTACCCTGCCTTAGCACGGATCAAAGACCTCGTAGTTCAGGATGGTGTGTGTTGGTGAACCGACGTGAAGATGGATCGTGGTATGATGGGTGTTGGGCTTGAACCTGAGGGAAGCCTTCTACATACCAAGACTTGACATGGATCAAAGTCCTCATAGTTCGTGAGTGGATGTTGGTGAACCGACATGAATATGGACCTTGGTCCGATGGGATTTAGTCTTGAACCTCAGGGAGGCTTCTTACGTACCATTCCTTGACATTGATCAAAGTCCTTGTAGTTCGGGAGTGGATTCCGGTGAACCGATGGGAAGACGGACCATGGTCCAATGGGTGTTAGTCTTGAAACTCAGGGAGGCTTCCTACATTCCATCCATTGACATGGATCAAATTCCTTGTAGTTCGGGAGTATATTTTAGCATCATGCAGGATAGGGGTGAACCGATGTGAATGGTGTTTAAACGAATAGATGGTGGGATTGAACCTCATGGAAGAATCCTACATACCATGCCTTTACATCGATCAAAGTCCTCATAGTTCAGATGGAGAGGATATAGTTTAACGTCATGCAAGACGGGGGTGTTTTCATGGTCGATGCTTACTCTAAGCCCACGTGAGTCATGCACGGTGTGAGAAACAAGAGGCGGCAGGGACCTGACGATCACACCGCGAAGGGTGCGTCGTGGGAAATGAGGAGGGGGATTACGCGTTGAGATGCCCGTGGTGTTGGGACATACTCCAGGATGGACACTCGATGGCAAAAAAAGCGCATTGGGAGAGGTATTTGTCACCCATGAAGAGATGAGGGTCTTCGTTCCCTATCACATCCTTCGCTAGACTTGGCACCAAGGAAGTGAGGAGGGGTCGGGGTGCTGCCTCCTGGAAGGAAAGCTAAGGGATTAAACCTAGGCGACTGCCCTTCCCTGCGGACAAAGGATACTCCAAGAAGAAGGATATCATCCCCTATCGAGACCAGGGGCATGGATAATGTCCAAGGCGGGGGACCCTGTGTGTGGAGCACGGGGCGAGGTCACAGTATAACATCATGTTTTGAAGATGAAGGCGCTTGGCAATTTAACGTCATGTTGCTCAAACGAGGGGGGGTTGGCTCTGCACCCCTAGGAATTACATAACTGGTGCCCTCTACCCCTTGTGGAAGGGAAGGCATCGGCAAGGCCTTGGTAAAAGGGGGTCGCAGAGCAAACCATCGAGGGGTCCACGTTATCGTGGCTATGCAAAGAAGCTATATCAATTTGCATGACTATTCGAAGAAGCATTAGGCGCAGCAACACTACAGGCTGTATCATCCAGGGGGCCTTGAAGTCGCATCATGAAAACATTGAGGGTCACACGGAAAAAGGATTTTCCAAGCAGAAGGGTCAATAGGCAGGGGCCTTATGGAGCTCAGTTACTCTGCCTGGTGGAGGGCACTTGCGAAGGGGTGTGCTTTGCGAATTGTGGTGCCTTAGCCTTAGCATGGGGCGGAGGTGAAAATGGGAGGTTCTTCGCAAAGTGGAAAGGCATTCGCAAAGCACAGCCTCACGGATCAAAGGTTCCTCGCGAAGCAGGATGTCGGGAAGAAATGTGCTTCGCGAAGTAAAGTGATCATGCCTTAGAAAATGAATCAAGTGTACATGAAGGGTGTTTCACATAGAGTAAACGCTCCATGATAACCCAGGTCCCCTTGGGGATCCCCTTCCTTCGTGAAATCCCTTAGGCTTCACGAAAGGAATCCCTCTCAGAAGATGGGATAAAAACGATACAATGGAGAGGTAGTTCATGAAGTAGAATTACCTCGCATAGCTCATGGTTCACCGAGCGGAAGAGTGCTTCATGATTCGGGAGATGAGAAGCTGAAAGGTCATATTGTCCATCATGAGAGCTTAGGGGAGCTCAGTATTTTTAGGAAAGAGGCGTTGCGAAGCGGATCACACACGGCGTGAAGAGGGGAAAGGTGGCTTCGCAGTGAGCTCGCGAACATCAAATGGGTTCGCGAAGTGTCCTGCCTCCTTTGCTTCGTGGCGGCCTCATGAACATCAAATGCGTTCATGGAGCCTCCCACCTTCTGTGATTCACAGTAGGCTCAAGAATGTCTAATGCATTCATGGAGCCTCCCGCCTTCTTTGCTTCATGGTAGGCACAGTGTTGGGGACTCCGTGAAGGGGCTTCGTGAGGAAGTACATGGGGCCGTCTTGGGGCCACTTCTTCGTTCCATGTTATGGCACTGACAAATTCCCCCCCCCCCCTTCAGACATGGATCTGCAGAGGGATTGAGGGTCAAAGAATGAGGGAAACCGCCAAAATCCTCGGCCATTCACGGTGATGACTCGCGAAGAGGGTGCGTGAGGCAGACAGGGGTCGCGCGGACCGGGCACGCCGCGAAGCTCCGTGCGGACTGGACGCACCGCGAAGTTCTGAAGGTCGTCGCCTATAAATAGGGGGTCGGCCCTCTCTTTTTTCCTTTCCTATCTATGTGATCTTGTCTTCTTGCGCTCTCGATTCGCGATGCTCTGCGTACTCTGTGAGTGATCTCTGTGAATCGAGGCTTCACGGCGCACAGCGAGTCTTTGACTCCGCGTTTGAGCTCCGCGATCTGGCTTTGAATATCGAGGCAGTGCTTCCGCGAATAGTCTTCACAAGCGGCCTTCACGAACTCACTTCGCGAATGATCTTTGCGAACCGGCCAGGGGAACATCCAAGTTCTAGAACCAAATGTCCCACCAAGAAGCAGCCTAGGGGGTCTTTGAAGATGCCTCCCAGAGGGACAAAATGGAAAACAGTATGGGGTCAGGAGAGTTAGTCTGGAGCCACTCGGACCATGGTTATTTGGTGGAGCTGCTGTCAGAGAGCCAAAATAACTACCCACTATGTAAGAGGTTTCATTTGTATGGCTTCGGGCTGAGGGATGATGTCTTCATCCCTGTAGCTGGTCAGCATGAGCCAACTTACTGGTTCCAGAGCACGTCGTGTCAGCACTGATGGTTCAGGATGCCCGATGGTTATGCCTGGGAAGATTTAACGCCTATCATTGCCGACTACCTATTCAATCATCTGAACAATGTCGACGGGGGGGGGGGGGCATTGCATCCAGAGACGTCCCCTACACTGTACTAAACCATCCTTAAGCCGGAGCTAGGGTACCCAAATAAGGGGTGGTTGGATGAATGGGACCTACGCCAAGGCAGAAATTTCATGGATAATTGGGCTTGGGACTACTGGGTAGGCTCCTCATGCGAGGAGTTCGGGGAAGATCTGAGGAGAGTGGGCCTGTATGAGGTTTCTTGGGCTTCCTAGTTCCATATCTACCATCCAAAGCAGTTAATATCAGAGATGTTGAGGCAGTGGTCACCGAAGACCAATACCTTTCTCCTGCATCACGGGGAGGTTGACATCAGCCTATGGGAAGTGCATCAGATCTCATGGGTCCCGATACTGGGGGTGATGTATGATGAATTCCTCCCAGCCATGGGTGCATGGGAGGATCCGGAGCAGATGTCGCGTTTGGCGATGGAACTGATGGAGCTCGTGCCCAGGGAGGATAATGAGGTGGTGAGGGATGTCCACTTCAAGAGCTAGTTCAAGAAGTTCTTGAACTTCCCAGAAAACAGGCAGTTCCCAGCAAGGCCTCGAACATTCCCAAGGGGTGCCCGGAGCAATGAAAACTAATACTGGCAGCTGCTAGAGAATAGCCAGTGGAAGACATGGGGGTTCAGTGTCAGCACTAAACAACGACCAATAGTCAGGCTGGCGGCATTCATCGCAGCCCTTATCTGTGGTTGGATCCTGCCAGTGAGGGATAGTAACATGGGAGTGCGGCCAAGGACATTCATCACTGTGTCCACTTTGGAGATAGGAGGGCGGGTCAACCTGGGGATCCCGATGCTCACCAAGTTGTACAATGTTTTGTGGCACATCAGTGAGGGGAAAAGGCCACAGAGGGTATGGGGTCCGTTCCACCACCTATACGGGTGGATGGTGGTGCACATTAGGGGGATCTAAAAGTATCTGAACCCCATATCACCTCCGAGGTCAAACTTTCATCCCACGATCTTGAATGTCATAGGGAACTTTCTGACCAAGCAGACATCACCATTAATTCTAAACCATGTGTGTAAGGTTGAGGAATTCAATTTCCACCCATTCCCATTGCCAACGGGGGCCTTCACGGATGATGGTCGAGGAAAAAAATAGCACATAGCCTACCTCCTGGCCTTTCGAGGTGGAGTCCTGGTGGTCAGGGTGGACTGTGAGCGTCTCTGAGATCCATACACCACACACCAGTTCGCCAGGAAATTCTGTTGCCTATAGTGGCTGACTCGCAGGTCCCTATGAGGGTGCACTATGAGGAGCACCCGTGTGTGATGAGGTAGATGTGGCTCATGTTCACACGAGAAGACGGGAAGATTCAGAATCTATTGCCTCCACCGACCATCGTCCTTGGGGTGATAAACAAATATTCCTAGAGATGGGAGGCAGCCTACCCAGGGGAGATGCTGAAGTATCCAACCATCTTGGTGGATGAGGGTGAACTTCCTCAATCTCAAGGCCGAGGCAGGAAGGCGATAAGGGAATCTTGTAGTGGGGAGGCTGCTGTAGCAGCGGAGCCCGCACCAGTCTAGGAGGGAGAAGCAGCAGCGGATCCAACAGCAGAAAATCCAGCAGTGGCAGCGGAGTCGGTGCTCCCAAGAGAACAGAGTCATCCAGAGGGCGGCCACCGAGGGGATTCTGCAGGATTTCTACATAGGCCTTGGGGAAATGGCTACACCACATTGACATGCCAGAGAATGCTATCTTCTCGGAGGCCTGGGACATCTGGGAAGTCTACAGGCAATTCCTTGGCCCATCTGAATTATGGAAGCACCTTAACCCCCTCGGGATGGACTTGTCGGGGATTGGCCCTATTAGAGATGGATTCGCAGTGTCCCAGGAAGAGGTGGAGCAGTACGTAGCCGAGCTGGAGGACTTAATCCATTCCCAGGGCACCCAGCCCCTCATGAAAGACCGGGTGAGGGTAGTATTAGATCAGACGGTTCCCCCACATCCTTCAATCACTGAGCTGAGAGAGTGCTTCCCCCTATTGGATGAATCAGATGATTCCTCCTGGGGAGATGAGGCTGGTGGGGAGTGTCCACCAGAGGAGGGTGAAGTCGGCGACCATTCCTTATATCTCGATGATTTCGTGGAGGCTCTTGAGGTAAAATCACAAGTTCTATCTCCAGTGTTAGCCCATAGGTTACTCTGGATTCCTTATCAGCGTATGTACTATGTAGGAGGACCTTGTTCATAGACCTATTTCTCGCCCCTCTGTGGGTGCTGACGCGGGACCATCAGGATCCATGCAAGTGGCTGCATCAACTTCCATGTCTGGCAGGGCTGGAATAGTTGAGGTGGCTCCCCCAGAGTCCCCAAACCTACCAACTATATACGGGGGGCCGCGTCTCGGGGTTCCGATGACATCAATCCAATAGAAAGACCAGTTATTTGACCTCTGTAATTCTTCTCTACCGAATCCACAACTGTAATACCCTAACCAAGTTAATTAACATTCACGTCCCTTTCTTGGTGTGTACATTTATTCAATTGTCCTGGGCTGCTGCGACAAAGTTGGTCGGGGCTTCTGGTAGTGCCCTTCCCAGGGGCATGTCGATGTTCATGGAGGTGAACATCCAATCTGACCAAACTGAATCGCTTCCAATCACCGGAGGGGGCTCCAGTGGGACTGTACCTGAGATCATCGAGGTGGGATCCGATGATGAGGATCAACTAAACGATTCAGTCCCATCCAATCCCAATCTGACACCAGACGTGGACCCATCTGAGGTGTTCTTGGGGGAATTCCCTGCATACGAGCCTGCCAATCATGCCTACTGGGATGAGACAGCCTCTGACGAGGAGTACAACAAGATAGTATGTCGATGATCATGGAATCTGATCATGCACTTCATCAATGACACCCCCTAAGCGCTATGGTTGAATGAGATAGACAAACTTCATTCACGACTTTGAAAACTATGTGTTGGGGGAGTGGACGCCCGAATCCCTCACATGCCCATCCAAGATCTTATGGTGGAAAAGACTCGGGAGTATGATCGAGGCCTTGGGATAGGCTTGCAGCGGAGGAAGGCGATAAACATCAAGAGGCTCTAGAAGGCTGAAGACGAGGTCTAGCGGTTGCAGGATCAGGAGGATGAGCACCTAACCTTCTTCAAGGCACAATCTGAGCTAATATCACGATTAAAGGCCTAGCTGACAAAGGCCAAAGAGGGCCTGAGGTGAGCTTCTAGGGAGATGATCGACATTTGGGCCGACGTGGAGCGGGCCCAGATTGTTTCCAATAAATTGTTCCCTCTATCCGCCGAGGAGGAGCGAGAGGTGAACATGCGGCAGTGACTCCTGGATGCCACCATCCAGAGGGTGGCGGAGTTGCAACACTCCTTCGATGAGGTCAACCTATCCATGGGGGGAGTCGACCCCCTGGTACTTTAATGATTACAAACCCTTAAACGTACTTTCATGCTTTGATTGTTTGAATGTCGTAGCATGCACAAGTTCTGTTGTTTATATTGGTTTATTTCATCTTTATGAAGTTTGTGGAACGTCCAGCAACCATTCCCTAAGCTCACGTGGGTCAGGCCCGATGTGAGAAACAAGGGATAGCCACCTCATCACCCCATCCAAACATAGGAGTGAAAACCAAGCTTCGGGCATCCGGGGTTTGGACAACCAGTCTGGATTTCGGGGAAATGGGAGAGACCTGGATGGAGAATGAAGTTCTTAGAACAGCCGAATTACCGTCTTCCAGTGTGCCCTTGTGAATGAATGGTGTAACGCCAGGGGCACTGAAATCGAACCGAACAGATGGGAATGGGAAATGTGAATCACGATACCCAGGATTCAGAACACTATGGGAGTGGAGTGACAATAAAGAATAACTTTTGACCACATTTGAAATATAGTATTCTTATTCTATTAGCCTAGAGTGGGGACAGACAAATGAGGGTCGACTGTTGACCATGTTCAAAACACGAGACCTGTTGCAAATGTCATTCATTAGTCTTCCAGAACGTTGGCCCAGGATAGTAGGTACGCCATAGGCCGAGCATCCACACTATTAGGGGGTTCCTCTAGACATGAAACAGGATGAGAGTCCTAATAAGGGGCACGCAAAGTGTGGTATGTGGAGTGATTTTTTTTTTA
Source organism: Viscum album (assembly GCA_963277665.1). NCBI lineage: Eukaryota > Viridiplantae > Streptophyta > Magnoliopsida > Santalales > Viscaceae > Viscum > Viscum album. Next base: position 227,229,591 of record OY728135.1, on the reverse strand, counting down.
AATAGAATCCAGCACTCAAAAAATTACGCCACCATGGTGGGAGTACGCTAGATGGGCGCATAGGTTTGATCTTGGATCATTCCTTCTTTTAGACAGGGTCCCTCTGGCGAGGGGTTCTCGCTTCCTAATGTCATTTTAGGGCATCATGAACTCGTTCGGGGTATATTTGTAGTTACGCGGTTCCTCACGAGCGGTCAGACCATGGGCTTGAAATCGAGAGGAACAGGACTTATGATTCATGTAGATGGACCCTTGGAGAAATACCAGGGTGTCTCTGCGTATCCCATGTATATGGGGATCAAGAATTACGTAGTTCTGGAGGCTTAGTTTAGCGTCATGGGGGACGATGTGAGGCCTGGTTGCGCCGATACACATCCTAGAAAAACTACTAAGCCCATGTGAGTTGTGCTCGATGTGGGAAACAAGAAGTAGTGGTGGGACATTCCCAATATAGAAAGGGTAATGGTAGGGAAAGGGATGCTCCATAAATACTGGCCTAATGATGCTTACCCGTCCATGTAGCGCACCTATATACACAAACAGGTGATGCTGATTATGTTGGAATTCCACCTGAACATGAGGATGTGGAAATGTGTGAATAATGACACTCAAAATTTGGATCACACTGATGGCAGAGTGATGATGGAGGATAAATATTGATCATGCTGGAAACGCAGCATCCATATCGCGTTAGCTCGGAATTGCGGCAGACAAATGGGGGTCGACCGTTGACCATGTTCGAAATACGGGACATGTCGCAAATGTCGTCAGAGATACTTAGGGGTGTTGGCCCAGGATGTTAGGTGAGATGATGCGGCATGAGACCAGACCGTTAGGGGGTCCCTTCGGATGTGGAAGAGGTTGAGGATCCAAATAGTGAGCTCACAAAGCTTGGTCATGGGACAAGGGGGATGTCTCCATGAAAATCTGACATTTCGGGCTCTTTGTCAAATGCATCCAAATATGAAAACGAGATGTATTAGATAGAGGGGGTTCAAGCCCATTACCAAAAGGAGATCTTGGTTTGGGGTCTTAGAACTCGTACCATATGTTTTAGGAAACATGGGAGGCACGTGGTGGGGAAACTACAAATACCCGACTTGAATGGGAACTGGGGGTTCCGACCACCACGTGTTCCTCAAAGGGTTTTTATGTCGAGGGACCGAAAACGGGAGTTGAGCTGGGCCTGAGGCAAAAAGCACAGGTGTTCCTACGTACCCCATGAGAATGAGGATCAAGCTGCATGTAGTTCTTGAGGTGGCATGGTGAGGTACTGGTGCTAGGGAAAAAGGGATGTGCGGGTGTGGCCCTCACACCCAGAGAAGCGGTATTTGACAGATCTTGTTTGTCCTTTAAGGTGAGTGGTTTTTTTTTGAAGCGACGGGCCTAGGGTAACAGGCCTTGGCATCGCCACAATAATCAATCTATACACAGGCATTGAAAAATGGTATGGTAAATGACTGATACCCAATGTGATGTCCTCTATGATGAGGTCATCACAATGTAGTGCGGTTTTTTGTCGTGCGGCCTGGAGGATAATGTCACAGTTTAGGGTCATGTGATATGACCAAGCATACATTTTGACGTCGTGCAGCACAGGCGTAGAAGAGACAATGCTTGGTGGGGAATTTTTACAGTTCTATACAACATCTCTAACGTGAATGGGGACATAGTCCTACATCACACCGTACGCAATTCTGAGAGGGGGACCTCAGGCCCAGGGGCCTACATTGAGGTAAGTAGGCAAAGGGGGAGGAGATACAAGCTCCAAAATGAGATAGACCCAAAAAATAGGATGTCTGGGCAGTCCTACATATCCCAAAAGAATGGGAATAAAGCCATACGTAGTTCTTGAAGAGATCATAGTTTATGGTCTTAGAGATCGGACCATGGATGGAGTAAAAACCCTCCAAATAAGTGAAAATTTCAACCCAATTCCTAAGCCTACGTGAGTTAAAATCGGTGTGGGAAACAAGGGAGGAAGATGTCTTTTGTAATCCCTGGATTGCACGCCAGAGGAAAATCGGTGTGGAGCCCTGAATGACGTCCTTATCATGACTTTGTTCCTCCTAACATACGGATGTGCATTGAGGAATAGTACCAAGAGTTTCAAAGATCTACTTGGACATGAGAAGATGGTGAAGGATGTTATTCATTTAACTGACATTTTGGGATTAATGGGGTTGGTGTGGTTATGGAGGATAACTGTTGACCATGTTCAAAACACAATATCCATATCGTGTTAGCCTGGTGGGAACAACAAATGAGTATCAACCGCTGACCATATTCGCAACACGGGATTTGTATCAATTTTTTGTCTGAAACCCTCATGGGCATTGGCCCATAATAGTAGGAGAGCCCTTAGTCATGGTATCCATGTCGTTTTTGTGGGTCCCTTTGGGTGTGAAAGGTGATGAAAGAACTGATGAAGGGGAACACAATGCCTGAAAAGAGGGTGAAAACATGTCCGAGCGAAGTCCGACTTTCTAAGTACTAAACTAGAGTACCCTTAGGCACATTGGTGAACCGCCCAAAAAGGTTGACGAGGTGGATCCGGAGGGATAGGTACATGGAATGGTCCTTACAAGCCCGATGTGAACGAGGAAATAATCCCATACCATGCCATATACTCCCCTCTCTTATAAAGGGTAGGGTAAGGGGCCAAGGTGAAATGGAGATTTCTGGGAGATGGGGCTGGATCCGAAGTCTAGACATTCGTGAGGTCCTACATATCCCATAAGGATGGGAATCAAGCCACACGTAGTTCTCAAGATGCATTTTAACATCATGCATGATGAGGAGGGGATTAGGATACCCCCAAACAAGGGAGTTGTATGGCATGATGAATAAACTGATGTGAATGAGGACGTAATCTCGTACCACACCATACACTCCGATGAGAGAGCCTGGGTCGGGGGCCCGAGAAGGCCAAGGGGACTGGAGCTGGGCCTTGGTCAGGATGGCCTGACCGGTTTACAGTTTAACATCTTGTAGTGAGGATGAGGGTCGGGGGCCCGAGAGGCCAAGGGACCTAAGGCTGGGCCTCGGTCAAGAAGGTCTGGCCAGTTTGTAGTTTAATGTCTTATAGTGAGGATGAGGGTCGATCCCCAAGAAGGCAAAGGGGCCAGAGGCTAGGCTCCATTCATGAAGGCCTGACCAGTATGTAGTTTAGCGTCTTGCAGTGAGGACGAGGGTCGGGGGCCTAAGAAGGCCAAGGGGCTAGAGGATGGGCCTCGGTCAGGAAGGCCTGACCGATTTGCAGTTTAATGTCTTGTAGTGGGGACGAGGACTGGGAGCCCGAGAAGGCCAAGGGGCCTGAGGCTGGGCCTCGGTCAGGAAGGCCTAACCAGTTTCTAGTTTAACGTCTTGCAGTGAGGACGAGGTTCGGGGGTCCAGGAAGGACAAGGGGCCTGAGGCTGGGCCTCAATCAGGAAGGCCTGACCAGTTTGCAGTTTAACTTCTTGCAGTGAGGATGAGGGTCGGGGGCCCTAGAAGGCCAAGGGTCCTGAGGCTGGGACTCATTCAGGAAATCCTGACCAGTTTGCAGTTTAATGTCTTGAAGTGAGGACATGGTCTGGGGGCCTGAGAAGGCCAAGAGGCCTGAGTCTGAGGCTTAGTCAGGAAGGCCTAACTTGATTACAGTTTAGCTACTTGCAGTGAGGACTAGGTTCGGGGGCACGAGATGGCCAAGGGGCCTGGGGCTGGACCTTAGTAAGGAAGGCCTTACTAGTTTGCAGTTTAACGTCTTATAGTGAGGACGAGGTTCGGGGCCTGAGAAGGCCAAGGGGCATAAGGATGGGCCTTAGTCAAGAAGGCCTGACCAGTTTGTAGTTTAACATCTGGCAGTGAGAAAGAGGGTTGGGGGCCCGAGAAGGCCAAGGGCCCTGAGGCTGTGTAACACCCCAACCCCAGTTACCCAGAGTCAGTGCATTATTGCGTAACATTGGCATGATCACAAAAGATCAAGTCTTTAAAGACCGATTAGTTTAGTAGCCTTGTAAACACTAGATACTTTCATAAATGTTACATTACATCATAAAGTGAAAAACTACAATAACAAAGTCTCCATTGTCCACACTCATATCCTCTTCTGACAATCCCTGCAGGTCATTCCTAAAATACTTCTTCACATCCTGGAAAATATTAAAACATTGAAAGGGGTGAGCTCAGATGCTCAGTAAGGATAACAATATTCCAGAAGCTTTCGTAAATAAACATTAACATTTAAGGCAATGTATAACTAAAACAAAAGCCTTTTTAAACTTGAACTTCAGCATAATATGGAAAAAATAAAATTAGATAATTCCATTTACTTACTCACATGGATATTCTACTAGTTGAATAATCACATGAAATATCAATAACCACTTTCATAATGATGGAATACATAATGCCAGACTATCATAAACACGTAGCCAAGGCCTCGTGCCAAGTCTACAATAATATTTTGTCAAGGCCTCATGCCAAAACACTAGTTTGTCTCATGAGACCTACTGATGCATCGAGGAGCTATAGCGGGCTCCACCCATCACTTATTAAGTCCAATGCATTCCTCATATGAACAGGTTTAACATATCATAAACCATAACATAATCGTATCACAGAAAACGTGCATAAAGGAAACATAACATTTCCACGTTTCAATTAAAAGATATCAATACACCACATTGATATAATAAAAACACTTTCAAAACCATTTTCAATACCAAAATAAAAGAAAGTTAAGACTTTGTATTTATTTTTCATTAAAAAAACGTTATGGCTTGTAGGGGAAGCCGAAAATCAAATAATGGTCACGATGGTGGAGAATTCATTGTTGCCGCATATGTACGGAAAGAAAAACATTCCCTTTTTGTCATTTAGTAAAACGCTTCGTATAAAAAAGATTCCTTTTGAATAAACGTAAAAGTCAAAGGGGTTTATGCACCGTATAAAAGAAAGTTGTGTATAAAACCAAATATGCATCAATTTGAGACGAAGTCCTTAAAAAGATCATTTTTAAAATAACATAGATCTATTATGTGTACACATAAAGAAAGTACAAATACATGATAGGACATAATAATATCATGACATAATTTGAAAGTAGAAGATTAACCCAAAGAATGGAAATTGGGTTAAGAAATTCCCTTACCTCGTGTCCGAATTCACTCGACCGTTCTTTGATCTCCTGAATAATAAACTAGAGTTAATATCTACCTTCTTAATAACCTTTTTCAATTTCATTATTCCTTTTATATCACTTATTACCATGTCATGAACATTATGTAATTATTTATGTTTATAACGGTCGTTTTGTCAATCTTAGGTACTTGAGTCAAAAATAAACTTCTTATAATTACAAGTTGTTCATGTGGTGAAATATCCATTATATCCAGAATTATATTCATGATGTAGATATCATATATATCATATATATCCAGTATATACATTCATTTATAATATTACATAACATTTAGAGGTAAGAAATGAAATGCACCGTTCATGGAGACGGTAAGCCGTACGTACGCATGAACGCTACTTTCATTTCTATTTCGTATTTAATGGAATAAAATCATAATAGTATAAAGGTTTATTATAATTCCAGTATAATATCTTATACAATATCAGTTACTCCATCCTTTATACATCCCCCATATGGCATTAACGATTCAAATCACTTTGAGGGGGCGGTAGTCCGTACTTCTTAAAATGAAATTATCACGTTTACCCATAATGGAAATCATAAAGTATGCCATAAATGAGAAATAAAGAAGCATAAGGAAAACATAAACGTAATATCTATATCATATATGAAAATAGTGTCATCAAAATGGCCACCATTAGAGGTGTTAAAAGAATATTGAACAATCATCATTTCGTGAAGCAGTATTTCGCCACCCACAGAAATAGTATGTTCTTTAACCATTAGACGAAGGTGTGTGTAAGTGTAAACCAAATCCTTATCATAACAACATCCTAGTATATTTTAGATACTGTTTTTGTTACAAAAGAAAGGAATAAAAAGAGTTTAAGGGGTTGGAGAAGCAAAATAAAACAAAACACATTAGAGAAGACATTACCTTAAAATCGGGTAACTCTTCTTGATTTGAGCCAAAGTCTTCCATGGGAAGCATTCTGCCCAATGTGAGGCTTATAGGAGTAATTGGGGGAAGTTGGGAGAGTATTTGGGCAGAGGTTCGCCGAGCCAAAAGGCTTTGAAAGTCTGAGTAAGGTGGTAGTGGTGGGGGACTTTTATAAGTGGGGAGGAGGGTCACTCTTGGAAAGTAATAAAATGTTACTTTATTATACAATGCTTTTCGGATTCTAAAGGTCCCACAATTATATAATTCGAGGATAAGGTGATAAGGGTTAGAAATATTCTCATCCAATAGGCTTTGGACAAGTGTGATGCTTATATTTTACATTGTCTTTTCATTTTATTTAAATCGTTAATTAATGAGGTAATCGCTGCATCATCATGTTGTCATAAATAATTTAATTTATTTAATGTCTAAAAATTATAAAAAAATATCATCATGTAGGAAATATTTTTATCATTATAATGAATATTTATAGTCAAAAATATGACTTGTATAAACCCATTTAAAAATTGTTTTAGTAAAACAACTCTTGTTTGTGAAATTTTTATTTTAATATTAAATAAAATGTTTTTAATGTCATTTTCCTACCAAAGTGGCTCCATGGGGTCCCCAAGTTGACCCATGGATTGTCTTGGTCGGGCATGACTCATCCAATAGGGGTATGACAAGTGTCAAGGTATTTTCATATTTTTATAATATAATTTTTACCTTAAATTTCACTAATTACCTTTAATCGTGATTAATTAAACTTAAAAGTTACTATTCACCAAAAATTATTTTAATCCCATTGAACCACATTTTACATCCTAATGACAACCATGTATGTCAGATTTTTGAAAATCAAATCACAGAAGTGGTAATGTTTCATTTAAATGAAAAAATCAGTTTTTAACTACCACATAGTGGTTTCACTATTCATCAAAAATTGAAGTTTTTCAGAACAATACCAAAATTTCACCCAAAGCTATAATTGATATTCCAAATTCAAAAATTATGTCTATTTTATGAAATTACAAACATATAAGTTTCATTAATTAATTTCATAATTAATTCCTGTTGTCACTACAAATAGCGTGTTTTTAAGAAACAATATATATCAAAAGATTGACAATTTTTATGTCCAATTTCAATGTGAAATTAATTCTAATGAGCACCATTGGATAAAATAGTAAAAATATATTCTAATTTTACTTTAAAACCAATCAATATTATAATTTATCACTATAAATTATTTTGAATAAAAAAGTTGTTTTTATGTATTTTTCACTATTCATAAAAAAATGGTAGTTCTCAGAAAATTACAAAAAAATTCAACTTAGGATAATTTCGATATTACGAATACAAAAATGAAGTCCATTTTGAAATATAAAATTTCTATAATTTTAAAAAGTGGTTATTACTGTTCATAACAGCTACTTTTTGATTAGTGGTGGTGTGTTAGAACTCGAACTTGCGTACAATGCCAGCTATTGCATTATTGAAAGAGAGGCATATCATAAAAGCTTGGGGTGTTACATTCTCCCCTCCTTTAATAAATTGCGTCCTCGCAATTTGAAATTTTTCATTGAAAATAAAAGGTTGAAAATAGAAAATACCTTTGTGGAAAACCCACATCAGAAATAAGGTTAATAAAAATATAACTTTAAAAGAAAGAAAGATAAGTACAAAGGTCACCCAAGATAGCCCATACTAGGATTCTATGAATATATAGATATGGAAGAAAAACAAACCATCGAGGTCTGATGGAGAGTTGTAGAAAACTGGATTAGGTGAAAGTTAACCATAATAAAGTCACAAACTTGTGATTGGTTAAACAGTCATTGAATCCCCAGTTGGAAAATTTAACCGTCAATGTTTTTGTTTTAAGTTACCTTTTCTAAAGTTGAGGAATTTATTTAGGAGATTTACTAAGAACATAAGGGAATATACATACTTGTCATGTAGACTTTCATTCTTTAATAAATTGTTACCACAAACCCATCTTTCACTCTAAAAGGTAATAGAACTCAAAAATACTCTATTTATCCTAATTGTATATGGTCCCAAATATTAACACATACCATTTAGATTAGTAAAACTATTTTGTAATAACCAGGGACTTCCTGTAGGCTATTGGTAGGTAATAAAGGCCTGTCGCACTATGGTTGTGGGTTCGATTACTGCAGCTTTGTCCGACGCAACGGGTTATGCCTCACCCTGCAAGTTGTCCTTTTCCTAAAACTATAGTATTATAATATTCCAAAAATAATCTTCAGAAATGTTTTAACCTTAAACAATACTATAAAAAGATCATCTTAATCCATTCCAACCTTTATAGTTATCCAAAATACCTTCGTCCAGACTTTCTCTAAAGGGTCCTTAAATTCCAAAATCAATTGTAACATTAGATTCCCTAAACAAAGTAATTTTTCTCTTATTATTACATACTAAAAATATGATTTCCTTCGTCATATTAAAACCTTAATGATAACAACAAGTACTGCAGTACAATCCTTATATATATCACATTATTTTTATAACCAGAATATAATCCTTGAGTCCAAAAGCACCAATACATTAATTATTCCGCTTCAAATGTAGTAACAACATAAGATTGTCCTTGATCCCTTGGCCTTTTCTGAGGTAAGTTTCCCTGATTCTTAGGAAATTCATTTTAATAATGCCCCATTTCCCTACAATTGTAGCATTCAACATTGATAGCCTCTTTCTTTCCATTGCAATCACGATCCTGGTGAACTTTTTCTCCACATTTTTAACAAACTCCCATTTCTTTTAGGCAAGTACCAGGGTGATTCTTTCCACAATTATCGCATAATGGAAAATCCTTCTTTCCCTTTTTCCCTTTATCTGTCTCTTGTTCCACCATTCTCTTCATCTCTTGATTTACTTTATTGTCATAAGATTTAGACAATTCCTTTTCTGTCTTGATAGCACATGAGACAATATCTTCGTATGACGAGAAGGATTGTGAGACTAAGTCTCGACGGAGAAATTGTTTTAACCCATCAAAGAAATGATCAATCTTACTTCTTGGGTTATGTATATAATCTACATCATTCCTCGCTAACCTTGTAAAGTTAGCCTCATACCTTGAGACATTCTCATCCTCCTTCTGCATCAGACTCAGAAATTGTCTTTCCATATCTGCTCGATGGTCATGCGGAAAGTATTTTTCTATGAAAATTTCCTTAAACTCCCTCCATTCCATAATTGATACTTCTTCATCTTCCTTTGTGTTTTGAATTAGCGACCACCATTGATCGGCATATCTAGTGAGGCGGTAGACTGCCATGACAACCTTCTCCCTTTCACTACTCCCCAAGGCGTGGAATATTTTCTCTATGGAGTTTATCCATTGCTCAGCTACTAATGGATTTGTACCCCCATTAAATGTTGTCGGTTGTTGCCTCATGAAGCGGTCTAACATTGATCCTCCACGTTGCGGATCAGGGTGCTCCATACAAATAAGGTTATTATTCATTACCTGAGTGAGTTGTCCCAGTATGGTAATATGTTGATCAGCACCAGTTGTATCTCCATCTCCATAATAATTTTCTTGAGCAGGAGGGAAATCCCTACACGGAGTGCATGCATTGATACGGTTTCCATTCCTTCAACTAGGCTCCATTTCTAAACAATGGCATAAACTAGATTAGTTTATGAATCAAAATACATAATTCCATAATTGTAAAATACTTAACATAAATTGAACTATTTATGGATATAATCCATAATCATAAAAATGTTTTATTTGAGGAAGTATATAATCATAACCCTTCATAGTGTTTTGTAAAGAAAAATAGAATTATCCTAAACATATCCCCTGGGAGTGTCGTAATCAAGAGTGCAGCAAGGCCCGTTGTCGTGCACCAGTTCCCATTCGAGTCTAGCTCAAAGCGGTGTTTTCTGGTTTTACCCCTAGGTACATCTATTCCAGATCCACCTCTACCTGCTTGTATCCAGACAGGGATGTATCGCTCGGAAAACTCACAAAATCTCTATAATACCAAAATTCTAGGAAGTTCTTCTATACTAATCCTCAAAGTCTATCTTTGGGCTATGTGATCTAATCAAAGTTTATCTAAATATAGCTTCCAAGGTTAGTACTAAACTGCCTCTGATACCAACTATAATGCCCCAACCCCAGTTACCCAGAGTCGGTGCATTATTGCGTTACATTGGCATGATCACAAAAGATCAAGTCTCGAAAAACCGATTAGTTTAGTAGCCTTGGAAACACTAGATACTTTCATAAATGTTACATTACATCATATAGTGAAAAACTACAATAACAAAGTCTCCATATTCCACACTCGTATCCTCTTCTGACAATCCCTGCAGGTCATTCCTAAAATACTTCTTCACATCCTGGAAAATATTAAAACAATGAAAGAGGTGAGCTCAGATGCTCAGTAAGGATAACAATATCGCAGAATCTTTCGTAAATAAACATTAACATTTAAGGCAATGTATAACTAAAACAAAAGCATTTTTAAACATGAAATTCAGCATAATATGGCAAAAATAAAATTAAATAATTCCATTTACTTACTCACATGGATATTCTACTAGTTGAATAATCACACGAAATATCAATAACGACTTTGATAATGTTGGAATGCATAATGCCAGACTATCATATCCATGTAACCAAGGCCTCGTGCCAAGTCTACAATAAGATTTTGTCAAGGCCTCATGCCAAGACACTAGTTTGTCTCATGAGACCTACCGATTCATCGAGGAGCTATAGCTGGCTCCACCCGTCACTTATTAAGTCCAATGCATTCCTCATATGAACAGGTTTAAACATATCATAAACCATAACACAATCGTATCACATAAAACATGCATAGAGGAAACATAACATTTACACGTTTCAATTACAAGATATCAATACAACACATTGATATAATAAAAACACTTTCAAAACCATTTTCAATACCAAAATAAAAGAAAGTTAAGACTTTGTATTTATTTTTCATTAAAAAAATGTTATGGCTTGTAGGGGAAGACGAAACTCAAATAATGGTCACGACGATGGAGAAGTCATTGTCGCCGCATATGTATGGAAAGAAAAACATTCCCTTTTTTCGTTTAGTAAAACGCTTCGTATAAAAAATATTCCTTTTGAATAAACGTAAAAGTTAAAGGGGTTTATACACCGTATAAAAGAAAGTTGTGTATAATACCAAATATGCCCCAATTTGAGATGAAGCCCTTAAAAAGATCATTTTTAAAATAACATAGATCTATTATGTGTACACATAAAGAAATTACAAATACAAGATAGGACATAAAAATATCATGACATAATTTGAAAGTAGGAGATTAACCCAAAGAATGGAAATTGGGTTAAGAAATTCCCTTACCTCGTGTTCGAATTCACTCATCCGTTCTTTGATCTCCTGAATAATAAACTGGAGTTAATATCTACCTTATTAAGAACATTTTTTAAGTTCATTATTCCTTTTATATCACTTATTACCATGTCAAGAACATTATGTAATTATTTAAGTTTATAATGGTCGTTTTGTCGATCTTAGGTACTTGAGTTAAGAAGAAACTTCTTATAATTACAAGTTGTTCATGTGGTGAAATATCCAATATATCCAGAATTATATTCATGATTTAGATATCATATATATCATATATATCCTATATATTCATTCATTTATAATATTACATAACATTTAGAGGTAAGAAATGAAATGCACCGTTCATGGAGACGGTAAGCCGTACGTACGCATGAACTCTACTTTCATTTCTATTTCGTATTTAATGGAATGAAATCATAATAGGATAAAGGTGTATTATAATTCCAGTATAATATCATATACAATATCATTTACTCCATCCTTTATACATCCCACATATGGCATTAATGATTCAAATCACTTTGAGGGGGCGGTAGTCCGTACTTTCTAAAATGAAATTATCGCGTTTACCCATAATGGAAATCATAAGGTATGCCATAAATGAGAAATAAATAAGCATAAGGAAAACATAAACATAATATATATAACATATATTAAAATAGTGTCATCAAAATGGCCACCATTTGAGGTGTTAAAAGATTATTGAACAATCATCGTTTCGTGAGGCAGTATTTCGCCACCCACAGAAACAGTATGTTCTTTAACCATTAGATGATGGTGTGTGTAAGTGTAAACCAAATACTTATCATAAGAACATCCTAGTATATTTTATATACTGGTGTTGTTTCAAAATAAAGGAATAAAATGAGTTTAAGGGGTTGGAGAAGCAAAATAAAACAAAACAAAATTAGAGAAGACATTACCTTAAAATCGGGTAACTCTTTTTGATTTGAGCCAAAGGCTTCCTTGGGAAGCATTCTGCCCAATGTGAGGCTTCAAGGAGTAATGGAGGAAAGTTGGCAGAGTATTTGGGAAAGGTTTGGCTGAGCCAAAAGGCTTTGAAAGTGTGAGTATGGTGGTAGTGGTGGGGGCCTTTTATAAGTGGAGAGGAGGGGCACTCTTGGAAAGTAATAAAATGTTACTTTATTATACAATGCTTTTCGGATTCTAAAGGTCCCACACTTATATAATTCGAGGCTAAGGTGATAAGGGTTCTAAATATTATCATCCAATAGGCTTTGGACAAGTGTGATGCCTAGAGTTTACATTATCTTTTCATTTTATTTAAATCGTTAAGTAATGAGGTAATCACTGCATCATCATGGTGTCATAAATAATTTAATTTATTTAATGTATAAAAATTATAAAAAAACTATCATGATGTAGGAAATATTTTTGTCTTTCTAATGAATATTTATAGTCAAAAATATGACTTGTATAAACCCATTTAAAAATTGTTTTAGTAAAACAACTCTTGTTTGTGATATTTTTATTTTAATATTAAATAAAATGTTTTTAATGTCATTTTCCTACCAAAGTGGATCCATGGGGTCCCCAAGTTGACCCATGGATTTTCCTGGTCAGACATGACTCATCCAATAGGGGTAGGACAAGTGTAAAGGTATTTTCATATTTTTATAATATCATTTTTACCTTAAATTTCACTAATTACCTTTCATCGTGATTAATTAAACTTAAAAGATACTATTCACCAAAAATTATTTTAATCCCATTGAACAACATTTTACATCCTAATGACAACCATGTATGTCGGATTTTTGAAAATCAAATCACAGAAGTTGTAATGTTTCATTTAAACGAAAAAAATCAGTTTTTAACTATCACATAGTGGTTTCACTATTCATCAAAAATTGAAGTTTTTCAGAACAATACCAAAATTTCACCCAAAGTTATAATTGATATTCCAAATTCAAAAATGATGTCTATTTTATGAAATTCCAAACATATAATTTGCATTAATTAATTTCATAATTATTTCCCGCTTTCACAACAAATAGCGTGTTTTTAAGAAACAATATATATCAAAAGATTGACAATTGTTTATGTCCAATTTCAATGTGAAATTAATTATAATGACCACCATTGGATAAAATAGTAAAAATATATTCTAATTATACTTTAAAACCACTAAATAGTATAATTTATCACTATAAATTATTTTTAATAAAATAGTTGTTTTTAAGTATTTTTCACTATTCATAAAAAAAATGGAAGTTCCCAGAAAATTACAAAAAATTCAACTTAGGATAATTTCGATATTACGAATACAAAAATGAAGTCCATTTTGAAATATAAAATTTCTATAATTTTAAAAAGTGGGTATTACTATTCATAACGGTGACTTTTTGATTATTCGCGGTGTGTTAGAACTTGAAGTTGCAAACAATGCCAGCTATTTCATTATTAAAAGAGAGGCATATCGTGAAAGCTTGCGGTGTTATAGGCTGGGCCTCAGTCTAGAAGGCCTGACCAGTTTGCAGTTTAACGTCTTGTAGTGAGGATGAAGAGGGGATAAGGTGTCTCATCTGAGGATGTGTACGACACAGTGAGCAACCCGACGTGAATGAGGACATAATCCCACACCACACCACACAATCCCATAAGAGAGAACCTAGGCCAGGGGCCCTAAGATGGCCAAGAGGCCTGATAGTTGGCATCACCCAGAGGGAGTTCATCGCTTGGAGATTCAACGGGGCAGAATGAACCACTACACTCGATGTTTGGGACATCTTGGGGTGGCCCTGATGATCCATGACAGCTGTTGACCATGTTCTAAACACAGTGTCCCTATAGTGACCTGATATGGGACCAACAAATGATCATCAACCGCTTACCACATTCGAAACATGGGATTTGTATCAATTTTTTTCTAGACATCCTCAAGGGTGTTGGCCCGAAGTGGTAAGAGAGCCCTTAGGCATAGAATCCATACTATTCAGGGGCCCTTCCAGATGGGGAAGGTGATGGAATCACAGTCAAGGAGTGGGTGAAGCATAGTTATACCCATCTTTAAAAGAGGAGAATGTCTCCAGGTAGTGGAACGTACGGCTGGATCGAGATTAGCTCGACATGAATTGGGGAAAAATTGCACTCTTTCCATACATCGTGACCTAGGGGAAAGATTCTTGCATTTGGGCTGGGCCAACGGACAAAATGTCCAAGCATTCCTACGTATCCCATAAGGATGAGAATCAAGCCACACGTAGTTCTTGAAGGCTATGTAGTTTAATAACCTATGGTGAGGATGTGGGAGGATAGAATAATGGGAGTGGGCACATGGTGTGGACATTATAACCCTTTTTTGAGTGGGGCTAAGGAAGCCCATATCATGCAAGGATCCTCTGAAATAACTATACCCAGAAAGAACATTCGGAGAGAAGATTTGGGGTTGGGCTCAAAATGAAGCGTCTGATCGTTCCTACATATCCCATAAGGAAGGGAATCAAGCCATACGTATTTATCAAGATGTATTTTAACATCATGCAGGACGATGCGCAGTTTAAAGTCATGCAGGACTGGACAGTTTAAGGTTATGTGGGACCATCGTGGAGTTTAGGGTCATGTGGGACTGTCATGCAGTTTAAGGTCGTTTCGGACCATCCAGTTTAAGGTCATGTAGGAACATCTAGTTTAATGTCATGCAGGACCATGCGCAGTTTAAAGTCATGTAGGACTTCACAGTTTAAGGTCATGTGGGACCATCCAGTATAAGGTCATGCAGGACCATCCAGTTTAAGGTCGTGCAAGACCATTCACAGTTTAAAGTCATGTAGGACTAGACAATTTAAGGTCATTTGGGACCATCCAATTTATGGTCATGCAGGACCATCTAGTTTGAGGTCGTTCAAGACCAAGGGGCTTAGGAAAATTATTTATTGAGGAATTTGGCATTGGTGGGAGGAGTTATATGCTCACCGTCCATGGTCACCAAGGAGTATGCTCCATTGGGGTAAACACTGTGGACTATGTAAGTTCCATCTCTTTTGGGCTCCAACATGGCTGGTTTCCTGCCGGAGATCATTGGCACTCGGAGGGCCAATACCATGTCGCCTTGCAAAAAAGAGCGGAGGTGAACCTTCTTGTTCAAGGCTCTAGACATCTTTTTCCGGTGCCTTTCCAGATTGTTAAGGACATGGAGCCTACTCTCGTCACGTGCTTCCAATTCTGCTGGACGGATTTCGGCTACCTTATCTAGGGTCTGCCTGTCATAGACTGCAGTGCGTAACGAAGGCAGCTGGATCTTGATAGGCAGGATGGTCTCAGCTTCGTACACCAGAAAATACGGGGTTACCTGGGTGGAATTGCAAGTCATTATCGGACAGGCCTAGAGGGTGTTGGGGAGCTTGTCCGGCCAACTCTTCTTGTTCTGAACAACCATTTTCTACAAAATGGTAGAGAGGGTTTTTTTGGAATGCCTCAATCTTCCCATTTGTCTATGTGTGATAGCGGAAAGTATGGTTCAAATGGATATTGTACTTGGCGTATAGTTTCTTTAGTTCGACTGCTCGGAAGTTGGTGTCATTATCGGTGAGGACAGCATGAGGGAATCCAAACTGGTGGATGATATTGGAGCTCACGAAGTCAAAGATGGAACAGACCTTGACCTCCTTGAGTGGAACTACCTCTGACCACTTGGAAAAGAAATCAGTGGTGGTCAGGATAAACCTGAATTGGCGAGTTGTCGCTGGTGTGTACGGTCCTATGACATCCAGTCCCCACACCACAAATGGATAAGATTACTTGGTGGAGTGGAGAGGTTCTGGCGGCCGATGCAGGAAGTTATCATGAACTTGGCACATGTGACATCTCTTGGAAAACTCGTTACAATCATGGATCACTGAGGGCCAAAAGTACCTCAGTCTCCGGATTTGATGGAACTGTTTCGGCCCATCCTGGTGGGAACCATAGAAACCGGCATGATCCTCTTGCATGACCTGTGGAATATTGACTCTTTTGATGCAACATAGGAGAACACCATCAAAACTGCGCTTATAGAGGATCTTCTCAAGACTAAAACCACTCTTGAGGGTAAACTGCAGTGTGCGGCATCAGATTCGCTTGCGCTCGGCCCGATCAGCCGGGAGGAAACCATTTTGAAGATACTCAACAAAAGGGGATCTCCAGTTGGGATTATCTTCAACCGCTGTATCTGAAGAGCCTAACAGTTCTTTTATAGAGGATCTGGTGGTAAGGTGGGTCACTCACATGTCATCATCATCCTCTGGGGTGATGGGGGAAATGACTCTTCGGTGGGCCACATTTCTAATCAGATCATCCTGCTCGGGCTCTGCAAGTGATGCGGCTAGGTTGGCGAAAGCATCCTCTTGACCATTCTGTGACCGAGGGGCATGGGTGACCTCTAGTCAAGAAGGGAACTAGGAAATTAGATGGAGGGTGTGCTCCAACAATGGTGCAATATCTGGATTCTTGACAACATAGTCGTCATTGACTTGCTTGATGACTAGCTCGGAATCCCATTTCACATGAAAATGGGGCACGTCGATCTCAAGGGCCTGCTTGATACTGGTAATGAGGGCCTGATACTCTACCTCGTTATTGGTGTAGCCTTCTGACAACAAGAATGAGTATGGTAGGATGGCTTGCGCCGGGGTGATGAAGACGATGCCCAGGCCTGCTCTATTGAGCATAGGATCAATCATCCTTATACCGGTAGGGCTCTGGGTGTCACCGTAAAAACGCATCTGCCAACATTGGACGACTTTATCTACTGAGAGGATTGCCTCATCATGAAATTCCAAGTCTAGGTAATGGTCCACAGAGATTGGATGGGCAGCTAGAAAGTCTTCCAATGTCTGGCCCTTGATAGCCTTCTAGGGCACGAACCTGATGTCAAACTACTGGAGGATCACTGCCCACCGCGCTAGAAGGCCAGTCAACATGGGACGACTCATAATATACTTCAGCGGGTCTACCTGAGAGACCAGTTGTACCTTGTGGAGCTGTAGGTAATGTCGTAACTTCTGTATAGAAAATACAAGCGCAAGGAAGCTCTTCTCGATGGGGGAGTATCTGGTCTCCATATCGAGGAGCATGCGACTGAGGTTCTAGAGGCTATTGTATGTCCCCTCGTTGTTCTTATGGGCAAGAAGGGAACTGAGAGATCAATCCAGGGAAGTGACATAGAGGATCAGCAGCTTTCTAGAGATGGGTGGCATCAAGACCGGAGTATAGAGTAGATACTGCTTGATTTCCTCAAAGCGGTCTGGCACTCTTTGTCCCATTCATAGGCATAGCCTTTCTTGATGAGCCGGGAGAATGGATTACACTTTCCAGCCAGATTAACAATGAATCGGCATATGTAGGCCATGTGGCCTTGGAGACCTCGATGCTCCCGGATATTGCTTGGGGGAGGCATCTGGCTGATGGACTTGATCTTTTCTGGGACAATCTCGATGCCCCGGTATCTGACGACGAAGCTGAGAAACTTGCTGGAGGTGACCCCGAAGGCGCATTTTAGTGGGTTCATCTTTAGGTGGCAGGAACGGAGGAAACTGGAAACTTTATCATGGTCCTTGAGATGGTCTGGGCGTTGGTGATATTTGACCCCCAAATCATCCACATAGCATTCCACCAATGTTTCGATAATTGGCTTGAATATGTGGTGCCTGACCCGTTGGTAGGTGTCACCTGCATTCTTCAGGCTGAAGGGCATAAACTTGTAACAGAAAGTTCCTTGGGGTGCTCTGAAAACAGTAGACTCTTAATGCTCAGGGGCCATCCGGATCTGATTATATCCATAATAACCATCCATGAAGAAGAGGTCTTGGAACTTGTCCATAGCATTGATCAACAATTCTTTCATCGAAAGGGGAAAATCATCCTTCGGATAGTGACAGTTGAGATCTCGGAAGTCGATGCAGAATCTGGTCTGTCTGTTCTTCTTCCTGACTGGCATGATGTTGGCTAGCCACTTGGGGTACTAGACCTCCCTGACAAAGTTGGCTCTGATGAGCTTGTAAACATCAGCCTCAACCATCGCACCGTGAGAAGGGTGCATCTTTTTGGGAGGCTGTTTGAACCCGTGATGGTTTTTCGGGAGACCTAGGCGGTGGAGGGCTACCTGAGGATCTAGTCCTGGTATCTCGTCGTAACTCTAGGTGAACACATCATGGTTCTATTTAAAGAAGTCCACATACCACTACTGCTCCTAGAGGGACATGGTGGCACTGATCAATGTGGGTTTCAGATCTACCTTGCTAACACGGTTCACATATACCAGTTCATCGACTCTGGTAGAGACGCATTCTCCAAAGGCAAGGGATCATCCTCCAAATCCTCTTCTTTTCTTGCGGAGGATGGATTCTTAGTGGGTGAAGCTTCCCCTTGGTCACAGGAACCTGACGGGAGGCTAGTACAAGCTTGGACAACATTGGACAGTGCATCACGAGATTAACATGCTGCTGAGACTATGGCGATGAAAGCAGTCAATCCAATCCCATCTGGCCTTCGGCCTAATGGGATATTCTTGATAATCTCAAAGAAATAGTGGCACGTCGGCTTGAGCCGGTTAATTCCATCCTGGTGGAATAGACACGTATGATGTACTACCATCACCATGGGGTGGACATCCACTACTGGAAAACTGCCCTATACCCACGGTTCAAAACCGTGGGTATAGCCCCCAAAACCGTGGGTATAGGCTATACCCACGGTTTTGGGAACCGTGGGCTGCAATGGCGTCGGGATAGGGGGGTCACCCTATACCCACGGTTTGGAGAAACCGTGGGCATAAGTTTGACACAGCGTGGCAAGTGCGTGGCCACGCTGTCAAAGGATTTACCCCACGGTTTGAGAACCGTGGGGACTTAATCATCCAAAAAAATCCCCAGCGCTGGGTTTCGAACCCAGGTCCCGCACCCCCACCGCGCGAATCTGCCTATCTGTGAGACCAACTGAGCCAATAAATCATTATGATATATATATATATATCATGGTATATATATTAATAAAGCGTGTTTAATTTTTAAAAAACTCGCGCGGGTTTCGAACCCGCGACTGTACTCAGAAATCGCGAATGAACGGTGTTTCGTACCAACTGAGCCGTTATTGGCAACTGTTATATAATTATATATTTGCCTATCTATATTAATATTATCAACGCGGTGCATATTAAAATTATACGCCCGTCGAGGTTTGAACCGGGGATCTGGGGCATACGAACCGAAGTACTTCACCAACCAAGCTATCAATTTAATTTGTTAACTAAAATATATCAGCTTATAAATAATAATTCAAATTGTGGGAATAAATTTTCCCGCCAAATTGTTTCTATTTTCCCGCGTCTATTTTTTTTTTGCCTCCATAGGCTATCCCCACGGTTTTAAAAAACCGTGGGTATAGCCCTTCTAATTTTTTTTATCCCCACGGTTTTTGAAAAACCGTGGGGATAGGCCTTGAAAAAAATACCTATACCCACGGTTTTACCAAACCGTGGGTATAGGCCTTCGAAAAAAACTCTATCCCCACGGTTTTATAAGAACCGTGGGTATAGGTGACCAATACCCACGGTTTTCCAGAACCGTGGGTATAGGTTCCGACACTATACATATACCCACGGTTTTCTTAAACCGTTGGTATAGGGTACCCCTATACCCACGGTTTTTCCCAAAACCGTGGGTATAGCTCTATTTTCCAGTAGTGATCCTAGTACTATGCAGGGGTAGGAGGTTCCGGGATCACCTTAGCCTGGTTTGTGTAGGTGTACGAGGTGATTTTCCACCATCGCTTGGACTTGGGAATATGCCTTCCTCTTTCACCAGAGACAACAAATCATTAACCCATGTCGGGGGTCTTGGATTCCAATCGATTGATTGGGAAGACGTAGGCATCATCCAGACCTTCCCAAGGGTCACTTGTGACCGGGGTGGGCTGAACCTCACTTTCCAGAATCTGGTTAACCTTGCTCTTGTAATAGTTATCATCCAGATAAAAGGCTTCACAAGAGGAAAAAGGAGATGCATCACCTTGGAGTATGCCTACTTGACCATTAAGGGAGTACTTGAGGCATTGGTGATAATATGAGGGGACTACTGCATGTAGGTGGAGTCATGGTCTGCCCATCAATGCATTGTACATGGTGTCCTGGAAAACAACCATGGACTCGGTGCTGGAAATTAGGCCACTGAACTGGGTATTCAAACAGATCTTGCTGACCGGTGACTACTCTGCCCTGTCATATCCTTGGACTCTTAAATCATAGGTAGTCAGGTCATCCTCGAATAACCCCATATTCTGCAGCGTCTGCGTTGGGATAAGGTTTATCCGGGAGCTGATGTCAATGAGACAGTGGTGAACCTAAATGCCATTGAATTGGCCAGTAATGTACAGCGGGCATATGTTCCCCTGTATGGGAGAGCCCTCATATTCTCCTGAGAATGAAATGATGGTCTGGCATTTGGCAGTCTCAACTTCTTCAGTGTGAAAGGCTTCTGCAGTTACTACCTCTGTCTCAAACTAGAGGGGGCTCTTTAAAGCCTCAGAGAGGGCCTCATGCATGTATGATGACTGGAGGAGGGCTGAAAGGATGGAAAGCTTCACTGGGATGCCGACGAGATGCTTGAGAACATCATACTTTTGTGATTAACATGAACTTCTGCTTACAGGAGGCTACTTTTCGATTGGAGGCACGGTAGGCCATGTCGGCTGGACCGGCGGCTGGCTGGTGTTGGGAACGTTCTGCTGATCACTAGTCAAAGCCTGAAGAGTAGCTACCAGATAAGGACCCAACAACTAAGGTTGACCAGTATCGGGGCACAGCTGCTCGCGGTGTGGTAGAGGAGGCTCTGCCTGATCCAGTTGCACAAAACGATGGTGGATGCGGCCCTGGAGACACCGGATAAAGAGGCTGCATGTGCTGAGCTCTGAACTGGGCCTTCTGTCTTGTCTCAGTGGCATGCACAACCTAGATAAAGGTTCCAACTTATGTGACTCAATGACCCAAGTATCCACGGCTGCACCGACGCTGATGTCAGATGTGGACGTTGGGGAGGTTCACCTGGCGTTCCCCCTCATCGTGAGTCATATAGGGGTTTACCAACTCAATGGTTTTGACCAAATAATTCCCTTGACTATCACCTAATGAATCATCCACCCCTAGGCAGATTCTGGGAGGGATCCCCATATCAGGGGGTATGAAGTCGCCAAGAGTGTGGGACGATGATGGAATTGGTTGGGTGCGTTTCTTCTTCTTGTGTCGTCGATGCTTACTCTTCTCTGGGAAGAGGCCGGCTGAGAGGACGATGCAGAAGTAGTGGTCGCCACTTCTGAAGGCTCTGGCTAGTTCAAGCGTTCATGGATAATTCCATGGGTGTGTGCGACTGTTTTACGAGTAATCCAATCTTCGTACTTCTGGGATCCACGACTGGGAAACTTCTACCACTCACCTTCTCTGTCGCTACTACTTTCTGACCTCACAAAGTCACCTTCCACTTGTGTCGGGGTCGAGCCCAGCCTGACTATGTTGTCATCGACCTGGTCTTGGAGCTAGTCCTTAAACACATAGCACTACTTGAGTGTGTTCCCCAGAATACGATGAAAGGGGAAGTAGTTGAGGCGATTTGTGAGATTCACCTCTGTCAGCCTTCTACACTCAGGAAAGTCCACAATCCCTATCTCTAGGGCACTAAAAAAGTAACCTGGGACCCGATTCTTACTGAACGAGTAATTCTAGTGTCTTCTTTCCAGATAGGGAGCCCTTGGAGCCTGGCCTTGGTGAGGTGCTGGAGGGGATTTCCAAGGAGGTGGACCCTGATTGCCCCGCCTGGACGGTGGCAGCGCATTACGTGGAGGTGCCTGCCGATTATGAGGATGTTGTGGAGTCGGAGGATGTGCCTGAGGCAGAGGGCCTCTACGAGGCTGTAGTGTCAGGGCTACTAGTATCAATTATAGCTTCCTGGGGGCCTCTATCTGGGCCACCATGGCGGGCTCGGCACTGGCAGCTCTCCTTTCTGGGATTGCAGGGGGCAACTGGCGTACCTTTCTGGCCTGTTATAGGCCTTCTTCGAGGCACTGGGCCTTATTTGAGAAGTCTCGGAACACTCCGGGCTAACTATGAGTAATGAGTGAGGGAACCAATTCTGTCATGACATTTCCCATGCACATCATCATTAATTTCTCCTGAGTCAGTGGCATGTCAAGGGAGTATGTGAGCCCCTTCCATCGGGCGATGATCTCCGTGACTCGCTCATCATGCCTCTATTTTCATTTGAAGAGGTCTGTGATACTGGTCTTCTAGGTGGTAGAGCTAAACTAGTAGAGTAACTTCCTGTGAAGGTCCTCCTAGCTAGTCACGGATCTGAAGGGGAGATGGTTGTACCAGACGACCGTCGGTCCCTCCAGCGTCTTAACGAAATAGCGGAGCTTGGCGGCCTCCTGCTACTCTAGTGTCCCTAACATAGGCCCAGACATTGAGTTAAAGTGGTCCAGGCGCTACGGTGTGTCTCACATCCCGTTAAAGGGGGAGAAAGTGGGATTCCCAAAACCCGGAGGCACCGACATATCATCCACCCAGGCCAGGTATAGCTTTCCATCTGGTGGTATTGCCACCTACCAAGTTTATAATGCCTCAAGGAGGGAAATGAGTGCCCCCATAGGATCATCCAGGGAGGGGTACCAATCTTGATGGGGATACCTAACCACGAGTGCATTTCTGGGCTCTTAGACAAGGTAGATGGGTTCAACGCTCGTGGAGTGACTTGTGGAGTGTCCTGCAGGGAAGCTGGGGGAACCCGGGCCAGATTCCTCAGATTTTTGTGCCGTTAGGGAGGGTTTGGTGAGACATACCATGCCCTCTTTACATCAGTTCTGGGTTCAGTCCTATCAACGGGAACAGTATGATCAAGGTTTCCCTGATGCATCTTGCCGGGGGGAAGTTGTTCCTGCCCCTACTGCCCCAGCCTAGGATCACCACAGTCAGGTCATCGCTATACTGCGTGTTCAGCCAGGAGTTCATGAACCAACCGCTTTTTTCATCGAGTTTCTAGTGCAACACAGCCTTTTTGGGGTCCTCCTCCATCTTATGCACTGAGGTGGATGGGTTGGAGTGCTTGACAGCTCTGACATGCTCTTTTCCCTTATTGGAATTATGACTGAGTACCAACGACTTAGTGGGCACAGGGAGATCTAGGAGGTTCCTCTGCTGACAATTAATCATCCCTGATGGGTCCAAATGTGGTGGCACACACTCAGGGGGTAAGTATCCATCAAGAAAATCCAACTCATCCTCCTTGTCCATGACGTCGGCCATGTGGACTGTGACCCTTCCCAGGGGAATGTCCTCAATATCACATAGTGATTCAGGCTGCCGTCGAATATGGTTGAAGAGGAGGGTAGCATACTTCCCCCAACAACGGACTTGCACATTGAAGGTAGCCACCATGATAATTTTTTGGAGTACTTTAATACTCTAAACACACTAATGCTGGAGGGCCTCACGATGGCCTGGTGACTCAGGGCACTAGGCCACAGGGGGTGTGGCCAAATCTACTATACAGAACTGCTCGCTAATGTCTTCAAAATGCACTTGGATCCTTGGATATACCACACGTTGAACACGGAGACTGAGATGCATTGCCCAGAGGGTGTAACAAAGACAGTCAGCTTCTTCTGGGATGATGGACTCGGGTATGCAGAAATCTCATGCTGCTGCGGGCCAATACTTCTTGGGGAAGTGGTCCACTACAAGAATCCTCCAGAAGCTCATCGACTCAAATTCCGGGTCTGGACCTTCAATTCCCCATTTTCCAACTGGGGTTGGTTGAGGAACTGGAAACTGTACTGAGGCAGACTACTAGGATGACAAGTTGGCCGGTGGGGAATACGGAGAATAGGCTGACTGGCCACTGATTCTCAGGCTATCCTCTGAAGAGTGGAGCGACCTGGCTGCTATGTCGCGGTAATAGGGGCTGACGGCTACCATTCCTGGCTCAGGGGCCAAGGCTTCTAGTGGTAGGTCGCACTCCTACTTTCCTTCCATTGATCCCTAGAACAGCTCTCTATGATCTCTTGTGGAGGTAGAAAGCGCTTCCGGTGATGATGGTGGTGACTGCAAGACCATAACCTGTAGGGTCTCCAGATTCTCATCCTCCTAGATAAATCTATAGAGGGAAGTGTTAATCCTATGGACCTCGTACTCTGGGAGCACCAGGCTGATGTGCCTCATCCCTGCCCCGACCTTTGACTTGAATGAGCGAGGGGAGGGTTCTTGAGCTGAGTCGCACTCTGCCTTAGAGTCTAAGAAAAGGAACGGTTTGATCTCCATCCAGACCTTCCCAGGATTATTCTTGTGGCGGTGACGACCCACCCTCCTACCCCTGGGTGGCTCCTCGGGACAGGGAAAATTTCTAACATGTGGTCCTTCGGCCACACTGATGCCAGGGTGGAGAGGGTTTCCACTTGGTACAACTAAGTAGCGAGGAGCACTGGGACAGGTGTCGAAGGGAACATGGGGAGGACCTCCATGAACAGATCTAGAGCGTGAAAAACCTCTGTTGGCACCGACGGGAGCATGGGAAGGACCTCCATGCTTGGTGTGGGTGGAACGATGCTGGCCATCACCCCCTGGTTTCCAGGGTGAGGAGGACCTTTGCCAGCTGCTGAGAGAACTTAGGGATGATCCCCACGTTGGAGAGGGACCGGATGGGTAATGTCTCCACATCGATGGCCAGGGGAAGGAGGAAGGGCTACATACATGGTTTGATGTTCCTGGGAGAGGCTTCCGTACCCAATGTCACTGCCGCGGGGAAGACCTTTTTTCAGATTGGGGGTAGCACGCGGCATACCACTATGCCGAGCCTCGAAGAGGGGAGGATCCACACTCTCTATTGTAGTGGTATGGGGAGGACATCCGTACGGTGTGTACATGTTGTGGGTTGGTTCGCAGTGACCCCCGTTCATGCCTGCGACCCGGAGAGTTGATCAGGCATGCCCATGGGGCTATCGAGACCTCGATCCCTATTGTGTGTTTAAGCGCCCCTGCTCAGTGTGTGCAGGGATATGATGATATGTTTCAGTGGTGGCTTGAGACACAGTAGCTGTCGACTTTGACGCCCCTTGGCAGGCGTCCTCAACTCATGCTCGACGTTGGCGTCAGGTCAGATGAGCTGGTGCTGGTGGCACAGGTGTGTGGCTTTCCTGCTCCACCGGCAAGTCCGGGAGGTGGCGTTGACACGGCCGGGTGGGGGCCCTTGCTGGGAGCCCCTGGACTGTGACTCTGACCGAGCTGGGCCGGATGTGACCCACCTCATCAGCTTAAGGCAAGGAGTCGTCAAAGCGCTCCAGGGACAGGCTCCCAAAACTATTGAATGTTGGGATGGGGAGCAGCGGCTCCCTGCGCGACCCTCGGGGGCGACGTTGACAGCGAGGCCTGGATGCCTCCAGGTCCAGGTGGGCTATATCCCAAGTTGGGATTATTCCCTACTCCTCATAACGACATACAAGGTCGTTAATCACCCTCTGTTAGATGATCTCCAATGGGGAGGTGAGGCGTGGGCACCCCACAATCGTGGACGTAGATGCCGTTGTGGTAGTAGTGGAGCCACGTGGAGCAGTTGTGCTAGCATTTCCCCTACCCCTAGTGAGTTTCACGCTAGGCCTGCTATTTTTTTGGTGGGACCCGGTTTTGGATAGCTGGATCCGATGACATGTCAATCCATGATTCCCTGAGCGTTACTAATCTCTATATTGAGGAGAAGAAATTCACGTCGAGTTCACTATTTCTATTTCTGACGCTTTCGACGAGGCGCGCGCATCTATCTTATTGAGTGCGACAGGTGCTGCTTTTGTTACCCCAAATTCCCGCTTTCCAAAGGCGAGAAGGTGGAATTCGCTCCTTGTTCAGGGACATTTTCTCCTTGATCGAAACATGATGATTGGATGTTGATTCTTCCTTCCGTGGATTCCTCCTCGGAACTCGTCACCTAGTCCGGGTCTCCCTCACATATTTAATACATTGTTTGTGAAACTCTTTCCGGCGCCATATCTTCATGGACAACAGTTAATTACCCTACTTCTGTCAGGACATTTCAAGGGGTCCGGTCAGGGAAGTAACCTTCGGTTATCATAGTAGTCATGTTGGGGAATCACTGACGTTTCTAGACACTGGGGATTGGTGTGTCTTTATTTTTTCCCTTATTATAGGGCTTCTCGAGGGCGCGGAAGCCCGAGGCATCCCACATAAAGCGCGGGGAATCATCTTCCATTGTAATGTATCTGTGATTTTCCTCAGCTTCTAGTGTTTAACATGGGGTATGCCACAAGTCTAACGTACAGCAGAGATGGATCAGAATGATCAAAACAGTGATTATAGTGGGTCAGATGGAGGAATCCTTCGGAGGGAACACCAATATTGGGGCGAGCACGTGGGTAGCTTCCTAAATGCTTTGTAGGGGAATGAGGTGGTGTGATCTCACTGGGATATGGCGGCCCAGGTAAGGATCCATATGGACGATGGTTTTGGGCTTGAGCCTTGAAAATACGTCCTACATAACCTGCCTTAGCACGGATCAAAGAACATGTAGTTCAGGATGGTATGGGGCTTACAATCTGGGCTGCCCAAGGTGTTGGTGGACCGATGTTCAGAATGACCGAGTGGTGGGTTTGAACCTCATGAGGCTTCCTACATAACCTGCCTTAGAAAGGATCAAAGACCTCATAGTTCGGGATGGTGTGTGTCGGTGAACCGATGTGAAGATGGACCATCGACTGATGGGTGTTGGGCTTGAACCTCAGAAAAGCTTCCTACATACCATGCCTTGACATGGATCAAAGTCCTCGTAGTTCGGGAGAGGATGTCAGTGAACCAATATGAAGATGGACCTTGGTCTCATGGGTGTTGGGCTTGAACCTCAGGGAGGCTTCCTATGTACCATTCCATGACATGGATCAAAGTCCTCGTAGTTCGGGAATGGATGTCGGTGAAACGACGTGAAGATGGACCTTGGTCTGATGGGTGTTGGGATTAAACCTTAGCGAGGCTTCCTACGTACCATGCCTTGACATGGATCAAAGTCCTCATAGTTCAGGAGTATAGTTTAGAGTCATGCAGGACGGGGGTGAACCGACGTGAATGGGGTCGGAACGAAAGGGTGATGGGCTTGAACCTCAGGGAAGCTTCCTACTTACCATGCCTTGACATGCATCAAATTCATTGTAGTTTTGATGGGGAGGATGCAGTTTAACATCATGCGGGACGAGGGTGTTTTCATGGTCGATGCTTACTCTAAGCCCATGTGAGTCGTGCTCGGTGGGAGAAACAAGAGGCGGCAAGGACCTGACGATCACATGACGAAGGGTGCATCCTTGGGAAATGAGGAGGGGGATCATGTGTTGATCAGCCCGTGGTGCTAGGACTTACTCCAAGATGGAGGCCCGAGGGTGAACAAGCACCGTGGGAGAGGGATTTGGCAGCCAGGAAGAAAGGAGGGGCTTTGTTCTCTATCACATCCTCCGTTGGACTTGGAACCAAGGAAGTGAGGAGGGGCAGGGGTGCTGCCTCCTGGAAGGAAGGCTAGGGGATTATACCAGGGAGACTGCACTTCCCCAAGGACAAACGCCAGTCCGAGAAAAAGGATATCATCCCATGTGGAGACCAGGGGGCGTGGAAAATGTCCAAGGCAGGGGACCCTGTGTGTAGAGCACGGGGCGAGGTCACAGTTTAACGTCATGTGTTGAGGAAAAAGGCACATGGCAGTTTAACGTCCTTCAGCTTAGACGAGGTGGGTTGGATCCACACCCCTAGGACTTACATAACCGGTGCCATCTACCCATTGTGGAAGGGAAGGCATTGGCAAGGCCGTGGTGAAAGGGGGTCGTAGAGCGAACCATTGAGGGGTCCATGTTAGCGTGGTTATGCGAACAATCAATAGCCATTAGCGTGCTTATGCGAAGAAGCATTAGGCACAGCAACGCTACGAGCAGTATCGTCTAGGGTACATTGAAGTCGCATCATGCAAAGCTAGAGGGTCGTACGGGAAAATATTTTCCGAGCATAAGGGTCCATAGGCAGGGGCCTTATGGAGCTCAGTTGCTCAGTGTGGTGGAGGGCACTTGCAAAGGGGTGTGCTTCGTGAAGTGGGGTACCTTAGCCTTAGGATGGGGTGGGGGTGAAAATGAGAGGTGCTTAGTGAAGTGGAAAGGCATTCTCGTAGCATAGCCTTTCGAAGCAATGGTGCCTCGCAAAGTAGGATGTCGGGAAACAATATGATTCGCGAAGAACAGTGATCCTGCCTTAGCAAATGGATCAAGTGTATATGAAGGATGTTTCGTGAAGCATAAATGCTCTGTGACAACCCGGGTCCCCTTGGGGATCCCCTTCCTTCATGAAATTCCTTATGTTTCACGAAAGGCATCCCTCTCGGAAGAGGGGATCAAAACGAGACAATGGAGAGGCACTTTGCGAAGTAGAAGTACCTCGCAAAGATCATGGTTCACCGAGCGGAAGAGTGCTTCGTGATTTGGGAAATGAGAAGCCGAAATTTCGGATTGTCAGTCTGAAGAGATCAGGGGGAGCTCGGTATTTATAGGCAAGAGGCACCGTGGAGTGGAGCTCACGCAGCTCGAAGAGGGGCTCGGTGGCTTCGCTGTGAGCTCACAATAGTCAAATAGGTTCACGGAGCATCCCACCTCCTTCGCTTCGTGGAGGGCTTGTGGACATCAAATGCATTCGCAGATCCTCCAGCCTTCTATTCTTCTCGGAAGGGTCGCGAACATCAAATGTGTTCGTAGAGCCTCCCGCCTTCTTTGTTTCATGGCGGGCGTGGTGCTAGGGACATTGTGAAGGGGCTTCGCAAGGTAGTTCATGGGGCCGTGTTGGGGCCGCTTCTTCATGCCAAATTTTGGCGCCAACAATTACATTATATTATCATTGATTTTCCTATATATTTTTTCCACAATAAAAATGTCTATATTAATATTTCTGGCCATAGTGAAATCACATTTGGTGGTTGTTAAATAAAAATTTCTTTTAATTTGGAGTTTCCCACAACCCAAAGAGATGGCCTTTAATGATAAATTTATAATTAATTAATTTAAATACAAATAAACTAATTACCTAATTATATGATACTTTATTCATTTATTATAAAGACCCAAGCTTTTCATATATGGATATTACATATTTTTAAATTAATAATAATTATATTAAAAAAATGCTCCAGGACCATAATAGTTTGGTTCCTTTGGAAACTTGGAACAAAAAATCTATTCTGGTGAAAGATTGTCAATGTTTCCCACAAATATCTTCCCCTTTAGTATCCCAATATAAGACCTTTACTCGTAGCCTTGGGGAAGGAATCATAAGAAATGGTGAGCTCAGATGCTCAGAAAGCATAAATATATGAGACACAAAAGCATAACATGAACACAATTGTATGATAAAAACAACATAACAATTGAAAAACATACCCCATATAGAAAATATAATAATCATGATTCATGAAATAAGGATTTGAAGTTTCTAAATCATAATATAATTGAATAACATGAGCCATAAAATCATAAAATTTTAATAAGACATGGAACTTTGGATAAAAAATAAGCATGGAAAATAATTTCCTTATTTGTAAATAATCTTTTCCAAAACAATCATAGTGGGATGGAGTTCAATCCCCAAACCATCATAGTATTCATTGTTCACTCACAAGATTTTCCTAGTGGAAACATTTCATTACATAACTGTGTTCAATCCTCATTCAAGTTATATCTACCTTATAAGACTAAAATATTTACCAAGTTCACTGGAGGGAGATGTAGGTCCCTACCCTCACAGAATTAAAACCTTATAAATGTGTTCCACAGGTCCATAAATAATTCATCACCTCAGAACAAATGAAAATAAGATGGTTTGATAAACATTTTATCATAACATAACTCAAGGAAGAGAAATAAAATTAATAAATATCATTAGATACTAAAAATAGAAATGCAATGGCTTGGATTCCCTGGCCATTACTTTGCCAAAATGAGGCTCCACCAAAACTATGGCACCGGCCTCGGTGGCACCGGTCACAATGAAACTGTGATGGTGGCAGCGTGATGGTGGCACCGGTCATGGCGGAACTGTGAAGGTGACACTATGATGGTGGCGTCGTGTCCCCACCTCACCCTCCGTTTTATTCCAATCCCACTCCCGAAACATAAATTTTGACGTAAATTAACTCTTTTACCCTTTTTAAAGCCATTTAAAGCCTATAATTAATACCTAAAAATCATGAGAAGCCTCCCTGATGGGGGATATTAAACAAAAACTTAATATCATTATGCGTAACCACCCAGACCACATGGGAAACCACGATCTGACCTTCCAGGCGTTCAAAATTTCATATCATGTAACAGTAGAATCTCCCCTTTATATCTCCGTCTAGAGTTTCTTCTTTTTTTTCTCTGATGGATTTCTTTTTCTTTTTGTGCACTTGGAGTTCCTCTCTTCCCTTGGCTTGTGGTTCACCTCTGCTAGAGCTTTTGACCCCTCTTGGAGTCTACGGTATTCCTCCCCTGCAAGTCGCGCTTTCCCCTATTCTTGGCGCATGGAGAAGAACATTGATCTTTGATAAATCAAGTAGGGTTTTTCCTTCGTCTCTCCTTACTGTGCATTATGAGGGGTGTATATGATTTTATTTCCATGGGGATTGATGAAACCAAACTTAACGAAGATAATGAATAGACCTTAAATAATGAAGGGGGTTTGATTGATGTTTTATTGTGCTCTTTTATGTTGATGTGTGTTGTGAACTGTAATGGCCTATACTCAATGAAAAGCATGGAAGTTGGTGGTATTTCCTTGAACCCTAATGTACCATATATTTTGTGACTATTAAATAACTTAACTTGGAAATTGGTTAATCACGTAAACTCGGTGGATTAAATGGATAGCCAATAAATATAAATCCATGTGTGGTCACCCCGGCTAACCAACAGAAAGAAGAAAATAATGAATGATGTGCTTGAACCTAGAAGTTTCCCACTCTGTTTGGAAGTAGGTGTGTTGTTCTGCGTGGTGCTTATGGGAAGATGTGGATGGGGATGATATCCTCTGTTGTGGTACGGTTGTTGGTTGTGAATCTGGAGCTCTGTGGTTTCTATGTTGTGACATGAACTCGGGTGCGATCCTCTACTGTTGAGAAATCGTTGGTTCCTGGTTTTGGGTACATGGGGTTGTGCCTCGGGGTTTTTTTCAGTACTTCGAGCAATCTCACTTATCCATTTTGTGTGGTTTTCTTTGGTTCGAGTACTTTGATTGATCTCACTAATCCCATTTTTTTGTTGTAACTTTACAAGAGAACTGGGTGTGAATGCTTAAATTGCTATTTGGTTGTTTCTTTTTTCGAGCTTGTGGTTGTGCCTGTTAGTTGCCCAGTAGTGTAGTTTTCATTCAAATGGGATCACTTGAACATGAAAATGATAATGTTTTAAATGGGGAATTGGTTTGGGGTGAGTGGTGACTTGGCCGCGAGTGTTGTGCTTTTCGTTATGAATGAATAGTAAAGAGGGTGTTTGTGCTTAGGTTTTGGAGCCCCTAGGTTGAGATGAGTTCCTGTTACCTATACATATATTGTGTTTCTTTGATTTCTTATTCGCGCCCCACCCATGTTGAGAACTTAGTGTTGAACACCACATTTCATGGGGAGGGTGTTTTTTCCAACACTCCTATGAGTGGCTGGTTATTAGCTCCTTTCTTCTCCCTTTCCCGAATATCCCAAGACTCTTCGGGTAGGCTGTGATGGCCTGAAGTCCATTATTAGCCAAATAATCTTCGGGCAGGGTAGTTTTTGTGGTTGGCCCAGGTGTTTGTGGGTAGGTAGTTTCCCAAGTGTCTTCGGGATGAGGCCTAGTTGTCTTCGGGCATGGCAGTAGTTGTTCTGGCCCAGGTGTCTTCGGGTGTGGCAGTAGTTGTTCTGACCAGGGTGTTTTCGGGTGTGGTTACGCATGGTGGTTGTGGCCCAGGTGTTTGTGGGAAAGATAGAGGTTATGGCCCAGTTGTGTGTGGGCAGGTTTTGGCAGTGGGACTGCGGTGAGATTATAGACCAGGTGTGTGTGGGCGGGGTTTGGCAGTGGGACTGTAGTGAGAATGGCGGGATTGGTTCGATGTGTAATATGACTTTAATAACCAGTGGGAAAGTGGCGTGGGGTACCCAAATATCGATGCTTTATTACTATACCTTACATGCCATGCGTTATTTGGGGAGTGTTCCTTGGTGAGGCTTGTATGGATAGTTTCCCTTGCTTGGTGCTTTGGTTTCTCTTTTCTCACAGGGCATTAGAATTATCTTCCACTTGTGCATGAGAGCTTTTGGTTTTCCCTACAGGGTATACTTGTATGATCACACTACGTATATAAAACTGCTTTCAGGTTTCTAGGAGGACTTCAGGGATCGTGTGGGACCGTACTAACTCGGACCTTGGGGTAGTTGTTGTTGTCGTTTTCCTTTTTTTGGTACATTACCTTTGGGTTTTTGTGGCATGTGTCATTTACTGTTGAACATGCATATGGGAATGAGTTACTTTTGGATTTACCTTTACTTTCAACTTTCGTATTGTTGGGGTTGCTATCTTATCTCTCGATCCCATAAAAACAAAATGGGTAATGCCTTCCATTTTTGTTTGAGACTCTATGCCCTCGGTGCAGGTCGCCACTCTGGGACCTATTGAAGGCGGGTTTCAGGGGTCATTATCTCCCCTTCAACTTAAAGAAGGAAGGGCATGGCAATCTGTTGTCCCTTTCCTCGTTTTATTGAATGTGTTTCGTGAATGAATGGTATCAAAAGTGGTTGAGAGATAGGATGGAGTCTAGATTTAGGCACAGTGAGGATTGCATGGGGTGGTAGGGAAATAGTGTTGGGTGACCTTGATCCATGAATTATGCCAGGGGAGACCAGCTGTGACCCAGGATTTTAGGGCCCCCCGTGATCCGATGCAAGGACTCTAGGACTACCGAATGACCAAGTGAGGCTTCACTGATTGTAGGGTAGATACCCTAGGGAATGTATATGCATCATAATGACTTGTGTTATTATGTTTCATGGGTATTTTGGGAATTCAAAATAAATAAATAAGTCTAAGAAATTTTAAGAACAATATTCTACACTACTCGGGATTAGGAATTCCTTGTTTACCTTGCAGCTATGGAACCTGAGAGGCGACCATGAGTAGTGTGGGCGATCGAGGCCAAAGAGGTTGACTTGACCGATCAGCAGAGGATTAATCAAGAGGAGGAGGATGATCAGTGGAAGAAGACGCTTTGAGCCTTTCAGTGATAGACCCTTGGGATGTCCGAGGGCAGCATCTCAGACGTGGAGACAGAGAGATTGCTAGAGGAGCTGGTGATAGCCTTCAGCTTGATCTGGGCTTTGACAGAGTACTGGGTTCCTCTGGTTGTAAGCCAGATGCATGGAACAGTGCACTAGTGGTGGATGCTTTATCTTGGGGAGAAGAGGAAGACCTAGGTGATGTGGGCAGACTTCGAGAAGGAGTTCCAGGCAGAATTCCTCTCTTCCATGATGAAGGATGAGAAGAGGTAGGAGCTACTCTCCCTACAGCAGGGGAGTATGTCAGTGAGAGAGTTGGGGATCAAGTTAAAGGATCTCCTTCACTTTGCTCCGGACCTCTTTCCGGATGAGGAGTCTCGGGAGAGATGTTTATAGGAGGCACTTCGATCTTCCCTTTAGTAGGCTGTTACTCACTTCACCCTACCGACATACTTAGAGGTGCAGAAGAAGGCTGAAGTGATGGAAAGGATCCACACGCTGGGAGTTGTGTCATGATAGGGGATCCAGTATGGCTCGTCGAAGGGGAAGTTCGTCAGCAGCATGCCTCCAGCATCAGGACCCTCTAGGTTTCGACCAGCCGGGAGTATGCCTCAGCAGTTCCAGTTCCGACCTTCTGGCCCTCGCCCTTTTCTTTCGGTCCCAGGGATGAGATTATTCATCTATGGAAGCCATGGGAACCTTCGGAATCAGTTCCCAGATAGAGTACAGTATGGAGGGGGTGGACAGGTCCAGCACCCACCTCAACAACAGTAGTCCCCAGCTAGGCCCTTTCAGCAGCAGCAGCAGGGGCAGTGGGCTCCCGCTTCGCCGAGGGCCTACGTTGCAGGAGGAGGCCGACCTTAGGGCGCTCCTTAGGGACCTCGACCCGGGCATGGTCGGGGAGGTGGCCGACAGCCGAGAGGCAGAGGAGCTGGGCGTGGGCAGTTGCACACCGCGGAGGCAACAGTTCCAGTAGGGCCAGAGGTCATTCGAGGTACAATTAGCTTGTTTAGTACCCTTGCATATTCCCTGTTTGATACAGGAGCTTCACACTCCTTTGTTACACCCAGTCTGACCTATGCTCTGGGTTTAGACGATGAGAGACTTCCAGTGCCCCTGGTGCTGAGAACACTAGTCAAACGTCAGACCAACTTGTTGTATGTTTGTTGAGGATGCAGACTGATTATAGGGCCACATCCATCAGTCAGGGATCTTCTACTATTGCAGATACATCCATACGATGTCATCCTAAGCATTGACCGGTTGTTATCTGGATGTGTTGTCATTGAATGCTTCTGAAAAAGGGTTGTGTTTTCAGACTTGGGCGACCGATGGGTGACTTTCATCGGCGAGAAAAGTTTCCAGGGAAGCAGCATCCAAGGGGAACCCCTCCTCTCCTTGTTAGCTGAGATATCAGTGGAGTCAGTGGATGCAGAGATGGTGGAAGTTCCAGGGGTCTTCAGTGAGTTTATGGACGTCTTCCCTGAGGAGGTGACGACTCTACCCCCTCGATGGGACATCGAGTTTGGAATAAACTTGCAGCCTGGTGCTCATCCAATTTTGATGGCTCCCCACCAGATGGCACCTTTGGAGCTACGGGAGTTGCGGTTTCAGATTGACGATCTAATGAAGAAGGGTTTTGTTCGACCAAGTGCATCACCGTGGGGTGATCCAATCTTGTTCGGGAAGAAGGAAGATGGTGGTCTCAGGATGTGCATACACTATAGGAGACTGAATCAGGTAATGGTGAAGAATCGCTACCCTCTTCCAAGGATAGACAATCTCATTTACCAGTTGAAGGGGGAAGGATGGTTCTCTAAGATCGATCTGTGATCTGGATATCATCAGTTGTGGTTGAAGGAGGGTGACATCTCCAATGTAACACCACACGATTTTATGAGATATATTCTTTCTAATCTCATTCATATCTTCTATTGTACACTACACCAAGATTATCTTTCACTATACGCAACATCGTATTAGCTTGCAATATACGCAACACTATTCTTGGATCGTGTTACACACAATTTCAAGTTCGTCTGATAGTAGTTATTCTACGCAACATTGATTGTATATATATATAGATATATTCAATGTATAAATGAAATATGGTTGGATTCTGTTATACGAGACCACAAAGGAGTCTTGCACTACACACAACCCTGACTTGTCTTGCATTACATGCAATCGCGACCTTCTTTGATAGCGTGTGTTGTACACAATACCGGGTTTCACTAAACAATGATATATGGTTATAATATTATTATAAACAAGATTTTATGAATAGTATTAAGTAGGTTTTGATTTTTATAACATTATTATTCATATTACACATTTTCTAGAACATGGTATGAGAACAAAATAAATGTTTTTGGGTAAAATAAATATTTTTCAAAAAAAATGCAGTTTTGCCGCCTTTTGATGGCGCACCAATTTTAAATGTAATTTTTGAAAAGTTTATAAGTTAAATTTTACAAAATAAACTTCTTCATTTGAATCAGTATATAAAAATTTACATTGGATAATGTTTTGATATTTTTCTGATAACTTTTATTTTTTAATAAATAGTAAAAACATGCTATATTTTAATTAAAAACAAATTTTTTCATCGTAATAATTTATATGGTTAAATTATAATATTGATTGGTTTTAAAGTATAAATAGAATATATTTTTACGATTTAATATAATTTATTTTATTATCAATGATATTACATTGAATTCATAGGCTAAATCAATTCAATCTTTTGCAATGTTTTAAACAAAAACACGTTTTCTTTCGACAATGGGATTAATTTTAATTTAATTTCTCCAACTTCTGTGTATTGAATTTGAAAAAATGGATTCCATATTTTGAATAATTTGGTCTAAATTTTGTTAATAGGATACTTTTTATTTTTGAGAATTATGAATAGTAACTACGGTAAATTTTATTTACCATAGTTCAAGGTAAATCGTGTAATTAAAGGTAAATATAATATTATAAAATTACCCTAACACCTTCCAAAACTCTATTGGATGAATAATAGTCAACCCATATCACGTAAGGGTCGGAATAGATTCATTTAAAGGACTTTTGACCTTGAAAATGGCATAATTATTAATAATACCAAAGAAAGTGACAATATGTCACTCTTTAAATCTTATAAGTATAATGATTTTAATATAGTGATAAACATCATGATATTTCGAACATGAATATTCTCCAGAAATATAATAAAATTATGTACATCATGTGAATTTAGTTAGAATTTTTATGGATTAAATAATTATCATTAAAGGTGACACAATAGTTATGTTGAAATTATTTTATTGATTGAAATATCAAATAAATGGTTTTTCAAATATTAAAATAAATATTATATGAAATATCTAATGTTCTCCATGTATTTTCTAGATATTTATGACATTTTATGAAGCTATTAAATATTTTATTTCGAACATATCTTCTTTGTGGATTTTATTTAAATTCAAGTAAATGAATAGTGTCAAAATTGACACAATTGCTACTTTATAAAATTAACATAATATAAAATTGTTTAAAAATCACAAAAATATTTAAAAAAATTTAAATTTAAATTTATGTGGTCTAAAATCTCATAAATTATCTAACTATCGATAGTTCACAACACATAAGTAATTATTTATAATAATTTAAAATTTAAAATCGTATTACCACAAATAAAGATAAATAGATTAAATAAGAATAAATCAAGTTGATAATGTTTAAAATAAATTCTCAACAAGTATAAATTTTATTGGTTGATGAGATTACAACCATATCTCATCTAATATTCGAATATGATTCATTTTTTGGTGGTGTTTAAGTGGGTTTTCAATTTATTATAAATTAATATTTCTTATGTTTCCAAAGGTGCCCCTCTCCTCCCTTATAAAAAGGGCACCCCTTCCCACTTATCCTCACACCCATTTTAGAATTGAAGCTCGGCCAAACCATGCCCATTCCCCTTCTCAACTTCCCTAGAAACATTATAGAGGTTCTAGTCTCCTCAAAAGACCAACTATAGTGCCTTAAGAGGAGGTTAAGAAGAGGCGCATCAAAGAAGAGGTAATATCCTTTACCGATTATTTCCATTTTATTTGTTCTTCTACTTATTCTTCCTTATTTGTTTCATCATAAATTAATAACATCAGTATCACGCATATACTAATATTTAATTAGAAATATTAAACAACCCTATTTCATCTTTTATCCATCCTATAGAAAACAAAATCACCGCGCGTGCGTACGTACGGAATACCGTCTTCACGTCGTGGTGTAATATGTTTTCGACCACCACCTTACATGGATGGGTATAATGGTGTAAAGAATAACTATATATGGATATTATAAAAACATACTGATTTTGAGATATTATATCATCCACTCCAATTCAATTCAATAATTATGGGAATGATATCATCGCTCGTGCGTACGTACGGATTACCGTCTCCACGACGCGATGAGATTCATTCTCCATGATAACCACTCAAGAATGATTATAAAGTATATATAATGAATAATAATGAAATATATGACATGATAAAGCTACTGGATTTATGTGTATATATATATATGTCATATACATACTTTCATTCAATTCAATAAGGAAAAGAAAACAGCGTTCATGCGTACGTATGACCAACAGTATCCATGAACGGTGTATTTCATTTCATTTAGCTATTATATATATATATATATACTGAATATATATGATATATAAATCATGATTTACATTCTTGAAGTAATTAAATCATTATTTAAGTAATAATAATATCAAGAACAACAAGTCCAAACACATACGATAAATAAAACGATTTTACCCAAAACGTTGCTTTAACATGGAATTTACAAAATAAAGGGTAATATAAATTCATAAGTGAACCATATATGATAGAATAACAATAAATATGATTCTTTAATAAATCAATGACATTATTTAAATCATTATACAGGATTTTCAGATACGTACGAAGCATATCAGACTTAAGATAAGGGATAATTATTCCAATCATGTTCTTATCCAAGATTGTTTATTCGTAAGCATTTACTAGGGTTATTGTTATCATCCATGTCCATGTTTTCTAAAAGTGTTTTATGTATGTTTAAAGTCCTTTTTACCCATTGTTGACTTTTACCACATGTTATGAAAGGAATATTTCTTTTTTTTACCATACAAGGAACTTTTTTACTTTTCCGACAAAAGTACGAGGAGAATTTTTTTTAACTTATACGGCATGAACATATTTTTATGATTTCATAACTCCTTATTTTAATGAAGCTTACTATACAAGATTTAATGATTATTTTCAACAAAATCACTTTCTTTTAAAAGAGAATGGAATTTCTTGAAAATAAAATGATTTTAAAGAAGAAAGGATATTTTCCTCAAATATTTATTTCAAGTGTTTTATCAAAACCATTTTCCATATAAGAAGACATTATTTCATATGTGTATGTTTCAAGTATAATGTCTCTATGATTTACATGGTTTCACTTATATTATGATGAAATGATATCCATTTGTTTTATTTGGATTATGTTATGATGGGATGATGTTTATGAAACCCATTTTATTCTTTGGGTTATGATGAATGATTTATGTTTATGTTGTGGCACACGTAAGAATGATTTCATTATGAGATGGGTGGGACCTATATCTCCCTCCAATTAATTGGGTAAAGATTTATATCTCATGATATATACATGGTTTAAACAGAAAGTAAATCTGGTTCAGTAATACAAGGTTGGAATGGAAAGTAAACCTGGTTCAGTAAGGGACTTTGTCCACTAAGATGGTCTTGGCAGCAATTCCTTGGATACTATGGAAATCATATCATGTGCTTAATGTTTTTACACAATAACAAGTTTTATTTCCAAGATATTTTATCATGATTCATGTTCCATTATGATCTATGCCTTACATATTGCCATGTTTTATGTCATTGATCAAGATTTTGATGTGTAAACATTATGTTCATGTTTTTATATTCAAATGTATATGTTTTGTTTTATTTTCTCCATGCTTACCCTTACTGAGCATTTAGGATCACCATTTATATGTTTTCTTTTCCCTGGGATATAAAGAAATGTTTTAGGTAAGAAAACAAAAGGGGAAGATCTTTATGGGAGATGTTGAAGATCTTTCACCAAGATTTGAAGATTATGTTCCGAGTTTCCAATGACACTAAACTATTATGGTCCTTGAGCGTTGGTTTTTGTTATGTTTTAAATATTCCGAAAAAGTAATGTAATTTCCATGTATGTCATGATTTGGGTCTCTACAGTTGGTATCAGAGGCAAAAGAGGTATGAATGAATCCGATCCTTGGGAACTCTCACATGTGAGCGTTGTACGAAGCATGGATCTCCGCCCAAGGGCTTTATAAGGAAATGGCTGCCACCGGGGATGGTGGTGTGTCCCACCCAGGAGGTGTAGCCACTCATGGATTGCCCTGATAGGTATCAATTATAGTCCACTAAAATTAATTCCAGACTGCATCACTTGGTATCAGAGGAAAGGTTTAGTTAACCTTTGGAAACTAGGATGTGAAAACTTTTGTGAGATACCTAGAGATATTTATAAGGTATGTTAGATATTGAATGTAATCCCCCTTTATTATGTTGTTTTCCTAGCATGATTTTTTCCTCTTATACTATTCTTTTTGGGTTTTAGACGATGGATGGAACCCGAAGGAACCGTGTTGATCAATGTAATGGACAATGTAATGATTGTCCTTCTGAATAGACCAATATTATGGGAGATGGAGTACAAAATATTATTGTTATACTTACGCAAGCTATGAATCATTCTGGACTTCCAAATGAGTAGGGAAGGGAACAATATTATATTGAGTCCTTCATGAGGCAACATCCACCTTCTTTCAGTGGGTTTTCTGATCCACTTTTTGTTGAAAAATGAATCAGTACCATTGAAAAGATATTTTCCATACATCATTTTTCAAAACATGAAAAATTCATTCTAGCTATTTACAGTTTAGAAGGTAAGGCAGATCAATGGAGGGCTCTAATTAAGAATACGAGGCCCCGAGATGAAATTGTATCCATGGAATGGGATGAGTTTAAGAACTTATTTTTCAATAACTACTTCCCTCATATTCTTTGAACAAAGATGTAAAAGTAGTTCCTTGAGCTTAAGCAAAAGGATGATGAATATGTTGGTATATATGATGTAAATTTTAAAAGGCTTGCAAGGTATGAATCTGGCTTTATCATGAAACCTGAAAGTAAAGTTGATCGATTCTTCAGTGGCATAAAACCCAGTCTTCGAAGGGCATTAGCTATAAGAGACTTCAGTTGATATGAAGAAATTATGCGTTGTTCTATCAAGGTATAACTGGAAGTTGGTGTTACATACCCATCTCATGGTTTTCACAAGAAACGAAAGATGGAGTTCAAGTAGAAATAACCGAATAATGGTGAAAAGAAGATGAATGTTTCTTTATGCTCAAAGTGTGGAAATAAGCATAGTGGAGATTGTCTAAAAGGTACTAAAAAATGTTTCAAGTGTGGAAAAGAAGGCCATCGAGCAGTTGTGTGCCTAAGTAATGGGAAATAGGTTTCTAATGACATTAATAGAGAAAATACTAATGAGAACGCACCACCAACACTTTAATTCTTCAAGGGAAAGTAAATGGGGCATTATGATAATCAATGCCCTAATCCAATGGTTAATGATGATCGACGTGAGCAACCTCTTAAGGCAAAGGATAAAGGGAAGTCACATGTGATCACAATTTGTGATGTTGAGTATGACAACGATGTTTTGGAATGAATATGTTTTTATGTAACAGGATTCCGAGATAATTTTGTGGAATCTCATTTAAAGTATTGTGGAATATTAGAATATCAATGTATTGGATCATTGTGGTTTATAATAATATTATGGTACAGATAACCATGAAAAGGGATTGAAATATTTTTTGAAAGTACATGAAATGAACATAATGAAGGGATAAGGAGAAAATAATATGTATGATAGTAATCATGAGCTCATGACTAATATAAGGAAAATGTGATATCATGGTTTGAGTATATAGAAATTTTGGGATTTTGGTATGTGGAAAGAGATAACTTTTGATAGCATTCATGTTTTCACTAAGGTTCTATGGTAATTCATGTTGTAAGAGAATACAAGGTTAAGTTATTCACATATTTGGAATGCGATCAACATGATATATCTTGTTATATATGACGGATAAATGATGGTATTCACTTGCTCGGTAGATGACATTTCTAGTAATTGTTTTCGTTATACTATAAGAAGTACTTTGGATAAGTATAATGATTTGAAATGGATTATGTTGGACATAATTTAGTATTGTTTAAGTCTAGAACTGTTTTCGATATTATTGATGGAATGTTATAATTATGTAGTTTTAGAAAAAGGACAACCTGTAG
Organism: Viscum album; assembly: GCA_963277665.1. Lineage (NCBI taxonomy): Eukaryota > Viridiplantae > Streptophyta > Magnoliopsida > Santalales > Viscaceae > Viscum > Viscum album. The sequence continues at coordinate 227,187,433 of OY728135.1, read as the reverse complement.
GACGGGTGACAACCCGTCGCGTCAGACAAGGCTGTGGGAATCAAACCCACAACTGAAGTGTGATAGGCCTTTATCACCTACCACTTCCTTACAGTAAGTCCCTAGTTAGTAGAAACTAGTTTTATTTTATTAAGCGGTATGATAGATGAATTATAAGTCCATTTTTAGAACCATATACGATTAATATCACCATACTATGGACTTATGTATATAACTTTTTCTAACCTTATGTTTGAGACAGATGGAATGACCTGTCATTCTATCACATGATCTGCTAACACTTCACGAATAACAAATTCATCTTCATTTCTTTAAGAGATGAATTGGAAATTGTTTAGGGCATGAACAACAGTGAGATTCTTCCAAAATAATGTAAGTATTTATTTTAATTCATCAACTTTTGGGAAATGATTTGAAAACCCAAAATGTTGTCATAGTGTCCTCATATCCGATAAATATGATGGTACCTTTGATCATCACAAATTTATGGATTTTTGATTTTTGGCTTTTTTATAGCCATGTTCCCCACCACTCTCCATCAAAACATGATGGTTAGATTTCTCTTCCATATCCATATGTTCACCTATGTTATCCTATGTGGGAACCGAGTGATTACTTAATTTGGGTAACTGTTATGTTTCATACTTTAGTTTTTAAAGATATGTTTTTGTATTCCTTTTTACGATGTGGGTTTATTTGAAAGAAACTCTCTTGTAATAAACCATTTGTAACCCCGGAGAATTTCAAGGGTGAAATTCATTTTAATGGGGGTAGAATGTACCCCCCCTGAGATTTTATGAGATGTATTACTTTTAATTTCTCTCATATCTTCTATTGTACACTACACCATGATTATATTGCGCTGTACGCAACACTGTATTAGCTTGCAGTATACGCAACACTATTCCTGGATCGTGTTACACACAATTTCAACATCGTTTGATAGTAATTATTCTACGCAACATTGAGTGTGTGTGTGTGTGTATATATATTCAATGCATAAATGAAATATTTTTGTATTCTGTTATACGAGACAACAAAAAAGTCTTGCACTACACGCAACCCTGACTTGGCTTTCATTACATGCAATCGCAACCTTCTTCGATTGCGTGTGTTGTACGCAATACCGGGTTTCACTAAACAACGATATATGGTAATAATATTATTATAAACTATTAGTTAAGAATAGTATTAACTAAATTTTTAATTTTATAACATTATTATTCATCTTAAACATTTTCTATAACGTGTTATGAGAAGAAAATAAATTGTTTCGGGTAAAATAAGTATTTTTCAAAAAATGCAGTTTTGCCGCTTTTTGATGGCGCACCCATTTTAAATATAATTTTTGAAGAGTTTATAAGTTAAATTTTACAAAATAAACATATTATTTTGAATCAGGATATTAATATTTACATTGGATAAAGTTTTGATATTTTTCTGATATCTTTCATATTTTAATGAATAGTAAAAACACGCTATATTTTAATTAAAAAAAACTTTTTTCATCGTAATAATTTATATGGTTAAATTATAATATTTAATGGTTTTAAAGTATAAATAGAATATATTTTTACCATTTATTATAATGTATGTCATTAGCATTGATTTTACATTGAATTCGTAGGTTAAATCGATTCAATCTTTTGCAATGCTTTAAACAAAAACTCATTTTCTTTCGACAACGGGATTAATTTCAATTTAATTTATTCAACTTCTGTGTATTGAATTTGAAAAAATGGATTCCATATTCAGAATAATTGGGTCCAAATTATGTTAATAGGCTACTTTTTATTTATGTTAATTATGAATAGTAACTACGGTAAATTTTATTTACTATTGTTAAAGGTAAATCGGGTAATTAAGGGTAAAAATAATGTTATAAAATTACCCTAACACCTTCCAAAACTCTATTGGATGAATAAAAGTAGACCCATATTATTTAAGGGTCAGAATAGATTAATTTCATGGACTTTTGACCCTGAAAATGAGATAATTATTAATAAAACCAAAGAAAGTGACAATATGTCACTCTCTTTGATCTTATAAGTATAATAATTTTAATATAGTGATAAACTTCATAAAATTTCAAACATTAATTGTCTCCAGAAATATAATAAAATTATCTAAATTATTTGAATTTATTTATAATTTTTAGGTATTAAATCATTATCATTAAAGGTGACACAATAGTGATGTTGAAATTATTTTATTGATTGAAATATCAAATAAATGGTTTTAAAAATATTAAAATAAATATTATATGAAATATTTAATGTTCACCAAGAATCCTATAGATAATTATGACATGTTATGAATCTATTAAATATTTTATTTCGAACATATCTTCTGTGTTTATTTTATTTAAATTCAAGTAAATGAATAGTTTCAAAATTGACACAATTGTTAATTTATAAAATTAACATAATATAAAATTGTTTAAAAATCAGAAAATTTTTAAAAATTTTAAATTAAAATTTATATGTTCTAAAGTGTCATAAATTATCCAATTATGTACAATTTACAACACATAAGTAATTATTTATAACAATTTAAAATTTAAAATCTTATTACCACAAATAAAGTTAAATAGATTAAATAAGGATAAATCAAGTTGATAATGTTTAAAATAAATTCTCAACATGTCTAAATTTTATTGGTTGATGTGATTACAACCCTATATCATCTAATATTCTAATATGAGTCATTTTTTTAGGTTTATAAGTGGGGTTTAAATTTATTATAAATTAATATTTCTTTTGTTTCCAAAGGTGCCCTTCTCCTCTCATATAAAAAGGGCACCCCTTCCCACTTCTCCTCACACCCATTTGAGCATTTATGATTGGACAACCCCTATCCATTTTCCTTCTAAACTTCCCTAGAAACATTATATAGGTCTTGGTCTCCTCAAAAGACCAACTCTAGTGCCTTAAAAGGATGTTAAGAAGAGGCGCGTCAAAGAAGAGGTAATATCCTTTACCAATTCTTTCCAATTTATTTCTTCTTATACTTCTTCTTATTTGTTTGTTTCATCATAAATTAATAACATAAGTATCACTCATATACTGATATGTTATTATAAATATTAAACAACCCTATTTCATCTTCTATCCATTGTATGGAAAACGAAATCACCGCGCGTGTGTACGTACGGAATAACATCTCCACGCCGTGGTGTAATCTGTTTTTTACAACCACCTTACTTGGATGGGTATAATGGTGTAAAGAATAACTATATATGGATATTATAACAACATAATGATTCTGAGATTTTATATCATCCAGTCCAACTCAATTCAATAATTATGGGAACCATATCATTGCTCGTGCGTACGTACGGATTACCGTCTCCACGACGCGATGAGATTCATTCTACATGATAACCACTGAAGAATGATTATAAATTATATATAATGAATAATAATGAAATATATGAAATGATAAATCTACTCGATTTATTTATATATATATATATATATATGTCATCTACTTACTTTCATTCAAGTCAATAAGGAAATGAAAACAGCGTTCATGCGTACGTACGGCCTACCGTATCCATGAACGGTGTATTTCATTTCATTTATCTATCTATTATATATATATATATATATACTTAATATATATGATATATAAATCATTATTTACATTCTGGATGTAATTAAATCATGATTTAAGTAATAATTATATCAATAACAACAATTCCAAACATGTACGATAAATAAAACGATTTTACCCAAAACGTTGCTTTATCATTGAATTTTACAAAAGAATGAGTAATATAAAGTCATAAGTTAACCATATATGATATCATAACAATATATATGATTCTTTAATGAGTCAATGATATTATTTAAATCATTATACAAGAGTTTCGGATTCGTACGAAACATATCAGACCTAAGGTAGGGGATAATTATTTCAATCTCGCTCTTATCTGAGATTGTTTATTTGTAAGTATTTGCTGGGGTTATTGTTATCATCCATGTCCATGTTTTCTAAAAGTGTTTTTATGTATGTTTAAAGTACTTTTTACCCATTTTTGACTTTTACCACATGTTATGAATGGAATATTTCTTTTTTTTACCATACGAGGAACTTTTTGACTTTTCCAACAAAAGTACGAGGAGAATTTTTTTAACTTATACGACACTAACAGATTTTTATGGTTTCCTAATGCCTTATTTTCATTAAGATTCCTCTAATATTTCATGATTATTTTCAACAAAATCCTATTCTTTTAAAATATAATGGCATTTCTTGAAAAGAAAATGATTTTGAAGAAGAAAGGATATTTTCCTAAAAAATTTATTTCAAGTGTTTTATCAAAACCACTTTCTATCTAAGAAGACATTATTTCATATGTGTATATTTAAATTATAATGTCTCTATAATGTATATGGTTTCACATATCCTATGATGAAATGATATCCATTTGTTTTATATGTATTATGTTATGATGGGATAATATTTATGAAACCCATTTTAATCTTTGGGTTATGATGAATGATTTATGTTTATGTTATGGTACATGTAAGAATGATTTCATTATAAGATGGGTGTGACCTATATCTCCCTCCAATGCATTGGGTAAATATTTATATCTCATGAGATAGACATGGATGAAACGGAAAGTAAATCCGGTTCAGTAATACAGGGCTGGAACGACAAATAAACCTGGTTCAGTAAGGGAATTTGTCCACAAAGATGGTCTTGGCAGCAATGCCTTGGCTACTATGGAAATCATATCACGTGCTTAATTTTTTTCCACAATTAAAAGTTTTATTTCCAATATATTTTATCATGATTTATGATCCATTATGATATATTCCTTATGTACTGCCATGTTTTATGTCATTGCTCAAGATTTTGATGTTTAAACATTATGTTCATGTTTTTATGTTCAAATGTATATGTTTTGTTTTATTTTCTCCATGCTTACCCATACAGAGAATTTGAGCTCCCCCTTTATATGTTTTCTTTTCCCCATGATATAAAGAAAGGTTTTAGGTAAGAAAACAAAAGGGGAAGATCATTATGGGAGATGTTGAAGATCTTTCACCAAGATTAGAAGATTATGTTCTGAGTTTCCAAAGACACTAAACTATAATGGTCCTTGAGCGTTGGTTTTTGTTATGTATTAATTATTCTGAAAAAGTAATGTAATGTCCATGTACGTTGAGTTTTTGGTCATGTCGTTCGGTGTCACGAACTCTCCAGCTGTGTTCATGGGGCTCATGAACTCCGTCTTCTGGGAGTACCTGGATATGTTCGTAGTCGTATTTATCAATGACATCTTGATCTAATCAAGATCATAGGAGGATCACGATGAGCACTTGAGAACGGTTTTAGAGGTCCTCCAACGGCACCAACTCTATGGGAAGTTTTCCAAGTGAAACTTCTGGATGTGAGAAGTGCACTTCCTTGGGCACGTGGTATCGGAGCAGGGGATAGTAGTGGACCCATCTAAGGTCGATGAGGTTTTCTCTTGGGTAGCACCCAAGAACGTGGTGGAGGTTCGTAGTTTCCTTGGGCTGGCAGGTTATTACCAGAGATTCGTGCCCAACTTCTCTGGAGTTGCAGAACCTTTTACAACTTTGACGAAGAAGGATGGGGATTTTGTATAGGATGGGCAGTGCGAGGTAGCCTTTAGCTATCTGAAGGAGAAGTTGGTTAGTTCCCCATCGCTGAGGTTTCCAAAAGAAGGGGCAACATATGAGGTGTTATCTGATGCTTCAGGGAAAGATCTCAGAAGGGTGTTGATGCAGCGGCAATGGGTGATCTCCTATGGGTCTAGAAAGTTAAGTCCCCATGAGCTTAACTATGCCACCCATGATCTGGAACTTGTGGTGGTCATTTTCATGCTAACGTTGTGGTGGCATTACCTTATCGGGGAACGCTTCATGGTCTTCACGGATCACAAAATCTTGAAGTATATCTTCTCCCAGCGGGACCTGAACTTACGGCAGCGAAGGTGGATGGAGTTACTTTAGGACTAAGACTTAAATATTTCATACACGTCAGAAAAAGGGAATGTGGTGGTCGATGCCTTGACCAGGAAGTCGTAGAGGGATGCGGTTCGAGAGTTGGCAGATGCTTGGAAGGCGATGGAGGAGTTGGCTGCCCTGCACCTGGATGCAAGGATGGATGGTGGTAGGAGTTTTCTGTATCAGATGACAGTGAAGCCTTCTCTACTACGATAGGTGTAGGAGTCTCAGTGGGGAGACTCAGGAAGAGAAGTGCTGCATGATTGAGTTAACCAAGGTGATGCCCCGGAAGGGTGGATGGAGGATGGTCAGAATCTGATGCTTTTTCGAGGGAAGATGTTTTTTCAAGAGATGATGCGTGAGAGGGTTCTTGGTGAGATCCACAAATCACCCCTAGTTGTGCACCCGAGAGTTTCCAAGATGTACCAGGTCTGAGGAGATAGTTCTGGTGGCCCGGCGTAAAGTGGGCGGTGGCAGAGTTCATAGCCAAATTCCTAGTGTGTCAGCAGGTGATGTCTGAACACCGTGTTCCAGGTGGTTTTTTAAAACCTTTAGATGTTCCCGAGTGTAAGTGGGACGACATCTCAATGTATTTCATCACAGGGCTACCCGAGGTTCAAAGAGGTTGTGACGTTATCTGGGTAGTGGTGGACCGGTTGAAGAAATTGGCTCACTTTCTGGAGATCAAGGAGTCGGGTGTAGTGGATGCCTTATCATGGAGGTATGTGGATGAGGTGGTGCGGTTACATGGAGTTCCAAGGTCCATAGTCTCAGATAGGGATGCACGGTTAACCTCATGAGTCTGGAGAGGATTTCAGCATTCTTTTGGCACCCATCTACGTCTGAGCACTGCTTCCCACCCCTAGATAGATGGACAGATAGAGCGCACCATCCAGACCTTGGACGATATGTGGCGAGCATGCATTCTAGAGTTTGGGGGATTGTGGGTGCGACACTTGCCTATGTTATAGTTCTCCTAGAATAATAGATACCACTCTACCACTGGTACGGCTCCATTCGAAGCCTTTTACGGGAGGCCATGTCGCTCACCCGTGTGCTGGACAGAAGTCAGAGAGGCAGGCGTCCTTGGCCCGGAGGTGGTGTAGAGAACGATGGAGAAGGTGCAGCGTATATGAGAGAGGATGAAGGCGGCTCAGGACCGGCAGAAGTCATATGCCAACGATAGGAGTAGACCCTTGGAGTTCGAGGTTGGGGACCACGTGTTCTTGAAGGTCTCCCCTCAGCGTGGGCAGCGGAGGTTCGGTAAGGGGAAGTAAGCTTTCTCTCAGGTTCGTCGGACCCTTCGAGGTGTTTCAGCGGGTCGGCAAGGTGGCTTACCAGCTTGCGTTGTCACCATAACTAAAAATGGTGCATGATGTCTTCCATGTGTCCCAGCTTCATCGGTATCTGCATGATGACTCGCACGTCCTTGACTGGAGAGAGCTTGATATCAAAGACGATACAACGTTCATGGAGCGACCAGTGATGATCAAGGATCATGAGGAGAAGGTGCTCTGTGGACGAACCATTCCTTTGGTTCGTGTTTTGAGGAGGCATGGTGGGCTTGAGGAAAGTACCTGGGAACGAGATATGCAGATTCATGCCTAGTAACCAGAGCTATTTTGAGTTTTGTCTTGTTCTTTTTATACTTGGTTGATGTAACCCTTTACCTTGTTAACTATAGAATGTGTGGTTTTCCTTTTCTGTGGATGTGTGTGAAGTGTCCTGAAATGTGGGGAGGAGAGGACCTAATCCCTAGTAAAGACGCATTAGAGTGGATGCGCCTAAAACCTTTCGGGCGAGTCAGTTCCACCAAAAGTGGATAGTATCTTAACATGGAGGAAGGGAAACCCCTCAACACATGACTGGAAGATTCAATCTTTTGTTTTGTGTGGTTACACGGGGGAGAGGAGCGGTATGATTGTAATTGATCAGGTCTACACCTGAGAGTTATCTTTCGAGCTGGTTGTTCGGACCCCTCTCCTTTCTTCAAGTCTGGTTTTAATTCTTGGGGGCAAGAATAGTTTGAGAGGTATCTGATGTAATGTCCTGGACCCCCCCCCCCCCCCATGTCCATTACATTGCCAAAATGAGGCTCCACAAAAATAGTGGCACCGATCATGGTGGAACCATGTCCTCACCCAGCCCTCCGTTTTATTTTTCTAGTCCCGCTCCCGCAACGTAAATTTTGACGTAAATTAACTCTTTTACCCTTATTAAACCATTTAAAGCCCATAATTAATACATAAAAATCCTTAGAAACCTCCCCGATGGGGGATATTAAATAACGACTTAATATCATTATGCGTAACTGCCCAAACCACATGGGAAACCACGATCCGACATTCCAGGAATTCAAAATGACATATCTCGTAACTATAGGGTCTCCCCTTTATATCTCCCGCTAGATTTTCTTCTTCTTTTTTTCTTCTCGGCTGGATTTATTTCTTCTTCATGTGTGCCTAGAGTTCCTCTCTTCCCGTGGATTGTGGTGCGCCTATTCTAGAGCTTTTTTCACCTCTTGGAGTCCACGGAATTCCTCCCCTACAAGTCACACTTTCCCCCTATTCTTGGCGCGTGGAGAAGAACTTCGATATTTGATCAATCAAGTAGGAGTTTTCCTTCGTCTCTCTTTATTGTGCATCATGCGGGGTGGTATGATTTTGTTTCTGTGGGGATTGATGAAACCAAACTTAATGAAGATAATGAACAGACCATAATGAATGGAGGGGGTGTGATCGATGTTATGCTGTGCTCTTTTTTGTTGATGTGTGTTGTGAATTGTGCGGGCCTTTGCTCACTGAAAATCATGGTTGTTGGTGGTCTTTCCTTACACACTAGTGAACCGTGTCTTTTGTAATGATTAAATGACTTAACTTAGAAATTGGTTAATCACGTAAACTTTGTGGATTAAATGGATACCCAATAAATATAAAGCCTTGTGTGGTCACCCCGACTAACCAATAGAAAGACGCAAATAATGAAGGATGTGCTTGAACCTGGAAGTTCCCCACTCTGTTTGGTAGTAGTTGTGTTGTTCTTCTTGGTGATTATGGGAATATGTGGATGGGGATGGGATCCTTTGTTGTGGTACAGTTGTTGGTTGTGAATCTGGAGCTGTGTGGTTTCTCTACTATGACACGAACTCGGGTGGGATCCGCTATTGTTGAGAAATCATTGGTTCCTTATTTTGGAGACAAGGGGTTGTGTCTCGGAGTTTTCTTTGTTTCCAGTACTTCGAGAGATCTCACTTTTCCTTTTTGTGAGGATTTCTTTGGTTCCAGTACTTTGAGGGACTTCACTAATCTCATTTTGTTGTTGTAACATTACAAGAGAACCGGGTGTGAATGATTAAACTGCTGTTTGGTTGTTTCTCTTTTTTGGCTTGTGGTTGTGCCAGTTAGTTGACCAATAGTGTAGTTTTCATTCAAATGGGATCACTCGAACATCAAAACGAGAATGGTTTAAATGGGGATTTGGATTTGGGATGAGTGGTGACTTGGCTACGAGTGTTGTCCTTTTCTTTATGAATGAATAGTAACGAGGGTGTTTGTGCTTAGGTTTTGGAGCCCCTAGGTTGGGATGAGTGCCTGTTACCTAAACATATATTGTATTTCTTATGTTTCTTATTTATGCCCCACCCAAGTTGAGAACTTAGTTCCGAACACCCCATTTTGTGGGGAGGGTGTTTTTTCCGACCCTCCTATGAGTGGCTGGTTATTAGCTCCTTTATTATCCCTTTCTTGAATAGCCCAAGAATCTTCAAGCAGGGTAGTTGTGGTGGTTGAACCAAGTGTTTGCGGGCAGGTTGTTTCCCATGTTTCTTCGGGATGAGGCCCAAGTGTCTCTGGGAAGGGCAGTAGTTGTTCTGGCCCAAGTGTCTTTGGGCGTTGCAGTAGTTGTTCTGACCCAGGTGTTTGCGGGTGTGGTTACGCGTGGTGGTTGTGGACCAGGTGTCTGTGGGCGAGATGGTGGTTATAGCCCAAGTGTGTGCGGGCGTGGTTTGGAAGTGGGACTACAGTGTGGTAATGTCCTAGGTGTTTGGGGGTGGGGTTTGGCAGTGTGACTGTGGTGAGAATGGATAGATTGGTTCGATGCGTATGATATCTTTAATAACTAGTGGAAAAGTGGTGTGAGGTACCCAAATATCAATGTGATATTAATATACCTTACTTTCCTTTCTTTATTTGGGGAGTGTGCCTTGGTGAGGGTTGGGTCTATAGTTTCCCTTGCTAGGTGCTTTGGTTTCTATATTCTCACAGGGAATTAGAATTCTCTTCCACTTGTGCACGAGAGCTTTTGGTTTTCCCTACCGGGTATACTTGTATGCTCACCCTGCGTATATAAAAATTCATTCAGGTTTCAAAGAGGACTTCAGGGATCATGCAGGACCATACTAGCTTGGACCTTGGGGCAGTTGATGTTATTGTTTTCCTTTTTCTTGGTACTTTACCTTTGGCGTTTTGTGGCTTGTATCATTTACTATTGAACATGCATATGGGAATGGGTTACTTTTGGCTTTACCTTTACTTTCAACTTTGGTATTGTTGGGGTTTCTTTATTATCTCTCGATCCATTAAAATAAAAAGGGTAATGCCTTCAAATTTTGTGTGAGACTCTATACCCTTGGTGCTGGTCGCCACTCCGGAACCAATAGAAGGTGGGTTTTGGGGGTCATTATCTCTCCTTCAACTTAAAGAAAGAAGGGCCTGGCAATCTGATGTCCCTTCCCTCATTTTGGTGAAGGTGGGTCGTGAAAAGAAATTTTAGATAAATAATATGAATTGTATCCCTGTATTATATCCCCATTAATTCATAAGAAACCCCAAAAAAGTTCACCTTAGATGGAAAAATAATTTTCAATGGTTTTTTTAAAACATTTATTAAGGAAAATATCCTTTCTGATTTAAGAATTTTTCTTTAAATAATAAAAAAAATTGAAAACCTTTTTCATTAATAATAACCTTGAAAACATATATAGGAATATTTGAAAACCATTTTTAACATCATTAAAATCTTTTTCCTTGAAGATTATTAAAATATTATTCAAAAAAACATTATTGAAAACATTATGAGAAATCATGGTTTTTGAATAAAAACGAATTTAGAACGAAGAAAAAATAACATTAAATGAATAATGAAATACCATTAAAATAATTATATTCATCACACGACATGTAAAAGGGTATTATATACACCTCTTAATGGAATATAGGTTCATATCAAAATGTGTGTCTCAAAAAATCTAAATTGAGTCAAAATTTCTATACCAATTTGGTAAATTTTTAATTATAAAACATATTAAATAGATATAATAAAATATATTTTAAAATAAACATAAATTTAAGGATAATTATCATATATTAAATTCATGGTAAGTATATACACCCCACATGAAAAATGATTGGTGAATATGGAATAAGTCTTAGATAAATAAAAGTGAGACTAGAAAACCCCTTACTTTATGTCTTAACATCCTTTATATGAATTATAACATACATTATAATAAATATAAGGTTACTATAAATCTTCCAAATAATAATATTCATATATATAATAATATATATTATATACTCGGGACGTTATATTACACTCTTATTATCAATTCGATGATAAAGTTATGTTTCTGGTAATAACTGCTTTGTTTTTCATACATATTTTGACTTGTTATTCTTGGTAATCTTAAATAGATATTTATATAATATTTTAAATATTTATAACCATGCTATAAATATAATATATATTCATTATATATGTATTTATGTTGATTCATAAAAGTTGGAGGTTGAAAATAAAATACAATGTTCATGGAGACGGTAGGTCGTACGTACGCATGAATGCTATATTAATTTAGTTTCCAAGTTAAATAATGAAAATTATATAATATATTATAATTATGTAAAAACTATTTATGCTATATATATCACATAAGTGCATTTAAAACCATCTTTAATACATTCCATGTAAACTATGAACGAATCACATCGCTTTATGAGGCAGTAGTCTACCATACACACGAATGACGTTATCATATTCCCATAAAATGGAAAGCCTGAAATTATGTTTGATATAACAATTATATCCTGATAATAACATTATAAAAATAATATATATCATATATAAACTATAAATCCATCATTATTCCCAATCTTTAAAGGTGTTAATGGATGAACGAACAACATCGGTTTTTTAGGCGGTAGTCTGTCTTACACACGAATGATGAAAGAATATCTCATTTTAAGGAAGTGTGAGAACTTATAATACATTCCCTAAAAATAAAAACCTATAATTATATTTATGTTATTGAGGTTAAACATGAAATAAAAATAATTGATGGTTTTTAAGGAAGAAATAAAACAAAAACATTTGTTGACAAATGTTACCTCTTCTCCGGGTATCTCCTTTGGTTTTCACCAAATAACATCCTTGGTGGGATCTCTACCCGATGAATGGATTCTTGGATAAAGGTGGTAATTTGGGAGGATATTTCGATAGATTTTCTCTGAACCAATATCGTTTTTATTTTCAGTGAAAAGATAATAAGAAGTTCCCTTTTATAAGAGAAGAGAGGGGCACTCTTGGATGTTCTCAAAATACTAAATTAATATAGATTATTGTTTTATTCCAAATATCTCAAACATTATTTATTTAAAATATAGTTTGATTATGTGATAAAATAAATTTTTCCAATTAAAATTATATTTATTTTTACTATTTGTTGATCCTTATATTTTTGTTTTAACCATTATTTAACCCCTTTTATTTTTAAACTAAAAACATGGATTTTTTACTCTTTAAGGGTTAATATCGGTTCTATAAAATTCCAAAATAACAAAAACTGGATCATGTATGATATTTTAAACCTTATTCCAATCATTTTTAAAAATGAATTTTTTTACCATTTTTTTCATTTAATAAAATATTATTTATCTTAAAATATCATAAATGTCAATTTTGAAACTATTCAATACTTTGACTTCTACAAAATCTCAATAAAAATTTATCCTTAAAAACTCTTTAAATATATACCAAAAATTTCATTGTCATATATAAAAATTATTATATTGCATTAATTATATAAAATTATATTTATTTTAATATTTTCAATTTCATTTATTTGATATCTCTATTAGTAAAATAATTGTTGCATCACTACTTTGCAAAGATTTAAGGAAATTATTTCTTACCTAAAAATTAAAACTAAATTTACATGATGAAGATAAATATTTTATCTTTTAAAATACTATTTGTTTTTTAAGATATATTCTATAAGAAAATATATTAAAATTGTTATAATTATTAAAAACATTATCGTGACAAGTTTAACTTCTTGTAAAATAAAATAATATACGGGGATTAAAGTCATCCAAGTGAATCCTAGTGATAATAAAGTCGACACAAGGATAATTTTTTATGAAAACCAGTCATAAAATATAATTTTGATTAGTTTTATGGTAATATTATAATATTATTTTTACCCTTAATTTCCTGATTTTTCCTAAACTGTGGTAATTAAATTACTAAGTTTACTATTAATATTGTTCAAAAATAAAAGAGACCAATTTACTAATTTTGGAACTTCTAATTCCAAATATATAATCCATTTTTTAAAATTCAAAACACATAATTTGACGATATTAATTTGAAATTAATCCCATAGATAGTGTCAAAATAGATTTTAAAAGTGAAAATATTCAAAAGTTTGAAATGTTTTTATATGTAAAATTAATATAAAAAATATTCCAACAACTTAAATTGGATTTTTATTTTTTTTTATTTTTTTACTTAAAAAAAATTAAAATATAATTTAATAATATAAATTATTTACATGAAATGAAAATTTTCAATGTAGTACTTTTATCTAATCACAAATAAATGAAAATTATCTAAAAAATAGAAAGAAAAAATCAACCAATTTAAATTTTCATATCTCGATTTGTAAAATTGTAGTTTATTTTTTCAAATAAAATTTAAAAAAGTTTCAAAATTGTGTATTGAAAGTACTGTTCCATTAAAATAAAAGGGAACTACTTTTTAGGAAAATAAATGTTTTTAAGCATAAAACTAATTTATTTTTTATATAATTTCTTAAAAACACAGATGATGAATGTCAAAAATTATATTAAATATATATATAATTAATATAATCCAACAAGCATGATTTTTTTATTTTATTGGTATAAAACACAATTGTGCACATTTAAATAGTTTTCTAGAATAATATTTCTTTTCATTTTCAAAAGGATTTTATTTTCATTTATAATTAATTGGTCACCAGGTAATTCATTATATATATATGTTTAAACCATATTTTCATAATTCATTTAATCATGTTTATACCCTCTATTTTAATAGTTGTGTCATAATTTTTTTTCTAAATAATTATAATAATAAAATTCTATTTCATAGAAACTCGGTATCACGTGTAGGTAAACATTAACTTTTTTTACATATAAAAAAAAGAAATGGGTGTAGTGTGAAATTCAGTACATAAAATAAATTTAAAATATTATAAAAGGAAAACAAAAGTTCATTAAAACTCAGGGTGTTACAAAATAAACTTTTCTTTCAAAATTCGCCAATATAATATAAACAAATGTGGGTACTTCTGCCTCATCATAACCTCAATTTCTACATAGCTTTTTCAAACTAGTGGATTGTCCACAAAACATTAACTAGTTGAGTGGTATTATTTTATAGAACTTTATCTATATGATACATTATTTCTACTATTTTTTCCTCATGATAATGATTATGTTCCAGTGTTAGAACCTTTGAGATGTTTAATTATTCCATAATACCATAAACATTATTCTTTTAATTCCAATATATAAACACTCAACCATTCCACCACATCATTTTCATATTTTTTATTTCTAATAGTTACTGTAAGAGATTTACCTTTTCATTTTTCTTTAAGGTATTGCTGACATCAATCATCATTGGTAACCCTTTTATTTTTTCACTAAATATTATAATTCACATTTCCCTTAATCTTTAAGCATTAAAGTGTGTGGGTGCATTCAGTTTATCCTTATCTCTCTTAAGATAGTTAGATAACTTTTTCCTATCACATTTTTATTAATTTTCTAGATGAACAACATTTCTCCACCGGAATCATTTACCTGCCCCCTTAAGAAAATTTTCACCATTATTTTTCGCAAACATTGAATATAAAGGAAAACTCAACTTATTTTATCCATGGTTGTTATATTTTCCTTTCAACTCCATATTCATTTTCTTATCAGAACCATGAGATTAATATGTAAATTCATCCTCAATTTCCACCTTGATGGCACATCAGAAGATTTCTTTATATCTACTAAAGTGCATTATTTATAATTCCCTTTAAAGGGTTGGTTTTAAGACACTAAATAATCAATTAACATTACTTTCAGGTTGGATGAGAATGCCAAAAGTTTACCGCGCATGTCTTGTAATTTTTTTTAATATGTTCCAATATATTTGTCTTCCTTTTTCTTTAAATCAAGTAATTTATTCCCCATTTTAATATGAATAATATGAGGAAATTACATATTAAAAATTAATATCTTGAACTTTTCCCATTCCATGGAGTCAATTTCATCCCATTGAATCAAATTCTTGAGAATATTTCTCCATTAATCTGCTTCACCTCCCAAATGATAGATAAACAAAATGAATTTCTCATGTTCTAAATATTGGATAACTTAAAGTATTATTTCAACTATACTTATCCATTTCTCAATCACTATTTTATTAGAATACCCTTTGAAATAAGGTGGATTCTACCTCATAAAGTAATAATTATAATGTTGTTTCCTCTTTTTTATTTGGAATCCAAGCATGATTCACAGCTTGAAAATGTTATGTGATCATAGATAAGAGATTTTTGATTATTTCCTATATAACATTCAATTTTCCAAGGGGACAATCGTTTCATTGCCCATCACATTCAGTATTAACGTGGTTCCTTCAGATTTTATACGTTGACATAAAACTAGAAATCATAAAGTGATAAACACTAAATATAGTGGTAAAAACATGTAATTAAGGTAAATTGATTATAAAATTTTAATATATTACACATTAGGATTAATCCCATATTATTCATGATCATTACCAATATTCTAGTATTAAAACCTCTACATAGACTTATCCTTAGAGATCTTACTATGGTTTTCTTATCCTATATTCAAAAGGTTGACTAAACCATTTCTCTGATACAAGCTATAATAACCTTGGATTTTCATACCTGGATATTATATATTTTTAGACGAATATTCATTAAAAAACCTAGACACATTCCCAAGGACCATAATATTTTATTTTCTTTGGATACTTGAAAAAACAACTTCTAATCTGGTGAAATATCTTCAAGATCTCTTACAAAGATCTTCCCCTTTAGTATTCCTACTTAAAAAATTTCTTCATAACCTTGGGAAATGAAACATAATAAAAGGAGAGATCAAATTATAATTAAGTGTAAACATAATATATACATAATAATAACAAAAATGGGTTCACTCCCCAAACCATCATAGTAGTCAAGACTCACTCCCAATACTATCATGGTCAACAAAGTCTATTACCGAACTGAATTCACTCCCAATTGTAGTTTTATCTATCTCAGGAGATATAAATCCTTACCCAATGAATGATAGGGATATAAAGGTATAAATATTCACAAAATTAAAACTATACATATGTGTTCCAAAAGACCATAAATTATTCATCATCTCAGAACTCATGAAAAGAAATGTGTTTCTTAAACATGTCATCATAACTTAACTCATAGAAAAGAAACACCATGCCATAATAAATATAAACCATATAGAGAAATAATAAGAATGGTATCCTTTGGTTATATCCCCATTAAATAATTATTAACACAAATATATTCCATCTTATATGGAAAAATATTTTTCAAACATCTCTTTGAAGCATTACTTGAAAAATATCCTTTCCACATTGAATAATTATTTTTAAATCATAAAACATTTAGAAAACATTTTAAATTTAAAATAACCCTGAAATATTATAAATTAATATTTTAAACTCATTTTAATTTTCTTTAAAATAATTTTCCTTTAAAATTAGTAAAATATCTTCTAAAAAATATTTTTGAAAACATTATAAGAAAACATGGTTTTTGAAGAAAACCCATTTCGGATATAAGAGAGAATAAATATATATGAAACATATAATATCATTAAAATAATTATATTAATGGTTAAACATGCTAAATGTAAGTATGTACACCTCTTAAAAAAATATAGGTTCATTGCATAACTTGTGTCTCTAAGAAGGAAAAATGAGACAAAATTACCTTACTGATTTGGTAACTTTTGAAACGTAAACCCTATAAAAGATAGATCATCAAATAGATATGTAAATTGATGTAAATTTAAGGATAATTATAATATATTATATTAATGATAATTATATACCATACAAAAAAACTTAGTGGTTAATAAGGTATAAGCATCGCCGAAATAAAAGTAAGACTCAAAATCCCCTAACCTTAAGTTTTAACTTCCTTCATATATGTTCAAACCTCATGTATAATAAACATAAGTTATTATAAATATATAAAATAAAAAAATTCATATATATATAAAAAATACCTTATATGGTTTATTTATGAATTTATATTACTTTATTATTTTCAATTCCATGTTAAAAGTATGTTTCTGGTAATAACCGCTTTATTTTTCGTACATGTTATGACTTGTTATTCTTGTTCCTCTTAAGTAGATCATGCTTTCATAATCTATATAATTATAAATGTGATAAAATATATTATATTTTCATAATGTATTTATTTATTATGATTCATAAAATTTACAGGTAGAAAATAAAATAAATCATTCATGGAGACGGTAGGCCATACGTATGCATGAACATTGTTTTCCTTTTCTTTTCAGATTAGAAAAAGAAAAGAATATGATATATTGTCATTAAAGAATAATTTTTATTTAATATATATATAAAAATATTTATTTAAAATAATATTTAATATATTCTATGTAAATAATGAACGAATCATATCGCTTTGCGAGACTGTAGACCGTCGTACACACGAACGATGTTATCATATTTCAAAAAAAATGGAAAGCTTGAATGAATGTGTAATAAGAAAATTATATAATAATAATAACATCATTATATATATAACTATAAATAAATCACCATTAATAACCTTTAAAGGTGGTAATGGAAGAATGAATGACATCGGTTTGTGAGGCGGTAGTGTGTTGTACACATGAATGATGATTGTGTATCCCATTTCATGGAAGTATTTTAATTTTTAGGTTGTAACCTTAATATAATAAAATATATTTATATTTAATGTAATTAGGTAATTATATAAAAATTAAATAAAAAATATTTTAATGGTTTTGTGGAATAAATAAACCAAAAAACATTCATTGATGAACGTTGCCTCTTCTTCGGGTATCTCTTTTTTTGTTTTCACTAAAGGAAATACTTGTTTGGATTTATAACAAAATTTATGCTTATAGGATGAATTTATGTGTGTTGGTATGGTATTTGGATATGTTTTTTTCAAAAAAAAATAGGATATTATGTGTGAATAAAATAGAATAAGGGGTTTTCTTTTATAAGAGAGGGGAGGGACACTCATCAAATGTCTCAAATAATTAAATTAATATTAATTAATTTTGTTTTTAAAAAGGATAAAAATGATTTATTTAGAATATATAATGATTATGGGTATAAATAAATTAATAAAATAAGGATTAGAAATATTTTGACTATTTTTAATCTATATATTTTGGTTTTAACCCTTATTTAACACCTTTTATTCTTAACATGACAACATTGATTTTTACTCTTTGAGTGTTAATATTTTTACTATAAAATTAAAAAAGAACCATAAATGGATCATGGATGACATTTCAAATCGTATTCCAATACTTTTTTAAAAATTTATATTTTTATTATTTTTATTTCATTTAATAAACTGTTATTATTTTTTAAATATCATTAATTTCAATTTTGAAAATATTCATTACTTTAACTTTAAAAAAACTCAATACAGTAGGATGTCTTCAAAAACACTATTTCAATACATCCCTAACATGTCTAGGTAATCTATAAAATACTTGGATGAAATTAATTATCACAAAGTATTATTTTTTTAATATTTTTAGTATCATTTATTTGATATTTCTATTAGTAAATTAATTAAGACACCACTGTTTTTAAATAATTTAAGGTAAATATTTATTCACTAAAATTTAAAAAAACCCATGATGAAGGAAAATTTATTTAATTTTGAAAATACATTTATGGTCAAATATATATTCCTTATGACCACATATTAAAAAAATTATACATATTAAAAGCATTTTTTGATAAGTTTGACTTTTTTTAAAATAAAATACAATAAGGAGATTAAAGTCATTAAAGTGACTAAAATAGGTCATGAATTTATATAAGAGATATATTTGGTTCAAAAAAACTCATAAAATAAAATTAGGAAAAGTGTTGCACTAATTTTATGATATTTATAATAATATTTTTACCTTTAATTTCCTTATTTTCCCTTAATCGTGGTAATAAAATTACTATGTTTATGATTAATATTGTCCCAAAAAGGGATCTATTTAAAAATTTTGTACCTTATTATTCAAAATATGTAATAATTTTTTTTCTAATGAAAACATATTAGTGGAAAAAATTAATTTAAAATCAATCCCTTAAACAGGGGGAAAACTTAGGTTTTTAAAGGTAGAATGTTCAAAAGTTTGAAAAGTTTTTCTATTCAAATTTAATATGAAAATTATTATATTTTTTTAAATTGGATTAATATATATATAATTTTTTAATCTTTAAATTTAAAACTAATTTAAAATATTATTTAACATTTTCAATAATTTAGATGAAAAGTCGGTTTTAAATGCTGAATTTTTTACTAGTCAACAAAAAATGAAACTTATCATAAAAATACCAAAACATAAACCAAAGTATATTTTTATATACTTGTTCAAAAATAAATTTTTTTTTATCAAATAATAATTCTAAAATTTTAAAATTTTAGTTTTAAAACAACTGCGCCATTAAATTCTGAGAAAAGTGCTTTTTAGAAAAATAATTTTGAAGCAGAAAACTGGATTTATTTTTATATGTAAAATAACACATGTGATGAATGTTAAAAATTATATTTAATATATATATAGTTATTTATTTAATTAAAAAAATACAACAAGTTTTATTTTTTTGTTTATTAGTGTAAATCACAATTGTGCATACTTAAATAGTTTTTAGAACAAGATTTCCTTTTGTTTTCAAAAAGGTTTTAATTTAATTGATAATTAATTGGAAACCAAAGAATTAATTATATATACATGTGTGAACCCTATTTTTATAATTAATATAATTATGTTTATACACTCTATTCTAACAGCTAGGTTATAATTTTTTTAAAAATAAATTTAAAAATAAAATGTTGTTTCGTAGAAATTAAGTAGCGTTTGTAGCGAAATATTAAATTTATGTTGCATATAATAAAAGAGTAAATTGTTTTATTGTGATATTAAAAAATTTAAGAAATATAATTTATTTGAAAAGGAAATAAAAAAATTATAAATACTCTAGGTTTTAAATTGATGATATTGATCTTTCGAAAAAACACTTCTCATGTTGCCTTCATTGCATTGGGAGGATCTAAGGGCAGAATCCCTCTAGCTGTGATCCACACTATATCCTTTGATACTTAAGAAAGTAAAATTGATTATAAGGTTCTATAATAGTTAATCAATTGTCTTGGGTTGTTTATGTTGATCACACTCCATTCAACGTTGAAGGAATCTATCATGAATTTCTCATTCTTGTGAATGAGAGAGAAAATTAATTTTGAGAGAGAATTAATTTTGCACAAAAATTATCTATATCTCAATTTACCCTAAACAAAAGATATAAACATATATTTATAGATCTGCGGTTTATTTTATAATATTTTTTAATTTCATTTCATCACTTAAATATTATAGTAATCTTTATTATACCACATCAAAATAATAATAATAAAAATAATATTTTATGGTGCACGCGCTAACTTTCATAATAAAAAATATCATCAGAACATTATATAAATTAATATTTGTTATATGACACATCCTTGGTCTATTATAAATACTCTTTCATTTATTGAAAACCTGAATAAATATATTAAATATTTCATTCATCAATAAATATATACAATCGATAATACATGAATAAAAATTATTCCAAGGTTTTAAGAATAATATTTATTCCATTAGTTATATTCAAATAAAATTTAATCAAGATAAACTGAAACCCTATGTGTGATACCCTCTAAGATTATATCTCATTAACATTAGTTGGGTTCACCAATATTTTAAGATTACTATATAGAAATTGCTTAACTAACCCAATAAAAAGAAAAAATATTTTATCCAGTGACAACAACATATGAACACTTTTCGTCTAATATAATATCTTTGACTCAATATCTCATCATGTAGGTTTCACATTCATATCATAAACCTATGTTCTCAATGTGTATTTATTTAACTATCTAAAATAAACACTTTATTGCACCATGTCCATGGAGTTTTGTGTGACACTTCCATTCCAATCATTGTGCTAAGATATATGATACCATATATATGGATGGAAAAAATCCATTATCGACTTACATAATAATAACATGTCATTAATGATGGACCCAACATACACAACATACAAAAAATATATGGCATGACAGTTTTCATCAGTAAATCTAATTACATGATTCATTACATGCATCAATGATAATCTTAAAATCAATGTTCCCTTACACACACTCATTGAGAGGAATATTCTATGGCACCAAAACATGTAGAATTTCTATTGGAGGGTCTATTCTAATAATCTCCCAACATAGAGATTACCAATTTCAATATTCCTGAGAAAAAGACTCATATTCTTCTGAGTACTCACATGTGACAGTATGCATACATTTTGTCCTATCATAGAACATAATCCAACAATATAAATATATTTATGAATATAATCATAGTACTTCACAGTTCTCATTATAGTGGGGAACTATTATAACTTTATCAATGTGATACATACCCTAGGTAATTATTATATTACATTCTTGTTGAACAATGAATAATATAAAATAATATGTTATTATTATTTAAATAACTGAATATACATTAAATAAAATTATAAATAGTTTGTCTAAGGAAAAAAACTCTATTAAACTCCCACTTAGACTAGATCCAACTACCTATGACATTCAGTTTTCTATACCATACATGATAATAATTTTTATGTTAATCCAACATTTTAGTCAAGGGGTCAACTATATTGTTTTTCATCAGAATACTTCTCACTATAACCTCACATCTATATGAAAAATCCCTCAAGATATGATATTTTTTATGTATGTTCTTTATCTGCTGATGTGACCTTGTCTCCTTCATGAGAGTCACCTCTATATTATAATCACAATAGACTACGATATGATGTAGGCACCCCAACCCCAAAATCTTGGATCTATTATCTTCTTTATTACATTGGCATAAGATATAAATAACTACATCCTGAATGACTAAATAGTTTAGTAGTCTTGGTAAACTAGATACATACATGAGTCTTTAATTATAGTTTAATAAACACATTACAACATAATTTTTTTTATAATAACTTTATTCAATATATTTAATCCCAACATATCAATCATATTGGCCTTCGTGGAATCCTATGTAAAGGATAAAAAATAATGGTAATCCCAAGTTATCAGTAAGGGTTATATACAATGGAAGATATCATTAATCAATAAGAATGGTCAACATGGAAAGGTAACTAACTAAACACACATTCCATTTAAATTACTTGAATAACATGGTAATATAAGGTAGAATGATTATGTCATTTTAAATAATTGACAGCACAAGAAATTTTATCAATAGGTTGAGAATGAAATTCATCTATAGATAATATCATAAAATAAATCTGATGGATAATAATAACTAGTTTCAAAATAAAAGAAATTATTCATTATTAAATGTCATGTTTCCCATAAACATGATATCATTACCTTCAAGACCTTTCAAAAGACTGTTTAGAACATAATGGGTATAAAAAATTCTGTTTTCCCACTATATCTCTACTGTCAATACCTTTGTCATTATAATTTAAAATAATTAATAACAAACACATAAGGTTTGGCCAAATGATATTTTCTCATTAGACTACCATTGAATCGAGGTTCTTGCATTAATCATTCTCGTATCCATGTATTAAATGTCCAAAGTATTCCTCGTATATTTAGAAATCATTTTAATTCATGAACAATGTTCCTTGTCATTAAATATTTTTTGTGTGTAAAAATATAGATTTAAGAATATTTTCCCAGATAATCAAATAACTATTAAAGTAAACATTATATGTAAAAATTGTATAATTTTTAAGAAATAAACATATCCATGATAAATAATATTTAAATTTATATGAAATTTAATGTCTATGGGAAAGTAAATAATTTAAGGAAAAGTTAATGTCTACCAAAATGAATCTGGGATGTCAATGTCAATATATTCTTTGGTCAAAATGACCATAAATTATCCAAAGGAAGATTAAGTATAAAATTAAAACAATCAATACCCATTGGATTAAGAATTTGTTTTTCATAAATGATTAAAAATAGCATTAAAAGATCTTTAAAAACATTCTTATAGAAAATATACTTTTCATTTTGTAAAACCATTTTTAAAATCCATCTCTTTTAAATCACTTTTAAATATATTTTATTTTCAAAGATCCTCCTAAAATTGGAAAGAAAGTTTCCACGAAATGAAATCAATGATAGAGTTTAATTTCATGCATGACTTAAAAGTTAACAAGAACATTCCTTTTGAACTATAAAAATGTTTGGAAAGTGCCTTATTCAGAAAATCATAAGAAGACTCCTATCACATTTTCGATAAAAGCCAAACTGCAATTGTTTTGACAATGACATGGGATTCCTTTGAAAAAAATTAATCTGTAAGAATGGGTAAAAATGACTTTTATAAATCATTTTTAAAATTTGAAAAATAATTTTTAAATAATTTTTAGAAAACAATGTTTTTGAAGAAGAAATATTTACTATCGAATAGTGAAATGAAGCCTTATTTTATTTAAAACATTTTTTATTAAAAATTAATTACTAAAGCGGGGAAACTGTGATGTTGCTAGAAAATATCATGGATAACCAGATGATAATAAAATTAAATGGTTTTATTATGAAATAATAAAATAATTTCCTATAACATAAATTCAAGAGTACATAATCTCGATTGGAATGAGATTGTGAAATAATCTATTAAAATGAATATAATGATGAAGTGAGAGTTAATAAATGAATTAATTATTTGTTTCAACTATAAATCCACATAAAACAAGTGGAAATAAAACATAAGGTAATAATAATTCATTATAGACATAATCTTACAATGACATATTCAATGAAGTTTAAGTTTAACCAGATGAATAGAAAACGAGTTAAGAAATCTCTTACCACATGTTTCATTTTAATTAAAAATTATTTAATCTTGTGTATTGAAGTTTTAAACATGTTATTAAATTATATAATAAACTTATGAATATTTTTAATTTCACACGTGATCCTTTTATAATATATCATTACACTCTCCTTAATAATATTTCATTATTTTCATTGTTTTGGGTGTTAACTACCTTGTATTCTCATGTGTATTTCATTATGAAATATCATGTTCTTTCACATATTATATATATTGATCATCAACATACTAATAATTGTAATATTAATAATAATAATGAACTAGTTATTATTTTATTTCATAAATTATATTTTTCCAACCAATCATGAAATATGGTCATGAAAAATTAAGTATGTTATAATCATGGAGATGGTTGGTCATATATACGCATGGGTATCGATTCCATTTTTCAATGACCATTATGGAAAAAATGTATCTAATATTTTAACTTTATTGAATTATCATAATATCACATATATATACCGTATTATGTACTTATATATATCATTCATTCATTTTGGTGATGAAAATAGATTCTCATCATTTTGTCAAGGCGGTAGTCCACACATACATAAACGATGTTATCATCTTTACATGTGTGAAATAAAAAGAAATAAAATGATATGTATATATTTAAGGAATGATAAAAATGGAATTAATATCAAAATTACTTCATTTATATCACCTATAATCATTAAATATTTCATTATCACCTTCCATGTGAAGCATTAGTGAAATATTAGTCACATCGTTTTCTAAGGCGGTAGTCCGCCACAAACATGAGGGCCATTATCATAAATCCTAAAGAATTGAAGATGAAAAGATATACATGATATAGTGACTGAATTTTTATACATATTATATAAATATCATATTATATATATATATATACTTTATTTACATCATCATTCCCATCCTTGATGTGGTTAAATGGAAAAAGAGAATGTTATCAGTTCGTGAGGTTGTAGTCCACTATACACAAGAATGATGATACCATAACCCATGTGGTGGAAGTGGAAATTATTGTAGGTAATTACATTATTATAAAAAAAATCTAATTATATGGAAGATATATATTTTATTTCATCATCATGTTTTAGTAAGAAATGACTGGGGTAGAGAAAGAAATAAAATAAAGATGCTCATTAAATAATTTGACCTCTTCTTCGATTATCCTACTTATGTATCCACTAATGACTTCATATGATAGATTTAATCCCCAAATAAGGATTATAGGATTAGTGGAGGTATTGTTTGAAGTTATTTGGGAATTTATTGTCTGAAATAAATAGATTATAAGGTGTGAAGATGATATGAGAGGGGTGTCCTTCTATATGTGGAGGAGAGGACACAATTGGTATTTTTGAAAATAGTTGAGGGCCTCCACGTTTCTTATATGTTACTAAGGTCCAATATAGACCTTAATAAAACCTTATAGGTTTAATGGTAGAAATAAATCCATAAGATAGTTTTTATATAAGTTAATATGTCATTTTTACACATATCATTTTCGTTTAACACCCGGTAAAACCATTTTTACATCAACCGTGAAAATTAATTGTTACTACATTCACAACTCACTTTTCTCAAAAAAAATTTCCTTATTATA
This sequence comes from Viscum album, assembly GCA_963277665.1. NCBI lineage: Eukaryota > Viridiplantae > Streptophyta > Magnoliopsida > Santalales > Viscaceae > Viscum > Viscum album. The sequence continues at coordinate 227,161,316 of OY728135.1, read as the reverse complement.
CATTATAAATTATTATGATTTTAAAAATTCAATCCATTTTAAAAAAATTCAATTTACATATGTGGCAGAACTTAATTTAAGGTTAATCACGCAGACATGATGATAAACCATGCTTTTAAAATGAAAATGTTCAAAAGTTTACAATGAATATATATTTATAAATTCATCATGAACATTATTCCAATGATATAAATTGCGTTAATTTATATTAATTTGAACTAATGATACCTTAAAACCAATTATAAATATAGTCCAAAATTATAAATAATCTAAATGAAAAGAATGTTTTGAATTTAAATTCAATATTTTCACTATTCATCAAAAAATGAAACTTCTCTAAAAAATCCGAAAAATTCACCCTAATATAATATAAATATTCTAATTTTAAAAATTATTTTTATTTTTATTTATAGATTTCCTGATTTTTGAATAATTTAATTTTAAATTTACTGTGAAAAGAAATATTAAACCATCTTCTAGGAAAAAATACTATTTTTCAGAAAACATTTCTTCTTCTTTTAAATGATTCTTATTTTATTTAAAATAAATAAGTAGCTAATAAACATGTTAAAAATAAATATTATCATAATTTATTTAATTTATTCTTAAACACCATTATAATAACCTGGTGATAACTGCCATATTAAATATTAATATTAATAGTATATTTTTGTTCGGTAAAACTCATTCTTGCATGTAACGCAAGCTATCGAAGAAACTCATTGTTTCTTGTATTCTAAGCTATCAAACAAATTAAATTTATTTTAAAAGAATATATTTTATGTTATTGGGGTTTTATATTCTATTCTATTCTATGTGTTTCATGTCACATATTCTATTGAATAAAATGATATTCTTTTATAATTTTTGGGAGTTACATTCTCCCTCCATAATTAAATTGTGTTAGAATAATTTAAACTTGATCTTGGTATTCCATAGTTTAATATTTTTCAATTACGTTATTAAAAAACCCACATCATAAAAGGTGTAATAAACTATTCTCATAATAATATAAAAAATGATATACTAATTTCATCAAAGATAATATATAACTAGGATTCTAACAAGGAGAATATAGGTAAAAAATGAAAACAAAGACATGTAAGAAAAGCACAAATATTTATAGAGTGATTGAGTTCATTGACAAAAATAAATTTAAAGATCTAGATAAATTTAATGGTCTCAAATTCATAAATATATTATGATTTAAAATACCATAAGATTCATTAAATATGCATTTAATAGTATATACTTTTGTTTCAATATCCTTTTCCTAAAGTTGAGGAATTATTTCATTACATAAGAATATAAGTAAATATACTCACCTGATACATTTTTATTTCATAATCACAATTTCATCATTTACTTGTGCTGTGATAAATTTATAATTCATCAATTACCATAATAAATGAATATACAAAAATGTTTTATTTAAGCCTAATGACCAAAAATTCACCTTTAACAGATCATAGGATCCATTAAAAATGTATTTTTGTATGTCTCTAACTATTTTTAAAAATCCATATGGTTAGCATAAGTAATCCGATGCGAATACATTTATATTTTTTCCCATAAATGTCATAATAAATAGATAGTTCTTTCTTTGTATCATTAGAACATGATACTATTTCCTCGTGTGATAATAAAGTTTGGTAGGATACATCCCTTTAAAATATTGGCTTAATCCTATCAAAGAAATGATCAATATTACACTTTGGATAATAGTCATTGATGAGTTTCTCATTCCTTCTACTAAGATCCATTTGTAAATTATGGAATATACTAGATTACATCATATCATTATGAAATATATTGTATAATAAAAAAACTAGTTAAATACTTAACATAATTTGAAAATTTTAGGCATAGATAATAACATAACAATAAACCTGATTTATTTGGGGATAAATTTATTTTAAAATCCATCATAATTTTTTTTATGTATAATGTGAACTATCATAATAATATCCCCTAGGATTGTTAAACTAGGTTCAAAGTAAGGAATATTTTCATGTACCAGGTAATGATTGAGTCAATCCAAACAAAACTTTTGTAGAGTTATTACCCCTTAAAACCTATGTTACTAAAAAACATCCACTTATAGTGTCTATAAATGTATGTATTTAAAGGGTAACCCTAATAATCTCAATATTACTAAAACCTTCAGATGTTATAATATATTTATCCTTAAAGTCAATATTAGGTTTATATTTCCAAATCTAGGTTTTCCTTATTCTAGTTCCCAAGGTTTATAATAAACTTCCTCTAACACCAACTATAGAAACATTGACCCAATAATCCCAGAGCTAGTTCCTTCTTTATTTTATTAGCATAATATATAGGGAATCACATCCCTAAGGAACCAATAGTTCAGTAGTCCTGGAAAACTAAATACATACTTGAGTCTTTAATTATAATTGAATAAAAAATTATAACATATTTATTTGAAAATAACTTTATTCCATATATCATATCTCTACATATTTTTCATACTAAAATTCATGGAATTCTAGGTAAAGGAACCAAAATAAGGATGTGATCAAATGATCAATAAGGGTTAATTACAACTGATGTTATCATGAATCAATATGAATAATCAACATATAAAGGTAAATAAATGAAAAAAAATCCATTTAAATAGCATTACCATTATGTTAAGATAATTCCAAATCAATATGGAAAGGTAAATATCTGACAATATATTCCATATAATCAATAACTTGAGAATTAAATGTATCTGTAGATAATATATTAGTGAAAATATCAAGGATAATAATAAATAAATTCTAAATAAATTAAATGCTTAATAATGAGACATCATGTTTCCCAATTTCATGATATATTTACCATCATTACCATTAAAAAGATTGTATTGAATGTACTAGGTATAACCCAATTTGTTTTGGCCATATATATCTCTACTATCATGACCTTTCACTAGAATATTTAAAATTACTTGTTACAAATTCATAGATTTTTTAAACTAATTCAGTCTCATGAGACAACTAATTCATTTTGGGTCTTGAATTTATTTATCCCCAACCGTTGTATTTCATGTCCAAGGAATTCCTCATATATATAATAATCTATTTAATTAATAAACAAAATTTCTTATAGTTAAATATTCATATTGAGTAAATGATGCATATTTAATTATATTTACCCAATTAATATAATGAACATAAAAGTAAACTTTATATGTAAAAATTGTATATGGTTTAAGAAATAAAAAATCCATGATAAATGATATTTTCATTTACGATAAATTTAATGTCCATATAAGAGTAAAAAATACAATGAAAAGTTAATGACTACAAAAATGAATCAATGAAGTGAATTTCAATACTTTCCTTTTTCAAAATGATCATAAACCTTCCATAGGAAGATTAAGGATTGTATTAATACAATATAAACCCATTGGTTTAGTAATAAAGGGTTTTTTTCATTGATTAATAGAAATCCATAAAAATATATTTAAAAAATCATTGAGGAAAATATCTTCTTAATTTAGAAGAACATTTTGAAAATCCTTTAATTTGAAAAAAAAAAGTATTTAAAAGCATCTTTGTAATCATAAAAAGGACAAGGGAATATTCAAATAAATGATTTTCATGATGGTGGTTAATTATGTACATGCATAAAATTTTTAAAAGAATAGTCATTTTTCACTATAAAAAGTTTATGAAAGTTCCTTGTTTAAAAAATGATAAAAACATTACTTTCACATTTTCGGTTCCAAACGGGTATTTTTTTAATGAAATAACATTAAATTGATATAAAAATTATAAATATTAAAAAATAGTTAAAATACCTTTGATAAATAATTTTAAAAAGGTTAGAAATATTGAATACATTTTTAGAAAACATGGCTCTGGGAGAAAACATATTTCTGATTGAAGAGAGAAATGATTTCAAATTATCATTAAAAACCCAAAGAATTTTAAGTACCAAAATGTGGGAAATTATTCTATTAATTTAAAATATAATTAAAAGGTACATTGGAATAAATTTAAATGGTTTTATTATGAAATATTCATATAATTTCCTTCAAATGAAATTGAAGAGTAAATAATCTTGATTAAAATGAGATTGTGAAGTAAACCTTTACAATTATCATAACATTGAAGTGAGAGATAATAAATGAATCAATTATGAGTTTCTACATTAAATAAAAATAAAAAAGTGGAGATAAAACATAAGTTAATCAAAATTCATTATAAAAATTATCTTATAATGACATTATCAATGAAGTATAAGTTTAACCCAATGAACATAAATTGGGTTAATAAATCCTTTATCACACACTTCCTTTAGATTAAAAACTATTAAAACTCATATATAGTGATTTAAAACATGTTATTAACTTAAATAATAACAATTTTAATATTTATAGTATCAAATGAGATCCTTTTAAAACATCCCATAATCTTTTTTTAATAATCATTCATTATTTTCATTTTTTCTAGCGTTAATTTCCTTGTTTTCTCATGTATATTTCATCTGGAATTATCAATTTCTAGTGAATATTATATTAATATATTATATACATAATAATAATTATGAAAAAATTATAATATTTTTACATCAATTTAGTTTTTAAATATTTTCATGAAATATGGATATGAAAAATGATGTATATCACGATCATTGAGACGGTAGGTAGATAGTACGCATGAGTAACGTTTTGCATTTTTCAATGATCGTTATAGAAAGTAGTAAAGTTTTATTTTACATTTAAGTAATGATAATAATATCATATATAAAATATTATATACTTATATATATCATCTATTTGGTGTGGTGATGAAAAGAGAGTCACGTCGCCTCGTGAAGGCGATAATACACACATACACGAATGATGTTGTCATCTTTACATGAGTGGAAAAGAAAGAAATAAAATGATATATATTATATTTATAGAATGATAAATATTTCATTAATTTAATAATTATTTCACATATATCACATATAATCCTTAATTTTATCTTTATCACCTTCCATGTGAAGAGTTACTGGACGACGAATCACAACACATTATAAGGTTGTACTTCACCGTATACATGAGCAACGTTATCGTATATCATATGGAATGGAAGGTAAATATATATATGTTATATAGTTTATAAATAGGTATAAATATGTTATAAATATCATATATATACTTTATATACATCATCATACCCGACCTTGAATGGTGGAAATGGAAAAACAAACGACGTCAGTTTGCGAGGTAGTAGTCCATCATACACATGAATGATGATTTCATAACACTTTTGATGGAAGTGGATATTGTTTTAGGTAATACCATTATTATAAAAAAATAAAAATATATGGATGATACTTATTTTATTATATCATCATGTTTTAATAATAATTTAAGGAGGCGGAGAAAGAAATAAAATAACGATGCTCACTGGAGAACATTACCTCTTCTTCAACTATCCTCATTAGGTTTTCATTAAAGCGTTACTAGGTTGGATTTATTCCAAAAGTAAGTATTTTAGGATTAGGGTAGGTAATTTTGTATGTTATTTTGGAATTTATTTTCCAAACCAATGAGCTTATATGGTTTGAAGAAGATATGAGATGGGGTGGCCTTTTATAAGTGGGGGAGAGAACACACTTGGTATTTTTGAAAGGAATTGCTTGATCCCATGTTTTTTATATGTAAAAATGTTTAAAAAATGTAAAATTATATAAAATTATTCGTTTAATGGTTGAAATATTTCTAACCAATATTTTTTAGACAAGTTTATAGGTAATTTTTACCATTATCTTTTCAGTTTAACCCCCTGTAAACATAATTTTACCATAAATGGAGTAAATAATTTTTAATGATTTCATTATTCACTATTCACAAAAATTAATATTAACTTATTATAAATTATTATTAATTATTATTCCAAATATTGAATCCATTTTTCAAAAATTTCATTTAAAATTAATCCTACAAACGTGATGGGAAAGAAGGTTTTTAAAGTGAAAATGTTCAATGATGTTCAATGTTTTTATATCTAAATTAAACATGAAAATGATTCAAATAACCTATAATTTGATTAAATTATATAAAATAGAACTAATTTTACTTTAAAATAAATTCCAAATATATTTTATCATTATAAATTATTTAAATAAAAATGCATTTTTCAATTAAAATTCAGTATTTTTCACTATTCATCAAAAAATGAAACATCACATAAAAATAAAAAAAAATTACCCTAAGATAGTTTATATATAAAAATTTAAAAAAATTAATATTATTTCTTCATATAAAGTTTCTAAATTTTTAAAAATTAGTTTTAAATTAAGTGTGAAAAGCATGATTAAACCGTCATTTAGAAAAAAAAAATTGTTTTCAGAAAACATTTATTCTTATGTTAAATGATTATATTTTTATTTATAATCAATAACTAGAAAATAACTGTATGAAAACTATATATTTAAAAACATTAGTTAATCCTATTCATACCCTACATTCTAATGTCTTTTCAGTAACTAGTATATTAAATAATATTATTAATACTATATTATTGTTTCGTAAATATCGGTTTTGTCTGTAATGAAAACTATCAAAAAACTCATTGTTGTGTGTATCATAAGATACTAAAGATACTAATTTATTCTAAAATAAATAGGTTTTAATTTCTTGTGGATTCATATTCTCTTCTAATATTGTTGTTTCATGTCACATATGTTATTGAATAAAATCTTATTCTTTTAGAATTTCAAGGTGTTAAATATGATCATTAATGATGGGTACCACATCATGCTCTTAAACTAAGTTTCATATCAAAAATGATTATTTCTCTTCTTCATAAGATGAAATATACTTGGACCCATCTATATCATTTGTGACCACACCCTACTTTCATCTCTTCTATCTCACAACACCTCCATTAAATCTAAAGATGAATCTGGTTTTCAATTTTATATCCTCTTGATCTATTTGGATACTAGAATCCATATATAATTTTATTTATAATTACACATATCCTATATCGATCAAGATCATCTCCTAAGTGTGCCTAAAATACTTATGGATATTCTTGAATATCATCCAATGGTGGTCACCTTGTTTAATATGATGACTTCATACTGTACTTAATGTATATGTTACATCTAGCCTAGTATATAGATTAACATACATGATTGCCCCATTTGATTATCCCTAAGGAATCCTTTATATCATATCTCTTTATTAATCTCTTTAATGATATATTTTTATAGAATTTTGAATTCCATGTGACACTGGGAATGAACACCGCTTGGATTTTTCTATTCTGAGTCTTTAGTATCGTTTAAAGAGAAATACCTTGACATGGGTTGAGAATCCTATTAGATCTATCATAATGGATCCTTATCATAAAAACATATGATTTACCACCTATGTCCTTAATAGAGAATCATTTATTCAACCTTTACACAAAATTTATTAAGACTAATATTTCATTTCTAATAAGTAATATGTCATTGACATATACTATTATGAAAATAACTACACTCCCACAAAACTGGTTATAAACAAAAAAAACACATTAGATCTTTATTAAACTAAATTCCATTATTTTTTTCATCAAAATTAATTTTACATGATTTATTTGATTTGTTTAATCCTTAAATGTATTTTGGATATTTTCAGATCTTGTTAGAATCCTTTGGAGTCACAACCCCTTTTTTTGTTTCATATAGACATCTCCATGAAGGTTCCCTATAATGAAAGATTTTTTGACAACCATTTTAGAAATCTAATATTCAAGGAAAGACACAATTACATACATAATTCTAATATATTTTATAATTGTAACTACTGAAATGGTTTTGTCATAGTAAATTCCTTGACATATTTTAAACCGTGTTCCAAATAGTCATGCTTTATAGGTACTGAATTTTCATTCCATGTATAGTTTCATCTTCAATACCCATTTACAACCAATAGGCTTTTCTTTTACTGAAGGTTCCACCCAAATATAGACTTTTATTTGATACATGGAATCCATTACATAATTCATGGATTCTTTAAAAAAGGAAACAACTTTTCCACTATAGATTCCTTGCATGTTAGAGGATCATTATTGTACACTAAAAAGGATGCTCCATCCTCAATGACTACAAAACAATACTGTTTTAGTTCACTAAACTCTCTTGTACTCCTACTCAATATTTTTATCTCTAAAACAACTTCTTCTTCATCTATGGGGTTTTATATAATCTATTAATCTATAAAATATTGTGTTCCTTGATCATCGACTTTATAAAAGTCCATCTCACACCCACTATATCTTTTAGAGATGTGATCTCTCTCAATAAATATAGTGTTTCGTTCCAAAAGTAACATTTTTTTGGGTTAATTATATCTAATATCTCCATCTTTCCTTAGGGTATCATATAAATAAATACTTCATTCCTCTAGGTACATAATTGTTCCATGATAGGTCCTTAACAAATGTTTCACTACCACGCACATGTAAATTTACAGCATGTTTTATCTTCCACTCCACATTTTATATGGAATACCATTTATGATTTAGTTGGTACATGGTTTATTATGTGTTATAATTTCGATAATTTTTATCTCTAAAAGGATAATGGAAGAGTTTCTTGACTATTATTGATCTCAATATATCTAATATAGTTTTTTCATCCTTTCACATACACCATTCCACTAAGATGTAGAAGGAGGAGTGAGTTGAGATATAAAATAAAACTCTTGTAAGTAATCAATGAATTCTTGATTATGATATTATTCACCATATTTTTAGTGGAGTTTATTACTCCTCTTTACAAGGTAGTACTCATCATCATTATTGTATTCTTTAATTTGATCAAATGTCTCCAACTAATACCTCATTATGTAAATATATCCATATCTACTAAAATCATTAGTAAAAGTTATGATTTATGTGTACCCACCCCCTTTTTCAACAGGAATTGGTCCACACACATTGTTGTGAACTAATTCAAAAATAAATTTAACCCATTCATTTCTTCCTATAAATGGGGTATTGGTCATTTTTTCTTGTAAACTTGCAAAACATACACCAGGAGTTTTTAGTTCAAAAGAGGATAAATATTCATCTTTTTATAATTTAGTCAAATTAAATTCATTTACAAGACCTAAATAGTGATTCCAAGGTTGGGTGGGGTATAATTAATGTGATGTAATTTCGTGATATATTTCTATTACATGGTTTGTATAATACAATACATAAAGACCATTATTTAAAAAAAATTCCATAACAAATATTATCATTTTAAAGAGTATATATTTATTCACAAATTTGAAAATAAATCCATCCATACCTAGTTTTGATATAGGAATATTATTTTTGGTAACATATGTCATATAATAAAAATCTTATAAGACTGAGATCATTACTATTGGCAATGTGAGTTAGAGTCGATGATAGCTATAATAGTTTTTTTGAAAATGTTGGATGATCATAGTTTAACCTCCCCTTAATGAATCTTTTTAAGTGTGTTGTTCCTATATTTGAATACATATTTGAATATAACAAGATGTATCTAATACACAATTTTTCAAAATAGATAAAATGTACTTGATAAAAATACATCTTAAGCTTCCCATTTCTTTTTAGGTTATGTGAAGCTTTTCTTCAAGTGTCCCTTCTTGAAACTTGTCAAACATATAGCATCATGTTTAGTTTATTTTACCTTGATCTTCCTCTCCTTAGAAGGTCATTGGGAAGAATTATTAGCCTTGTGGATTTTCATTTTCCCTTATTGTTTGCTCACAATAAGGTTGATGTATTTTCACACTTCATCTCTCTATATACTTGTAGAAAAAGAGTGAAAAGATATGTAAGAGACTTTTTAATGTTGTTCATGTTAAAATTTACAATAAAACTCAATAATCTCTAATTAATTTATATAATAATGTTTTTTATACATAGTTAATTAGGTAGTTTAAACCATAAAACCTCTAGGAATTGAATATAGGCATTAATCTAGATTATGTGATTCCTAAATAGATAAGGCACTCCAACATTTCTCTCAAAAAAGATCCAAGGAGATCTAAAACTATTCATATATATATCTCATAATATGTGCTATAAAGATGCTAGATCATGCAATAACCATCCATGATTTCGTTAGAATTTCAAAGTTCACTAGACATAGATGATAGTATCAAACATCGAATGTCAATTATTTAGATCACATTTTTTCCAAGATAGTGAACTCTTCATCACTTTCCTCCCTAGTAGGTAGAGAAAGCAATAAATATTTTAACACATAAGAGTTCTATTCAAGCTAAAACACAACCCAAATTCATTTGAAATACTTTTAGAAGTTACTATCAGTGAGGAGATAGTCTTTTTATAATATATATTATATGTATTGTATCGATAATGAACTCACCATTTTTATAAAATTATAAAATGAAGATAATTAATAATTTTCATGTTGATAAAAAAATTAAGAAAAAATAATAATTAATTTTTATTAAAAAATTATCTTTTTAACATGTTCCAATAACCCCCATCAATGAACTCAGAATTTCTAGTTGTTAAGACATTCTAGTTGAAAGGATCATTATTCCCATTCACATAATACAATCAAGGGTTGGTCAAGATACTTGACAGAATTTAGGTAGCTAGGTATTTACCAAATTCAGCAATTAATCACCTTGATCTATCGAGTTGATTCCCCAAACTAGAAATCTTGACTGGGATTTCTAGAACACCTTTCTCAAAATTACACCATATCATAAAGGAGTTACTTCTCTTGATGAAAAATGGTCATGTCAACCCATAACCTTCATAATAAATCCCCCTTAAAAATTATTTTTCCAAAAAAGATTTAGTCAAAAACTTAGTTAAATTGATTTTCTTTCATTATCAAGTAATGTAAGTACATGTCAGAATTAATATTTATTTATGGGATTTTATTTTATTATGCATGAATTTTATCTTATTTTATCCTATAAAAAATTATTCTTATGTGGGCTTCACATAATTAACTAACCATGTTGGGTAAAACATTTACACATAATCCATTTATAGAAATTCCATAATTGAATATTAATTTATTTATTTATGTGATAGTGGTCTTACATTCATAAAATAAATAATACATAAGACATAAATAAATAAATAAAAATGAATTTATCATGAGCTTATGTAATGGTTGATTTATTGAGTAGATAATAAATTAACATATGAACTAGGGGATTGACTACTAGTGTTTTTCTTGGAATTAATTGATTCATTCCACTTTTCCACATGTGTATCACCTCATTTGGCATCATTATGGTTCAATCTTGAATCACCTACATGATCCTTGGGATTCCCCATTTATTAAATTCATTTATAACTCACAAACAGGTGAGGGATGAAAAAAGAATGGTTAATGGGGATTACATAAATAACCATGGGCACATAGGTCCAACATTATAATGAATGTAGGGATGAAATTTAGGCCATCATATTTAATTTAATATTAAAAAATTTAAAAACAATTTAATACAATAAATTAAAACATAAAACACATACATATATCTTATTCAAGCTCATGAATGGTCATAAATGCAACATATACACACAAATAAACCTGTTAACTTTCATTTCGATTTATTCATTATAATTAAGATAAAAATCTCCTGAATTAATTAATTAATTCTATTTCATCTTCATGACCATCCAAATTCATTTTGATATAACCAACATTAATGGATTTCATGGAAAATAAATGATAGAATCAATAATTATTAATTTTTTACAATTAGTTAATTGATAATTTAAAATTATTTAAAACCATTATTGTATTTTCAAACACAAAATCTAAATATCAAAGAAATATTATTTTAATGTTGAAAATTTCAATTTTATGTAATTTAATTAGGTCCTTTTATTGTAGGTCTACACAACTTGTTTATTCGAGATACCTATCATTTATCTCATTTTTTGTGTACTTGGTTTAGACACTTGTTTCTTTGATATGTATCTCGGTTGAATTACATGGTGTGTCCATACTAGTTACATGATGTGTATCGAGATTTTCATGTTTCCACATAATAATCCAAAGGACTCAGTGTTTTTTTCAGACACAAGAATACATGATGTGTATAGGCCAATTTCATATTTTTTAGCTTGCATGTTGTGTGTCTATATAACTTAGTAAGGAAATTAACATGCATTTTTTTGTGAGAAATAAAGATCCATGTGGAATGTAAAATATACATACATGAATTGTATGTCTTTATTTATCTAGATTTCTAGTATCCTGTAGTTTGACCATGTTTATGACTAGACAGGATGCACAATGTTTCCCACTAAACTATAGAGGTTACACAGAAAGTACACCAGCTATACATCATTTACTCTGACATGTCATGTTCTAGGTTGGCCCAGTCTATATGCAGTGTGCAATAAAAAAACCATGTGTAATTACTTTATGGTGCATCGTGTATCTGGTGACATGGCCAGGTGCATTGCACTTGGGTACATGGAATGTACTCCGGCAACATACTGAGTAGTCCCATGTTATCCATCAAGAATCCTAGACACTTTTTAATGAAATATCTTTCCATTTATTATATATTATTAGTTCTCTAAGATAATAAAACACTAAATAATGATGATTAATATTTCAAAAATAGGTTATTCAAAATAGATTAAATAACGAATAATATGAAATGAAAAATTCAACCATGATTTCATATGTAGATAAAAAAATAAAATTATAAATTATAAATTTAACACATGACTACACTGATACCACATGAAGGTTATGGGAGAAATGGAAACACTTTTAGTGATTGTTAAATTGAAATTTCTTTTAATTAAGAGTTTCTCAAAACCCCAATAGAGGATCATTCACATTAAATTTAAAATTCTTTTATTCAGATCTGAAGATTGTAAATACCACATTATAAGATACTTTCTTGATTGACGATGTTGATCTTTTGAAAAATGTTTCTCGAATTTCCTTCATCGCACTATGAAGATCCAAATGTAGAATCCCTCTTGTATTGATCCTCGCATGCTACATTGTTATCTAAGTAAAGCCAAATTATTTTTTGGTTCTATCATGGTGGATCAAATAATAATAACAATAACAGTCCTATTATTATTTTATAGTGTTCACTAACTTGCATAGTAAAAAATATTATTTAACCATCTTGTAAATTAATATTTGTTACTGAACATGTTCTTGGTTCATTTGAACTTATCTATAATTTATTAAACATGAGAATAAATACATTAAATATTTTATTCATTAATAATTATTTTTAATCAAAAATATATGAATAAAAATTATTCCTCGTACTTCAGAATAATTGTTATTCCATTAATTAAATTCAAATGGATATCAATAGACATCAATGGAAACATGTATTATTTCCCCTACCAATGAGCTTGTACCCAAGTGATAAAGGCTCCTTCTTGGCATCCAAAAGACCCAACAGAAATCCATAAAGGGGAGGAATTCCCGAGTACTGTAGAAGTACTATAGTAGGTACTATAGCAGCAGAGGTATTGTAGCCGTAGTGGAACTTTAGTAGAAGTAATACTGTAGTAGCCTAGGTATTGTAGCAGTACTATTCACCAAAGGGCCCTTTAGTCCATAAAATTGGAGTTCAAGACTTGTATCCAGGCTACTTGGCCTTTGGACTTCGGGAAATGTAGTGGGTCTCCCTCTACCGAGACAAAAAATATGTCTTTTCTTTAAATAGAAAAATGAGGCTTCGACCCAAAACTTTAAAAAAAATTGTTTACCCCCTAGGATTCAGTCTCATTGGAATAATGTTGGATTTTTTAAAGTCCAAGATTACAATATAGAAATTATTCATGGAACTAAAAAGAAGTAACTTAATGCCGCTCTAATGATAACCACATATAAACTCTCACTATGTAATATAATCGATTTTTCTAAATATCTCATCATATATTTTGAACATCCATGTCATCAACCAATTTTATTAGTGCTTCTTTATTTGATGATAAAAAATACAAAAGGCATAAAACCATGTCCTTTGAATTAAATGTGATGGATATATTCTAATTCAAAGGTTGAGATATAAGTGTCCATAATGATGGAATGGAAAATTCCTTCCTCAACTTATCCATCCATCCAATATTATGATTTTTATTCCAGAAGTACTAAACTACAAACAAACAATGAGAGCCCCCCTAAGGTGGAAGAAAATAATACAACCCAAGGGAATCTCCCCTAATAAAATTAACCTCCGCTGGTCTAATAGGAGACACATTATCCACCCAGACCATAGTATCCCCAGGTACTGCAAGAGATGAAAAATAATCCGCTACTTTATTCCCTTCCTTCCAAGTGTCAGTTACCCTAACATTGTTTCCCATAATGGTCTTGCTTTATCTAATAGTGTAGGAAATCATCCACGAAGTCATACCTCGCCCATGCAATGCATCATGAACAATCTTTGAGTCTGTTTCAACCTGCACCACATCAAGTCTATTTCATTTGTGATGCACCCAATGCACCCTAATTCCTACCATGATATGTCATGAAGGTTTTTGTTAGTATATCTAATTACATGATTCCTAACATGAATCAATGATAATCATAATGTCTAATTTTTATTACACTATCTCATAATGAGTAAAATCTAATGACACAAAAACTTGTAGAATTCCTACTGGAGGGTCTGTTGTTATAATCTCCCATCATTGAGATTACCAAGTGTGAACTTCATGAGAATAAGGCTAATCCACTTTTGATTAATTTCACTTTGTAAACTAAATACTATGTGTCCCATTATAGTACATTATCCAACTATATAACTATATTCAAGAAAATCTCAATGGAACTTCAAGGTTTTCATCATAGTGGGGAACTGATATAACTTTAACAATGAAAAAGATACCCTAGAAAATTATTACATTAATTTCATACATAACTATAATAAATATGGAATTAAATTTTATTAATATTAAAATCAACATATATACATGTAGTCCAAGTACAAATAGTTTTTCCTAGGAAACTAAATACAATATATTTTTGTTTACACATTCAAATTTCATCATTCTAGGATCATTATAGGTACTAGAATGGCTATTTTATAATAATTTATAATGATTCAGTTTCGTTTCATACGTATTTTGGTTATGATTCATGATAATGAAATAAGTGAAGATCGTATCTTAGTGATTTAACATAAAAAATGCATTATAATAATAATAAGTTAAATAAAAGTATATCCTTTGAATACCCATAATCCAAACAATATTTTCTTATTAATTATCATGAACCAACCCAGGTCGACCCCCAACCAATCACTTTAGCTGATCTGTGACATGGCTCGAAGGGCATTCTCGATCCACATGGCCTGGAAACTAGTGTCAAGAATCAATAGAATACACGAAGGTAATGATTTACCCCAATAATAAATAAATAAACTTTACTATGGAAAGATAAAAAACAACCCAATATATATATTTCAAGTTCCAAACTGAACACTATTTATACAAAACAGAAAATAAAAAAACTGCACAAAGAATCCCAAACTGAAACATTAAAACACAACATCTTCTGTGTGACCCTAAGGTCATTCTCTCATACCAAAGCTTATCATTAACCAAGGAAATAAATACCAAACTAAAACCTATAGAAAAATATCAAAATTAGAAAAAACTACATGATTTATTATTAAAACTCAGTAGGCATGCCCAAACAATATATTCCCAATGAACCTCCTTTAAAATAAAAGAAAAATCAACTTTCATATTTAAATATAATATATGAATGCAAGATTTTTTCATACATTTTCCACTTTAAAATCAATTATGGTACATTCCCATTTTCATTTCCAAAATACAAGTTCTTCCCCAAAAAACAACTACAATTTCAAGAAGGGAAGTGATGCTTTTATTTCAAAACTGGAACAATATGTCATATAACATTTCAAAGAGAAAAACATTTCCTTAAACACTTGAAAACCCATTTATCATTTTTAACAAGAATCAACACTACTCAAAAAAACAAGAACATATAATTTAAAAAATGTAAATGGAATAATATCACATAAGGGTAGTTAACCAATCATACATCTCAATCATTCATCATAAGTAACTAAGTAACAAGAGTCATAGGTGGAACCTAGGAGATTGTTAATAATATAAAACATATTATACATATTGATGAATCCCAAAAAACATGCCTCACTTAATGATTTTAAATATTCCAACACACTCAACCACACCCTACATGGTACAGACCAAGGGGTACAATCTCATATCAATAATAACAAATTTCCCCCTACAATGATCCACTATTTACTGTGTAACCTAACTAGTCTCTGAATAATTAGTATAAAATTAAAAAACTATTCTAGGTTATCCATGTTAAGAGTATAAAATAGTTTGATCCAACCAATTCTAAGAGATCATCCAATCACATACACATATATAATAATTCACACAATAGGAATCACCTGAGTCACCCCAAGGATCAATCTCTTTCTATACAACATATAAATATCAAAGGAGTCTACACTGAGGATCTCCCATTCCATACAATGTAAATGGGTCACAAGGATTCAACATCAAGGAAATACCACCCATACAATATTTTTCTAAATAAGGCAAGAATATTTTCTAGGTCGAGTTTTCATATTAAACACTTTCACCATTTTTATAAGTTTTCCACATATGCCTTTAAGAATTCTTCACAAAACCATCATTTTAAAAGAATAAAATACACTTTACCAAAAAGTTTTAAATACCCCATTTACCATTTCATAAAAAACCCCTTCTGAACATTAATTTCACATTTCCAAACCAAATCCATTTTTAATAAATACATTCCAAACGGTCCATGCATTACCAACACATTCCAACCCTTTTTCAAATTTAAAGTACACATTTCCTTTAAATCAAAAACCAATTTGAAAATCCATTCAAGGAACCCAAAACATCACTTCACATTTGAAAAATATATTTCAAAAGACCTACCATGCTAAGAAATCCAAAAATCACATGCGAAATCCACTCTATAATTTTACCAAACACTTTGTGTCCACATTTATAATTAATCCAGATCATTTATCACAAAAAACAGCATAACCTACCACTTATCACACCAAAAAAAAATTAAATAATCACACAACACTATTTAGCATTGAAGGGAGGTTAGAAATTCAAGAAACCATTGTGTGTTAAATTATAAAGGAAATTTCAAAGTTAAACATACCTCAATCTCATTGAACTTCAAAAACGCACACCTGAAAATACACTGCAAAGGTCCCAAGAGAGAACATCTATGAAGAGGAACCATAAAAAACCCCAATATAAATCATGGGAAACATAGAAAATATATCCATTTCAGCATGGGAGAAAGAGATGTCAAGAGAAAATGAAATAAAGAGGGAGAGGGAGAGGGTAAGAGAGGTTTTACCTTAAATATCATTCCCACACATTGAATAAATATTATTACATAACCTAGGGAGTAAGGTGGAGGATTGGAGAAAATGGGGAAGAACACCTAGGGTCTCATCCACCACGGGGAGGAGAAATGTGGTTTTTTTTGTTAAAATCACAAAAGTGGTGGTGTTGGAATTTCAAAAAAAAATAGATCTAGGTAGCTCATATGATTTCACCACAGAGTTTATAGAACCGTGTTCCAAAAGTGCACCCCTCACTAGACACACCTATGCACTTGCATGGTCGGGCCGCATGATTTGAAAAATGCACACCAACTATGTGAAATTGTTCTATCTTGAAATAGTGCCAACTTTTATGCTTTATGAATGGTTTGACTATCAATGTGTGGGTTGCGCACCCTCAACCAGAAGCATCCCATGTCCTACAAGGTTTTCTAGAGCATGCCCATTGTTTACCCAAACCATGTGCTAACCGTGCACCAAGGGGAAACCACCATGAAACTCAAAATTTAAACCTGTCACACCAAAAACTCATGAGCCAATCCCAAGTCCAAAAGGTAAACCAGATCAGAAGTCAAAAATAAAATTTTAGGTGTGAAAACTCTCCCCACCATTAATTATTTATTCCACAAAAAATCCACAACATCTTATAGTTAATCGATCAAAAACTAAGGATTCCCACAACCAATAAATCCAGCCTCTTAAACAAAACATCTCTACCTATACCAAACAGAATTATGCCTCATTTCTGAATCAAAAAAAGAAATCAAAACTATTTATTGATAAATGATGGAAAAATAGAGCCACAAAATCCACAACCGTGATTAGAATATGACCGTTTGGCCAACTCAAATAAATCCCAATGTTCACCCAAACTGAAAGAACATAAAATATAAAACATAAAAAGAAGACACTTCATACCAGACCAATATTTGATATTAAACCACATTCTCAACAAGGGAGGCTGGGATTGGACTCCCCACCATTATAAAAAAAAGATCACCAAAGTGA
Source organism: Viscum album (assembly GCA_963277665.1). NCBI lineage: Eukaryota > Viridiplantae > Streptophyta > Magnoliopsida > Santalales > Viscaceae > Viscum > Viscum album. Next base: position 227,142,928 of record OY728135.1, on the reverse strand, counting down.
TTCAAGAGAACACTCAACGAGAATTGCGGTTGGTATCCCCACCATTAAGGACCGACTAGCATGAACTGGTGACATAGGACAACACAAAAAACCCAATATAATCCAAAATAATAACTTTCCAACACGTCTAACAAACCCCACCATAAAGTTTCCTACTAAAACAAACTCAATCCAAAGAGGAATTGAACCATAATAAAGAAATCTAAAATAAGGGAACTTAAACTATCTCTCTTCCCTCCCTAAAGAAAAAATAAGAACAAAGCCTCTCACTTCCTTGGGATTTATGACTGTGTGAGCTTCTCTCCAAGTCCTATAGCTAGAGCCTTGATTTTTAAGGAATCTCCTTGCTCGTAGTAAGAACAAAAAACCATCGATCTCCAAGATACTAATTCAAAAGATAAAAATGGGAGACACCTACATTCATAAATGATAAGGATCAATGATTTCTAAAATAAGAATACAATTTTATTATAATATAAATTTTTAGGTGATTCACAACATCCCCATACATCACAAAAATAATGTATTTTTAAATGACCGCAAATAGAAGTCTACTTCAAAAAATATTCTTCATGTCACTTTCTAGAAACACACTAATAGAACCATTTAAAATGGAATAGGTTCCCAAAATTATCACAGGTATTTAGCGCACTTGGATAGTATGAATTATTATGATCAGGCTTTAAACACTGATGACACAAACAAATTCCTTTCCCAAAATAAGACGATGACTGATTTTTACGCCTTTAAATTCCACAATCAGTTCTAAAAGCTTTCATATTCTTCTACAATTCATTACTATAATTCCCTTCACTACTTCTATGAATAATGGGAGGGATAAATACCTCAACACCCCCTACCATCACCACTTCAACACAAATATTTTTCCTCACCATGTCAGCCAAATAAGTTAGATTGAACTCCAATACCTTTGAGTGTAAATCAGGAAAAATCCAACACTCAAAATCCCAAGCCTTCTATGAATCACCTATAACATAAAGAAAATCATATATAACTAGTTCTACAAATCTAACCTATTTTTGAACTCCAACATCAACCCCTAACCCTTCTGTAAACAGTAATTCTTTTTTACCTTCCTCACCCTCATTATATCAGATTAGTTTCATTAAATAATTGAATCCTTAAATAACTCCCTAGTAATATCTCCATGATTCTTGTTTCGAGAAATTGACTTCCACCACTTTTATGGAAAATCTTCAAGCATAATGGTAGCAATCTTTACCTTTAACTAATCGGAAAACTCAATGAAGATAAAGTTACTTTTTACCTTCTACATACACTCTTCCACTTTGAGAGAATACTCTTGACCATTAAATAGATGAAGACTTAACTTTTGAAACTACAGAATGAAATCCTTAGGTTGATCAGCTAGAAATCCTGCTAATAGGGAACCACCTGTACATACACCATTAATATCCATAAAATCTCTATGGGGGAATACAGTGGGCAATAAGAAAACCTGGAGCTTGATTAAAACCAACTCATCAATAAGAGTTTTCAAGATCAAAAACCGCATAAGAAACATACTCTAAACATAGGGAAACAAGAAACGTGACTATTGGCTATCAAAAACCAAAAATTTCCCTCTTTAAAACACATTCGAAAATAGAACAAACTTTGTGGATTTTCACAATCACCAATTGTGTTCCTTATAGTTTCAATCATATTCACATTATCATGCCACCCCAGGAACCATCAACTAATTCCATACTGATCACTCATATTCACACATCACTATCCAACCACTTTATACACATATCCATGCATGTGATCACTCAAGGAGATAACAATGGTCAAAATAAGACATTTCCTTTTTTTAAAATAATACTTTCCGACCATGTTTCATAATAAAAACCCACATTAAATTCCAATATTTTATAAAACTTTTCAAAATATTACTAGCTTCCAACTCAAAAACTATTTTCAGACTCCAAATTTTGGATCATTATATCTTGTTCAAAATAATATCCCATAAATTTCCATCCAAAAATCATATTTTTCTCATTAAGAAAATGTTTTATCAAATTTATAATTCTCATTTCATCAAAAATAATTTGATTTTAAACTCATTTCTTCTCGTGTGAACAAATTTCCAAAACCCATTTTCCTAATAAACATCCTCTTTTCCAAACAACCAAACCATTTACTCAAAAATCGTTTTATAAATTTGTTTTTTTAATTCCATTTTCAAAATGATTCTAAAAATCCCTTTTTTCACTTCTAAAAAAACCCACCACTTCCATTAAAATCCTCGCTTCCACAATTCCAAATAAATAGTTCAAACTAAAAATTTCAAAATCATGAGGAACTAAAAGAAACTCACAAGGGCAAACTAGTGTTGATGGGTGACTTGTATATATGTTTTGTGTAAATATTTCAAACACACCACTATCATGGAGAGTCTTCTAGGACTATGTCCCTGGCTCCACATGGATTTTCTATCCAAGTGAGCTCATAGAGACCACTATCCCAACTCCCTTTTGGTATCCCAGACACCAAAAAATTATCAACAACCAAAGCGGACAAATAAAACTAGACCTCCCATGGAAACCCAAGGCTTGGTTTAGAAAGTATTGGCCAGACACTCCCACATACCTACACCTCATGGTTCTGACAGTCCTACTTTATCTACCTTGAAATCCTCAAATAACATAGGGTGTTTTGAAATCAAGTTCCTCTAAATATTACCTTCTTTGATACCATTTTTTCATTATTTAACCTAGGTTGGCCCCAAATAGGTCACTTGAGCTGATCCGTAACATGCCCGAAGGGTGTTCCCAATCCTAACGGGCTGGAAACTAGTGTTGGGAATCAACAGAATACACAAAGGGTAAGAGTTATCTTAATAAAAAAATAAAATGAATAGTGTAAATATAATCAAAATTACCCAATATATATATCAAGATTCAAACAGAACACCCTTTATACAAAAATGAAAATAAAAAAACTGCTCAATGAAACCCAAAATGAAACCTAATGACACAACATCTCTATGTGACCCTAAGTCCACTCTTTGACACCAAATATGATTATATCCCAAGGTGATCAATACAAAATTTAAACCTATATAAAAAGTTAAAAACAATAAATAATTATAATCATGACTTTTAAAACTCAGTAAGTGTGACTAAACAATTTATTCCCAATGAAACTCTTTTAAAATAAAAGAACCATATACTTCAAGACTGAAATACATTATATGAAAGTAAACTTTTCCACTACATTTCCACATTAAAACTAATCACGGTTCCTTAACCTTTTTCATTTCCAAAATATAATTTCTTCTCTAAGAAACAACCATTTACATTTTTAAAAAATGAAGTTATGCTTTTATTTCAAAATCGGAACAAGATTTTGAATAACATTTCAAAGAGAAACAATTCTCTATAAACACTAGAAAACCCATTTTTCATTTTTATCAAGAAGTTGCACTATTAAAAATATCAATAAAAATAACTATAAAAATGGTAAGGGAAAATATCAAATAAGGGTAGCCAACCCATCATGCATCTCAATCATCCATTGTAGGCAACTAAGTACAAATAGACATGGAAGGAACCTAATAGATCATGACTGATCCATAAAATACTATACATATTGACTCATCTTAGAAATAATGTGTCACTAGATGACATCAAATAATCCCACATTCTTGGACACACCCTACATGGTACAGATCGAGGGGTGCCATACTTTAGCAATAATAATAAATACTCCTTTTCTTTGGGCCATTAGCTAGTGTGTAACCTAACTGGTGCAGCAATCATTCTTAGAAAATTCAATATATATATCAGGTTCTCCATGTCAAAATCATATAATAGGGTGATATATTTGATTACAATAAAGCATCCAAACACATTCACTTATATTATTATTCACACAAAATGTATCAACTGAGTCACCATAAGGATCAATCTCTTTTCATACAACTTATAAATCTCAAAGGAGTGCACACCAAGGATCGTTTATTCCATGAAAATTAATTGGGTCATAATGATTCCTCATAGAGTACATTTTACCCATTCAATATTTATATAAATTAGTCAAGACGATTTTCCAAGGTGAGTTTTCATATTAAACACTTTCACCATTTTCATAAGGTTCCCAAACGGGCCATTAAGCACTCTTGACAAAACCATCACTTTAAAAAACCAAATCCACATTCCCAAAAAGGTTTAAATTCACCATTTACAATTTTAAAACCATTTACTAAAATCCCATTTTTGAACATTCATGTTACATTTCCAAACCAAATCCATTATAACGAAACACCTTCCAAACAGCCCACACATTACCTACACAAGCCAATCCTTTTTCAAAGGCCAAGTACACGTTTACTTTATATCCAAAACCACTTTGTAAATCCCTTAATGGAACCAAAAACATCACTTCACACATCACAAATATTTTTACAAATCCAAACCATGCTTAATAATCCAAAAATCATAAGAAAAATAGAATCGGGATTTTGACCAAACACTTGGTGTGTACATTTATAATATAACAACGTCATTTATCACAAAACAAGGAATAAACCAGCACCTTTCACACCAAAAAATAATTTCAATAATCACACAAACCTGTTTAGAATACAAGGGATTTGACAAAGGAAAGAAACCAATGAATACAAAATTATAAAGAAATGTGAAAAGGGAAATCTATCGCAATCTCATGGCACCTCAATAACACACACTCAAAAACACACTAAAATGGTTATATGAGCCAGTATCTATTAAGAGGAACATTGAAAAACAAGACCCATGACATAAATCAAGGGAAACACAGACCCTAGATCCACATAACCATGAGATAAGTAGATCTCAAGATAAAATGAAACAAATGGGAACAAGGAGAAGAGAGGAGTTGGTTTAACTTGAATATCTATCCCCAAAATTTGAATAAATCATAGATCTACACCAAGGGAGGAAGGTGGGGGCTTGGATAACAAAGTAAAAGAACCACTAGGGTCGCACGCACCATGGAGAGTATAAATGGGTCATTTTGGGTTAAATTCCCAAAAGGGTTTGGGTTGGAATTTCATAAATTTTTAGATGTATCTAGTTCGTTCATTTTGGCTGCACGGTTTACCAAATTGTGCATTGATCATGTTCCCCACACTAGACACACTTGGTAACTCTCACGAGTTGGCATCATGGTTTGAAATCCATGTGTCATCCTTATGGAATGGTTCGGTCCCAATATAGTGGCTACCCACACGCTTTAAGTATGGTTTCACTAACAAGGCATGGGTTTTGTTCCCTCAACTAGAAGTACCACAAGGCCAGTATAGTTTCATAGATCATGCATCATGGTTTACCCAAACCATGCACTAAACATTTCCCAAGGAAAAACATTCTGAAAATCAAAATTTAAACCCATCACACCTGAAACACGTGATCCAAGACCATATTTGAAAGGTAAACCAGATTGGAAGTCAAAAAGAAAAATTTGGGTTTTATATTAATGTTTAATAACATTAATTTGTAATTATATATAGTAAACCATGATATAAAATTATATCATTGACAACGTAGGTGGTGAGACTAACCAGGACAAGAATATTATCAAATCTATACATGTGTATAGTTATGAATGTGATTTATTTTTAAAAATGACATTATATTGTATGAATAAATATATTAGTTTTATTATTTTATATTTTTGGACTATATATGAAGATATTTTGATTTATAATATAATATAATAGTTAAAATGAACTATGCCACTTTCGTAGAGGCAGTAGTCCGAACGTACGCACAACTGAAAAGTTTGTTTATATAAACATTAATGTGGATAAGAATTGTTCCATATTTATTTAAAATTATTAATTTATTAAATATTATATTTATTTATTAAATACCCCCTTTGAATTAGTTTTTGAGGATTTTATGAATAATAGATTACGTCACTTATGGACGCAGTAAATAACATATAAGACAAGTGACATTTCATTTTTCAATTGGTTGGTTTGGGAGTAAAAAAATGTATATTACATTAGTATAAAAACATTTAAAAATATTATTAATACTAATGTGGTCATAATTTATTTTATATAGTAATATTTTGGTCGTGAAGTAAGAAAATAAATTATGGTGGTCAGTTTAGAATAGTACTTCTCGATTTGGATTTTCTCCATTGGGTTACACCATAAGTCTCCTTAGCATGTATTTTTGAAAGAAAAAAGGATTCTAGTAAATAGGGAGAATATTTTAGAGAGACTAGGGTAGATTTTTCATCAATATAAGACTTCAAAATTAGAGGATAAATGTTGTGGTGATTATATCCTTTTAAAAGAGAGGAAGTGACTTTATTTGTAAATACCCATTACATTTAAATAATGCAATGACACTATTAAAAGATCATTGATTAAAAAAGAGTTATGTAATTATTTTTTTGGTTAATAAGGTATATTAATCTTTGAAAAATAATTTTTACAAATTTTTCAAACATTTTTCATGTCTTTTAGAGTTGGATTTTTATATTTTATTATTTCTGTTTTTACATTGGTAACTATTTTTTTCCAAAGAAAATTATATTTTATTAAAAATATAATATAATCACAATTATCAAATTTTTATAATAGTACCCTAAATTTACTAATCATAAAATTTAATTAATTTTATAAATAATACAAAAATTACTTTTAAATTAGAATATTTAATATATGGAAAATCAATTTTATAAGAAAATATGTTTTTCACCATTATGTTTTATTAATCTTTTATAGCATTAACTAAAAATTCAATGAGTTATGATATTTATTATATATGTGAAAAAAATATTTCATATTCATTTCTACTATAATTTTTTTGTTTTTCATATAAAAATTGCATAATATTATGAAATAATTATTTAAAAATAACCCTTTCATCATTATCAGGGTCATTAACTTTAATGTCATTTATGATAGTTTGATGCATTAAAATTACAATAACCTTATTATATAATATAAAAATTATGACATATAATATTAATTACATTGTTTTATATTTAATTTTTAGAACTAATGTGAAATAAAATTTAATGTTTGTAAATAATAACATTTCCTAGTGAAAAATAATTCCTAGGATTGAAAAATGATATACGTGGGTATTATAAAAAAATAATTTTATTTTTAATTGAATATTTTACTTTATAAATATATATTTTTGTGAAAAAATATTTCAAAAACTTCTAATATGTTTTTGGGTCATGATAAACTCAAAATTGTCACGATATCAGCTAAAACTAGTATGTGTCCACTATTAAAATAAAAAAATTATTTCACTAAAATTTCAAAAAATCGTCCAAAGATAATATTTAAATAATTCATACAAAAATAATGGTAATTTTTTTAAATTAAACTAAAATGTTAAAATGATAACAATTTATATTTAAAAAATCCCTTTTAAAACATTAAGTTTCCTAAATCCTATTTTATATGATATATTAATTTATTAAAATATTCTTATTTAATAGTTGATTAATTATTCATATTTTTTTAATAATATTCATCATCTCTGTCACAGGTCAGTTTATTTCAGAGTTTCATGTGGAATAATATATCCATACTATGTTTATTTATAGAAATATATGAAATCAGATGGCATTATGTTTCCCCAAATTAAAAAATTTCAACCTTAAAATTTAATTATAACATAACAATAACAATACATAAGGTTATATGAAATATAATCATGATTTAATGTATAGATTTTAATTAGATTCAAACCATTCTATCTTATGAAAGACTGGGAAACATATATTTTCCCACATAATAGGAATATACTATGATTCTCAACCATTTATTGCACGTATGCATTTATGTCATCATATTAGGAAATTATAGTGACATAACTTCTATATGTTCATTTTTAAAATCATGTTACCAAAAAACTATTATGATAATATCTAGTTAAATCCCATTAAATGATCATATGATTATGAAAACTAAATCAAAATATGTCTTCTAGAATGAAACAATCATTTCAAACTAATAATATTTTAGTTGAACTGTAATATAACTGGATCATCCTATCACTCTTTTTATTTTAACCTTAGTTTTCAATGGTAATTTGCATATTAGGTTTTCATTCATAACTGTTTATATGTAATATCAAAAACATCAATTTAAATCCTTTGTTATGGTTTGTAAAGAGTGACTAAATTTCCAAAGTATATCCCCTTGTAGTGTATATAACGGTGTGGATTTTTAATTTAACTCTTCATGAACTAATAAACTTCAGGCTGATAGTCAACCATCATTTTTATAGGTGATTACACCAGGTTTAATATATTCCACAATCATATATGGATTCATATATCAAAACATTGATATAATTTCATGGAAAATAATAAATCTCTATTTATCCAAAATTTTATAATGTTATCATATACATATCCTTATCTGTAAGGTTTTAACTAAACAAATATTTTCCTAATGTAGGGCCTCGAACTATTTTTCCACTCAAATAGGTCTATGGGAAGGTTGGCCACTGAGCCTTAGGCTCACCTCCCTATATTCCAAAGGCTGTCGACTAGAAGTGAGGGTGTAAATGGGTCAAAATGGGGAGACTATACACTCTGGTGATGATAATGATAGTGGTAAATGTATATATATAATTAGTAGAAAATAAAAATCATAAGAAGATTGGACTGATAACCTATCATTCCAGAAGTAGTAATAAGAAATAGAAAAATCATAAACAATAGTAGTAATAAATAAGTTCTAAACATTCTATTTTTATAATAAAACATCACAAGATATCCTTTATAGATAATCATGAATAATTTTTAGGTCATAAAAATAATAAGAATAAAGGGTCTCCCATGGAATACAATAATAGTACATACATATAAGAAAGTTGATACAATAAGTAAGATCCAAAAGATAAACTATAACTGGTTTAGAAGCCTCCAAGGTTCCCTTCCATCAATCCCACAGAAGATGTTTGACATGATCCCTATGTTCCAACTCCTGATCTTGGTTCATTACATTATCATAAGAGAATAAAGACTACACTCATCCCCATTGTCTCAGGTAGGGTGTGAGGATAATCACAGTATGCCCCCTCCAATGTGTGTGTATCCTTCATCATTGATAAATTAAGTGTTTACTAAAAATAGATAAAGCAGTACATGCACATCATATAAATACACATTCCTCCCCTATTCTCAACAACCACAAGGAAAACAAACACATTCTTCAACCATCATGGGTATCATGGTAGTGGAGAGGATTCTTATCATATACCTGATCCATCCCCTAATTTATAAATAATATAATATCCCTTATGAACATTTTATAATAGTATCACGACCCCAAGTCCCATACCACACCTCGACCTAATAATTTATTTTATTTTATTCTTTTCTTGATGGTTGATCTTCTTATTGAAGTTTGGGTTGAGTTACGGTTTGAAATTTTATGTTTTTTTATTTTTTGGGTGTCTTTTTGGCTTGTGCATGGTTTGTATGCACAGTTTGGAGGTTAATCATGCAGACTCTTATGGTATAGGGTGTTTCCATCTCAAATTCTTATTGCATGGTTTGGAGGTTAATCATGCAAACTCTTAAGGTAGAGGGTGTTTCTAGCTCAAATTATAATTTCACGGTCTGACATTCATGTTCTAATTGTGTCTTAGTACAAACCATGTGAGGACTAGGGGAAACTTTGTGGATTTTGGTTGGTGTCTAGGTTATGGAACACAACTTGTGCATGGTTACGATAAACCATTCGTTAAGTGTACGTGGAGGCTCTAAAATTTGACAAAACTGAATCACATGTTTGGTGCACATTAACCCAAACTGTGCATCCAAACCATGCGGTGTGCCCCTCTTTTCCAGTAGGGTGTGCGTGGTTTGTCAAATCACTCAGAAAACCCATGAAATTTTCCCATATCATTAAAATTGTTAAATTCAAATAGTTTCTATCTTGTGTTTTAACACCCAATTTAGTATTTCCATCCATTATTCTACCTAGGGGAATAATGTGGATCTATAAATCCCTCATCTCTTTCTCTTATTCCAGCATTGAATCTCCTCCAAGGTTTCTAAGGTGAGTTTCTCCATGTTCTTTGTTAATTTCATCATATTCTCTATTTCCTCTCATTGGTTCATAGTGTTTTCATGGTGATTTTCCTCTGGGTCGAACCCTAAGGGTTAGGTTTGACGTGTGACTTGATTTCCTTGATGTTAGGGTGTTCTTATTGTTTGTCAGGATTGATATTTCCTTCTCCTAAAGTTTTTTTCATTCGAACATCATTGAGGTAGGTGTTTCCATCCATTTCCTTTCTGTCACATTTAGTTGATGCTTAAAATTTTCTTTAATACTTTTAAAGTGTTATAGTCTTTCTTATGATGTGTTAATATGACCTTTTTTGGTTTTCATGATGTAAAAATGGGGTGAATTGGTTTTCTAAGGGTTTTCTTAATTATGATTATATATAAATTCACACAAGGTGTTTTTTAAAATTATAATTGGTTTTTAAGGTTGAATTCGAGTGTTTTGGATGGTCATTAACCTTTATTAGTCGATGTTAAATTGATTTGGTTGTGAATTGGGTGTCGTTTGTGGGAATTGGTGACATTTATGGTTTGATGCTTATGTGTGGTTTGTCGGGTTTGGTGGAAAAGAAAGTGGTGTTTAATCAAAAAATGGTTTTTGGGTTCTCTCATGGATACTTTGAAAGTATCAATAGATCTTGTCACATCCATATGTTCATGGGGTTCACATATGGATGGGAACAAAAATGAAAATAGTCATTGACAAGCATTCTTAACTTAAAACCTAGATTTTAAAACACTTATCACCCCTCCCTCCTTTCTTCTTCAACCCTATTCTTCTGAAGTGGTTCCTCTAAACCCTTAGTGATTTTATAAAGGCCCCTTGGTTTCAATTGGCTCAAATGTGGTTCCAAATTTTTTGTTATAAATCATTGCATGTTTGGCACATTTAGTTGTGGTTTGGTAACTAAATGAGATAAAGCCCTAATGTTTATGTGATATAAAGTCTTAGTTGGCACTTTGGTGTGACTTGATGTGATACGGGTCCCTATATGGTTGATTCATCAAGGTAAGGTTCATCTCATAGATGTTTTCAGTGTTTGGGCTAGGAAAATATGGTGGCAATGGGTTTCAGTTTGAGGCAGGCATGTGAGGACCTTCCCATTCACTATGTACTATTATCATTTGATTCATGGGCGTCATTTAGTGGGTTGAGTGATGGTTTCTTATCCACCTTGTTTAGATAGATTGGTACCCCTTGGATTAGATGAGGCCCGGTGGGATGTGTCATCGAGTTCTCTAGATTAGAGTTTCTAATTTTTTATTGATTATGTAGTTGCACCATATGATGGAAGGTGTGTCTGATCTGAGTAAGTCCATGGATTTTTTGTAGATATATTTAGGGAATTCACATGAATAACTATCTATAGGTTTTATTTATTTCTATTTCTAATTGGATATTAGACATATTAGTCAATGTATTCTTGTTTTTCTCCCTTTAATTTTTTAATATCCCTTCTTACCACATGGAATGTATTTTTTATCGTTGTTTTGGGTTTTGAATAGGGTTTTGAAATGTGAACCCATTTTGTAAAATGTAAATTTGTGTGTGTGTTTTTAGAAAAGGAACTTGGGGAAGGATTTTCTTATTGAATTGAAAAGATTTATAACCTATTTTATAAATGTATTTCAACTAGTGTTTGAAAACATTTTTAGGAAAGAAAATGAATAGAATATATGATGATTACCTACAGATATGTTGTATGATTACAAATTACCTGTGCCACTCGACATTACAGACCCATGATATTTTGTAGGATCAGGTTTCCAGTTCTATTTTCCTTTCATTCAGGTCAGTCTTGTGGTTAGTGGTGACAAAGAGGTTATGTAGAGATCTTATTTGTTTGGTTTAGTTTTATTTTTTTATGCAGTTTCAATTTTCTTCATTGGTTTTTATATCTTCATTAGTTTTGTATATTTTTTTATGTGTATTTATTACCAGTTTTGTTTTGTGCTTAGTTTGGTTATTGATCATGGTTGTTTGGTAATAAATCCTTCCCATTTGATTTATCTTTTTATTCATGGTGCCAGTTTCTATCCTGGGATGATTGGAACTGCCTCTCAAGAATTTCCTTGAATCAGGTCATGTGTCAGGTTGGTTAGAATATGATCTTGGTTAATGAAAAAATTGTATCATAGTATCCTTTTTTTATTTTTGGTTTTAGGTATCTTGGATATTAGGACTCTCAGGACATGATAGATAGGAATAGGAATGATTTCCTGATCCCTTTCTCATTATGATCTTCAATATCCCAAAGGTAGTCCAAGAATTAAGTCTTTGTTTTTATTTTGGTTTGGGTGTATGGGGAAATAAAATGTTGGTGATTTGGTTTCATGATATGATCTCAGATGGATTAGTGAACCATCTGTAGTCCAAGTGTACATTTCAAGATCCCTTTTTTGGTTGGTTCTTACTTGGTGCATGGCCCACTAACCATGTTGTTGGGTTATACATGGCTACTAGTTCTTTATTTAAAGAGTTTTATGTGAGTTATGTTTTTTTAGATTAGTGAGTAGACTTTTAAAATAAAAATGGTTTTTGGAAATGATATTTTTATAAGGGAAATTATTTTGGGCATGGGTTTGTGTAAAATCAGAATTTTATGTTTGAGTTGGATTGGGAAAAAATGGGTTTCATTATACGGATAGTGGCCTTAGAAGAACGTAGTTCTAGAAATTAGAGCCAAATGGTGGTTTTGAAAAGTTGATTATGGTTTTTTTATACAGTTTGGCATATGAGATATTTGTTTTAGATGGGATAGTTTTTTATTTGAGTTTTGTTTGATGTTGATTTTGGTTTTGTTTTTCTCTTTTGTTCAGAATATTCCACCCAAAATAGTCCCTAGGTTTTCTAGTGGGTCTCATCTAGTTTCTGGGTCATCTCAATCATTTCCTATTTTTTGCGGTGATCATGGTAAATTTTAGGTAGTGGAATGGCTTGAGGAAGTTTGTAGTATATTTAGATCCTTAGTAAATCCCAAAGCTATTAGGGTCTTGGATGTTTTGATCTCATTTGAAGGTCAAGCCTTGGACAGGTGGAGGTGATCATATTGATATCAATGAAATATCGGATGTCTTGTGAGGTGTTTAAAACCACTTTTTTCTAATAGTTCATACCATAGGAGGTTAAGGAGAGGAATGTGGTGAATTTGTTGAGTATTTTCTTCTGAATCTTTAGTTGGGGCACGTGCATCCATCTGTGGGGACGTGTGGGTGGTTTCCCCACATTCCTAATTTCCAAAGGCGGGCAGCATCCATCACTTCTTTAGAGTTGTTTTCTCCTAAATCGAAATGGGATGAGGGGATTTTGGTCTCTCCTTTTGGAAATTCCTCATTGTAATTTTCCTCCTAGTCTGGGTCTCCCTTAAATATTAAGACGTTGTTCATGAAACTCTTACAAGTGCCATATCTTTGTGGATGTTGGTTAATGACACTACTTCTGTCAGGACATTCCAAGGGGTCAAGTCAGGGCAGAAACCTTTTGTTAGAGGAGTAGTCATGTTGGGAATCACTAGCATGTCTATGTACTAGAACACTGGTACACCTAGATTTCCCCTTATGAGAGGTATTCTTGATGGCACGGAAGCTCGAGTAATCCCACATCAAGTACATGGAATTGAATTCTATAGGCATGTATCCAAGGTTTTCCTTGGCTTCCCATTTTTAACACAAGGTATACCATGAGTTTAACATCTAGCAAAGATAGATCGGACTGATCAGAACACTGATGTGGGTGGATCATATGGGTACATCCATTGGAGGGAGCACCTTGAAGGTTTACTAGATAGGTGGATCAAGACTCCCAATGAGGACAGATCTGAGGTGGTGTGTCTCATATAGGGAAGATATCACACTGTGACGGCTGATCTCGACACCCCAAAGGGAGGATTGAGTATTATTGGGTCCTGATAAAGGGGACACCAAGGTTTACCATTGGTTGGGATTGAACCTCAAGGAGGCCTCCTACTTAATTTGTATAGAAGACATGGATGAATACTAATTTATTTCAATAGGTTGAATCATGGGATTGGGGTGTACGCAATGGAAAACAACTCGAAGACATGCTGGGGATTACGCGTGGCTAGTGGCCTGGATTCTACAAAGGAGAAATGAGATGAATGGGGATTTACATGTGCTTAGATACCCAAATGGATGGCATGATTTCAATGGGATGTGGCGGCCTGGGTGGAATTAGGATAGATACAGATGGATTGTCGAAGGATGGAATGACTGGGGGGTGGAACTGAGGAATAGTGTGAAGGTTATGGTGTTGGGATCAAACCTCGAAGATGTTTCCCATATATCCCCATGGTAGGGAACCTAATTCCATGTAGTTCTAGAATGGGTGATGAGTCACCTAAGGAGGTGGCTCGTGAGAATGGGAACATGGATGGGACCCGAGGGAAGTGGAAACAAAGAGTTATGGCATGATCTTCTCGAAAAACAAAGGCTTGAGGTAGATACTTGGATCGGACATGGTGGTTGTATTGAACCTCAGAGAGGTTTCCTACATATCATTATGGTTAGGAATAAAAGTATATGTAGTTTAGGATGGGGAATTGAATCAGAGCACACACAAAGGACTGAACCCTGACAACATGCTAGGGCTTAGGCATGATTAGAAGCCCATATCTAGAGGGACACTATGGGTTGGAGGATTATGGATTAATTATGGAGATTACGCATGGTTAGCAGCACATGAACTGATCTGACACCACTAAAGGGAGGACCAAGTATGTGGGTCCCAAAAATTGGGACTCCGGTGTTTACTAGTTTTTAGGTTTAAAACTCAGGGAGGAATCTTACGTGCCCTTTATTATGAGATAGAGATAAAAAACCCACACAGTTACAAAGCATACAGATTATCATCATGTGGAACAAATGGGGAATACAGTTTAACATCACATGGGATGAGGGTAAACTGTTGTGAAGTGGTCAGGAATAATGGGTAACGGGTTTGAACCATGAGAAGGCTTCCTACGTACCTTTCTTGAAAAGGGGAAAGGATCAAAGTCTACGTATTTCTATAGGATGGGGTATGGGGCATACATACTAAGGCATCCCAAAGAGGATGGCATGGTAGATGCATTCTCTAAGCCCACATGAGTCATACTTGGTGAGAGAAACAAGAGGCAATAAATACCTGACGATCATGTTGTGAAAGGTTCATCTACAATGAATGGAGTGAGTATTACACATGATTAGGAACCCAAATGGGATACAGGGGATTACTCCAAGAGGGATTCCTCGAAAGGGGTCCAGATATATGATGAGGATATGGCCACCATACCCAGAACACCCTGTCAAGTTGGTTCAGGTATTATGTAAATACTACTCGAGGTGCGCATGGCGACAAATATCAAAGGGAGAGGGGGTGAGAAGGCGCTGGTGCCCACCCCCTTCACAAACCTCTCTGTACATGTCTTTTATGCAGTGATCATAGTTTAACATCATGAGTTGTGGATGTAGGTGCTTGGCATTTTAACATCCTTTAGCTCAGACTGTGAGGATTCACTCCCCACCCCTAGGACATTCATGAATTATACCAATCCACTCTTGAGGGAGGGAAGGCACAAGTAATGACATATGGTAACGGGTTTGTTTATTGACCCATTTGTGGGTCAACATTAGCATTTCTATGCAAAGAAGAAATAGTTGTTAGTGTGCCTGTGTTAAGAAGCATGAGGCAAAGAAACGCAACTTGAAGCACCACCCAATAGACATTATAATAACTTTATACAAACCTATAGGGCTTCATGGGAGAAGGTTTCATGAAGCAAGAGGCCTCTCAGAGAGGGGCTTCACAAAGCTCGTGGGATTTCAGAGCAGAGGGGATCACATAGAACATGGCTTCGTAGAGGCCATAGGCTTGCAAAGAATAAGGGATCATAAATCACATGGCTTCATAGAGCACATGGGCTCATGGAGAACATGTCTTCGCAGAGCTCGCAATCTCATAGACGATAGGGCATGTAGAGAATAGGGGATCGAATAGGTTATGAATTCACAAAGAGGAGAACTTTGTGAAGCATAGTGCCCTAGTCTAAGCATGGAGTACACATGTTTTTGGAGGGTATATCATGAATCATGGGTGATTTTTAAAGTCTTGAGTACCCAAAGGGGCATCCTTCCTTTGCGATGGCCAATAGGATTCATGAAGGGTATACCTTCTTCAAACTGGGTAAGATATGATCAATGTAAAAGGGTTTTCTCAATTCTCAAGCATCTCGGATGATTAATTTTCCTGGTTTGTTCATAGATAAAAGAACGCTTCATGATTTGGGAATTTAGAAGACAAAAGGTCAGGGTCTTGATCCATTGGAATAGGGGAATTTGGGTATTTATAGGTTCCAGGGGGCGTGATTCTCTATGGTTTCACCATGAAATATCTTTCACTCTACCATTAGTGGTAGATTTCATCAAGTTTCTCAGAGACATGAAGTCGTCCTTTATCCCCTCCATGGTTTAGAGGCTTATTTCATTCCATTTTCAGTGGTCATAGAGGCTTTCATTAATTACGTCGTAGCCACATATTTGATAGTCACTTTTCTCTACAGCGAGCATAGAGAAGTCCTCAGATTTTCACCGATTGTGGTGTTGAATGGGTTTTCAAGGGTGCATCTCAAAGTAACTCCATTGCCACCATTTAGTGTCCTTTATGTATTTTTCCAATGCACGTATTCTGGAACCAACAAATTTCCCCCTTGGGATTGGAGCCAATAATAAAATGTGGGTTGAATTATGATGGTAGATCACCAAAATTTAAGCAAATCACGAAGTGGAAATGTGATGAGGATGTGTAATGCACAGTCTGAGAGAACCATGAAGCTCACCAAGGTGTGGTGCACATTAAATATTAAGGGTCATTGCCTTTAAATAGAAGACAAAGACCCATTTTTTTCTTCACCTTTCTCCACATCTTTGTTCTTGATCTCTCTATTTTTGAATCTCCAATCTCTCCACGATCACACTTTGTAAACAAGGTTCTTCTTCTACTCTGTTCCATACAGTGATTCCTCAAACTCAGCAATCATGTGTTCCATGAAATTTGTCTACAAGCTCTGTGGTATAACACTATGTCCAGTATCTACGATTGACCTCTACGATTGAGATTTGAGATCAAGCTCTATGAACCAGAACAAAAAATACTAAATTCTTGCGACAAAATGGCCAACCAATAAGCTGCTTGGTGGGTCCTCGCGGATGCTTCTTGAAGGGAAGAAATGGTAGATAATCTGTTCATCAGGGAATATGTGAAAAGCCATTAATACCATGAATCCCTAGTAGATATCCTATTGGAAATCCAAAAGAACTATCTTCTATGAAAAATATTGCATATTTATGGCTTTGGTCTGAGAGATGACATTCTCAACCCTGAAGCAATTAGGGATGAACCAACTTACTAATTAAGTAGTATGTCACGTCAGCACCAGTGGTTCAAGGCTACCGACGGTCATACATGGGAAGACCAGACACCTTTCCTTGATGACTTTCTGTGTAACCATGTCAACAATGTTGATAGGAAGGTTCTAGAGATAAAGGTATCTCCCCCACAGTACCATACCATCATCAAGGTAGCTTTGGGGGACCTGGAGAAGGGGTGGACCGATTTTTGGGACCTATTCTAGGGAAGTAATTTTAGAGAGAATTGGGCCTGGGCTTTCTGGGTTTATGCATCATGTGAGGAATTCGAGGAAGATCTGAAGAGAGTAGGGTTGTATGAAGCTTTGTGGGCCTTCCAATTCCACATTTATCTGCTGAAACACATGATGTCATAGAAAATGAGTAGGTAGTCGTCGAGGACCAACATGTTTCAACTTCACCATGGGGAGGTTGGAATCATCCTCTAGGACCTTCACAATATCTCGGGGATTCCAATATTAGGGGTGATTTATAACGAGTTCCTCCCCGTGGAGAACACTTGGGGGGATCCAGATCAAATTCCACACCTAGAAAAGGCACTAATGGATCTAGTTTTGGGTGCAGACAAGCAGTTTGTGGGGGAATTCCATTTTAGGTTATGGTTTATTCATTTCATTAAATTCCTAATAAATCCTAATGTTTTAGTAGAGGAGGCACCTAGGAAGAAACCGGTTATGCCTCCCACCCACCCATAGGGAGCCCAGCATAGTAAAGATAATTCTTATTAGAGAACCCTAGAGGACATCCATTGGAAGATATGGGGATATACTGTCAACACCAAGCAGTAACTGGTGGTTAGGATGGCTAGAATTATCTCTGCACTTATCTCTAGATGGATGTTTCCGGTCTGGGACACAAATATGGGTGTCTGACTGAGAACTTTCATTATGGAATTTGTGATGATGATGGGGGAGCATTTCAACTTTGGGATCTCGGTGCTGTACAAGATGTACATAGTGATGTGGCATGTCATTGAGGTAAGAAATCCACATTGGGTGTGAGGACTGCTCCATCTTTTGTATGGATGGATAGCGGTGCACATGGGAGTCCGTGAATATTTAAACCCTATTTCCCCTCCTAGATCAGACTTTCGACCAGCCATTCTGAATGTGGTGGGGAGATTTCCAGCCAAGATGACTCCACCACTGGTGCTGAATAGCATCTGCAAAGAAAATTAATTCAACTTTCATCCATTTATGTTGCCAACATGTGTATTCACTAATGACGTCCAGGGAACTGAGGAGCATCAGTCCTATCTCTTAGCGTTCTGAGGTAGAGTTTTAGTGGAATGGATCGATCATGAGCCTATCTGGGAGCCGTACACCCTGCATTGCTTTGTGAGGTAGTTCTGGTGCATGAAGAGGATGACTCCACAAGTCTATCGGGGTGTATTCTAGAAGGAACATCCATGATTAATGAGGTATATGTGGATCATGTTCATGTGGGATGATGGGAAAATATAGAATGAGTTGCCTCCTCCCAGAGCTGTCTACGGGCTAGTTAAGAAATATTCTGAGGGCTGGGAGGTATCCTACCTAGTGTAAATGTTGAAGGAATGAACCGTCTTTGATGGTGATGGGGTGCCTCCTCAACCTTGAGTCATGGTCCAGAAAGTGGAAACATCACACTGTGACAGTGGGGCTATAGTAGTGATGAGTCAAAAAACTCCAGGACCTGTAAAGAGTGGGAGTCAAGCGGTAGAAGTGGACTCGGTGGTCCTAAATGAGTAGAGCTAGCAGGAATGGAGGCCACCAAGGGGGTTCCATGGGATATCCACTCAGTCTCCTGGGAAGGGGCTACACCACATTGACATGCCCAAGGATACTGTTTTTCGAAGGATTGGGACACCTAGGAAGTCAAAAGAAAATTCCTCATTCTTTCTCAAATGTGGAACCACCTTAACCATCTCGAGATAGATCTATCAGATATCAACCATGCTAAGGCCATATTTCTAGTGTCTCAAGAAGAAGGGGAGAAATACATCATTGAGTTAGAGGACATTGTGCACTCTCGAGGTAATCTTTATCCAATTATGTACTGGTTGAGAGTACTTATTAACAAAACAGTCCCACTACAGTTTTTTGCTATTGAGTTGAGGGAGCTCTTCCCCTTACCCTAGGAATCAAAAGATTCCTCCTAGGGGGGGAAGAAGCTAGTAGAGGAATCCCTGTAGAAGAAAGTAAAGTTGAAACCTCAGAGCTAGAATAGTTTTCTGAAGCACTTGAGGTAAACCCTGATCCATTTTTTTGTGGTCCTCATGGCTTTCTCAATTGAAATTTTCCCAATGCAGGATAACATCATATGTAAAACTTGTTCTCGCATGATAAAAGATGTAGCTTTGGGGTTTGTGCTTATGGAAAAGGAGATTGCAGAATACTATAGGGTTGTAACACCTATTGTGGTTATCTTAGAGTATTTAGAGTTTCCAACCATATATGGGGGGCCACATCCTAGGATTTTGATAGCAGAATCTAAAGAGAGAGACCAATTATTCGATCTTTGTAGGTCCTCTCCTTTGCAGAATCTATAATTGTTGTCCATTGAACCAGGCCAACTTAAATCCGTGTATTTCAACATGCAGAGCTCATCAAATGGTGTGGGCCACCCTAGTGAGGATAGTTGGGGATCTTGGTTCTCTTTTTCCTAGGGGAACACTGATCTTCATGGAATCAAACACTCATACTGACCAGACTAAAGTGATGACATCAACAGATAAGACCGAGGGTAGGACTAAACCTAAGACTATCGAGGTGGAATCTGGTAACAAGGATCAACCCGATGACATAGAACCCAGCCTATCTGATAGGACACCCGAATAAGACCCTATTAATGAATTTCTGGAGTTTTTTTCCAATATAAGAACCTTCTAACCCAGAGGACCAAGACGGCACTTCTTCCGATGAAGAGGATATCAGGTTCGTTCATCACTAGTCATGGAAACAGATCAAGTGCTTCATCAAGGAGACCCCACAAACATAGTGGATAAAATGGATGGGAATACTTTTTTCTCATATGCATAAACTACACGTTGTAGGAGTGGATGCCTGACATCCTCATATTCTCATTCAAGATAACATTGAAGAGAAAATATGGTAACATGACTGCGGACTCGGTGTCAGTGGGAAGCAGAGAAAGTTTATCAATATCAAGAAACTTCAGGAAAATGAAAAAGAGACCCAATTCTTAAGGGTGCGGGTGAACGAAAATTCTACTTTCCTTGATGCACAATCGGAACTCATATTGAAATTGAAGGCACAATTTATAGATTATGATGAATAAATGAGTCAATCATCCCAATAGATGGATATTATCTGAGATAATGAAGATAAGGCTAAGATCATGGCTGATGAACTACACTCCATTTCTATTGAAGAGGAGCGTGATATTAAAAGGAAAAAAAATCAGGGATTCCCTAATCCAGAGAGTGGAGAAGCTGGGAATCTCCATTGAAGAGGTGAACCCATCTATCGGAGGGGTGAATCCTTGGGGGTTGTAATTTGCACAATCTTACAAACATACATTCATGCTTGCTTGTTTATTTTTGTTTTATGCATGATTCCCATTATATTCATTGATTATTGTACCTCAATAATATCTTTTAAATATCCAACGATTAATCGTTAAGATTACATGTATCATGCCCGATGTGGGAAACAAGGGATGGCCACATAATTATTCCCCTTGAGTACGAGAGTGCCAACCAGTCTCTAGACATAGAGGGTCTAAATGAACACATCGAGTTTACATGCAGAAAAGGGGGGACATGGTTATAGAATAGAATTCTCAAAATAGCCAAACTGCACTCCCCAAACATGCTCTAGAACACGAGTGGGATAATTCATGGGGTGTTAGAGTAAATCCAAAAAAAATGGGAATAAAGAATGTGAATTATGATACCCAAAATTTGGAACACAATGAGGTTGTAATAATGATATAGGATAGGTGTTCATCAAATTAGAAATAAAGTTTCCACATCATGTTATCCTGAAATGGGAACAAACAAACGAGGGCCAACCACTGACCACATTCTAAAACACAAGACCAAACATGAAGTGTCATCCGATGTCCTTCAGAACATTGGCCCAGGATGGTAGGCGAGGCTTAAGGCAAAGCATCCTAACCATTAAGGGGTTACTTTAGACATGAAATGGAATGGGGATCCGAAATAAGGGGCATGTAAAGCATGGTGAAGGAATGATGGGATTTTTGGATAAATTCCAACACTCTTGAAATTATGCCACTATGATGAAAGTACAATGGGCGAGAATATCAGTATGAATCAAAATAAAGCCTACTTTTGGGAGGGACCTCTATTGTGGGGACCAAAAATGTTCTATTGTTTTATGTTGTGTAAATGGGGATGATAAGAACATAGTTTAGCGTCATGCAGTGAAGACTATGAAGGAATATTTTAACATTGTATGATTAGGATGTTGCACATAGTTTAAGGTAATACTTCCAGGACCCTACCCAATAGTTTAAAGTCATGTTACATGGACTAGGAATCCATAGTTTAAGGTCATGGAGTTCATACCATGATTAGGGGAAAAGAACCAAGAAATTTAATGGTCATGGGGCAGGGATCGAGGCGAAATTCCTAGGCATCACTACGTATCCCCTAAGGATGTTAATTAATCCAAATGTGGTTCCTGAAGATGGTATGGTCAGAGACCAACACTGGTGAGGGAAATCCACTTTGGCAAGGAAAATTATGAATCCCATAATTATCATGGGGCATCCTGAACTTTTTCAGGGTAGGGACACAGTTTAAAGTCATACGTCAAGGACATGGGTACCCCAAAAAGAGAAATGTGTGGTATGGTTCATAACCTTATGTGAATGAGGACCAGAGAGGTTTGTACTATATCACATGTTCCAGAAAGGGATTTCGGGTCCGTAAAGGCTAATACAGGGAGTAAACCATTCAGTGGATGGACCCATAGATCATATTCACGAATGTCTCTATGTATCATGTAAGGGGATGAATCAAGCCTTACTTAGTTCTTTGTATTCTGAATAATTTAACATCATGTGGTGACGATGATAGTGTCCCAGTTTAAAGTTGTATGGTAGGACCAACGATTCACACTTTCTCGCAGATGGATATTACCCTACCACAACCCCTAAGCCTACATGATCCATGATCGATGTAGAAAACAAGGAGTGTTGTTAGGACTTCCACATCTAACGAGTGCATGAAATGGTGGAATGTAAATTTATGGTGGTCAAAATCCGGGATGATAAAACATTCCAACTTGATGTGTGTGAATGCAGGCAGGTAAAACACCAAAGGTGTCGAGAATCTGTAAAATGGAAAGGGGCGTTAAACATGTGATTCACAACATCCAATATTTGGGATGTAATGACAGTGGTGTGATGATGGAGGATAACTGTTGACTGTGTTCAAATCATAGAATCCAATTTGTGTTAGCCTATAATATGAACAAAAAAATGAGGGTTGACCGTTGACCATATTTGAGATGTGGGATTTTCATCAAATGTTTCTTCAAAATCCTTCGGGACATTGACCCAAGATGGTAGAAGATCTCTAAGTCCTAGAATGCATGTTGTTAGGGGGTCCTCTGGATGTGAAAGGAAATTAAAATACCAAATTAAATAATTTACAAAGCACAAACATTACCCATGAAGTTTAATCATCATGGTGGATGAATGCGTGGAGTGTTAATATCAAAGTAAGTACACGGCGTAGTTATCATAAACTCAACATGAATGAGGACTGAAAAATTCTGCACCACACTATGTACTTCTAGGAGAACCCAAGATAGAGGGATCCGAGGAGGTGAAATAGGTTATGACTGGACCACATACAGGAAGTCTGGGCATCACTATGTATCCCATTAGGATTGGAATTAATCTACATGTAGTTCCTGGAGGTGGTATGGAAGGATGCCAATACCAAAGTGGGTGATATACTCTTTTAAAAAAGAATATCGTAATTGTTTTCAAGATTAACTCCGTGCAAACATATATGGTATGAATCATAGTTTAAGGTTGTAGAGATCAGACCATAAGGTGCCTAGTTTAATGTCATGTGCATGGGACATGCCCGTGGAGTTTATTTTCGGGCGGTAAGGATAAAAAATAGAGAAATATCAAGAGAGTCACGTGGAGTGGTTACTGAAAACTCGACATGAATGAGGAAAACATTCCACACCACACCACATACTTCTGATGAAACTTAGGCCAAAATGGAACAAGAGGGTTCATGGTGATGTGGATGGACCACAAAAAAAAGTCAGGTCATCCCTATATATCCCTTAAGAATGGGAATCAAGCCACAAATAGTTCTCTAGGTGGTATGGTTGGAGGACAATACTGAAACGAGGCAACATATTCTCGAGTTTAGACATCATATGGATGGGTAATTTATCATTACACAGCTTGGGTGCATAAGGCATAGTTTAGCGTCAACCGATTAGGATGTAAGGGATCATAGTTTATGGTTATAAAGATCAAACCAAAATGGGGAGATTTATGAAGTGAAAATATGTGGCATGATGCCACAAAGAAACACGAAGTGAATAGGGAAAAGTTATTATGCACTGCATTAAAAATTTCCAAGTGAACGCACATAGTTTTGAGTCATAATGCATGGACTATGGGATCAGATCTCCTAGTTTAAGGTCATAGAATTTTGACTAAAAAAGGAAGTGTGACCCTTCCATGTAGGTACAAAACTTTCCAAAATTACTTAGCCCACGTGATCCATGATTAGTGTGGGAAACAAGGGTGTATAAAATAATTACACCAAACTAAAGCATATTGTAGGGGATGATGGTGTGAATCCAAGGGTGACCCCATGACACTGGTTCATCCTCCCAGCAAGAAAAGGTGCATGGAAGGATAACACTAAGGGTGTGGAAGTTCTGTCTGAGCATGATGGAGTGGAAAGGGATTTGAATCATGAGACCAATATTTAGGGAATAATGGGGGAGGAATAACTATGGAGGATAACTATTAACTGTGTTCAAAAAAAACATTCACATCATGTGACCTCAAATGGGAAAAATAAAAGAGGGTCCACCACTGACCAAATTCGCTACAGATAACCTATCTCATAATGTCATTCAAAATCCTCTGGGACATTGGCCTAAAGAGGTATGTGATCCATAAGTCTGGACATCCATACTATTCTAGGGTACTTTTGGATGTGAAAGATGATGGAAACCCAAATAAAGGGATATGTGAAGCATGGAATCGGATGAAAGAATGTCGATGTATAATCAAACACTCTAGTTACTAAACCACAGTGCGTTTGAGCACATTGTTGAGGCCTAAAAAAGATATAGGGTTCCAGTTAAGTGAGGATTAATCAAGGAGGTGAGTGGAGGTAACAGAGAAAAATGGGTTTATAACCCTAGGGCTAGACCCTAAGAAGTGATTTCCAGGAGTTCCTACATATACCATGAGTATGGTAATCAATCTAGAAATAGTTCTTGAAAACAACATGGTAGGATACCAATTACAGGGTCAATACTGTCATGCAGTTATGGCCCATGCACTGAAAGAAGTGGCGTTTGATGGATCTTGTTTGTTCTTTATTGTGGGTTTATTTTTTTTGGAGAAAAAAACCCAGGATGGAGAACCCAGGCATCTCTAAAATAATTAAGCCATATGTAGGCCATGAAAAATATCATGGTGGATGACCAATTATAGACATGATATCTTTTCAAGAAATGACACCACAATGTGGTTTATTTTTTCATCGTGTTTCCCGGATGATAGTGTCATAGTTTAAGGTCATATGACAGGACCAACCCATTCACTTTACCACCATGCAGAAAATATGCAATAGTTTAAAGTCATGTGGGATGAGGGTGCATAGTTTAATGTCATATTGTTTGGACACATACGAAAGAATAAGGTTCTAAATGGAATGTGCATGGTGTGATAAAGCATACCCGGCGTGAATGAGGAAATATTTCCACACCACACTACACACAATCTCAAGGGAGGGCAACATCAGGATAAGGGGCTAGAAAAGATTGAGGGACCTGGGGATAGACCCAACGATGAAATGTCTGGGAATTCATTTGTATCCCATAAGGATGGGAATCAAGCCATACTTAGTTCTTGAAATTTTGTGTAGTTTAACATCATTTGGTAAGGATGTTAATAAAGTGGTATGCTCTATAAGTAGGGGCGCATGGTGTGGTTGTTGGAAAACCAATATGAATGACGAAAACAATCCACACTACACCACTTTATCTTGGGATACTAAGGCCAAGAAGTTAGAAGGAAGGTAGAATCTGTGATACTTGGTTCTAGACCTGAAGATGAAATTTCTGAGAATTCCTACGTATTCCCTAAGAATGGGAATCAAGCCATACATAGTTCTTAAAATTTTGTGCAGTTTAATGTTATGTGGTAAGGACATAAGGAAAAGGGGATGCAAAGCTCTCAAGAGAGGTATGTGGTGTTGTTATTAAAAAACTGATGTGAATGAGGACATAATCCTACACCACACCACATACCCCCAAATGAACGTAGGCCAAGGGTCTAGAAGGAAAATAAGGTTTTGAAAAATTGGGGATGGACCTGAGGATGACATATTTGGGAATTCATATGTATCACATAATGATGGTAATAAAGACATATGTAGTTATGAAAATGATGGTAGTTTAACGTCGTGTGGTAAGTACATAGAAAGTAGGACATTCTGGATGGAGGAGCACATGATGCATCCATTGTAAACTGAACATAAATGGGGACTAAATAATTACACACCACACTATATTCAACCCTCATAGAGAACTAAACCTGGGGGTGAAGAGATTTTTTGGGCTGGACCCGAAGACAAAATGTCTAGGCATTCCTACATATCCCAGGAAGATGGAAATCAAGCCACGTGTAGTTCTAAATAGGTCGTGCAATTTAACATCATGAGTCAAGGATGTGGTAGATCTTGGTTTATGGTCGTAGAGCTCATATCAAGGAATGTATTCAATTTTCTCAATTTATTTTCATGTAGGGTGAAAGGTATCTTACATTAGGGTTATAGAGCTGAAACCATTTACAGTTTAACATCTTTCTAGACCAGGATGAGAAGTTTAACATCCACCATAATAGAAACTCCCTGAAATGATGTACTAATTGAGGAATTTGGCATTGGTGGGAGGATTAATATTCTCATCATCCATATTGAACATAGATTATGCACCATTGGGGTAAACATTTTTAATGACATAAGGTCCCTCTCATTTGGGATCTAGCTTCAGTGGCTTCCTTCCAAATATCATTAGAATTCTCAGGGCCAATACCATGTCACTATGAAGGAAAGAATGGAGATGAAATTTTTTATTTAAAGCTCTGGTTGTCTTGTTCCAATGCATCTCCAGATTTTGCAAGGAATAATGCATTTTCTTGTCAAGCACATCTAGTCCATCCATGCAGATTTTAGGTACTTTTTATGGTGCATGCTGATTGTAGATTGTTTTGCAGAGTGAGGGTAACTGAAAATCTATGGGTAAGACTACATCTGCTCTGTACACTAAGGAATATGGACTCACCTAGGTATAATTACAAGTCGTTGTATGGTAAGCCCAGAGATCATTGGAGAGTTTCTCCAGCCAACACATCTTGTTCTGACTCACCATCTTCTGCATGATGTTAGAGAGGTTTTTGGTGAACACCTAGATCTACCTATTTTATTTCTCATGATAGGAAGAGGTATGGTTAAAACAGATATGGTACTTGGTATACATTTTCTTCAGCTTAGCTACCACGAAATTTGTGTAGCTTTTAGTGAGAATAGTGTGAGCGACTCTAAATCAGTGGATGTTATTAGAGCTTATGAATTCAATGATGGAATGGGTCTTAACTTCCTTTGGGGGGGGGACTTCTTCTTCCCAATTGGAAAATAAATTCATAGAGGTCAGGATGAACCTTCATTGGAGAGTTGTTTCTTGTGGGTATAGTCCCACGACATCGAGTCCCCATACATTAAATCACCAAGAGTACTTGGTAGTATGGAGAGGCTATGGTGACTGATGCACAAAATTAGAATGAATCAGGAATGCATGGAACCTCTTGGAAAACTCGATACAATCACAGATCATGGTGGGACAAAAATATCCCAATCATTGAATCTGTTGAGAGAGTTTTGTCCATATCTTATGATCTTTATTGGAACCGGCATGAACTTACAACTTAACCTATGAAATCTCATCTACTGGAGTGTAAAAAAGGATAATACCATCATACCCTTGTCTATAAGGGATCTTCTCATAACTAGGACCATTCTAGATGGTGAAATTCATAATGCGCCATCAGGTTCTCTCATGTTCATCTCGGTCGGTTGAGAGATTTCCATGTTGGAGATACTTGATAAATGGGGTCTTCCAGTCATCAGTCCCTTCCAACACTACAGCATGGGGACTTGGAGGTCCCTATGTGTAGGAATCAGTGGTAAGGTGTCTCACTTATGGGAAATAATCATCATCCGGATTGATGGGAGCGATAAACATTTGATGCACCGCATTAATAATCAGATCCTCCGGGTCAGGCTCTACATGAGATGCGGCAAGGCTGGCCAAGGAATCCTCTCAACCATTCTGAAATTGAAGGACATGAGTAAATTCTAGTCGAGAAGGGAACTAGGCCATCAAATGTTATGTACGCTCAAATAAAGGAATGAGCTTTAGCTTCCAGATGACGTAGTCAATATTGATCTGTTTTATGACCAGTTCGAACTCTCCTTTCACATGTAGGTGGGGAACCTCAATATTAAGGGCCAGTTTGATCCTAGTGATGAGGGATTTATACTTAGACTCGTTTTTGGTGCAGCCTTCTTACAACTTGAATGAATAGGGATGGGCATCTTGTATAGGTGTGATAAAGATGATACCGAGGTCCAAACTGATGAGTTCAGGATCATTGAGTCTTATGATAGTAGGGATTTGGGAAGCACCATTGAACTGAATTTTCCAACATGGAATGGCTTGATCCACTTAGAAGATTGCATCATATTGAAATTCAAGATCCAGGAACTGCTCTATAGGGACTGGATGGGTAGTAAAATGGATTCCAATGCTTTCCCTTTGATATACTTCTAGGGGAAAACATGATGTCAAAATGTTGAAGGATCACTACCCACTGAGCTAGATAGATTTTCAACATGAGGTGGTTCACAATGTACTTCAGTGAATCCATTTAGGTCACCAGTTGTATCTCATGGTGCTGTAAGTAATGTCATGAATTCTACACAATGAATACCAGTGTGAGGTAGCTCTTCACGATAGGGGAATATCTGATCTCTGTATCAAGGAGCATGCGACTGATATAGTATAAACTATTCTATATTCCCTCATTGTAATTTTGGGAAATAAGGGCACTAATGGACCATTCCAAAGTGGTCACATGGATGACCAACGACATTCCAAAAATGGGCGGCATGAGAACCATAGGTTGTAGCATGTACTGCTTGGTTTTCTCAAAATCAGTCTAACAATCCTCATCCTACTAATAATTGACACCATTATTCATGATAAGGGAAAATGGATTACACTTTCCATCTAGATTTTTGCTGAATCGGAGTATATAAGTGAAGTGGCCTTGAATGCCTCAGTGCTCCTGAATATTGCTCGGAGGAGACATCTGACTGATGACCTTGACCTTTTCCAGATCAATATAATTTCCTCTTTATCTAAAAATGAAGCTGAGAAACATTCTGGAGGTGACCCCAAAGGCACACTTCAAGGGTTTTATCATCATATGGCAAGAACAGAAGAGGGAGAACAATTTATCAAGATCCATGAGATGGTCCGGATGTTGGGGAGATTAAACCATCAGATCATCCATGTAGCATTCCACTAATGTCCCAAGGATCGCCTTGAATATTCGGTGCATGGAACGCTGATAGGTGGAACCTACATTCTTTAAACTAAAAGGCATTACCTGGTAGCAGAAAATTCCTTGTGGTTTCATGAAGGCAGTATACTCTTCATCCTCATGGGACATTCATATTTTATTATATCTGGAATACCCATCCCTGAAGTTTAGATCCTAGAACCCAATGGTGGCATCAATCATCAATTCTATCACAGAAAGGGGAAATTAATCCTTCAGACAGTGATGGTTAAGATCCCATCGATGAAGACTCTAATTTCTCTATTCTTCTTCCTGAGAGGCATAATGTTAGATAAAAATAGAGGGTACTAAACCTCCTTAATGAACTTGGATTTGATGAGCTTGTCAACCTCGACCTTGACCATGGAACAGTGAGAAGGGTGCATATTTCTGGGAGGGTGTTCGAACCCACAATAATTTCTAGGGAGATCAAGAAAGTGGATGGAGACCTGAGGATCTATCCATGGAATCTAGTCATAGCACTAGGAAAATATATTTCGATTATTTTTTAAGAAATACACATATTGTTTTTTCTCTTCTATAGACATGGATGTGCTGATCAGAGTTGGCTTCAGATCTATCTTAGTGTCGAGGTTCACTTGTACTAGCTCATCAAACGTAGTGAGGATTCCCTAATCGAATGAAGGAGGAGAATATTACATATCCTTTTCTTGTCCATGGTGAGAGGGTCATCAGTAGAAGGAAACTCTTCTGAGTCGACCAATCCTGACGAGACAGTAGTTCCATCCTGGGTGGCAATTGAAACATCATCGTGGGACTCCTGCACTGCTGAAACCATGGAGACCAAATATTTTGAATTAATCCCATATGGCCTTCATCCCAAGGGTCCATATTTGATAATATCAAATAAATGGTGGCATATTAGATTGATATAGTTTATCCCAGTCCGACAAAATAAGAAAGTATGATGTATTATTGTTTCTATGGGGTGTACATACCAATACCTTATAGGGGTACGGGGCTCTGGGATTACTCAATCCTGATTTGTCTAAGAATATGTGGTGATCTCATCGAGTTCCTTAGACATGGGAACATGATTCCCCATAGTCCCTCAGATATAAAATAATTTCCATAAATTTGGGGTGGTAGACTCCAATCGATGAATTGGGAAAATGTAGACATCTTCCAGGTCTATCCATGGGTTAGTCACAGCCGTAGTGTGCTCCACCTTGTTATCCAGAATCAGATTGTCCTTTCTATTTTAGTAGTCATCATCTAGGTAGTGGTCTTCAAAAGAGTAAAAGGGAGACACATCACCTTGCAGTACGCATACTCAACCATTAAGGGAGTACTTAAGGAATTGGTTATATAAGGAAGGGACTGTCGCATGTAGGTGGATCCATGGTCTACCCCTTAATGCATTGTAAGTGGTGTCTTGTGAGATAACCATGAACACGATGCTGGAAACTAGGCCATAGAACTAGGTCTTCAGGTGGATGATGCCAACTGGCATCTACTCTGTCCTAACGTAACCTTGAATCATCAGGTCAAAGGGACTCAGATTTTTTTCAGACAACCCCATCTTGCAGAGTTTCTGTGTCGGGAAAACGTTGATCTCAGATCCTATATCAATAAGATAGTGGTGGACCTCCACTACATTGAACTGTCCAGTGACGTACAGTGGTAGGATGTGCCCCTATATAAGAGAACCTTAATCTTCTCAAGAGAATGATATGATGGCCTGACATTGTTCATGCTTGATAGTCTCAACATTGAAGGGTTCTACAGTTGATACTTTTATCTCAAACTAGAGGGGGATCCTTAATGAGTCTTTAAGGCCTTTACACATATCTACTGATAGGAAGAGAGCCTCAAGGATAGATAGACCAGTAGGAATGCTTTCATGATGCTTGAGGACATCATATTTCTGTGCGAGGCATAAACTTCTACGGATATCTGGTCACTCTATGGCAGGAGGTATAATGGGTGATGCTGGTTGAACCAATAGATTCAGGATGGTGCTAGGAATGTCCCACTGCTCACCAGCTAAAATGGATGGGTTGACTACTGGATGAGGGCCAAATGATTAATGTATGTCCACTATAGAACATGACTAATCATAGCACAGTCTTGGTGGATCTTCCTAATCAATCATTATAAATAGTGGAGAAGGCGGATCTGATGAAATGGGTTGAGAAGGCTGTGCATATTGAGCTCTGAGTTGCACCTATTGTCTGGTCTCAGTGGCATGCACAGCTTGGATAAAGCACTACCCAATTCTTTCTTACGATTGACATACCCATGGCTCTATCAACACTAGCATCAACTGGGGACGTTGGGAGGTTCTTCCTAGCACTTTTCATCATCGGGAACCATATAAGGGGTTACCATATCAATTACATTGATTGAAGCATAACCATGTTCATCACTTGAATAATCCTCCATTATTGGGAGCATTCTAGGGGAAATCCCTATCTCCAGGGGCACAAAATCACTGAGATTATGCAACAAATTTGGCACAAAGAGAGAGATTTTGCATCCCTTTCATTGTCGGTTCTTTCTACCTGGGAGGACAAAGGCTGAGATGATGATGAAGAGGTAGTAGCCTAAGGTATCGCAATAATTTATAAAGGCTTGGGCTAATTCAAACGTGCTCATATAATACGATCAGCACAGGTGACTTCCTTGAGATGCATATTTTCATTGCATTTTTGAGAACCACAGTTAGAAATCTTCTTCCATTCACCCTTATTGACACTACTATGCTTAATATACACACATTCCATATGTGTTGGAGCTGAACCTCATCAAACTATGTTGTTATTGACCTATTCTTGGAGCCATTATTTAAACATATAGAACTTTCTGAGGGTGTTCCCAAGGAACCAGTGATGGGGGAAGTAATTGGTGTGATCCGTGAGATTTACCTCTTCGGGTCTCTTGCATTCTGGAAACCATATAATTCCTTGGTCCAAGGTGCTTCAGAAATAACTAGGAACCTAAGCCTCATTAAATGAGTATGTCTGGTTCCTATGATCCAGGAAAAGAGCTCTGGGAGCCTGGACCTAAATAGTCACTAGAATAGCCTATCGAGGAGGTGGAACCTGATTATCCTACCTAAGTGGTGGTGGTGCGTTACATGATGGAGTCTTCTGATTCTGAGACAGGCACTGTTGGGGTGGAGGCTATAGCTGAAGTGGTGGGACTCAGCGAATCTATAGAGGTGGCTCTGCAAATAACAATTCCAGTTGCATGGGGGCCTCTATTTGTGCTACTACGACAGTCTCATCCTTGGAGGCTCTTCATGTGGGAGCCACATGAGGAAATGGACGTGCCTACTTATCTTTCTAAAAGGATACTTTTAAACATTGAGGTTTGTCAGACAAATCCCAGAACCCACCTGGGAAATTCAGAGTTATGAGAGAAGGGAATAGTTTAGTCTTCACAATCCCCATGCACATTGTTAGTAGCTATTTCTGGGTTAGTGGAATATCGAGTGAATATGTGAGGCCCTTCCACATGGAAACAAAGTCTATGACGTGTTCTTCTGACCACTGCTTTAACTTGAAGGGGATTAAAATTCATGTCTTCTAGGTCCTTGAACTAAACTCATAGAGAAACTTCCCACGAAGATCCTCCCAACCAGCTATTGACCCAATGGGTAACTAGTTGTACCAAAAAAAATGTGGGGCCTTCTAGTGTCTGTATGAAACACTGGAGCTTGGTGGCCTCCTATAGAACTGCAGTTCCCAGAATGGGTCCACACCTTGAAATAAAGTGGGACAGATGTTGTAGCAGATCACCGATCCCATTAAAGGGGGAGGAATGTAGGATTTACAAAACTTGGGGGTGCTCGCATATCATCCAACCCTACCGAATATGGTATTCTATCAAGTGGTATGGCCACTTATCGAGTTTTTCGGCCTTGAGGCAAGAAATAAGTGCTGTCATTGAATCATATAGATGAGGATTATGATCTTGATGAGGGTTCCATACCACTAATGTGTTGTAGGGTTCTTAAATGTGGTAAGTGTGCCTAGAAGCTTGTGGGGTGACTGGAGGAAGTACCCACTGAGCTAGGTGAATAACCTGTAGAGCGATTAGAGGGACCTATAGAGTGGCCTATGGAACTTGAGCTGGGTCCTAAGAAAGGATGTCACGTAGTTTAGGTTAATTGGGTGATGCATATTATGCCCTCTTACCATAAACACATGCCTATACCCTATCTATATGGGTAGAGTTTTTCAGATCACTAAAAGGAAACTCATCAGGAGGAGGCTATACCTACCCTAGTTCCTATTTCCCCAGTCGAGGATTACCATAACCTGGATGCAATTATGTGGTGCGCTCGGTGCGGATCTCATCGACAATATTTTTATGTTTAGCAATCTACTGGCGTAGTGCCACCTTTTTTAGGGTTATATTCCTTCTTTTGCACTGAGATAGATGTGTTGGAAGGTTTTTCAGTCCCAATTTACTCTTTTCCTTCTTGGGGGTCTCAACCAAGAGGCAATGACTCAGATGGTGTATGAATTCCAAGAAAGGTTCTTTGTTGGTGAGTGTGGACACCTACAAGATCTATCGGGTATTTTACAACCCAATTGGGTTGTTCCTCTTCTCCAAGCCATGTGCCAATTCCCCCTTCTAGGTATATCTCAGAAACGACCATGTTCATTGTGATGACACCCAGAGGCATTTCCTCAATATCATTGGTTGAACAAGGCTGGTGCAGGATTGGAATGAAATTTAGGGTAGCATATTGCCCCCAATAATAGTTCTAGACATGTGAGAGGCCTCCTTAATAACTTTTCAGATTATAGTGAATATTTGAATGAATTTTTTCTGTGGGTTTCTAATGATAACTAGATGAAGTAGGGTGCTGAGCATCAGGGAGTACAGCCAACTCGACTAGGCAGCATTGCTGGCCAATGTCATTATTGTTTTCTCAGCTCTTGGGGTTACCTAACTGCTGACAATGGAGATCAAAATGCATCATCCCTAAGGTTCAAGGGAGGAACAAAATCACATACTAGGTAAGGGACTCTGAAATGTTGAGGTTTTCACTTTCAACAGGCTAGAGCATCTCTTGGAAATGGTCCATTATGAGAATATCCCACAAACTTCTCAGATCAGACTTAGAATCTGGTCCTTGATTTCGACACTCTTTTATTGGAGGTGGTTGTGGGATTGGTAAAAACAATGAAGTGGACCATTGTGGGGGTATACCGGATGGTTGAGAGTACGAAGTGAAAGTTGAAAATCAGTTTCATCTTGGGCTGTCTTCCGAAGAATTCACTAATCGCCCCACCACATCCCTTTAAGATAGACTAATGAGGCTTGCTTCTCGCATAGGGGATATGGTCATTGGTGATGGGTCGTGCTATTTTTTGTCCTCGATTGGTCCCCAAAATATATATATATGATCTTTTGTTGATGTAGATAGTGATCATCTTAACGATAAATAGGATTGCATGACCAGGCCCTGGAAAGGAGCCAAATCTTCCTCCTCTTGTATGTATCTTCAGTGGGGTGTGAGGATTTGGTGGACCTCAGTTTCCAGAAGTATGAGGTCGATACCCCTTGTTCTTGCCCCATCCCCTGACACAGAGTATTAGGGTGAAGGTTCCATCATCAAATCGTACTCTACTTTAGAATCTGAAAATAAAACTGGTTTGATCATGGTTTAGGCTTCTTATAATTCTTCCTCTGGCGGTGACGAACCACCCTCCTACCACAGGATAGTTCTTCATGGTAAATTATATCTTTGACATGGTGAGGATGTCTTTTTAGGTTAGTGATGGAGTGGGGAGGACCTCCGCTTGGATAAACCATGGTGTGAGGAGCACCTGGGAAATTTTGAAAAGGAAAACAGGGAGTACCTCTGTGATTGAGGGTGTTATAGTGGGTAGGGAATCTTCTAGAGCTAGAAAGCTCATAGGGAGGGCATGTATGGTGGTCATCTGTAGCATGGAGAGGACCATCTCATTGACCGACTATGGTAGTTTTGGCATGAGGAGGTCCTTTTCTCTAACTATACTAGATATGGGAATGACCTTCGTGATGACCGTCAATGAAGCGGGGAGGGCCTCTACTGGTGTAAGTGAGAACACGAGGAGGACCCCCATGTTGGTAGGTGATAGTGAAATGGGGATCCTCACATTAAAAAACTAGTATGAAGAGTACATTTTCATACATGAGACCAGGGGCATGGGGAGGACCTTCATGCTAAACATTAATAAGAAGGTGAGGACCTCTGCCTGAGAGGATGATGGTGGAATGGAGAGGACCTCCATGCTGGATGAGAGAGTAGGATGGACCTACACTCTATATTATGATGGTTTTGGGAGGAACTATATACTATATGTCATCATTTTAGATTAGCCTGTGATGAATTCTTCTTGCACTGGTGATCAGGGAGGCCAACTCAACCTACTTGTGAGGTGGTTGGTGCCTCACTTTATGTTGGGCATGGAAGTACCCATACTCCGGTACAAGGAATCACCCCTACTCTAGGACAAAAACATGGGCCAATAGCATGCACCAGTGGTATATTAAGACATAGGATCCATGTAAGATGATGCCCCATGGAATATATCTTCTTGAGCTTGCACCAGACGTTGACGTCGGGCTAGCCGAACTAGGGTCAGCTGTGCAGGGGTATGGACCACGTACTCCTCGATCTGTGGGACTGGATGGTGATGCTGATGTAGCTAGGAGGGATCCCTCCTCAGCGGCTCTCTGGATGATATCCTATCCAGAAAAATGCATGCATCCCTTACTTCATCCGCATAAGGGAGGTAATCATAAGAGCGCTTCAAGGATATTCTATGGAAGCTGTTGATGGTCGAAGTGGGGAGTAGCAGCTCTATATGTGTCCTTTAGGGGTGGAGGTGATAATGGGGCTTGGAGGCCTCAAAGTCTTGATGGGCCATGTCCCTTGTTGGGATAACACTGACCTATTCATATTGACAGAAAAGAATATTGATCACCCTCATTTGAATAAATTCAGAGGGTGAGATAGGGAGTGGTCACCTGATAGTTGTGGTCATGGAAGTTTCTATAGAGGAGATGGAGCTGTGTGAGACTACCATGTTGGAATTGTCCATACCCTTACGTATGCGGGCAGAAGGTGATCGGTTTATGGTAGCTATATCCTTAGTCCTACAAAGAATGAAAATTCGGTTATTAGTGAAAAATAGGAAACGAATGCCCAGTTCCCTAGAATCGTTCAATCTTCCATGGCTAGATTGAAAATCCATGCTTAAAATGTCTCAAATCGGGATTCCCAATGATCAACCACCCCAAATCCTAGTGATTTTTTGGCCATTCCTACTATTTTCTTGGTGGGACCTAGCATCTGATATCTGGATCCAGTGACACGCCTATCTTTTGATGTTTTGATCACTACTAATACCCATATTGAGAAAAATAAATTCATTTGGGTTCACCATTCTCATTTCTAATTCTTTCACTGGGGCGCGTGCATCATTCAATGGGGATACATTGGTTGTTTTCCTTCATTCCCTCTTTCCAATGGAAGGCGGTATCCATTACTTATTTAGAGATTTTTTCTCCTTGATCGAAATGACATGATGGGATTTTAGTCTCTCCGTCCATGGATTCCTCTTCATAATTCATCACCTAGTTTGCGTATCCCTTAAAGATCAAAATGTTGTTCGTGAAACTATTCCAAGTCCCATATATTTTTGGATGCCAGTTAATTACACTACTTCTATTAGGACATTCTAAGTGGTCATGTTAGTGAATAAGCCTTCGGTTAAGAGAGTAGTCGCGTTTGGAATCGCTGGCATTCCTAAGAATTGTAACACTGGTAAACCTGGATTTTCCCCTTAAGATAGGGCTTCTTGAGGACTCGGAATCCCAAGGAATCCTACATCGAGTGCGGGGGATTGTATTCCATAGGCATGTTATAAAGGTTTTCCTTGGATTCCCATGTTTAACATGGGGTATGTCACGCATTTTACATCTAGAAGTGATGGATGAGACTGATTAGAACACTGAGGAGGGTGGATCATATGGGTATATCCCTTAGAGGGAACACCTAGAAGGATTACTAGATGGGTGGATCAATATGCCTAATGAGGAAGGATCTGAGGTGTTGTGTCCCATAAAGGGAAAATATCACACTATGATGGCTGATTTGGACACCTCAAAAGGGGGATAAGAGGATGATTGGTCCTTAAAAAAGGGGACACCAAAGTTTACTATTGGCTAGGATTGAACCTCATGGAGGCCTCCTATGTAACCTATATAGAATATAGGGATAAAAACCCACATAGTTTGAGAGGTTGAATAATAGAATTGTGGTTTACATAATGTACAACAACCCAAAGACATGTCGGGGCTTACACATGTTTAGCGGCCCGGGTTCTATAAAGGAGAAATGAGATGAATGGGGCTTACATGTGGTTGGCTACCCAAATGGATGGCATGATTTCACCAGGATGTGGCGGGCTGGGTGTAATCAGGATGGATATGGATGGAGTTTCAAATGATGGAATGAGTGGGGGTGGAACCGAGGACCGGTGAGAAGGTGATGGTGTTGGGATCAAACCTCAAAGAGGTTTCCTATGTATCCCCATGGTATGGAATCAAAGTCCACATAGTTCTTGAATGGGGTGATGAGCCACCTGAGGAGGTAGCTCGTGAGAATGGACACACGAATGGGACACGAAGGAAGTGGAACCAATGGGTTAAGGCATGTTCATCCCGAAACATGAATTCTTGGGGGAGAGACCAGGATGGGACATGGGTGATGGTCTTGAACCTCTGGGAGGGTTACTATATATCACTATGGTAGGGAACCAAAGTCCATGTAGTTCAAGATGGGGCAGGGAATTGAAGCATACACAATGTACAGAAACACGGAGAAATTTTGGGGCTTACGTGTGGTTAGTATCCCATCGTAATAGGGACACTCTTGGTTGAAGGATTATAGATGAAGTATGGGGCTTATGAATAGTTATCTACATAGGAACTGATCTAACACCACAAAAGGGTGGACTATCGATTTTGGTCCCAACAAAGGGTACATTGAATTTTACCAGTGTCTGCGGTTGAACCTTAGAGAGGCTTCCTACATACACTATCTTAGGAGACCGGGACAAAAACCCATTTAGTTTGAAAGCATATAGTTTAGCATCATGAGGTATGAAATGGGATATAGTTTAACGTCATGAGGGATGAGGGTAAATTGACCTGAACTGGTTGGGACTGATGGGTGATTGGATTGAACCTCGAGGAGGATTCCTACATACATTTCATGAAAATGGGAAAGGATAATTCCACATAGTTCAATAGGATGGATGATGGGGATTACACACTAAGTTATCCCAAAGAGTATGTCATAGTCGATGCTTAATCTACGATCACATGAGTTATGCTCGTTGTGAGAAAGAAGTGGCAACAAAGACCTGACGATCGCATCATGAAAGGTGCATCTCTAAAGAATGGAGTAGGGAATATGCATGGTTAGTAGCCCAAATGGGATACAAGGGATTACTCTGATATGGAATCATTATTAGGGGTCTAGATGTATGAGGAGGATATGGCCACCGTACCTGGAACACCCTATCGAGTTGGGTCAGGGCTTATGCAAAGATTTCTCGAGGTCGGCATGGAGACAAAGCTCAATGGGAGAGGGGAGGGAGAAGGCACCGGTGACCTTCCCCTTCATGGTACTCTCCAAACTGGTCACTTATGTGGTGATCATATTTTAGAGTCATGTATTTTTGACACGAGTGCATGGTATTTTAACGTCCTGTACCTCAAATGGTAATGATTCACTCCCCACCCCTAGGAAAAACAAGGCTTATACCAATCCACACTTGAGAGAGGGAATGCACAAGTAATTCCATGTGGTAACAGGGTTATGGAGTGATCCCTTGGGGGTTCCATGTTATCTTGTCTATGAAAAGAATCAATAGTCTGTATCCTGTCTATGCGAAGAAGCTTGAGACAAAGCAACGCAACATGAAGCACCGCCCAAGGGACTTTGAAATCACTTCATTCAAGCCTAGAGGACCACATGGGAAAAGGTTTTGTGAATAAAGAGGCCTCATAGAGAGGTGATTCTCAAAGATCAAGGGATTTTAGAGCACAAGGGCTCACCGAGCCCATGGCTTCATAGAGCTCATAGGCTCGCAAATAATAGGGACTCACAGATCACATGGCTTTGGAAAGCTCACGGGCTCATGGAGCACATGTCTTTGCAGATCTCACAGGTTTGCAGAGCATCGGGGATCATTGATAATATGACTTCTCAAAGAGGATAACTTTTAGAATCATAGTGTCCCAGTCTAATCTTGGAATATATATGTTTTTGGAGGGTGATTTTTGAATCTTGGGTGTTTTTCGAAGTCCCTAGTACCCAAAGGGGTATCCTTAATTTATAATGTCCAATAGGCTTCATGAAGTGCATCCCTTTATCAAACAGGGGTATATCTAAGAAAAGGAAATGGTTTTTCACAACACTCAAGTACCTCAGATGATTCATTTTACCAGTTGGTTCACAGAGAAAATAATGCTTCACTCTTTCGAAATTCAAAACATGAAAGGTTGGGGACCCAATCCTTTGGAATGGGGGAGATGGGTATTTATAGGTTCCAAGGGGTGCAATGCTCTAAGGTCCCATCGTGAAGTAACTTTTTCATCTCCATTGGAAGAATATTTCATCAAGTTTCTTGAATTCATGAAGACGCATTACATCCCCTCCATGGTGCAGAGGCTTCCTTTATTCCCTCTGAGGTAGGTTGTAGAGGCTTCTGTCAATTTCATCATAGTCATGGAGTTGACCATCAATTTTCCCTATAGTGGGAAGATAAAAGGACTCATCCTTTCACCGGTTATGGTGATGAAGGTATTTGTGTGGGTGAATCATGAATAATCTACTTTGGCACAATTTAGTGTCCTTTGCTTATTTTTTCCAACACACATATTTTGGTGCCTACAGTATTTAGTAAAGCTAGCGTAGAATGAAGGATTATTTTGAGTATTTCAAGGAGATGGTTTCATTCTATCTGAAGATATAAATGGAAAAGAAGATGAAAATTCCCCTCTTTCTATAGGTTATTCATTTCTAGATTAAAGATCAATGTTTTATCATCCATGGAAGTTAATTTTGGGAATTCTGTGGATTGGTGTTCTTTTCTGAGCTAGTTCCCAAATTGTTGTCTTTGGCAGTTATCAATCTAGTTTTTCTTGGTTTTCATATAATTTCCCCTTCTGGATAGAGGTGTATGCTGGAGGAACATATTCTTGATAAGTTTCCATCAACTATTCAAGTTTCTCTTTCATACCATTTGTTCATATGTTTCCAATGTGGTTAGTTCAAGAATTCAAAGTTATCTTATCATAATCCTCTGAAAACTTGTTAGTGATGTCGCTATTTGGGTCACCTAGAAATGTTCTATAGGCTGAATTATTAGAAGAATAATTCATGATAGGAGGATTTTGGTACCTTAATACAATAGATTCTTCAAGACATCAGAGCTACAACCACAAGTCTTGGATTAAACCTTCCATGTAGTAAAAGAGAATTGAGGATTTAGGGAACATTAATTTAGTATTTGTATCTAGTGTAGGAGTGGAGAAGGTTGGAGTTTTTATGTTGTAGTTTTCATGGTTATTGCAATATTTATTTGGTGTGAATATCCTAGTGGTCTTGTACTTTTTAAATTATCATGGTTGTTCCTTTTTTTAGTTATCCTTGGAGGTTAATTATGGTCTTCAGTTGTGTTTGTTTTTGAGATCATCATGTTTTGAGTGAATGAGGTTTCATGGATTGGATTGAGGTTCAGTTTGATTTTTGGGTTTGGATGAGAAGTTTTGGTTTTTCTATTCATGCTGATCTAGTTATACAAAGAAGTGTTGGGTTGATTATTGTTGGGTTCTCAGTTATAGTAGTGGTGTTAGTATGGTTCTTATAGAGGGGATAACCCTCCTCCTTTTCATGGTAATTTTCATTGTAGTATCTCTTAGGTTTGGTCGAGTGTGACTATTGGAGTTAAGATCTCACCCTACAGTTCATGATTTTATTTGGCAACATTTGATTATAAGATTGAGTTTTGTTTCATATTTAGTTGGGTAACTTTATAGGGTGAGAAAATGTTTTTGGTAGGGAGAATTGTCACACCATGACCATGGAATTCATTTAATTTTATTCTTTTCATGATCTTGGATCTTTTGGTTGAGGTTTGGATTAAGTTATCGATTTTAAATTTTGAGTTTTTGAGTTTCCTGGTGACTTTTGGCATGTTCATGGTTTGTATGAATGCTTTAGAGTTTAAGCATGTGGACTAATAAAGATGATGGTGTTTTTAGTTCAAATTATTCTTCTATAGTATGATTGACATGGTTTAAATATGTCTTGGATCAAACCATGTGAGGACATGGTGAAACCATGTGGGTTTGGTATTGGTGTCTAGTTCATGGTACATGGCTTGTGCAAAGTTAGGATAAATTGTGCAGAAATCATGTGGGGAGGCTCTACAATTTGACAGAGCCAAATTACATGGTTGGTTCATGGTTTCCAAAATAGTGTGTCCAAATCATGTGGGGTTACACTCTTCTCTAGTATGGTGTGCACTATTGGAGCATGGTTTTTCAGACCATGTGCCCAAACCGTACGAGTTTCCCATGTTAAATAATAATATTATTATTATTTCTCGACATGAACTTAGCTTGAAAATTAAATTAAATATTATTTAATCAAATAATATTAATTATTTATTATTTTTCACTAGACCATTTACACTCAGTTCGTCATTCCTCCACAATATTTATTGATCCTTGAATAATGAACATTTATTTATTAAATAAATATTACTGCATTATTCTCCAATAAATAAATAAATATTATATTTACTAAATAGAAAATAAATATTAATATATTATCAAGCATACATGATAAATTATTTAACCACATCTAGGAATAAAATATACTAAACTTATTAGATAACAAATAATAATATATTATTAACTGAGATTATGAATACACTTAGTGTGTGAACATCTTGGCCTCTTTCATAGTGGAATTAGGTGAAGCAGCCTAAATTCAAAGGTTAGAATCTAGAAACACTCCAAGTAACCCATAAAGATATAATTTAATGCCGCAATGACATGATACCTAAAATGAACACTTACTGTATAATATAATCACATCATCACAATATCTCAAATCAAGTAGGTTTCATGTTGGTTCCATCAACCTATGTGCTCGATGTCTATTTATTGGACTTCCCTGAATATGACCTTTCTTATAGAAAACCATATACATGGATTTATTTAGGATATATCACTTCCTTAAAATGTCCAGATATATCTACTTCCATTAAAGATTGGAATGGAAAAATCCAGTCTCACATTATTCATTAATAAAATATTACTCATGACATTCCCAACATATCTTACCTCACCGAACACATATGCCAACACTGTTTTCATCAATACAAGAATGTGCGCAACTTATAATACTTATTAATAATAATACTAAAGTCTAATGATCAATACACACATCCATAGATAAGAACATCCAATGAAACATATAAATGTTGATTTCATACTGGCATGTCTCCTTCTCATAATATTCTATTGGATATTACCAAGGTGTCACACCATGTGAAGGTGCCTCAAAATTCTATAAGTCTACACCCTTGATTTCATGTATCATTTGTTTCCCTCAGATGATATCAAATAGATATGTAACATATATTCAAGAATAGTATCGTGTCACTTTTGGGTTCTCATCATAGTGGGGAACAACTAGGACCTTTTAGTGTGACAACTACTCTTGGGAAATTATCACATACAATGTTATGTATAATAACAATCATGATGTGATAAGAAGTTTATTAATATTAAAAAACTACAAATACATTTTATCATAAATTATAAAGAATTTGGTTATAGGGCATAAACACTAACATACTCCCACTTTCACTGGATCTAATTTCTAAACCCCTTAAGTCTGCTAGATCTCACATGATACTCATGCTTCTACTAAGATATGAATTTAGTCAAGGGTCCCTCTGCATTCTCTTCCATGGGGACTGTACTTACTACGACATCACTCGTTGATGAAAATACATCAAGAGGTGATACTTCTGGAGTATGTGTTTTGTCCATTTTTTTTACCTTAGATCTTTTACAAGAGCCACTACTAAAGTATTATCACAATACAATGTGACAAGGTCTTGACTACTAGATACCACATCAAGTTCCTATAAAAAAGTTCTGAATCCAAATGGATTCCTTGGATACATCATAAGTCACTATATACTCGAACTCCACTATAGAATCCATGAGAACTAGATGCTTTTAACTCTTTCATCTCACATATCCTCCGTTGAGCCAGAAAACATATCATGATGGTGACTTTAGATCATTCAAACCTATTTGAAAACTAGCATCAATATAACCCCTAACAACCATCTCCTCATCTCCTCCACGCACTAATAACATATCATTAGTTCTTCTTAGATACTTAAGGATAGCCTTAATAGTAGAGCAATGTATTTCTCATGTATCTTCTTCATATCTTCCTACCATGCTCAATATATAGTCAACAT
This sequence comes from Viscum album, assembly GCA_963277665.1. Lineage (NCBI taxonomy): Eukaryota > Viridiplantae > Streptophyta > Magnoliopsida > Santalales > Viscaceae > Viscum > Viscum album. The sequence goes on along the minus strand of OY728135.1, from coordinate 227,099,024 downwards.
CAATTCTAGTACCAAACATGGCCTAAATGATTGATCCTATCACTGAAGCGTATGATATATTTCTCATTATCTCTTTCTCCTATTGTGTCTAAGGACTCATTTTCTTAGAAAGATGTAAACCATGTGACACTGGAACCAATCCCCTCTTGTATTTTTATATATTAAATCTATTTAGTATCTGGACAACATATGTACATTGAATTAGTCCAAAGAGCCTCTTGTATCTATCACAAATGATCTTGATCACTATAGTATAGGATAATTAACCTAATTCCTTTATGGATAAACATGTTTTTAACCAATCCTTATCAAACAATAATACCAGTATTCCATTTCTTATAATAAATATGTTATAACCATATACTACTAGGATAAAGACCATATTTCCATTAAACCACTTGTAAACAAACATCTCACATGCATTCTTAATGAAAACAAATTCTTTTATAGATTTATTGAATCAACTGATCCATGAATTAGATGCTTTCTTCAATCCATAAATGGATCTCGACAACTTGAAAATCATTTTTTCATCACCTAGAGTCACAAACCTTTATGGTTGTGTTATATAGACATATTTATAAACATTCCAATTAAATAATTCAGTTTTTACATCCATCTTACAAATCTTATAGTCATGAAAAGATGTTATAGTAAGTAAATTTTTTTATGGATTTAAACATAGAAACTGGTGAAAAGTTTTCATCATAGTAAATACTTTGATGTTGTTTAATCCATTAATCCACTACTATTTCTTTATAGGTATTTTATTTACCTTCTATGTACAGTTTCTTCATTAATACCTATTTTCATCCAACGGGATTTACATCAAATGGTGCATTGAATAGAACCAAAACTTGGTTCTGATAAAAAGAATCCATTTTAGAATTCATGGATTCTTTCTATATTGCAGCTTCTAATCTCTCTACTACCTCTTTTTTGGAGATTTTCATCATTATCAGTCAAAAATGAGTCACCATCTTAGGTGACTAGAAAAACATATCTATCTAGTTCTCTTAAATATCATTTCTCCTATGAAATACTTTTGTTTTAGTAACTACTTCTTCCATGGAGACCTTTGGAACCAATTGTAGTATCAAATATTGTGTATCTTGAGCATCAAATTCATTGAAGTCATTATTGCTTCCACTACTCTTTTTAAGTATGTGCTCCCTCTTAAGAAATATGGATTGACTAGTGATTGTCACATTCATGTATGAATGTCTTTATTGGTAGTGTCCATTTATTTACTTGGGATATCCTATAAAGACACACTTTGTGACCTGGGGTGCTAGTTTGTTTCCTGATAAGGCCTTAAGAAATACCTCACAACCACATACACTTGTGTGCGACAAAATGGTTTTATTTCCACTCCATATCTCGAAGGGGATTTTATTTACTGCTTTAGTTGGTACTTGGTTTAATGTTTACACTACAGTTTAAAATGCATATACCCAAAAGGATAATGGAAGATCTATTTGACTCATAATTGACCTTACCATGTCTAGAAATGTATGGTTCATCCTTTCACTAACATCATTTCGCTATAGTGTATATGGTGTATTTAGTTGAGATATAATCCCAAACTCATGTAGAAATTAAAAAAACTCATGGTTAAGATATTCACCACCTCAATCTAATCAAAGCTAATTTATCTTCATACCAACTTTATTCTCTTCTTAATTCTTGAATTATATGAATTTCTCAAAGGACTAAGACTTATACCTCACCAAGTAGACATTACCATGTCTACTAAAGTCATTAGTTAAAGTTGTGCAGTAAGAATACCCACTTACAACTTCTACTAGAAATGGTCCACACACATTAGTGTGTAGCATCCTAGAAACTCTAGGGCCCTTTCACCATATCCACCAAATTTTGGTTTGGTAATTTTCCTTATAAACAATAATGACATATTTCAAGTGGTTTTAGCTTAGATGAGTCAAAATAACCTTCTTGGCAGAGCTTTTTTAAACACTTATCATTAACATAACCAAGACGGTGATGCCAAATCTAGGTGTTATATAAGTTTTGTGAACATGATTCGTTATCAATTTCCAAAACATTTTTCTTAATTCAATACATAAAGACCATTATTTAAATTTTTCATACCATAACATATGTTTTTCTTATAAAAGAAAAAAAATTACTTCCAAAATTGAAAATAAACCCATATGTATCAAGGCATGACACAAAAATTATATTTTTGGTAACCATAGGTGTATAATAACAATATTTTAAAACCAAAATCACTCATGTTGTAAATGAAAGGTAGTAGTCATAAATGTCCAGAGAATCTATACTTGCACCATTAGCAACTCTAAGATCCTCCTCTCCTATGGAAATCATTCGAAATATAATTGGTTCCTATATTTGGATACAGATGTGATCACCAAAAACTATATCTAAAGCGCATTTTGTAGATATGGAAAGATTACACTTGATAACAAACACACCTTTAGCTTCCCCTAGCTTCTAGGTGCAGTTCCTCTTCAAGTTTTCTATCTTACCACACACAAAATGTACTGCCTTATTTTCCTTAAAATTCCTCTAGATCTTTCTCTTCTTGGAAGAACGATGCTCGAGAGATTTAGACTATTTATAGTTCTTATTACCTTTTATTTGTTCTCAATTTTCTTATTCACTATAAGGATTGTGGTTTTAACACGGACTGTGTCCTTGTCCACTTGGAGAATCAAAGTAATAAGTTCTGAAAGACTCTTCTTATTATTTATCATGTTGTTGTTAATAATAAAACTGGAGAAGGTCCTGGGTAGTGATGATATTATGATATTTTTTTGAAAATCATCTAGGAATTTAATGTCTAATATTTTTAACCATTCAATGTAGCAAATAATCTTGACTACATGATTCCCAGCTGGCGCAGACTCTCCAAGCATAGTTCTGAATAAATCATTAGAGATCTCGTACCTCTCTTACTGTGCCTTCTCTTGTTAGAGATCCTGAAGGAGATACATCATGTTATATGCATTGATGCCTCATGTTTCATCAAAATCTCATTGTACATGGATGATAGCATGAAACATTGAATAGAAGTGGAATCATTCAAATTTTTCTTATAATGTTTTAACATTTCATAACTTGCCTCATTACCAAGCACAATAGTAAAAGGTTCTTCCGGCATATACAATTTCATTTCCTGAAGAAGGATAACGCGTAAGCGCCTTTTCCACTCTATAAAATTTTTACTGGTGAGAAGGTTATCCTTCTCAAGTATGGATCATAGTGATTTGTTTAAATCCATTGTAATGTTGTTTCTATAAGATAATATGACTAGAATTTTAGTACTTTATCTGCTAAAATTAGACAAATAAATAAATATTATATTTACTAGTCTCCTGTTATTTTATTGAAACCTAATATCCATCACCATTGGATATATAATATCTTGTTTCTTGGACATCCTAGTGGAAACGATCTATATTCTCGTTATCATTACCCAACTTTGGTGCCCAATAATCTTTAGCGGTTTTAGGTCAGAATTCCAAGTACCAACTATATTAACTCATAGTTCATTGATCCACTGAGTGGACCCCTCAATCCTAAAATCCCTAAATTGGATTTCCTCAACTTTCACCTCTCATTTACACCAAGTCATACATTGGAATTCAACCCTTTATGTGAACTAATTTAATTGAACCCAAAACTTCATGTTATAATACCTCGACAACTAAAATTATCCCAACTTTGGCTGGTCAATAACTTTGAACTGTGGTTATATTTTAACTAAAGTAGTGGAACGCTACATCAAATTAATATTTATAATTGAGGGATTTTATCCTTTTATGTCTAAATTTAAAATTATTTTCTTTATTATATTATTGTTAATATTAAGTTTATTTTCTTAAGGGATTAACCATGTCTTAGATAATATTTTTTCATAAACAAATTTATTTTAGTTCTATCTTGAATGCTCGATAATTTCATTAATTATGTGATCGTGAAAAAACATCCATAATTAAATAACAATTAAATAAAACATAAATAAAATAATAAAGTGGTATGATCATGATAACTTAATAATGGTTAGTTTATCTATAAGTTGATAAACTAACTACTGACCGAGGGGAAAACACCTTGAACCATTTAATTTTCAGGTTACATATTTCCACCTATCCATTAATGTATATTTCTTGGATTGTTTTTACCTCAATTAAAAACTTGAACTACCTCCACTAGATTGGGAGATCCATCCATTACATGTTATTTAACTCACACACAGTTTAGGGGAAAAGGTTTACATAAAACCAACCATGGGAACATGGTCCCTACATAATAAGAGGAGAGAAGGCATGCAGGCTAACAATTTAATTTAATAATAAGTTAAATGAAACTGATCACATACAACTGTCATTCACATAATCACGATCATCAACAGACAATAAATTACACATTTAATGAAACCAACATTCAATTCGTAATCATTATTATTTAAGATAAATCACACTCGAATCAATTAATTATCATCTTTAATTAGTAAATTATTCTATCATAAGTTTCATTTATTTATTTATTGAGATTCTTATCCATCGTAATTTGAAACAAATTAAATAAATTTATTTAAAAGTAACTGTGTACATAAATGAACCTTTAATGAAACATAGTGAATACCCAACTGATTCTACCCAACTTGTATTACACTCATATATTGTTTACTCTTTTGATGTATAGAAAACATAAATTATCTCATACATTCATGATATGTTCTATAAACATAATTATTACACTAATTACCTGATTTTTCAGTCATGTGTTATGATTCAATGATTATAGAGTAACAAATGTAAAACAATTCATACATGATATGAAGATCTACACATTATGTAGATATTAATTAAACATGTATATATGTATATATTAGAACCTATCACATGGAATTTCATATCAACTTAATGACTGCACGCAAGCACATGCCTCAAGGTTTACACAAAATAATTAATAAATTTTAAATCTGTGTAATTTTGTATAAGTACATGGAATGTACATGGAGCTACACGGTGTGTACATCTCTCACCATCTATCTGAGGCACATTCCCAGAGACTCTGCGTGTAAATTGTGCCTCAAAAAAATTGAGTGCACAATGTGTAAAATCGACTACACAGCATGTTAACTCAAAGTTACACAATCACCAGTCAGGTATGCCATTTATAGTTATATATGGGATGCCTATGACTCAAAGGGACTACATGTCGTGTTTGTGGGCTACATGGTGTGCAATCTAGTTGTCCATGTGCTAGGATGGTTTGGTCAACATGCCGTGAAAGAATTCACTACACCATGTGTAATCAATTCACACAGTTTGATTAATTGTCTAATTAACTCCCTGTGCATTGAACACAAGTACAGGGCGTGTTCTCTTGTGTTGTTTGGATAGAAACCTCAGAACCTCTAAATGAGTTCATCGATTTAATTTTATTCATAAAATTAAACGTCTTGATTAGTTATATGAGAAATGAATGAGGAAGAATCATAGCTCGAAATTCATATTAAAATATTGATTAAACTAGAATTGAAAAGATATATTACAAATGTGTAAACCAAAAACAAGTTCTTAAAATAATTATAAATAACTATGTGACCCCTCTAATATCAATTGTAGATTATTGGTGCAAAACAATATTGTGATGGTTTTTTTCTAACTTTTATTTTTGTCATGATCGATGATAAATCTGAGATTTAATCAATGATAAACATCATGATCCACTAAATTGAATCAAAGAAAATAGACAAGGGATAGAACACCAGAACCAAAGATAGGATCATCACATATTATTTATAATTCATTTAATTAATTAAAGAATTAACTTGTTGGAATTATTTCTCAATTTATAGATATGATAATATATTTGTGTTGTTTCATCATTGCATTGTAGGAATCAAATAAAATTCTCTTTTAGCGGTGATCTATATGTATTCCACAAATCTCATAATTTTTTCCTAGGAATATATTAGTGTTATCATGGAAAATCATATCACTTGCATCATCTGCCTTTGATTTAATTGAGAATCTCTTTCAAATATTTATCATGGATCTATCTTAAATTGAGAGTGGGAGCTGGAGGAAGATCGCTCTCAATTCTTGCAAGCATTCTTGGAGAAGGGATCTCTCTAGGGTTTGAGAGGATTCTCCAAATTTGTTATGGATAACCAAACAAATGAATTGTATTATTGATAAAAAGATATAATTGGTTTTATATGTCACTAGTGTTAAAATAAAATAATTTCATAACTGCCCTTTATTATTTATTTAATCCCTCTAGAACCCCAGGTCAAATAATATTATAATTATTATTTCTTAACATTAGCTTAACTTGAATATTAAATTAAATATTATTTAAACAAATTATATTAAATATTTATTATTTCTCACCAGACCATTTAAACTTTGTCTATCATTCCTCCAAAATATTTATCATTCCTTGAATAATGAAAAATTATTTATTAAATAAATATCACTACATTATTCCTTATTAAATAAATAAACATTAAATTGACTAAATAGAAAATGAATATTTATATGTGATCAATCATACATGAATAATTATTAAACCACAATAGAGAATAATATTAATTCAACTTTTAAAATATAAAATAATAATATATTCTTTAACTGATATTATGGATACACTTAGTGTGTGATCCTCGAGGCCTCTTTCTCGGTATCATTAGGCGAAGCAGCCTAAAGTCAAATTTTAGCATTTATAAACACACCAATGAACCCATATAGAAAGAAGTTAATGTCCTAATGACATAATAACTCATACATACACTTACTACATAATATAATCCCTTTATCATGATATCTCAAATCAAGTGGTTTTCATATAAGTGCCATCAACCTCTGTGCTCGATGTCTCTTTCTTTGACATCCTAAAATATGAAATTTCCTATAGAACACCATGGAAATGGATTTATTTATGCTATATCATTTACATAAAAGGTCCTGAGATAAAAACTTCCATTAAAGAATAGAAAGTAGAAATCCTTTCTCACATTATTTATTAATATAATATTACTCGTGATGCACCCAACATATCCTACATCATCGTGAACTTCTATCATCATGTTTTTTGTTAATACAACAAAGTATACAACTCATAATACTTAATAATAATAATTTTAAAGACTAAGGATAAATACACACATTCATAGATAGGAACATCCAATGACATAGATAAATGTGTTTTTCCTACTAGCGGGTCTTGTTCTACTAATATCCTACTAGATATTACCAAGGGCGTATACCATGAGAAGGTGCCTTAAAGTCCTATGATTAATCATCCCTAATAGCCTGTATCATTTGTGTACCTCAAACCATATAATTCGAATATAGAACATATATTCATGAATAGTGTCATAGCACTTTCAGGTTCTCATCATAGCAGTGAACTTCTATGACCATTTAGTGCAACATCTACTCTTGGGAAATTTTCATATACAATATTATATATAAGAGAAATCATGATGTTAGAAGAAGTTTATTAATATTCAAAAGCAATGAATATAGTTTATCATAAGGTACAAAGAAGTCAGTTTAATGGAACTAACTCCAATAATAACTTCATATAAATATGATCTCCAATGTTGGACTCCATATTTTTTCTCCCATAATCATCATTATAATTATAATGATCCTTACATATATTAATCCACTCAATAATCACCTTCACCTACTATATCATGAAATACATCAATTATGGTATGTGAATTATTGATTCTATAAACTTAGTCTAAAAAAAGAGATATAAAATGTTGAACATCTAATTCAATAAAAAGAGTTATACTAACAGTTGAATGAAATCTATAATTATAATAATACATGACCAAAGGTAGGTGCTTTACCCAAAAAATCCAAATTATTTAATACATGAATGAAACATGCCATCCATGGTCTATAAAATACATTGTCTTATACCATACTTATATGGATTAAAATTTTCACTGAGGAATAATAAGGATCTAAAAGAATCTTGGATACATTTTCGCACTCTTTTTGGGAAGGAGGGACCATAATTATTGATGACCATCTTCAGAACTGCATGGATCCACATAAAATATTCTAGAAATAACCTCAATATAAATCCCCTAATATAAACTTTTTAGTCAACATAAATTGATCTAAATTCATAAAAAAGTTTGCAATAACCCATAAAATATCATATACAACTATTTATTGAAATAATAATTTGATGAAATCCATCAAGTTTTCATCCAACTTCCACTGAGGGAAATTTATTGTAAAATGCAACCCACCTAGAACACAATTACTATCCTCAACATTTTAGAATAACATACATTATGACACAAAATCCACAACATAGCTGTTTATCCCATGCCATAATAGCCAAAATCCATATTTTTGTATTTTAAATAGCCATTTTGAGGATAAATGGTAACCGGTACATTTCCGAAATCAAAACCAAACAGCAACTTGACATTAAACCAAATTCATGTTTCAAAACTGAAGACATCAAACTGCAAAATTCAAAATTTGAAAATACTGCATGATCCCACCTAAATAGCCTTGGGTAGCAAGAGCCTCGATCAACACTTCTTAACACAAATCATCAAACCACATCATAGAAAATTATTACCATCAACTTCTATCGACACCAAAAATCCACGGGAACCAGAGAAGCCGGCGAAACCCACAATTCATCGACCTACTAAAGCTTCAAACCATTATCACTGGAAACACCACCAAACTGACATCGTATTATCACCATCGAATTGAACCGGATTCGAAAACCATAACCTTCTTCGGAGTAACGGGACCCACAGTCATCACATCCCACACCAGACGCCAAAGAACCTCACCAAGGAAAAACACCAAAAAGGCTTCGATGGCCACCAAAAACCAACGGAATCCATTGTTGTCAACATTGAGAACCATTGTCATCGACGGAAAACCACAAAAAGTGATGTAAATAAACTGAAAAAACAACCTTTACACCTTTGAAAATCCACCATGATTCGAAACATTCCAGATACACCACCAGAAAAGTAGAAAAAAATGAAAACCCCATGCTAAATCATCTCTTGAAATGTCGTCGACCACTCGAACAACACCTCCCAAAGATCCATCAGAACTAACACACCAGTACAACTCAGATAGGAGCTTTTGATTTTGGATCCAGAGCAGAGTTGAGTGGGATAGGGGTAGACAGAGAGCCACGATTTGCAGGGAGACCAAACCAAAAAACAGAACATCCAAGACAAAAAGAACTGGCAAGCATAAAATTCCAAAGCATACACACAAAAACACCGTCACCAGTTGAAATCGTCGACATCAGGGATAGAAAACCCAAAAATAGAAAAATCAAACAGAATAACGGAAGAACCGGCCAAACCTCCACAACAAACCATGACTGCGAACCCCAACACATCCCAAACCACCGTGAAGAATGCCGAGAAAGACCAAAAATGGAGTCCAGCATGGAAGGTCCAGTTGGCAGAGAAGATGTGATTCACAGTCGAGGAAGTGCGTTAGAAAACTAGATCGACGAAGAGGAAGAGAAACCCTAAAGGAAGAGCTGGAGGATGAACATAAAGGGAGAAGAATTAGCAGAACGGAAGAAGGAAATGGAGGCCAAAAATTGCTCTGTCACGAGAGGGGAAGAAACCCTAGGTTGGGAGAAAAGCGCTCGAGGGAGCTCTCCGGGTGAGAACGGAGCCATCTCTCCCACTCAATTTATCCCATGCCATAATAACTAACTCCTCAATTCATGAAACAAATTATCACCACCATGATGTACTTCCATGTATGAGTTATGGGTAATACACATAACTGTCACACACAACACTGATATAATAATGAGCATCCTATTGATCAACACACAATGTAAAACATCCTATGACTATCCTTCATGAACATCATCACAATAACGACATCCTTCAAAAAATTCACCTCAGAATCCCCTCACTAAGATTACTTTACTTACATCACCAAAGATCACTGTGTAATAATTTTATAGAGAAACCCTCTATCAGGAACCTATCTCATATAAACTTTCATCAATGAAATTTTATCTATTACTTACCAAACATATAAAACCTATCCAATAACATATCCACATGACTTTTGACTCATATCCTAAGGGGGAACATTCCCTTTCTATGTGATATTGGAAATTGTGAAGCTTTCATCCTATAATAATTCCATTAACCGTCTTTTATACACATTAAAATCATTTTGGTAAAATATATACCTCAATATCATATAATATATAAAGACCCCAAAGTGATAACAAAGGAGATAAAATTCATATAAAATCATGGAAAACATGACTATAGTGATGTTGTGATCATGGGTAGTGTAGTTATATTCATTGATTCAGAATTTTTTAGAACCATAAGAGATGAATTATATCATAACACGACTCATGACAAGGTATAAAGGAAAATAGAAACCCTAAAACATTACACATTTCTTTGGATAATAGAAAATTTTGTTAATCAAACAATTTTTCTTCAAAAACCCAAATATATCTTTACATAGGCTAATGATTTATAATTCATGATCCTTCCACTTCAAGGAAGTCATAGGAATCTAAATTTGAGAGAAAACATGAATGTAGTATCCTTAATATCCATCAAGACCAAGGAAACATTAATATTCCGAAACATTTTTGGGAAAACCTAAGAAAAAACCACCTCGGTCATTAAGAGATAAATAATTACAATGTAATGATATAAAAAATTCAAGGGGAATGAACCTCTCAAGATTAAAAATTATATGTATATATATATATATTACCAAATAGTTTATAGTTAAAAATAACCCCAAAAATGGAATTCTAGGGTACAACATTCTCCTCCACACACTTAGAATACAATAGGGTGTTGCCATTGAACACCACCTTGATCTTCTCAATAAACTCAAACAAATAACATTACATCATCCCATGAAAATTTATGGATCATTCATGATACCAAAGGGAATTACCACAAATTTATAGACCCATAAATATGACTAATGATAGTATTTAATATATCATCATCATACACTAAAATATAATGGTACCCATATATTAAATTGATCATTTAGAACCAACTAGTTCCATTAATATAATCAAATATATCATCAATCAATTAGAGAAGAAAATGGTTTATCATTGTAATTTGACTTTGGTAATGATATCCAATACAAAATTACAACTATTATTTTAATTAATTATGGCAAAACTAGAGAATAAAAGGGTTTCACACTGGGTCAAATGAAAATATTTTAATTACAGATCATTAATCGAAATATTCAACTCCTGCAATTTAGAAGGTGGAATCCTCTGTAGAGACATTGATTCTGAATATATACTTAGTTATAATTCTATTTCATACAAGGTTTGACATATAGAGGGAATCATCACAACATATTCCATAATACATCATGGTGCTCCTTTATATAACTTAAAAACATCACTTTCCAAAGCTGAACCGAAATCAACATCAACTATGTAATCACTAATGATTGTGACTCAATGCATCTATTGAACATCTGATAGTCCCTCTTAGCGATGAACATGACATGGTATCTATCATTGTTAATGAATATGACCTTAATCTTGAATAAATATATGATTAAAACCACCAAATCTATAAAATTCTATATCATGATACCATTTTATATATTTATACATAAACATATAAATTCTATTGAAGACTGTTGTTACCCTATAATCAGCTGATATTCTCTGAAAAAAAAAATTGAAATCCATCTCTACCTTCTAATTGTATAGTCAAACTAAGGAAATTGGAAGACTCTCCACCTCAATTGATAGAACAAAGACTAAAGTGAGTGAAAAAATGGAGTATATATATTCTAAATCGAATAAATCATATATTGAAGTAGAAAAACATAGATGATACCATGTAGGGTATGAAAATTCCTGGTTTCTATAAACACTAGGGAGTAGATAAGACCAATCCTACTCCCCATCCTCTCTATCCTTGGTGATGGCCACTTACATGGACATTATCTACTATATGTCCCTAAGGATGTAGTGTATCATAGGACAATACTGTTCCTATAATCGTCCATTATTTCCTCCTCTATAATGACCAAAACCCAAATCATCATGATCCTGCTCCTATAGTCTTAAAAAATATTACTATAAAAAATGAACATGAGGGGTCCCGAAAACTCCAAATAGATTATTGAGGACATTTATGAACTCAAGATCCCAATATTCTTTACCATAGAAACAAAAAAACATACAATATTCTACTAGAGGCCTGTGAACATCTAGAATTGGTGAAATTAGATGAATAAAGATGAATCCAACTCCCTACTATTTTAAAAAATGATTAGTATGTATATTTCAAACCACTATGTATAACTGTTTATATTAGGGGGTCAAGATGACCTCTCCCTCATAGTGATTCATTCAAGAAAACATTATCTTTATACCCTCTACCTTTTATAATACCTCATGAAATTTGTGTAATGTAAATAGGGTGAATTAGTGTGGTATCTCTAGATTCAAATATTCCTCAAAATTACTCTATATATACTCTTTAAATAGAAGAAGTCCTACCACACAATATAGGAGATTCTTTAACTAAATTTTTAAAACCTATATATTGGGAGTCCAATGGTAAAGATAAAGCATTTAATTCTAATGTGAAGCCTTTATAGTCCAAGAATATAATTTTTAATGGAGTTTTTTAGGGCATATTTCCCCTATAACTTATATTACCTTTTGATCAGTAAGGTATATAGCTCTCCATTGGAGTGATTATCCTCACAATATACTAACAGCTAATGGGATTCGGTTCTTCTTCCAAATATAGATTAAACATAATTCAATAAAAATCTTATCAAAACATGGCATGGTAACCTAATAAGATAAAATCTATCAGATATATATGTCACAAAACCAGAACACTCAATGTGTCTTCATCTAAGAATCGTCTTCATCTACTTCAAAACATTGTTTGTCCGGGGGAATATCATTCTAAACCTCACCATTACAAACTTGAGGGGGGAAGCTGACTAAGATTCATACATATAAAATATAAATATTCAGGGATTTATTGATCTTGGGACATGAAATACTTAATATTATTGAATTATGAATTGTTATATTTACCATCATGGATAAAATTCCAAAACATGAACAAACAATCATGATTCATTGTCCATTAATAAGCCTTCACCCCTCAAAAGGTATCACATTTCATAGTACTTTAGAGATATTATAGTCCTTACTATGGGTCGAAGGATACCGTAATATACTTTTTACAAGATACTCTCACTTGATTGCAATATTTTATATGTTCAGCTTTTATAGTTTACCTAACAATCTATATATTCCTCACCAATTTCTATCTCAATTCACTATTATATCTATCAACCAAATTCATTGGTAACACATTTCAAAAACCATTCCCCAATGGAGCCCATCCTGATAAAATATAGATTACAAGATTGAATCATAATTCCTACTTCCAATAGACCATGGTTTTGAGACTATCATCATAGGTATAAAATACAAATAGAAAGGTGTAATTACCATAATTATACTTTTAAAATGATATATAATTGACTAATAAATTCTCGAATTAAATATAAACCAATTATAATATATATATAATTTCATATAATTCAAAAAAATGTACCAAAATTGAACTTGTAAATATGATATAGAACACTAATACCTCAAATATTTACTCTATGATAAAGTTACACCTTTCTCAATCACTAAATACAATATATAAAATACCTCAAAAAGATATGTATATATTAAGGGTTGAGTATACATGTATACTCAGTAGGATTCACCCAATAAAATCCCATGAAATTATGGGAGAATCCTAAGAAATCCCATAAAATCATTACTAGGTAACCATGTATATCCCAAAAATAATATTTACAAATTTAAACACATTTATTATAATGAAGACATGTGATAACTCCTTGATCCCAATTGCAACACTATTTTAAAAAATTATGTTATACAAACCTCCTTAAGATGAAAAGAAGTAAGATGTTGTGAACATGACCATAGAGAATTCATCATTTTCATTTCCAAATATATTCTTAGTGGAGTTGAACAATCATCACTACTTCTATTCTATAAACAAGAGAGACCAATTAAAAAATAGAAACGCTATGGAGAAAACCATCTCCACTCAATGACTGATCAAAAAATCAACAGTCTTCAATCTATAAATGACTCGCACGACCAAACATCGAACATTATTTCAAACCAAGATGAAATGAAATCATGTAACACAATTTAGATAATATAATACTAGTGATGCTCTGTAGATACCTAAATATATTGTAAAACTCCAACATAATCCATATCTTTCAATACGTGATCAATGAAATACCTCTATGAATAGAAAAACCTTAGCATACATTCCATGGAACTACAATGATTGAAAAAAAGGATGAATGAACATAGAACCGAGTAAAATACATACATAATAGGGGAATGAACACTGAAAAATCAAATCCACTTCGTAAATAGGAAAACAAACAAGAAAATGAAATTACATCTTAAACTCAAAGAAAGAAGTGAATATAATGTAGGTCACGACCCCTTGAACACTATAGAAATTTTAACTAAAATATCTAAATACTTATCTGATAAACAATACTCTATTATAAAATTGTGAATGGTATGATAGATTAAGAAGAAATAGTACTATATGAAAAAAACATGACCTTGATATGGTTTTATTATTATAGGATAAAAGACAGATGAAGATACAACCCAAAAACCAATGTAGTTATACCACCTAAAAAAATAGCCTCCATGATCTCAACATGACCTTATCTCCTCCATTGCTAAAAAATATTGGGTCTAAAATGATGTATATAATTTAAATCCTATATTATTGAGAGGTTAGTACAAAAAATTCCACAAACTAATTCATTAATCTAATAAGAAACTGATTACCCTTACTAGAATGCCAAATATCCAAAGAAATGATTAACCACCATGAATAAAATGGAGTAAAATAAAGAAATAAAAGAGATAAAAACTCCACCTAGGCTACATGGTGAGGTGAGAAGGGGGAAATGATGTCTAGTACAAGGAATATCCATCAATGTCTCTATAGAAGGATACCATAAGAACACTATATAACAAAATATTTAGTGATAAACAAGGATAATATGAGTGTGGTTCCATTATCTATAAAACGTTCAACATTAAAAAATTTGAGATACATCACAAAACCTTTAAATACCCAATATACCTTAAACCATTAAATTTCAGGGATAGATACACATATTTTAACCATAATCCATTACAGACTAGATACATGTATGTTATGTATCCATAAGGCTCCACAACCCATGTATATTTTTATGTAATGGTTGATAGCCAGAATAGAACAAACTAGAGAATATCTTATAACCATACGTCACTATAACCCATATATTCCTGAAAACATAATATGTTTATAAGAGAGAGAATGTTATGGGTAGTATTCACCCATTAATAAACGTAGATATTGGGAAGATACTAAGAATTTAATGCTAATTATGGGTATTGTTTTCCCCAATTTTTTACGGTGCTAGAGTTAAAGAAGTATCAGAACATAAATTATAAATACCAGAACTATTATATATGAAATTTACTAATCTAAAGATCAAACTACATCTAAAATTCTGTATGAAAACAAATCTTCAATCACTTAGGACCTGAGAGTGAATAATTACTAAGAATACAAGACAACTCAATCAACATTATCTATAATTATTTATGATTAAACAATAAATCATAATTTATAGTAATATATTACCAATTTTTATGAAATGTTATCATTATTTACCTAGTTCAATGGTGCATTTTTTTACCATTATAATTCCCATTTCAATATATTTACTCTTTTATTCATTTACCAAATCCATGGATTCTGATTATTAATTGATATCATTAATATCATTATAATTTATCACTATTCGATTATTTATTATTAATTATCAATCCATAATAATATGTATTCTACCACTAAACTAGACCTTTCATGAAGAATGATATACCTAAAATATAAAAATAAAAAACATATAATTAAGTAAACAAAAAAAACATAAAGAAATTAATTTGAAAACATATATTGCTTCATCCAACCATTACTATATCATTCCATTAAACTTACCACATTGACCTTACTATCCCACCTCCATCCATACCATGTCCCCACTACAATTTCCTCAGTACAAATCCACACTTTCAATATCATCCAACCACTACATGTATTCATTTAGATCGTAAAAATGTTTCAGTTATTATAAATCGGTATGTTACAAAAAATAAATTTTCATTATATAAACAATAAAACACTATAAAAATTATATAATGTTATAGAAAACAGGGTCCTCACATATTCAAACACTATTATTAATTCTAGGCATAATTATTATCCATTTCCATCTGATATGATTTCTCACATCAATAGATTATTTTATAATCTAATAGTGTTACAAGTAAATTTTATTGATAATAACTAAATAGATATACATGGTAAAATGTTATAAAATATCAAGTGATAACAAAAACATTGAAATTGGGTTTCTACACATGGTCAAACTCTTTATCAAAGTGTCCTTTAGGCCATCAATAAAAATTTAGTTATTGTTTTTAAATGCTAAATAATATAAGAATATTAATATATATAAGTGTGATATTCAAATATTAAAAACATATCATCAACTCAAAAAATCTATAAAATAATTTTTGTTAATAATATAAATATAATTTTAATCATAAAAGAACAATTCTTTCATCTCTCTCAATATTATTAATTTTTTATAATTATCTAATTTAGGTAGATTTCACTATCTATCCAATGGAAAGCAGATCATGATAATCATAATATACATAAAATTAATGGGAGTGGATTTAATTATCCAAAATCAACATGACATGCTATAATTCCATGTCTAAGAGGATGAGTTTGAACAATAGTGACTGTGAGAAGTCTTCTTCAACCACATCTTGTCAATTCATTCACCTAAAGTTATAGTACCCAAAAAATAGTTATTTTCGTACCCCTTTAAGAATGAATTATTTTAAGAGATTCTGTGTAGAATTTATTATCTATGTGTAGAGAACCAAGTCAGTATTATCTTAGTAATTTTTGATATCTAAATCTCACAAAACCACATAATTTTGACATGAACGAGGGAGGGTGGCAGTGCATTTATTATCCACAACGTAACATATAAGTTTCTAAGAAGAAGTGAAATATATATTTCTTTGTTTAAGGGGATTTAAATATATGAAAATTTTATAAAACCCCATACACTTTACAAAATATTTTTTTAAAAAAAAAATGATTTCATTGATAGCTTATGATGCAAGCATCGCCAGATTTAAATGAAAAATATCTATTAATATATTTTTTAAACATGAAAATATTATCCTAGACATTAAATTAGAGGGTATTAATACAACTAAATAAATTTTGAAAAATATATAGTAAAAAACTCAAATTTTTTATATATTTATTAGAAATATAAATAATATTCATTTCTAATAAAATGAAATATTTTTTCAAAAGTGGTATTTTTTTCTAAAAGATGGTTTAGTCACACTTCGCACACATAATTTAAAATTATTTTTTAACATGTTTAGAAATTTTATTTTATAAAATTAAATTAATTTTTTAAATCATTATATAAAAATTTTATTAGAGTTGATTTTTAGTATTTTATTGAAATGTTTCAATTTTAGATGAATAATGAAAAATACTGAATTTCAATTGAAACGTGACTTTTCGTTTAAATTGTTTATAAGGATAAACTATATTTTGATTTTTTTAAGTAAAAATAGTTCAATTATATTTCTATTAATACAATTTATTTCATTGGAATCATTTTCATATTGAATTTTGATAAAAATAACTTCATAAACTATTGAGAATTTCCTCTTTGAAAATAAACATTCTCCCCGCATCTACAGGATTAATTTTAAATTAAAATCTCCCACTTATGTGAATTGAATTTGAAAAAAAATGATTCCAAATTTTTAATCATAATAATTTATATTATATAATATGGTCAACTTAATTTTTTACAATACTGAATAGTAAAAATAGTTAGAATTTGCCATGATTAAAGTAAAATTGATTTATAGGGGGTTAAACTAACAATATATGGGTTATGATAACCTAAAACATGTCTAAAATATATTTTATTTACATTGTTTTACCTTATAATGTCTCATTCTATATAATAATTTAATTTGGACCCTTATTTAATGTAAAAAACGTGGGTATACCATTTTCTTAAAAAAACAAGTCTGCCACTCACCTCACGTATAAAAGGCCACAAAACTATCATTGTTTTTCACACATTAAAACCATTCTCGTTCATCCTATACATTCCAAAATAAATTAAAACATTAAAATATCAATCTAGATTCCTTTTTTGGGAATAAATACAACCTAGGAAGGATTTGATGCTAACCTAAGGAGGATACCCAAAGAAGAGGTAACGCCCTTCTATGAGCTTTTGTACTTTATTTATTCCTCCACCTCCTTTATTACATATTAAAACATGTAGATATAATAGCATATTTATATTCTATATACATTTATGTGTTTTTTTAAGATAATTACATACAATTATCCCCACTTCCATTAAATGGGTTGTGAAATCTTCATCTATGTGAATGCTAGACTACCGCCTCACGAATCAATGTCTTTCATTTTTCAATTTCCACCTCTCATGGTTGGGTATGATGATGTACATAAAGTATATATATATATATAATATAATTATACCTATTTATTCATCATATCTTATATAACTTTTTAAAATACATTCTGTAGGGGATTCGATAATGTTACTCAAGTCTACGGCGAACTCCCTCCTTGCGAAGCGATGTGATTAGTCTTACACTAACGCTTTACATGGAAGGTGATAAGGGTAAATTTAACGATTATATATGATATAAATTAAATAATTATTATATTTATAATATATTTATCTTTTTAAAAATAAAATACATGATTTTCGTTTTTTACCATTTAACTCACTAAAAGATGATAACATTGTTCGTGTACATGTGGACTACCACAAATATAAGGTGATGTGGTTATATTTTCATCAACACAAACAATTTATGGTATATATTAGTATATTTAAATAAATCTTCTAATATTATTATCATTATATAAAGATAAAATATTACTTACCATCTTTCCATAATGGTCATTGAAAAATGAAAATGTTACTCATGCGTACATATGACCTACACTCTCTATGATCATAATGTACTTCATTTATCAAAACCATATTTCATGATTGGTATTAAAATTATATATTATGTATAAATATGATAATTATTACATTATTATTATTATTTATATTTTTAAATACTGACCTCTTTGACCAATAGTCACCTTCTAAAGTCATTTCTGACACATAGTCAAATGTCATCGAAACACCCGAATTAAACTTAATTTATTAAGTTATTTTATATAAAATGGGAATAAATAATATAATATGAATAATAAAAAATAAAAAATTACCTAATAAAGTAAATAATTAAAATTATTTTATTATTTTGTAAGATAAATAACATACGTCACAAGTCAGACACAAGGTTAGGGACTTCATCTCAATTTTCCTCCATTGAGGCATATTGAAATGTTATGCATGTAATTTAATTTATATGGTGTATATATTACCCATTTGAAATGTAATATCAATATTTATTAATAATTAAAGGTGTTTTATGTTTCAATTTTGTTTATTTTATCCAAGGTTATTTGAATTGAAAATTACCAAGTAGTACAATTTATTGTTCAATCTCACTTTCTTTTGTGATTGTTAATTTTATCTTGAAAGAATCACTTTATTGTGATTATTATTTATTGTAAATTACATATATATTAAATATTAATATTCAATTATAATTGATATGATTATTTATTAATCTATATAACATTTTACATACGTTGTTTACGTTGAATGTTATTTGATTAACTGGGTAAATATTAATAAATCTATAATCTTTACTCAAAACAGATATTTTCTAATAAGGCATAATACTACTAAATTAAATTGATTATTTGATATGCAGGGAATTATTTGGACTTTTATTAATGAGTGGGTCCCTTAATTATATATCCCTAAGATGCATTGGTAGGTCTCATGCGACAAATTAGTTGGACAAATTCAATGGGTTTTGTAACATCCTGCGATTTTATGAAATATCTTCTTTAAATTAATTTTAAATTATTTGGTATATTAAATTACACACAAAGAATATTTCGTCTTGAATTATATGAAACTATAATATTATCTTGTATTGAACATAATATTGAGTTTCTTGTATAACTTGTGTTTCAAAAAAGCTCGAGTCTTACTAGAAAAAATATACAATTAATATTATTATTTATCATGTTAGTTAACACATTGTAATTTGAATTGTGGGAATGAATAATATTAACTAAATTATTAAAATATGTTTTAAAAATGTTTATAAAATTAATTAATTTGTTAATAATTAATTATAAATGAAAATAAAAACTAATTGAATATAGTGGAAATGTTTTTATAAAAAAACTATTTTTATGTGCCCAAAAGAATTTTACATTAATAAATTAAATTAATTAATATTATTGAATGGTATTATTTATATATATATATATATTATATTAAATAAAATATTTTTACATTTATTCTATATATTTTATAGGAAAAAGACAATAACAAATCAGAATTTACATATAAAAAGATGTATTTATTCTAAATGCACTTTTATTGCCTTTTATTGGAAAACTTGTATTAAAATCAAATTTTGAAACTATAGTAAATTTAATTTTAAAAAATAAATTTCATTTTATAAATAATAATTTCACAATTATATTAGGTGTAATTGTTTTTTAATTTTCAGAGAAATTTTAATTTTGGATGAATAGTGAAAAATACAGGATTTTAATTGAAAACTAACTTTTCATCTAAGTAATTTATAATTTTAAATTATATTTTGAATTGGTTTTAAAGTAAAAATAGTTCAATAATACATTCATTAATCCAATTTACTTCATTTTAATCAATTTCAAATTGAATTTGGATATATAAACTTAATAAACTTTTGAACATTTTCACTTTAAAAACCCGCTTCCTCATTCTGTCTTTAGGATTAATATTAAATTAAAATCTTCCAAATAAATGATTTTAATTTTTAGAAATTAATTAAATATTTATAACCAATATAATTTATAATTAATATTAATTTAAATTTATTTTTTGAGCAAAATATTAGTGAAACAAATTAAAATCAGTTACTACAATTAATGTAAAAATGAGTTTACTTAGTGGTGAATTTATGGGTAAAATGACCTAGAAACTTGTCCAAACGCAATTTTCTGGAAATATTTATACCATATCCCATATTTTATCTATAATGGTACATTATTGGAGGAATAATATGTAAGGTATACCTCCCAATACTATTTTATTTGTGGTATTTACAAGAATGTCACTCCTTAATTATAAAAGAGTATTCACTCTCCCCCATTCTACACACATCTCAAGCCTTTTTCTCTCATCCAAAACCTACCTGAATCAAATAAAATAAACCCTCCCCTGATAATATAATATTTTTTGTATATAAATAAAACCAAGTAATGAATTTGTTACAAACTAAACGGAGTTACCTGAAGAAGAGTTAATGTTTATCAATGAGCACTTTTGTGTTATTTCTTTCTCCACCCCTTAAATTATTATTATAATATGATTATATAATAACATAAGTATCATATATACTTATATTTGTTTATTTAAATGATAAAACTTACACTCACACACACTTCATCCAAATGGGTTATGAAATCATTTTTCGTGTGTACGGCATACTACCGCCTCACGAAATGATGTCATTCATTTTCCCTTTACCACCTCCCGTTGTTGGGAATTATGATGCGAATATAGTTTATATATGATATTTATTATATTTATAACATATTCATACAAATATATTCATTATATCATATACTCCCTTATAAAATTTCATACTATAGGGGATACGGTAACATCATTCGTGTGTATGGCAGACTACTTCCTTATGAAGCGATGTGAAGCCTTTTTCACTAACGTGTTATATGGAAGGTGATAAGGGTAACTATAATGAATATATTTGATATAAATGACTTAATTATTATATTAATTACATAATAATAATATTATTAATATAATATATCATTTTCTTCTTACCATTTCACCCACTGAAAAGGTGATGACGTCGTTCATGGATGTGTGGACTACCGCCTTCTCGAAGCGATGTGATTCTCATTTCTTCTTGACCACATCACAAGAATTAAAAATATATGAATATATAATTAAATATTAGTTTATTTATGATATAAAATTAATTATGTAAAAATAAAATATTATTTACCTTATTTTCATAATGATCATTGAAAAATGAAAATAGTACTCTTGCGTTTTTACGACCTATGGTCTCCATAATCATGATGTTGGTTCATTTTTCATCACCATATTTGATGATGGGTTTTAAAATTATAATTGATAGATAAAAATGATAATTATTTCATGATTATTATTCTTTATATGTTTATATAATAAATTTTTTGACCATATTCAACCTACTAAGGTCATTTTGGGCACATAATTCGAATATGGTCAAAACAAATGATATAAAATTAATCAATAATATAATTGTATATAACATGAAAATAAGTAAAATAAAAGTAATAATAAAATTTATAATTATTTTAAAACAATTAAATAATTAATATAAGTTTATTATTCATAAATATACAAACACACATGACAAGTTAGACTCAATGTGATGGTTTTTCTCATCTCGCTTTTATTTTTGAGAGATATATGACACATTCACTAATTTTTTTTATTATGTGATGTGTATACAAAACATGAATGTATTTTATTATTATTATACTTAAAATTATGGGGATTTACATATCTATTTTAGGATATCTATTTTTTGTGGATTATGATTTTAGAGTTACTAGAGCAGAAATAGATTTTTTTCACAATTTTCTTTCTTTGAGACTTATGTCAGGTTATGCACCTATATTCCTCTATTAGGTTTATATACTTCACCATTTATATTTTTTATCATGTATATATTTATTTTAATGATATTATTTATCTCACTAAATGTTATTCTTTCATGTGGATTATGATTCAACGTTTCTAAAGTAGTAAGAGTGTTTTGTTACATTCTCATCGATTATCGGGATTGTGTATGATTAAGTCTCTAATGTTGAACTCTAATAATTCTCATAAAATATATTATCCTCTATTTATTCTTAAAATTTTTAATTAATAGTACCATGTTTTCTCTCTTTGGTAGTTAAATCATTTTATAAAATGTTTTTACTAAAATAAGACTTTATATTTCTCCTCAATCAGAAATTTGTTTTCTTCAAAAAATATTTTTTTTAAATGTTTTCAAAAATATTTTTAACCACTTAAAAATGATATATTAAATGAATTTTTGGAAAAAAATAAATGGAATATTATTTATTTTTTAAAAAAATTCATCTTTTTGTTTCACCGGAATGAGAAAGGAACCTTTTTGTTATTTTATAAACAATGCACTTTCTAACCTTTTACAGTGAAAAATAATGTCATTTTTGTCCAATAAAAAATGTACATATTTACCACCATTATATATTTGAAGAATAATTTACATGTTTATGAGTTTATTTTTGAATAATTTGTTTAAAAAATGGTTTTCAAAGGAAAGGATTTTTAAAATATTTTGTGTTTTAAAAAGTGTTTTCCAAAAGGAAATCATATTTTCCTCTAGAATGGTTTTAATGATATTTTAATGGTATTTACATCCATAAATTTCAACAAATATTTTTTTTAATTATCCTCCACTTGGGATATTTTTTATTGATATCATCCTCTATATTTTTTAGATGGGTAAAGATTGTTTTAAATTGATTGTTATGGAACCCATTTATTTTCCATGGGTTAGTCATATATCAAATAGATTGTTATATAACCCATTTATTTTCCCATGTTTAATCAAGTTATAAATGGTATAATGTTTATTCCTATCATTTTATGATTAAATTAAATCTTTTATACGTAATTATTTTGTTATGGTTATTGGAAATTATAATGTTTGGTGGCATTATAACCCAATGATGGGTGGTTCTGTGATAAAACATTGATGGATGGGTCTATGATAGACCTCCAACACATTAGGTATGGATGTTTACTATATGTTTATTCCCTTTATTATAGTAATTTTAAGAGTGAAGAGAAAATTATGTCATAATTTGCATACATGTTTTTTATTGTTACTATGGGTTATAATTCTTCTCATGATCGAGGTTGATATCACATGGCTCATGATTATTTATTTTGATGACTCTTTACATTTCAATGTTTTCATATTTAATCATCTAGGTATTGATGGGTATGAGTTCCTTTATGATTAACTCATGCACTTTGATTATGTCAGCATACCCTTATGCACTCTTATGCTCATTGATGACACTCAGTTTTTAATGCTTATTTTTACCCTTAATGATCATTTGGGCTAACACTTCTTATGTTTTATTTTCCCTAATTTATCAATAATGAGTTTTAATGTTTTATTTCTATAAATTATTTCACAATAATAATGTTTATGACCTAATGTGTAATAATAAAATCTAGGTTAAATGGGAAAAAATTTCATTTAATGACTTGGGTGTTGTCTATATAGTAGTTGTCCTAATTATCTAAGACTATAAACCTAAAAATTCCTCCATAATGTAAGTGATAAAAGTTTTCCTTTTTCTGTTTTATGGTTTTATGGAAAAAAACCGGTTCATGATTATCGACATCATAAATGGGAATGTAAAATTATGGATTTAAGCACAAGATCTAGCCGTGTGGGTCAGGGTCTTTTATGGTTGGTATCAAATGTGAGCTTTGATAACTTTAGTGACTATGATGTTTTTATGTGAGGATATATTAAGAGTTATGGATAATATCGTAGCTCTATAAGATTAATGATGATCAAAAGTTAAAAGTATTATACACCTCATTTTGGGGTTTTAAGTAGTAAAAATTTTGTGGTTGTTGATGACATCTTTAGATACATTTTTTGGGTTGATGTATTTGTAAGACCTAGGGTAAACCTGAATTTTTTTTAGGGAGGAATTATTTTTTAGGATTAAAGAAAAAGGGGGTAACTTGTATACTAGGTGGAAACCCATCGCATATGGTGATCTAGTGGGGATTGAACCCGTGACCAAAGGACGGTAAGGGTTTTTCACCTACTACTGGCCTACAAGATTTCATAATTAGTATAGCCTTTTTTAAAGTAAATATTATGTATATTTTGGAAACATATGGGGTTTTATTTGAGGAATAATAGTTGATCTTAGAAGAATATATAATCAAATCCTTCTAATATTTGGGTTTTGAACTTAGTGAGGAAATGATTGAAGAATTTTAAGGATAGTAATTTATTTATTGATTTGGTTTGATCTTTGGTTATTAATTTTAAATATTAGTGTATTATATGAAGTTTTAATCATTTTGGGACTTATCTTACCATGTACTAACCATTTTACTTTCAGTTAATATCTAAATATCGGTTTAATAGCTTTAATATCCCTTTCATGGTTATCTAGTCTTTAACAGTTTATTTGAGATCATTAGGCATTACAAATTAATCATTAATACTCAGTATTTTGAGAGAAAGATGATATTGTGGTGTAAATTGATTAAAGGGTGAAATTATACTAATGAAGTAAGTTTATTTCTATATTCTCTCATTATAGATAGTGAAATAATCCATAAAAGTTTGGAAAAGGATCTTTAAATTAAATTTTCTTCTATTACAATCTTTTCTAATGATATCAATGAACTTTTCCACACCTATTTGGATTGTGTATTTTTTTTTCATTGAATTTATATTGACAATATTCTCTGTCACTCTCTATTAGTCTATGGGAATTATTTTTCCCTTAAAAATACATCTTTTATTTTCCCACCATTGTTATCCCTATTTGGAATTCTAGTAATGTGTTGCTTCAGGTGACATTTATAGACACAAGTTAAGAACAAATCCAATTTTAAGTATAAAAAGTTGTATTTGTTCTAAAGGTAGTTTTTCCTCCTTTTAATGGAGGAATTGTTTCAAAACCAAATGTTGAAACTTTTATAAATTTTATTTAAAAATAATAATGTTCTTTTTGTAAAGTGGAATTTAGACATTCGTATAGGGTTAATTTTTGATATTTTTATGAGTAGTTTAATTTTTTGATAAATAGAGAAAAATACTGGATTGTAATTGAAAACTGAATTTTTAGCAAAATTATTTATAATATAAAATTATATATTTAATTTGTTATAAATTAAAAATAGTTAAATTATACATGCATTAATCTAATTTATGTCATTTAAATAAATTTCACATTGAATTTGGATATAAAAACATAGGTAATTTTTAACATTTTCACTTTAAAAACATGTTTTCTTGTTTCATATGTGGGATTAAATTTACATTAAATTATACCAATATTATTAATAGAATTTGGTAAAATGGATTATATATTTGTAATAATCATAATTTATAATTTCTATTGTGTTCAAATTCGTTTTTTACCAAAATATTTAGTGGAATCAAATAGAATTAATTACAACTTCTAAAGAAAATGTGAGTTTAATTAGTGGTTAAGCATTAATATTAAGGGGAAAAGGACCTAGAAACTTATCCAAAACCATTTTCTAGAACTATTTTGACCATATACCCAATTTTATCATAAATGGTTCATTATTGGAGGCATAATATGTAAGGGAGACCTCCCAATAGTATTTTTTTTGTGTTTACAAGAATGTCACTCCTCCTCAATTATAAAAGGGAATTCACTCACCATAATTGTACACACATATAAATCCTTTTGGATCTTAAAAATCCTAACAAATAAACACCCAATATACCTCCCCTAGTCCTAGAATATTTTATTTCAACATAAATAAAACCAAGGAAGTATTTGGTTTAAACCAAAAGGAGTTACGTGAAGAAGAGGTAGCATTCATCAACAAGCACTCTTCTTTTATTTCTTTATCCACCGATTCAATTATTATTATAAAATTATTATATATTAAAATAATTATCCTAAATATACATATATTTCTTTATTTTAAGGTTAATACCAACACCCACAAACACTTTTAACAAAAGTGTTACGAAATCACCATTCATGTGTATGGCGGACTACCACCTCGCGAAATGATGTCGTACATTTTTCCTTTACCATCACTCATGATCACGAATTATGATGTACATAATATTTAATAATAATATTTACTATATTTATAAAATAATAATACCTCTTTATTCATTATATCATATAAACCTATTTTACATTTGATATCATAGGGTATACGATAACAACGCTTGTGTGTACGGCAGACTACCGCCTCGCGAAGCAATGTGATGATTTTTCACTAAGGTGATACATGGAAGTTAATAAAGGTTAATATAATAAATATATATGATATACATGAAATATTTATGATAGTCATGTATTAATCATATTTCTATAAATATAATATATCATTTTCTTCTTACCATTTCAAACATTGAAAAAGTGATAACGTCGTTCGTGAACGTGTGGATTGCCGCCTCCTCAAAGAAATGTGATTCTTCTTTTTTCATAAACATATCAAAGTAATAATATATATAAGTATATATAATTAAATATTATTTTTTTTATTATATAATTATCATTATAAAAAAATAAAATATTACTTAGCTTTTTCTATAATGATCATTGAAAAATGGAATCCTTACTCAAGCGTACATACGGACTACTGTCTCCATAATCATAACATTGGATAATTTTTAATGACCATATTTATGGATTTGTTTTAAAAGTATAAATTATGTATAAATATGATAATTATTTCATTATTTTTATTCAGGATATGTTAGATAATGTCCTTTTTGACCATATTCAACCTACCAAGGTCATTTTTGAAACATAAGCCGAATATGGTCAAAACATTTGACCTAAACATAGCCAATTAATTAATTGTATATAACATGATAATAATTGAAATAAATTTAATAATAAACTTGAAAATTTAATCAATAAATTTAATAATTAATATAATTTAATTATTTAGGAAGATAAAGACACATGGGACAAGTCAGACTCCAGGTAAGGCATTTTCTCATCTCACTTTTATTTCTATGATATGTATGACATATTCACCAATAATATTTGTTTTATGGAGTATATATTTAAAATTAAATTATTTTATTATTTTCATATATAATTTTAAGGGTATTTACATATCCATTTTAGGATCTCAATTTCTTGGGTTTTATGATTTCAGAGTTACCAAAGCGGTAATAGATTTTTGTCACAATTTTCCTTCTTTGAGAATGATGTCATGTTATGAACCTATATTATTTTATGAGGTTTGTATACTAACCCATTTAAATTTTATATCATGTATATAATTTTTTAGTGAGATTTTAATTTTCAATTAATGATATTGTATCATGTGTATTTTTATTCAAAGTTACTAAAGTGGTAAGAGCCTTTTGTTACAATCACATCGATTATCAGGATTGTGTATGATTAAGTATATGATGTTGAAATATTATAATTCTCATGAAATATATTCTACTATAGGTATTAATTATATTTTTAAGTAATATTACCATTTTTTCTCTTTGGTACTTAAATAATATTAGAATGTTTTTTTGAGAAAACCCGACTTCATTTTTCTCTTTAGTCGGAAATTTGTTTTCTTTGAAAACCATGTTTTCTAAAAATGTTTTAAATTTTTTTTAACTTATTCAAAATGATTTATTAAATGATTTTTTACAAAAAAAAATTAAAGGAGTCTTATATCATTTTCAAAATAGTTCTTTTTTGTCTTATACAAAAAGTTTAAAGGAGCCTTCTTGTCGTTTTTAAAACAATGAACTTTCTAACCATTTTACTGTGCAAAAGGAATATTCTTTTTGTCTTATATAGCATATAACACTATATTTATGTCATATCTATGAAGATTCCTTTTGAAGTTTAAGAGGTTATTTTTGACTAAATTTATAATAAAAAATGGTTTTCAAAGAAAATGATTTTTAAAATGATATATTTTTAAAAAGTGTTTTCTAAAATGAAAAGGATATTTTCCTCAATAATATTTTTAATGATATTTTAAGGGTAATTTAATTAATAAATTTCAACAAACCTTATTGATATTTATCCTCCACTATGGATATTTTTTATTAATATCATCCTCATACTTTTCTGGATGGATTAATATTTTTTAAATAGATTGTTATAGAACCCGTTTATTTTCCATGGGTTAATCATGTTTCATATAGATTGTTATAGATCCTATTTAATTTATTTTTTGTTAATCAAGTTATTAAAGGGATAAATGTTTTTTATTTGAGTTTATGATTAAATTCACGCTTTTATGTGTTATTATTATGTTATGTTTTTTAAAATTTTAATGGGTGGTTATGTTATAAACCAGTTCCATGATAAACCAATAATGGGTGGGCCCATGATAGCCCTATAATGAATTGGTTATGTAAGTTAACAATATGTTTATTCAATTTGATGAGTGATTGTATGAGTGAACTGAATATGTTTTCCCAATTTATGTACATTTTTATTTATGATTTTTATGAATAATAATGCTTCTCATTATTGAGATTTATATCACGTAGCTCGCAATTATTAATTCTAATGTCTCTTTCATTTTCCATTTTCTCATATCTAATGATCTAGGTATTGATGGGTATGTGTTCCTTTATGATTATATCATTCACTTTGATTGTGTCATCATACCCTTATACACTCTTATTCTCTTTTAGATCACTCTTCATATGTTTCCATTTCCCCAGATTATAAAGAATGAGGTTGAATGATTTAAGTCTATAAAGGATTTCACACAGATGATATTGATGACCTAATTTTAAAAAAGAATATCTGGGTTAAATTGGTGAAATTTTCATTGGACAACTTGGGTATTATTTATAAAGGAGTTTTCCTAATTCACTAAAACTCTAAACACAAAAGGTCTTAAATAATATAAGAGATCCAAGTTTTCCTTTTGATATTTTAAGGTTTTGATGGGAAAAGAATTAGGTCAAATTATCATCATCATAGCCAGGAATGTAAAGTTGTGGATTTCATCTTGGGATTTGGGAGTGTGGGTTATGGGATGTTATAGGCTTCTACCTATATTTTTGAATTGTATTATGAATAGTCTTGATGGTAGAGGTATCATGATTCATGAGATCATAATTTCCCATAATAAGGAATTATGTTAATTAGAAAATTAGTTTTTATCATTATCCATGAAATTCTCATAATGATATTATCTATGGATTCATTTAATTCTCATATTATTATGAAAATGGAATCTATGCTTAATTATTTACCTTTCCATATTGATTATGAATTATCAATTCATGTTTTCAAGTATTTAAATGTAATTTGTGTTTATTTTTTACCTCGCTATATTGATTAGGCATTGTCTATTATTGTAGGAAAGTATTTAAATATAATTTGTATTTAATTATTAATATTTCCAAATTGACTATACACTATATAATTATTATATCCATGTTATTTATTAAAAAATGTATTTTCGGTTATTAACCATACCATATTGATTATTCTTTATTGATTCATGATGTCTTACACTATACATAATCCTTACTAAGAATTTGATCTCACTTTAATTTTGTTTCATTTACCTAGGATATGGATAATATTTCATTGAATGTGTTTTTAGGGATGGAGTTATTTTTTTTTATGAGTTGTTTTTAGTTTATATTCCCAATGTAAAATAGGTATAATGTATATATATGGTTCATCAAAAAATTTAAATTTATCGATCGTTTGAGAATCGACCCTCTATATCTATGTCATTATAATTAAGTAAAACATTGTCTTTGGGTTACTGGAGTCAAGGTTGATTCAATTGGTATCACATGATGTTTTATAGAAGCCTTGGGAATAAGATTAAGAAATAAATAAATTGGGTAATGTAACCCTATGATAGACTGTTGGCACTGAAATACATTCCTTGGGATAAGTTGAGGAAGGATCTAGATGGCTGAGATGAAATCCAAGCTTAGCAGACCAAATATCATCAAGGGGGTCTTCCTCACAAAGCACTTTCACGCAGCCCCCATCCCTCATAAATTCATGAGGCATTGAATAAAGTCTTCATGAGTTTGACAAGCCCTGTGAACATCACGAAGGAATTTGATAGATTCCTTCACGAGCCCTACAAGCCGTATGACAGCCACGAAGTTAGTTGATATATGACTGCATGAGTTTGGTGGCTCCTCACTACTTCACAGAGATCATGTTTTATTCATGAAACACCTCTGAGTTTAGTGAAACCCTTGGAACCTATAAATAGTCATCTCACCCAACCATAAAATCATTGTTACCCAACCTTTCACCTTCTGATCTCCCATTTTACAGAGCCCCTTGAGCACTGAAAAATCCACTGTAAATGGATCACCCAAGGTACGGGAGCATCACAAAACCGACTTTCCCTTGTTTATATTTAATCCTACCTATGGAAGGTATTCCCTTCATGAAGTAATATTCCCTTAATGGATGAGGGAGTCCCTTTAGGGTCCTCAAGGCTTTACGGAGCATTAATCTTTAATAAAGAACCATTTATTTGAGTTTGGGCTTTATTATATGCCAGGTTCACCATGCTTTGTGAAGATCATTTCATCATGAATCCCCTAACCTCTATAAAGCACCTGATATTAATGAGGTGCCCCTCGGTGCAGCCTCCTTCTTCACGATACCTGATTCCATGCAGACCTTCAGGATTGTACGTAGTGACTTCATGATCCCTCATGTGGCGTCCCTTGTTGTGTTTCCTTTACATTAAATTTTTTGCATAGGTATGATAATGCAAATTGGTTTTTGTAATATCCATACTAATTTTTTCCCCACGACTAACCACTCCTCCACCCCACTCTCATTGGGCATTGACGGTGCCTTCCCTTAACCAAGGGCTAAATATCACTAGTTATGTAAGTCCAAGGGGTGATGAGTGAGTCCTCTCATATGTGTTGTAGGATTTTAAACTTCCAATCTCCATCATCCTTAGCACATGATGTTAAATTATATACTCACCCCATACAATTCACATGGGGTGCCCCTCCTCCAGCATTTTTCACACCCACTCATCTCCATGGGAGTGAGATCTTCCTCACATGGAATGAGATCATAATTTCATGGAACGATATCTTTCCATAGGGAAGGGAAGCCATCATAGTGTAATCCCCTAGAATTTATTAAATGAGGTAGCACTGTTGCCCCTCCCTGACTCCTCTGGTCATAGATACCCAAGGTGAGATGGGTATAGGGGAATCTTAACACCCCATCTCTCTCTCTTTGAGATTTGTCTCCATGGGATGATCCTATGCATATTCCTCAATCTATCCCTCACTGACACATATTTTGTGACGCGATGGTATGGCCTAATGCTTCCTCTTATTTCTCAAACCAATCATGACTCACATGGTCTTATAGGTTAATAGTGATGGTGACATAATTCATACAGAAACCCATCCTGGAGTAGGCCCCATCTTCCACCTCCCTGAGCCTATAACCACGAATAAGCCCTGAACTTCCCAACTATGTGGGTTTTAATCCCTTTTCTCTAAATAGGATATGTAGAAAGCCTCCATGAGGTTCAATCCCAACCATTGGTAAGCCTTGGTGCATCCTCCTAGGGGTTCACCTCTCGGATCTCAGTATTCACCATCATATATTCTCATACCGGTCTTTCCCTAAAGCCACTATATCTTGGGAGGGTCATGCCCCACCCAGAGGTCAGATCTTCTTCAGTTCCACCTAGGAAGCTTCAATGTGTAAGCCCCACACCACTTGATTGAGATGACTCCTTAGGGGTAATCCCTAATTCCTCTATCATTACTACGTGTAATTTGATTCCCAACTAGCTAGGATACATAGGAAACCTCCTCAAGGTTATGTTCATTTGCCTTCAACTTCATATCGGTTCACTCTCTTCCATATCATATGATGTTAAACTATATGGGATTCCCAAACTATGTGGACTTTGATTCCAAAATATCTAGGATACATAGGAATAATCCTCAGGGTTTACGACCAATATACTTAACAACCCATCCATTCCATCCATTTCTCCCACTTCACTCACATCCATCATGATTCTTACTTGGGCCTTGTTTCGCACGAAATACGGGGATGACCTCCTGGACGGGAGATTCAAACGTTCCGATCGGTTTCTAACGGGTTTGTTCGTAGAACCGGAAACATCCAATGATTCCACATCCGCTTGGACCTACTTTCCAAAGGCAGGCGCTCATTAGCTTGTGGGATAATGAGGCTTAGGAATTTGCATTGGTCAAGAGGATGAGAGGTCGGACTCATCACACCTTTTTGAGGGGAATTATTGTCTACTCCGGGACTCTCTTTATAGATTTAAGTTATGTTCGTGAATCCTTATTACATTATCAAGTATAAAATGAGCTTTCCTTTAGTTTTAACAATCAATGATTAAATATGAAAGAAATTTAGAGAATCTTTTATATGTATTCGAGGTTCTTCATCAATAGAGAATCATCTATATCTGTTTAGAGATTCTTGGTCAATGGTATCCTTAAAAATATTTATATAAAAAGTCTCTTGGTCATTATGATGACCAGGCTGGTTTTAAAGCCACTCAGTGGGGCACTTAAAGTTTATCGTCATTCAGAAGGATGGAGATTATTTCAAAGTTGGGATCGAACCCATAAATGGGCTACCTACGTATCCTTTGTTTTGGAAAAGGAATCAGAACCCACGTAGTTCGAGTTATGGAGTATGATGTTTATGATTGATGGCTCAAAGAAGAATGTCATAATTACTTTTACACTCTAAGCTCACATTAGTCATGCTCGGTGTGAGAAACAAGAGGCATTGGTAAAATTTAGACAATTGTGCCATGAAAGATACAATCATAAGAAATTGTTTGGGGCTTATGTATGGATGACTGCCCAGATAGATGAAGGTTTAGGATTTACTTTTAGGGAGAAAATCCATGAACAGGGTCCACAAAGTTATATGTGCTTTATGGAGATTTGAATAATCTAATCTTGGGGCTTATTCCTAAGGAGAATGCCCAAGTTAGGAGGGGACTTATGATTGGGTTTTATTCCTGAAAAGGAAACCCAAATCAAAGGTAATTTATGACTGGTTAAGAGAAGTTTAAGGGGACTTGGGGCTTATTCCTGAAAAGGAAGCCCAAGGTTATGACTGAGACTTATTCCTGAAAAGGAGACTCAGGTTAAGGGACTCGGGGTTTACTCCTGAAAAGGAAGCCCAAGATTATGACTGAGTCTTATTCCTGAAAAGGAGACCCAGGTTAGGGATTAAGGTTTGGGGCTTACTCCTAAGGAGGATGCCCATATTTGAGGTTGGGGCTTATTCTTAAGAAATATGCCCAAGATTAGAGGACTTGATTGGGGCTTACTCCTGAGGAAGATGCCCAGATCAAAGGTTTTATAACTGGGGATTATTCCTGAAAAGGAGACCCAGGTTAAGATTTTCTCATCTTAAAGGATGAGGTTGAATGAATGAACTCCCCATATTTTAGTGACATAAGGATATTTAAATCACTAGACTTTGAGAGAGATTTCACAGAATTCCTTTCAGATAAGAAAGTCAAATCAAGAATTCATGCCATAAATGGCTTTGAAGAGTGTCTTGAAGACTGAATCTTAAAAAGGAAAGGTGAAATGGCTGAAGAGGGGTAAAATGGGCAAGATGGGCACCCAAAAAGATAGGGGCGCGCAAGTCTTGAAAGGCGCGCAAGTCCTGCGGTGGCGCGCAAGTATTGGTCGCGAAAGTATACTTGCGCGACATGAGGGGTACTTGCGCGATTTTCAACCAGCATTGAAATGCTTGAGCGACTCTTTATTAAACCCTTTACCATCCTCTTGAGGTTCTTCCAAAAAAGGGACGCGCAAGTTATATTGAAGGAATTAAGTCGGCGCGCAAGTGTTTGATAAGTTTCAACACTTACGCCTTCCTTCTTCTCTTTAGATCTTCCATTCTAGGTAAGAAATTACCTTATAAGTGTTCTGGAAGCTTTGAGAAGAGACTTGGGCGTCGGGAGCTTCAATCCGAGTTTCTGGAAAAAGATCCTCCCGAATGGGGGGCCCACAGGGTCTATTTATAGGCAAAAGAAGACCCAGGGCGGTTACCGGGCGGTTACCAATTAGGTCGCGCAAGTCACCTGCGCGACCAAGGTAGTCGCGCAAGTATACTTGCGCGGCAGTGGTATCACTTGCGTGGTGGATTCGCTGTTGATCCTTTGTTCATGCCTTTGTCGATTTTTGATGTTTTCTTCAAAGGATGAATCACTTTCAGCTGAGATATTCCCTTTTCCGATCGTTAGATTCTGTGACGAAAGGAGCGTCAACAAAAGTCCCCCCTCAGAGTTGGATCCGGAGAGAAATGAGGATTTGACTCTGAGGAAATCGAATCCTTTCAAAGGAAAAGGGAGGGCGCGCAAGTCTTTCAGTGCGCAGAGGGTGGCGCGCAAGTCTGCGTCGCGCAGGCCTTAAGCGCTCTGGGTGTGGCGCGCAGGTAGGCTTCCTGGCCTATAAATACATGGCCTCACCTCCGTTACATGCATCTAGATTTCTGGATTTCTCAAACTCTCGCCGCGCAAGTCTTCCTCGCCGCGCAAGTCTCTTGATTTCACTGTTTCCTCGCTGCCACGCTGCTTTCAAGGTAATAGGGCTCGCGCGGTAATACTTGCGCGACAAAAACTTGCGCGACACATGTATCACTTGCGCGACATCTCCATACTTGCGTGCCTTAATGCCTTAGCCATTTTTTCCAAATTCTTTCACAAATTTTATGAAAAATAATCCCACTTAAGAGTTTAATTTATTCAACTCCTGTGCAGATTCAATGGCTTTTAGACCTGGATTAATTGATGAACTGGCTAGCAAGCGGATAGATGATATGACGAATATCATTGGCCCTGATTACTATACTGTCAAAGACAGTACTCTTCCAGATTTGGCTAAGTATCTGAAGAAATATCATCGCGACTTTCCTCACTGCACTTATCTACCTTTGTATGGTCATGGTCATCTGCAAGAAGTCATTATTCCATAAGTAAAGAATTATCTTCCATTTTCTTGGTTTCAGAATTATACCAATTTTGCTTCAGCAAATATCTCAGGCGGAGGAGTATTTCAAACTGCTGGAACAGTGGAGAAGGCTTATGTGATGCATCATAGCCCTTGCACACCAGATCTGAAAAAACATACACCTGAGCTTCAACCACATTGTCATCCTTCAATCTTCCGAAATGCTCAGATGGATCAATCCAAAGGCTGGAAGAAAAGTTGGGATTTCCGTCCTGGGGGAGGTGTGAAGCCAACTTGGATGTGGGTATACTGGGTGCGACAGACTTGCGCAGAGTTTATTGAGGATCTGAAGAGAGCTGCAATATATGAGGCTGTTTGGGTTGGGCAAACATATATTTACAGACATGATAACTTCGTGCCAGAGATACTCAGCCACTGGAGCCCAACGACTAATTCTTTCCATTTGACTCATGGAGAAGTAGGTATCAGTTTGTGGGATGTCCACAAGATTTCAAGAGCTCCAATCTTGGGCGATATGTATGATGAATTCATTCCTCCCAAGGTGACTTGGAGTGATCCAGAGAAGACTCCTGCTTTGGCTCGAGAATTATTTAAAATCTTTCACAGGCTCAAGAGTTCAGAGACCTCATTAACTCATTTTAGAAAAGATATTCATCCGAAAGAATGGATGAATGTGTTTCTTACTGAGAAGAAAGGGATGGATCCAAAAGAAAAAGGATCCAAGAAAAAGAAATCCAAGGATACCCGGCCCAGACGTCCTACCACTTGTCCAAAACCTGAGAAGAGAGGAGCTCCTGGCACATTTTGGCCAACTCTAGAAGCAGGAGTGTTTGAAAAATGGGGATATGAAGTGAATCAAATAATTCCAAAGAAAACTCGTCTGGCGGGTTTCTTGGCAATGTGGCTCAGTGTTTATCTCTTGCCGGTCAGGGATTCGAAGGGAGGCGTTAGGCCAGGGACCTTCGTCATTGCGGCCAAGTTAGCTGAGGGAAAAATGGTTGGGTTAGCTACCCCCATTTTAGCAAAGATTCACAGAAGATTACTTCACGTCTTCCAGGGCAAATCTCCTTTAAGAATAGTGGGACCATTCCAGGTTTTGTGGGGATGGATCGCCACTCACTTCAGGACTTACAATGTACAGAATGGATTACAAATTCCTGGAAGCTCTTTCAGACCATCAGTGCAAGCATTCTCTGGAATTTCTCCATTAGATGTTAATGGTTATGACATGAAAGTAAGACTAAGCATGTATAAGGAATTCAACTTCTTTCCTTATGGAAGTCCGCCATCCGGGCGGTTTGTTGATGATGGGAAAGCCCATTTTGATTTGAGGGCATACATGCTAGCTTGCAGGGATGGCGTGTTAGTAGCCAGGATTGATGGAGAAATCATATGCGAGGCCTATTCTCCATATAGATTTGCACGCCAATTCAAATGTTTGCAACAGATTGTTGTATCCCCTCCAGTACATGTCAGGTTAGAGCAACATCTGATGGTTGCTCGACAACTATGGTTGCTGACATCAAGAGAGAAGACTGGGGCAATATTTGATCTACCAGTTGAAAAATCGGCACATTATCTGACTACATTTTATGCCGAACACTGGATAGCATCATACCCTAAAGGGACATTGAATCACCCAGTATATCAAGTGGGAAAGAGGAAGAGGACTGTAGAGAAAGAAACTCTTCCTCGTGAAGGTGACACTTCTCCACCTGAAATAGGTTCAACAGACTTCTCTTCTTGAACTGATTCATCGGATTATCACGATGGGGATGATGAGGCACAACCGGCAACAAAGCGGTTTCGTGCACGATATAATCCTCCGGCCAGAGTTAAAAGACCCACTCCATCAGCTCCTGGTGAGTTATTTGATTGTAATAACTTCAATCACTGCTACTTTATAAAGTAATAAGTCTCACTTTCTTATTCTCTATCTGTAGTTGCAGGAGTCGGGAAAAAAATAAAATCAAAAATTGTAGGACCTTCCTCACAGCCTTTATATCTAAGACCAGAGGCTGTTCAGCTATGGCAGAGCTTATACTGTGATACTGAGACCGCCTGGCTGGATTTGTGTGAGGGCCTACAACTTCCTGGAATAGGATATCTTCTAGCTTCTAAAGACCTTCAATACGGAGATAACCCCAATGAAGTGCGAGCTTACATCAGAGAGCTGGAAATGCTCATATATGCCACTGATAATTTGGTTCCTATCACCAGGCGGGTGAAGGAAATGATTGATCGTGGCACCACTGAGGGGGCTGGTGGTTCTGGAGATGAGGAATGTCAAGAGTACGTGGCTCCTGAAGATGTAAGTTTTCTTTCCTTATTTTCTTTGCAACTTGATTTTAGTTGAAGCTTTGTTTACTTAAGGAAGTTATTTTCTTTATCTTGCAGCTTCCAAAGAAAGGAACAAGGGTTCCTTCGCCACAATATAGCCCTGGTGGTACCGCTATCGGGGCTGCTGCTGATTCTCCTCGCGAACCAGGTGAGATATCTCCAGGCCAGCAGGCCATGAATGAGGCACTGGACATAGCCTTTCATTCTCCAATCCAAGTGTCAATAAGGGAGACTACTGATACTCCGAAAAAACAAAAGAAGCCAAGGCAACGAAGGAGAAAATCCCTATATAAACGTTTCATTAGCAGTGGTAAGTCCTTCGAACAATCATGAGTTTATACCCATAATCATATGGTTACTCATATTTCCGAGGATTGCAGGGGCTTCTTCAATTTCTCCCTTGAGGGAAGGGACTGATCCTTCTTCAAAGGTCATGGAGGGTGCTGTAGAACAATCACAGACTCAGGCTAACTTGGTTGCTCCTGGAGAAGAGCTACCATCCATTCCCAGTATCCCTCCTATCACTGAAGATGCTGTCCAGGGTCAGGGGTTGCAGGACATAAGTCCGCAAGAAGACGTAGCAAATGCTCCCACTGGTGAGACTAATCAAGATTCTGAAGTATCATTGGATGAAATGATGAATCAAGGAATGACTTTTGAAGAATTTTATAATCATGTTGAGTTGTCATGTGATTTAGAAGACCTTGGGCGTGAGTGTTACCCTTCGCCCAAATTTTTCTTTGAAAAAATATACTTCTAACCATGATATAAAATAATATGCAGTTTCTTCCGTAGAAGCCGCTGAACTGCCAATGCCCGAAGAGGGTGTGGACACTGATGTCAACCCTATCATTGCAGAAACATTAGCTCAAGTAGAGCTAAATCCAATAAACTCTCCTGAGACTCATCTTGAAAATCCTGTTGAAACTGGGAAAGATAGGGAGAAGTCTTCTCAGGTTGCTGAACCACCATTGGGTAATGGATAACAATATTTGTGATTGTACTTTATTCGCAAGACAATCCATTCTTTTGTTATCCTTTGAAGCTGACTAAACCTTTCAATTAATCATGCAGGACCATCAACTGCAGTGACTAAATCCGAAGATGAGGCCTCAGCCTCTGCCCCAACGGGAATTGAAAGTGAAGAAGCACAAGTCAGGGGGGAAAGAGCAGGACAAGGCACCTCCCTAAGTGCGCTAATTCCAGATTACATACCCCCTTCTGACGATGATATTGAATCAGATCCAGATATGCTTAGAGCATTCAGCTTTTCACGACGTAAGGCATGGAATAACATATGGAATATCATATCGGGGGTTCCTTTAGAAGAGCTACCATCAAAAATTTCCCGATTGTCATCCCAATTTGTTATAATGGGACTTGGTGGTTTTGGGTATGAAAAGATCCATGCTGCGGTGAAACAGATCATTTTCAGGAGGGAGAAAATGCAGACAAGTCGCGAAGATTTGACCAGAGTGAAATTGTCAGTCAACATAGGCGAATTTGAGGCTGCGATATCCCAGGCTGAAGCTGATTATGCTGTCAAGATGAAGGATCTGAAGCAAAAAATCAAAGAAAAGGTCGTCCAGCAGGTGCAACTCCAGCAACAGTTAGATGCTGTTACTGGGGAACTTGATCAGCTTAATAAATCATTGGATGAAACTCATATGAATGGCATGAAAGCCATTGCAGATGCTAAGAAGGCACTTCAGCAAGCTGAAAAGAGTGAAGCTGGTCAAGTGCACGAGCTTCAAGTAACTGTTGATAAGGCTCAGGATGCTATACATCAAATGAAGACTTATGTTGACAATCTTCTGTAATTCTTGAAAAAGAGAAGAGATTCCAGTCTGTGGATGTCCTTCTAACTCTTGTGTATCAATGAAAAACACTTTTGTCTTCAATCATTTGTACTTGCATTCTTCCATTACCTGCTTCAAATTTACATAAGCCAATGGGCCCAGTAAGTATAGTTTGATTTTTACTAGGATTATTACAAATAATCCTACAAACTTTGAACATTTTAACTGCTCAATATTACCTAAATCATACAAAAATGTATATTTAGTGAGCTGGAACTTGACTTTTATTCAGAGTTCCTTTGTCTTTTGTGTGGGCAGTTTAAAGTCATTCACGCCGGACATAAAGGGGCTAATGTTTAAGGTCGAAATAGCTTTGACCGAAAATGGATTAAAATGGATTCAATTCCTTGACAATTTATCTGAAAACATATTTACCATACTCAAGTATGAGGGAAAAAATGTAAACTATGGCTTAAGAATATTTGAATCTGAGGAATGATATGAAAAAAGAGCTAAAAGGCATTAGAAGAAGTAGTTTCCAAGAATGAAGTTACTATTATTTAACAAAACCCGTTAGGGGGTTGAAATGTGCAGGGCCACCTATGGGCATTGGCTGCATAGTCAAATAAAATAGCATCTTTTGGCTGACAAGTCTGTTATGTGGACTGTTTATGCAAGGCCACCTATGGGCACGTGCTGCATAGTCAGGCAAAAGAACTCCCAGAAATTTACTTTCCTAGTGCTAAAAGCCAGTGAAAGTTTATGGAGATTCAAATTTTCTAAAGCATAGAGTTTGTTGTATGGAAAGAGGTACTTGAATATGGAGAAGATATTTCCAAACAAGAATATCGAAGAACTGGATGAATATCACTCCTACGAAGGTCTGACCCAAACGTAGGGAAGAAGAATAAACCATAGACTTGAATACTTTCAGATCATGAAAAAGGATATGGGAGAAATACGTTAAGGATGGCTATTTTTGCGGATCCCTACATACTGTCGTTTAAGACAAATAAGGAAAAAAGAGGCATTCTTCCCAAGAATGAAGTTACTATTATTTAACAAAACTCATTAGGGGGTTGAAATATGTAGGGCCACCTATGGGAATTGGCTGCATAGTTAAATAAAATAGCATCTTTTGGCTGACAAGTCTGTTATGTGGACTGTTTATGCAAGGCCACCTATGGGCACGTGCTGCATAGTCAGGCAAAAGAATTCTCAGAAGTTTGACATTTTTGTGACTAGAAGTCATGAAAAGGGTTATGAAGATCTGAAAATATTTAAGGTTAGGATTATAATACATAAATATGGGTATTGTCCAATGTATATAGAGATACATAGGTCAATGAAAACCATAATCATGTTGTGGCTGGGTCCTAAATTGAAATTTTGGACTTCACTACGTATCTCATAAGAATGAGAATCAAGCCATACGTAGTTCTTGAAATGTAGTTTAACGTCGTGTAGGACGAAAGTATGAGTGATCTTAGTTTAGGGTCATAGAATTCGGACCATAATAATGAATACACATTGTGTGTTTTCATGAGGACTTTTCAGCCAAGGGACTGAAAGTGAAATTTGGGGTTAGGCCCAAAAGACTTGGGATTGGATTCGAGGGACACTCGAATGTTCCTATGTATCCCATAAGGATGGGAATAAAGTCCACGTAGTTCTAGAACTACCCTTTGTACAAATTTGGTTCGTACATGTGAAGGGTGAAAGGGGACTTTAGTGCAATGATGGTTTTAACCTAAGATAAAAAGTTTAGGCATTACCATGTATGTACGTAGTCTTTTGAAAATGAAAACCATGATTGAAAAATAATCAATGTTAATAATGGTTCCTTCTCAAATGAGGAAATCAAAGAATATTGTAGTTTATTGTCGTACCGGACAAAAGTGTTGTATAGTTTAACGTCATATAACAAGGACGAAAGTGAATCAATGTAATGATATTGATTCCAGGGGTGGTTTCACAAATCATCATCATATGAGATGGTGGTGAACCGATGTGAAGAGATTGTTTTTGGGCTTGAACCCTGGGAGGTTGCCTACATACCCAGCCTGGAGGGCAAGGATCAAAGTCTGTGTAGTTCAATTAAAGAATGAATCAATGATCAAGTTATTCTTGGGGACAATGATCTATTAAAAAAATGTTGTTGGGACTTACACATGGTTAGTGGCCCAAAGAGAGTGTTATGATTGATGTTCGCTCTAAGCTCACATGAGTCATACTCGGTGTGAGAAACAAGAGGTAATAACAACCTTAACGATGCACAGTTTAATGTCATGTAGGACATAAAAAAGGGACTATGCAGTTTAAAGTCTTGCAGTTATGACTATTGGTGCTGCACAGTTTAGTGTCATGTAGCAGGGACAAAATAACAGTTTAATGTCATGTAGGACATATCAAGGACTTTCTGTACAGTTTAGCATCATGTAGTTAGGACGATGGGGAAAATATAGTTTAACGTCATATTGGACGAAAAAAGGGGGACTGTGCAGTTTAATGTCATGCAGTAAGGACAAAAGAGTGTACTATTTTAACGTCATGTCGGACGAAAGTGAGAATAGTTTAAGGTCATATGCATGGACCGTGGATGGTGTAGTTTAATGTCATGTTGGACCTTTGATGATTATATAGTTTTAACGTCTTTCCGGACGTGAGGGACTTTTATACAGTTTAACGTCATGTAGTTAGGACGTCACAGTTTAACGTCTTGCTGGACATAAGGGATTTGCAAATAGTTTGTGGTCATATAC
Source organism: Viscum album (assembly GCA_963277665.1). Classification (NCBI taxonomy): domain Eukaryota; kingdom Viridiplantae; phylum Streptophyta; class Magnoliopsida; order Santalales; family Viscaceae; genus Viscum; species Viscum album. Next base: position 227,055,970 of record OY728135.1, on the reverse strand, counting down.
ATGGACCAGGGATGATGCAGTTTAAGGTCATGCTGGACAGTTTAGGGAACTTTTTCACAGTTTAATGTCGTGTGGGACGAAGCTGCAGTTTAAGGTCATACTGGACCATTACTGTACAGTTTAAAGTCATGTAGCTAGGACTAACTGGTGCTGTACAGTTTAAAGTCATGTAACTAGGACTAAGGTGAAAAAATATGAGGATATCAGTTCTGGGGACTTTTTACAGTTTAACGTCATGCTGGACGTTGGAAGTGCCACACAGTTTAATGTCATGTTGCTAGGACACAATAATAGTTTAATGTCATCTCATACTAATAAGGAACTTCTGTACAGTTTAATGTCATGTAGATAGGACATTATACAGTTTAATGTCATGTAGGACATTGAAGGTGACACAGTTTAACGTCATGTTGGACGAAGTTGCAGTTTAAGGTCATACTGGACCATTACTGTACGAACCAAATGTAAGAGTCTTGGTTCTGGGAACAATTTTTTGTGTCTATACAAAATACTTCTTCAGAAATCTGGCATTAGTTGGAGTCGTGATGTGTTCTCCATCCATTGAGATCAGAGAATACGCTCCATTGGAGTAGACCTTATGTATTGAATAAGGTCCTTCCCATTTTGGTTCAAGCTTGGGAGGCTTCTTTCCTGGTATCATTGGTGTTCTGAGAACCAATACCAATTCTCCCTGAATGAATGAACAAAGACGAACTTTTTTGTTAAAAGCTCGTGCTATTCGATTCTGATGGATTTCCAAGTGGTGAAAAGTGCACAATCTCTTCTCATCTAACTGTTCCAATTCATTCAACCGCTTTTGGGATTTCTCATCTGTTGATAACTGATCACAAATGGCTATTCTGAGTGAGGGCAATTGAACTTCAATTGGCAAGACTGCTTCTGTTCCATATACCAATGAATATGGAGTAGACCGCGTTGCATTGCGAGTGGTAGTCCGATAAGCCCATAAAGCATGATAGAGTTTATCAGGTCATGACCTCTTATCTTTATCCACCATCTTTTGCAGTATATTTGAAAGAGTCTTGTTGAAGGCCTCTATCTGGCCATTAGCCGCTGCATGATATCGAGATGAATGGTTGGACTTAATGTTGTATTCTTGATACAATTTCTTTACCTCAGAAGAACAGAAGTTGGTACCGTTGTCCGTCAATATGGTATGAGGGACACCAAATCTAGTAATGATGTTAGACTTGATGAAGCTAACAATGCATTTAGAACTGACTTCTTTGAGAGGTACTGCCTCTGCCCATTTGGAAAAGAAATCAGTAGCAGTAAGAATGTACTTAAACTGCTTGGCCGTAGATGAAGGGTAAGGTCCCACCACATCCATTCCCCATGTGGAAAATGGCCATGAGTATTTAGCTGTATGAAGCAACTCTGGAGGTTGATGAATGAAGTTGGCATATACTTGGCATGAATGACACTTCTTTGTGAAATTAACACAATCTTGTATCATTGAAGGCCAGAAGTATCCAAGCCTTCGAATTTGATCAGACAATCTATGTCCAGACTGGTGGGCACCACAGACTCCTGCATGCACTTCTTTTATGACAGTCATTGTCTCTTCACCATCAATACATCTGAAGAGAACTCCATCAAAACCACGTTTGTAGAGAATTTTCTCGAGGTGGTTTGGACCATCATAAAGAGTAAAATTGACCACACGTCGCCGAATTTGTTCTTTCTCGGCTCTATCAGGTGGAAGTGTTCCATTTTGAAGGTATTCCTTGATAGGTGACATCCATCCTGTAGTGTGACCATATGGTTCAGGAATGGGACTAATTTCATTAATTTCCTCTGTTCTGACTTGAACATAAGGTGAAATTGCACGACGGTGGGCAATACCGATGGTTGTCTCGTCCCGATTTGGATCTGCTAAAGCTGTGGCTATATTAGCCAGTGCATCAGCTTGAGCATTTTGTGATCTTGGGACATAAGAAAATGTCGGTTCTGAAGGGAATTCCGACATTAACTCTCTGACATAATCATACAAAGGGATTAATTCTTATTTTCTGATGGCATAATCCCCATTGACTTGTTTGATTACCAGGTCTGAATCACCTTTCACATTTAAGTGATTCACATGTGCTTGAAGCGCTAACTCCAATCCTGCAATGAGAGCTTGGTATTCAGCTTCATTATTGGTACCACCTTCCCACAACAAAAAGGAATAAGGTAACACTGCCTTATCTGGAGAAATGAGCACAATTCCTAAACCAACTTTGTTGAATTTAGGATTTTCCATTTTCTTCCCTGTTGGACTTCTAGAAGCACCATCAAAATACATTTCCCATGTTTGAGGACTCTCTTGAATAGAAAAAACTTCCTCATCAGGGAGTTCGATATCTGAATACGTGTCTTCCACTGAAGGGTGTTCAGCCAGGAAATCAGCCAGAGCTTGGCCCTTAATTGCCTTTTGAGACACATACTGGATGTCGAACTGCTGTAGAATAACCGCCCACCTTTCCAGACGTCCTGTAAGCATTGGACGACTAAGGATGATTTTGAGTGGATTATTACGAGATACCAATTGGACCTCGTGATGTTGCAGGTAGTGTCTCAGTTTCTGAACTGCAAAGATTAATGCTAGGCAGTACTTTTCAATACTCGAATACCGGGTTTCTGCTTCAAGCATAGTTCTACTGAGATAGTAGAGACTATTTTCATTCCCAGCATCATTCTTTTGAGCGAGAAAGGCACCCAATGATCACTCTAAAGCTGTCACATAGAGGATAAGAGGCCTACCCTCAACAGGTGTCATAAGTACTAGTGGACTCAAGAGGTATTTCTTGAGAACATCAAATGTTTCTTGACATTCTTCAGTCCACTGGTAAGTGACTCCTTTCTTCAATAATTTGGTAAAGGGTAAACTTTTTCCTGCCAAATTGGCGATGAAACGCCGAATATAGGCTAAGTGTCCTTGAAGTCCTCTTAATTCTTTCAAATTCTGAGGAGGTGACATACCAAGGATTTATTTGGTCTTCTCAGGATCGACTTCAATACCATGATGGCGTACAACAAAGCCGAGGAATTTTCCTGAGGTTACCCCAAAAGCACATTTTAAGGGGTTCATCTTCAAATTATGTTATCGAAGCTTGTGGAATATGACTTCCAAATCAGCCAAGTGATCAAAACGTTGTTTGGATTTAACCACCAAATCATCTACATAGCATTCAACAAATTTCCCTAGAAAAGGTTTGAAGATACGATGCATGGCGCGTTGATATGTTGCACCTGCATTCTTTAAACCAAAGGGCATCACCCGGTAACAAAACACACCTTGAGGAGCTCTGAAGGCTGTATATTCCTCATCTTCTGGGGCCATTCGGATCTGATTATATCTAGAATACCCATCCATGAAAGAAAGTACTTCATAGCCAGCCGTCGCATCAATTAAGAGTTCTGTAATCGGAACTGGAAAATCATCTTTGGGACAATACCGATTAAGATCTCTGAAATCGATGCAAACCCTAATTTGTCCGTTCTTCTTCTTTACAGGGACAATATTAGCCAACCACTTGGGATATTGAACTTCTCTGACGAAGTTAGCTTTGATAAGCTTATCCACTTCAGCCTCGATTTTGGAAGCATAGGTTGGGTGTGTTCTTCTCGCGGCTTGCTTGAATCCTCGATGTTCTTTTGGCAAACCCAAATGATGGGTGGCAACATCAGGATCAAGGCCAGGAAAAAAATATCTTTATTTTGCTTTAGAAAAGAAATATACATCTCTTGTTCTTCAAGGGTCATGGCCGCACTAATTAAAGTGGGGCGTGGATCTTTCTCTGTACCCAGATTTACTTCTCTGAGTTCATCCACAGTGGTAGAGATACCCTCTTCAAATGCTGGAGGAGCATCTCTAAGATCATCCTCTTCCTCTTCATCATGTGTTATTTCTTCCGTTTCTACTTGCAAAGTAGATGAAAAAATGAAATCCTCATGACCATAAGAGATGTCAAAATTTTCACATTTTGAGGAAGAAGCTTCCATTTCCGACCCTATTGATGATAAAGGGTCTTCTTTGGGAATCAAAGAGGAGATGATGGATTGAGAATCGACATCAATATTCACCTCTGGTGTATCTATAACTTCTTCTGTCCTGATTAGCGAAGTATAGACTTGTTGGATTTCAGCAGACGAAATGAAAACGTCACCACTTATGCTTTCATCACTGCTTGGTAAGTTACCAATTTCTCCCATGTTGTCTGGCTCAATTTCTGTAATTGACATTATGGATCTTTCCATAAGAGTATTTTGATTTGGGCCTATTTTGTCAATTTGAATGATAGGTAACACATAATCTGTACTCACATGTGAAAATGGATTTATTGGAATTTTTTCCAAACCATATGGAGCATTAACTTTGGTAATCTCCTTCATTGTAGATTTTTCTCTTCCCTTCATGTGATAAAATTCCGCCTCAATGTATTGAGACTCACATGTCTTGAACGGGGCCTTATCACCATACAATGTTCCAACTTGACCATCGAAACAGTATTTGAGGCATTGATGGTATGATGACGGAATAGCTGCATGCTGATGTAGCCAGGGTCTTCCAAGCAAGATATTGAAAGCTGAGTCTTGATCAACAATCATGAAATCCGAATTGGAAACAAGATCTCCAAAATGAGTTCTGAGCGTAACTTCTCCCAGTGGTTCTTGTTCATTTTTATCATATCCTTGCAACATCATGGTAGAAGGAGAAAAATCAGATTCCGTGAGTCCCAATCGACGAAGTGTACGAATGGGCATGAGGTTGACTCCTGAACCATTGTCAATAAAAGCTCTTCGAACATCTATACCATTGACTTTGCCAGATAAGTACAAAGGTTTTATGTGCCCATGCACAACATCATCTTCATCTTTATCAGTAAAAGATATCACTGCATGACATTCTGCAGGATTATTCTCTATGTGATAAATTTCAGCTGCAGCAATTTCAGCTTCAAACTCTTGAGGACTTGACAAAGCTTCGATGAGTGCTTCCCGAAGATCTTTTGATAGATTCAAAGCATCCAAAATTGATAATTTGGCTGGTACTTGGGCCAAGTGTTTCAATATATCATACTTTTGATCTAGAGGCCTGCGTTTCCCAATAGGAATATGCGGTTTAGCAGGTACCTTGGAAGCAGATGCTTTGGAAGCTGATGCATCTTGTATTGAAGTTGGCAACATCTTTGGTTTTGGAAAATTAGACTGATTAGATCCATTTACTTGCTGAGATAAAGAAGATGGAACCTTTAATCGATCTTCCAAAATAACTGTGCCGAAGATGAGTTGGCCATTTGCAGAAGAACATGCTTGTTCTTTTTGAGCTCGCTGAAGGGATCTACCACGAGTTTCTGCTGCATATACAGTGCTATCAGGGGTAGAATTAGAGTAGTGGCTTCGGAAAGATCCACGTCTTCCCCTATATCCTGAACCTCTAGAACTTCCTCGGGTTCCCTTATTTGATACAGGGAATTCAGGCTCATCAAGACTGGAATATGAATCTGTTAATTGAATCATATTAACAGAACCAAAGATCAATTCTTCGTCTGATAAAGACTCTGCCTGGTTAGCCTGTTTAGGCTGTGCCGTTTGGTGGGACGGTGCCCGTGGCTTTGAAGTAGATGGCATGAAATCTGCCAGAGTCAAAGACAATTTAGGTTTTGATGCATACTCATCTTCTCCTGATTCCTCTTTCTTCTTTGAATTGTGCTGCCCTTTTGAGGATTTGTCCTTTGATGGAGGCTTTACTGTAGCTTTTGTAGGAGACACAATTGGCTTCTTCAATTGTGTTCGCAAAATGGAATGGGTCCGATTGATTGTCTTTCTGACCATCCAATCATCATATTTTTTCGCAGTTTTGCTTTTGACTTCCTGCCACTCGCCTCCTTCTTCTGGATCTGTAGCGGTAATACACGCTACATGAGCTGAAGAACCCTTCAATTTGACTTGTCCCAAGTCGACCATCTTTTGCAGGAGGTCTTTAAAGACAAAACACTCCTGGATGGGATGCCCCAACATTTGATGAAAAGGACAATAATTGGGATGGTCTTCATCTCCTTCCTTGTTTGGCCTCCTGGGCACTGGTAATTGAACCAAATTATTTTCCAGAGTTGAAATGAAGTAACCAGGAACTTGCTCACTTCGGAAAGAGTATGTTTTACTCTTCATATCCTCAAATTGTTTTTGTCGTTGATCGTTTTGATCATTTGGACGAAACAGCCTTTGTTGTTGGCGTTCAGGAGGTGGAGCCCTTCGAGAAGATGAAGGTTTTGAAGTAGAAATAGGTACAGGTGCCTGTTTAAGCATAACTGTAGCAGTTTCTGATTTACCCATTCTTCTTCCTGGAGATGATGGAATTACACGAGATTTAACCTTAGCCTGTATAAGGGAATCTTCAATCTGTTGAGCGATTGAAGTAAGGTCTCGAAACCCTCCTGTGTATTTCACAGGGATCAATGGCGTGCGTAATTCGTCACGCAAATTTGCCACACAGATTGGCAACAATTCCTCCTGAGGGAGTGATAAGCTCAAGGAATACGTTAATCCCTTCCAACGAGCAATGAAATCAGAGACTCTTTCATTCTCCCTTTGCTTGCAGTTTGTAAGATCGAAAACTGTCGTTTTTGGCAAAGTTGAGCTAAACTGAAGAAGGAATTTTTGATGAAGATCCTCCCATCCGATGACTGAACGGGATTTCAAGCTTGTATACCCGAAAAAAGTTGGTCCTTGCAAGGTTCGCACGAAGCATCTGAGTTTCACTGCTTCTTGCTGCTCTGGAGTTCCCATCATAGGATCACAACAAGATACGTAATGCGTCAAATGTTGTTCAGGGTCGCCTGATCCATTGAAAGTAGGGAAAATAGGGTTTCCAAAACTGGATGGAGGAGAAATTGAATCTACCCATTCAGGGTAAACTTTCTTTTCAGGTTGAACTTGCACATGTTTCCCTTCCATAGTTTCTAACCGAGCTGTTAATGACTCAATAGTAGTTATTAACTTTTGAGAAACGTCAGGTTGAACTTGGTTTTGGGTAGGTGCAATGAATGGAGCTTGGACAGACGTGATGGTTGGTGCTGCAACTGATGGTAGTGCTGCCAACCGTTGTTGCGTTGGACCCGTAGGATTAGACCTCTGTGGGTGTACTGACAAATGAGGATATTCTTGATCCATCTCAGTAGTTACAACAAATTCCTTCGGCTGTCGGACTTCAGCATTCTTAAGAAGAAGACTACTCTGAAGTAGTTCTGCATTCAACCTTCTTAATTCTTTCATTTCTTCCTCCTGTTGTGCAAATCTTTTCTCTAATGAGAGCGATTGACCTCCTTCAGAGGAAGGGTGAGAAGTAACCTGATTCTTTCCTTTCCCCTTATTGGATCCTTTTCGGAGAGGGGGAAGTGGGTTACTTGAAGGAATACCCAGATTTTGGGTAAGCCTTTGATTACGTGTGTGCACACCTTCTTCATTTAGGTCTGTGTGCGCGACTTCTTGAGCAGGAACCTCTTCGTCTGATCCCTCTGATTGAGCCTCATCTGGTGAATCAGTAGCAACGGCATTGATGACATTAATGGATGCATATTGCATGGAATCCCTTCTATCAGCATTTCTGTGATATTGTCTTCTTCCATGTCCTTGATGAGACATGGCATTCCGTTGACTTGATCCCTCAGGAATTTCTTGGAGAACCGTCACTTGGAGAGAATCTCCTGATCGCTTGGATCTTCGTTCCTCTTGAGGCTTATTCCCTAATCGAGAGAAAACTGACTTTCTCTGAGGGAGGGATTGATGATTTGAAAAAGTCCCCAGTTCGGTGGACTGGGGGTGTTCCTGCTGCTTCCGCTCAACTCCTCGAATCTCATTCATTGACTCTGAAGGTTGGGTTAGAGAAGTCCCCAGTCTGGCACGCTGGGGTGTCTCTTGACATGCTATGTCTGAGATCTTCTTGAAATCTCTCTTGATCTTGCGAATCTTAGTTCGGAAATTAGATGGATGCATTAACCTGTATCCACTTTTATCACTTGGTTCAACAGACCGTTGGATGATTTCCGAAACTTCTGTCATTTGATGACGTGTTTGCTCCAGACGAGAGGCTTGTGCAATATTCTCGCTTGCTTGATGTAGAAGCAATTCAACAACCTGTTCTCTATATACTTGATTTTGAGAGGAACTAGTTGAAGCTTGTTCTCGAGCAAGCTTTTGATTATGAACAAAGACCATTGACTGTGGCCGGCCATGGGCAATAACATTGCATGAGACCATTTTCGGCGGGCTTTGCTGACCGGAAAGCACTGTGAAATGTAGTGCTCCGTGAACACCCCATCCTCTGATATGAACATTAGATGGAGCATTGGAAATTAACTGACGCAATCTTCTTAGTGCGCCAAGGCATGAACGTTGAAGGGTTCTCTGTTGCTTTTCAGCCTTCGGATACTGAGAGACTGATAGAGATGCCAAATCAATCTGGCGTTGTAACCCTTCTATTATCTTAAGATGATTTTCATATTCATCATAAGATAATACCTTCTTCTTTAATTGAAAAAGAGTTTTCCATATGTTGAGACGAATATCATGGATTCCATCATCCGTCAACATCTTTGGAATGTCGTACTGGGAATCAGCCAAAGGCCAAAACATGACTGGTACTTCACCTTTTGCCAGTTTTTTCCTCATGTTCAGCATTTCCTCTTTATCATTAAATGAAGATTATTCTACCTGTTTGGACCAGAGTTGGTGTTTCCTTGTTGCTTCATCGGATTCAACAAGATTGGTAGAGAAATCACTATTCATGCTGGAAGATGAATGACCCAGGGAAGGTTCGGAGAATAACCTGAACCCCAGGCTATCTTCTGATGGAGAAAGAGTTTCACCTGCCGATAGTAAAGCATCAGACATGACTAGTTTTACGTTTGCAAGTGCCTCGAGATAGGAGGGCTTTCTCGTCACTACATTGCCTTCTGAAGAATTTTCGAGACAACGTGAATCACTACTGCGGAGAGGACTTTCGCAGCGAAGTTCATCACCATGAGGAGGACCATCATGATGGGTTACAGCAAAAGATGAAATCTCTTGCTCCTTGGTCTTCTGACCACACAGAGGGTTCCTGTGGCTCTAATCTGAAGAAGAAACTTCAAGATTGACCGAATTTTCATGAAGCAAGTCTTCATGAGGAAGTGTCTGTTGAAGACCTTCAGGATTAATGTTCCCGTTATTGGGAACTGAGGGAGTAGAATCTTGAATTCCGACAGATAAATGTCTGAGGGCTTCAAGAACTCCAGCATCGAGCAAGGCTTGGTTACAGATTGGCCTTTGATCTCCTGACTGTGCTGGGAAGATCTTTTTCTTAGATGCCTTCTTACTCGCTTTAGAAACCACTTGATGACGAAGGTGATTGCTCTGAGCAGGTGTATGTGCCTGATCAGGAAAGATGGTCAGGTTAGGCTGACGATCATCGCTCAAATCAGGTGTATGTGCCTGACTTGGTTGTCCATATGATATGGGGGAGTAGGCCCCACAACCCTCTTGGACTGGAACAGATGTGTGTGTCTATTCCGGAGTGAATTGTTGATGTGTCACTCCACTGCTAGGGATAGATTTATGTGTCTGTCCCTGAGATGATGCTGAAGCTGTTATGATATCCTGGCAAGCATCTAGAATATGAGCAGGAATTTGCTTCTGCTCTTTCACCATTGACAAAATATGTTTGGTGACTTCAGCCGCCGGAACAGGGATATACGTCCATTCCGGGCTTGGAGTAGGTGTATGTGCCTGCTCCTGTCCTCCTTTTCCTGTCAGTGAATCCTGACAGTACTCAAGTGTGGAGGCAGAGAGTTTAGTCTGCCTCCTGTTTGTCGTCGGGGCTTTCCGACTGACTTCTCCGTGCGCTACCAAGCGAGACTGTTGGTTGGCTTGATTAGTATTAGCAGGTGTATGTGCCTGCTGATTACAATTCGCCAAACGCGGTTGACGAGATCCACCATATGTAGTCAGACGAGCCTGCTGACTAACTGGTGATGTATAAGTAGGTGTATGTTCCTGCCTATGGTACTCCGCCTGAATTGCCTGGCGGGATCGGCTTGATGCTTTCAGACGAGTCTGCTAGATAGCTGAATTAAAATGGACAGGTGTGTATGCCTGCTCGTTGTTTTCCACCAAGTTAGGTTGGTGGACTTCTCCGGATATGGCAGGGATGACAACCTGCCTATTGTTAACCGGATTCCGTCTCTGGCGGTTCATCTTGCCTGCTCGGGTTCGAGGAACCTGAGCTGAATGCCTGGAGTCGGTACCCTCATCATGTTGAGGGCGCACTACCGCACGAGTCTGGCGGCGATTGTTGATGGGAGCCCTCGAGAAGGACTCCTGTCTTTTTGAATTAAGGCCACGAGGGACCTGCTCATTCACTTCCTCGGAGTAAGGGAGTGAATGGAAATTGCGTTCCGGGGATAACGACCCGAAACGGTTGGAGACGGTAGTCAGCACCGCCTGCTTCTTGATTGCTGGCCGCCGTTGTCCGGACGACCAGGTAGAGTTGTTAACTTGGAGGGCTTGACGAGCGGCCTCCAGAGTTGGGATAGTACCGTTGCGACGGTACTCCTTAACCAGTGCATTAGAAACACAGCGTTGAAGACGCTGAGTTGGTGATGTCATCCTCAGAGCGGATGACGTTCCAGCAGGAGTAGCAGCATTGGTTTTCACAGCAGCAGACCTCACAGTAGAGGTGTTCACAGCATCAGTATTCACAGGGGTGAATTTAAGGAAATCCATTTTTGCAGAAGATCTTGAAAAAAGAGTGCATGTTCCATGTAACAGACATAATCAAGATGAATCCGGCCACTGCATCTTTTGGATGAGCATATGTCAATGATTTCCTTGTTGGCCCAAGGGGCCTAACAAATAAGAAGAACATCACTTTAACTTGGTTAAGGATTCGCTTCGGGTTCACCATTTTTTTTTCGCACGGAATCCGGGGATGACCTCCTGGACGGGAGATTCAAACGTTCCGATCGGTTTCTAACGGGTTTGTTCGTAGAACCGGAAACATCCAATGATTCCACATCTGCTTGGACCTACTTTCCAAAGGCAGGCGCTCATTAGCTTGTGGGCTAATGAGGCTTAGGAATTTGCATTGGTCGAGAGGATGGGAGGTCGGACTCATCACACCTTTTTGAGGGGAATTATTGTCTACTCCGGGACTCTCTTTATAGATTTAAGTTATGTTCGTGAATCCTTATTACATTACCAAGTATAAAATGAGCTTTCCTTTAGTTTTAACAATCAATGATTAAATATGAAAGAAATTTAGAGAATCTTTTATATGTATTCGAGGTTCTTCATCAATAGAGAATCATCTATATCTGTTTAGAGATTCTTGGTCAATGGTATTCTTCAAAATATTTATATAAAAAGTCTCTTGGTCATTATGATGACCAGGCTGGTTTTAAAGCCACTCAGTGGGGCACTTGAATTTTATCGTCATTCTGAAGGACGGAGATTATTTCAAAGTTGGGATCGAACCCATAAATGGGCTACCTACGTATCCTTTGTTTTGGAAAAGGAATCAGAACCCACGTAGTTCGAGTTATGGAGTATGATGTTTATGATTGATAGCTCAAAGAAGAATGTCATCATTACTTTTACACTCTAAGCTCACGTGAGTCATGCTCGGTGTGAGAAACAAGAGGCATTGGTAAAATTTAGACAATTGTGCCATGAAAGATGCAATCATAAGAAATTGTTTGGGGCTTATGTATGGATGACTACCCAGATAGATGAAGGTTTAGGATTTACTTTTAGGGAGAAAATCCATGAACAGGGTCCACAAAGTTATATGTGCTTTATGGAGATTTGAATACTCTAATCTTGGGGCTTATTCATAAGGAGAATGCCCAAGTTAGGAGGGGACTTATGATTGGGTTTTATTCCTGAAAAGGAAACCCAAATCAAAGGTAATTTATGACTGGTTAAGAGAAGTTTAAGGGGACTTGGGGATTATTCCTGAAAAGGAAGCCCAAGGTTATGACTGAGTCTTATTCCTGAAAAGGAGACTCAGGTTAAGGGACTCGGGGTTTACTCCTGAAAAGGAAGCCCAAGATTATGACTGAGTCTTATTCCTGAAAAGGAGACCCAGGATAGGGATTAAGGTTTCGGGCTTACTCTTGAGGAGGATGCCCATATTTGAGGTTGGGGCTTATTCTTAAGAAAGATGCCCAAGATTAGAGGACTTGATTGGGGCTTACTCCTGGGGAAGATGCCCAGATCAAAGGTTTTATAACTGGGGATTATTCCTGAAAAGGAGACCCAGGTTAAGATTTTCTCATCTTAAAGGATGAGGTTGAATGAATGAACTCCCTGTATTTTAGTGACATAAGGATATTTAAATCACTAGACTTTGAGAGAGATTTCACATAATTCCTTTAAGATAAGAAAGTCAAATCAAGAATTCATGCCATAAATGGATTTGAAGAGTGTCTTGAAGACTGAATCTTAAAAAGGAAAGGTGAAATGGATGAAGAGGGGTAAAATGGGCAAGATGGGCACCCAAAAAGATAGGGGCGCGCAAGTCTTGAAAGGCGCGCAAGTCCTGCGGCGGCGCGCAAGTATACTTGCGCGACATGAGGGGTACTTGCACGATTTTCAACCAGAATTGAAATGCTTGAGCGACTCTTTATTAAACCCTTTACCATCCTCTTGAGGTTCTTCCAAAAAAGGGACGCGCAAGTTATATTGAAGGAATTAAGTCGGTGCGCAAGTGTTTGATAAGTTTCAACACTTAGGCCTTCCTTCTTCTCTTTAGATCTTCCATTCTAGGTAAGAAATTACCTTAGAAGTGTTCTGGAAGCTTTGAGAAGAGACTTGGGTGTCGGGAGCTTCAATCCGAGTTTCTGGAAAAAGATCCTCCCGAATGGGGGGCCCACAGGGTCTACTTATAGGCAAAAGAAGACCCAGGGCGGTTACCGGGCGGTTACCAATTAGGTCGCGCACGTCACCTGCGCGACCAAGGTAGCCGCACAAGTATACTTGCGCGGCAGTGGTATCACTTGCGCGGTGGATTCGTTGTTGATCCTTTGTTCATGCCTTTGTCGATTTTTGATGTTTTCTTCAAAGGATGAATCACTTTCAGCTGAGATATTCCCTTTTCCGATCTTTAGATTCTGTGACGAAAGGAGCGTCAACAGGCCTCTACATCATGGTGGGGACACACCATTCATCCAGGTAGCTCCTATGTGTAATCCCAAGTTATATTCTTTATTAACTCACCCTAATCATGGTGGGTTCACATCAACTATATGTGCCACCTTAGTGTATAATCTACATTCACCCTGTTGTTTCTCTTAGCATCATCTGGGTGGTCTTAGTATTTATTTCCCACATAATTTAACCAATCACAATCCTCTTGTGATTGTCAGTCTTAATGTGTAATACCCACACCATCCTTCTGAACTACATGGTTTTTATGCCTATATTATAAATAGTGTATGTAGGAATCCTCAATGAGGTTCAATCCCAGCAAATGGTAAACCTTGGTGTCCCCCTCATTGGGGTCCACCATCATTGATCCACCCTCGATGGTGTCTAGATCACCCTTCATGGTGTGAAACCATATCATTATGGGACACACCACTGTTCAGTCTTCCCTCATAGGTATTTCTGATTCATCCATCTGGTAAACCTTCCTAGTGCTCCCTCCTAAGGATATACCTATCAGATCCACCTTCATAAGTGTTTTAATCAATCCATTCCATATCCTCAAGATGTTAAACTCGTGACACTATATCCCCACAGGATGTTAAACTCATGGAATACCCCATGTTAAAATGGGTTGCCTAAGGAAAACCTTAGAAGAAATTCCTCTGTAATAAGATATCCTAGAGTTGAATTGGTTTGCCTTAGGTTCCCACACCATTGAGAAGCCCTCATATGGGGAAGAATTTAGGTCACTGATGTTCGAGTGTCCAGACATGCCACTAATACCCCACATGACTACTCCCCTGACCGAAGGTTACTACCCTAGGTTGAACCTTTCGAATATCTAGACAGAGGGTATGTAATTAACAGAAATCCACAAAGAGATGGCCCTAGGAATGGGTTTCACAAACAACGTATTAATATCTAAGGGAGACCTAGACTAGGTGACAAATTCTAGGGAGGAACCCACAAAAAGATAGAGAGACATACCATTATACCATTTCGATCAAAGAGGTTACATCTCTGAAGAACTGATTAAAGTCACCCACCTTTGGAAAGCAGTAATGTAGTGTAACAAGCCACATGTCACATGTCGATGATGTGAACCCTAACAGAAATCATCGAAAGCAAAAATGGTGAACCTAATGTGAACACTTATCCTCAATGTGGGATTAGTAGTGCTCAAAACATTAGTAGACAATCATGTCACTGGATACAGTTATCTGGGGCTAGGTCCCTCCTAGAAAATAGTGTACCTAGCATGGAACTCACCATAAATTGGGGCAGTTAATCATTGGGAATTCTGTTATGTGGCATCTTTGGTGTGGATATCTCTCTATAAAAGTAGAAGACTAAATGGTGATAGGGTATTGGGAATTACTTTTCTATTATCTTTACTGATAGATGAATCATCATTCATTGTTGTACCCAAGACACAAGAAATCAATCCCCCCTTGATCGCAGAAACAGGGTAGAGAGGAGAAACAATGTTGTAATCCCACATGATTCCACTTCAAATACGACTTCATACATGACCATGACTATCAGGCACCCACACCCCATATCACCTTTAGAGACTATGAATAGAATGGTGATCGACTCTCTTATACAATGGTATGAGCAGGAGGGGGTCATTCCCATGAGGGTCATGGCTCATCGGGACCTGGAGGCTTTTTCACCTCACTGTCACCTCCACCCCAATGGTCTGCGCAGGGAGCCACTACTCCACAATCTAAGATTCAACTACTTCAGTATCCTCTCCTCGGAATTTTCTTATGACTCACTCCCTTATTCCGATGAGATATGGGATATCTGAGTCATCCCAGCTATGAATACTACCTGGGAGATACCAAGGAGGGATCCTTCTAGGCCACATCAGCAACACCAACTATCAATCCCTCAGGCGGAAGAAAAAGTGGTCTACGCCCCAACTCTACAATCCCTGGTTAGGATAATCCCATGCCAACATCAGGTGAAATATCAATAATATTCTCAACATGGGGCATCCTCTTTCATGGGTTTAGTTTCTTATTCCACCCTCAGTGCAATCTAATAGGTCCTTGATACCATATAATAGGGATCCACCTAGTCCTAATTAGAATAAATACATTAGTATCCTCATAGATAAGTTGTGTTGACTCTTTTGGTTGTCATCACACTCAGTAGTTGTCATGGGATGACCTGTGATGATGAGATCTAGTATAGGGGACCTCCCCATACCATCTCCATCTAGATTGGAGGTACTACCCACTCTCACATCCAGTATGGAGTTCCTCCCCATGTTACCAGTATCAATCCAAGAGGGGGTCCTCCCAATCTTGTTGACATCCAGTATAGAGGTCCTCCTCATGCCTGTGATCCCAGATATGGAGGCCCTCCCCATATACTAGCCATATCAAGTGAAGTTCTTATTATCTCTAGAAACCATTAATGTATAGGTCCTCCATGTTTCACTGATAGTCAACACTGAGGACCTCCCCATGTCCACTTCGACCTGTAAGAACGTCCTCCACATGCTACCACTGCCAAATAGCATTGAGGTGCTCCTCATGCCACAAGAAGCCGATATTGAGGTCCTCCCCACATTCTCACTAACTTTAGTGGAGGTCCTCCCCGCTCCATCACTCCCAACAATGGGGGTCCTCCCAGCGTGCTTACCAGCCAGTACGGAGGTCCTCCCTGTACCCATGTTACTCAACATAGAGGTCTGCCATGTGTCTTATTTCATATATTCCTAGGTTCTCCTCACACCTAATCTCACCAATGAATAATCCCTCCTTGATACATCAGCAGCCATAGTAGAGGTCCTCCCCACTCTCATTTTAGTCTCATGTGGAGTTCCTCCCCATTCAAGAACCAACCCACATGAAGGTACTCCCCATGTTGGAAAATTACCCTTCCCTGAAGAGCCATCTTGAGGCGGAAGGGAGAATCATCACCACTGAAGGAAGGACTCTGAGATGCACCAGATTGTCATCAATCGAGTCCATTTATCATATTCTGAAGAGTAACACAACTCAATAATGGATCCTTCACCCCGATCATCTAGATCAGAGTCTGGAGAAATCACCCATATGTGAGTTCCATCATCCCATAAGGTGCGATTCACCAAATTTTTCAGTCCCTTCATAGGTACATGAAAGTTGAGGAATATATGGCTCCCTACCAAAGTCTCTTCATTAATCCATCTCTATTGTCACCATTTTCATTCTATAACTCGACATTAGATCATGAAGATTTATTTTGGGGCACGGTAGAAGATGAGCACCCACTAGAATTACCACCGACAGTCATTGACTTCACAAATGTAGAAGTGGTAAATATTTCATCCTACAGGGACATGGTGATGCGGCTTGTTTCACCTTCGAGAGATGACCTAGTGAGTGGTGGCCAGTCAGCTTGCACATCATTTTCTCCATCGGCCAGTCCATCACCATAGTAGTCTATATCAGTGTCATTGCCAGTTCCTCATCTAGCCCTGATCGAAGAGTGGGGAAACCAAGATTTGGATCTTGATTCTGAGCAGAGAATCCTGTGGTACCCCCTTTTCATGGATTAGTTTTCAAAATGTTCTGGATGATCACTAATCCAGACATCGACATCCTGGAGTCCCTCACCCAGGATGAGGTCATGTGCTCCCTCCGAACCATCTAGGTGATGCAGTTCTACCTCTGCAACCATAAAATGATTTACCTAAAAAATCGAGAACACTTCGATGAAGTTGGACAATAGTACCACATGATTGTGTTGGCATCACTTCTAGTGGTCCATCACCCTATATCACCCAGCTACCATCAGACCCTTCAACAACGATGTGTTCAAATATTCACCTTGCTCCAAAGAATTATTGAGGAGGCATCCCCACAAGTGAAAATCTGGGGCTGGGGGTAGTATGATGCTCTCTACCTCAGCCCTATTTTTTGACATCCTGATTTACCATGTGACATTGAATATATGCCTCTGGGCATGGTCATAGTGGACATGGCTAAGCATACTGCACTTAATTAAAAGTTCACTGAGATTGGACTCAACAAATAGAACTCACCTCCAAGGGCACTGTAGCATCTAGTGGACATCACTGGTGTTCACAGTCACCTACAATGGTAGTCACTCGACCTTATGGAACCCTTTTCAGCACTTCCCATCTGTAAGAACACTAAAAATGGTAAAGATCATATTAGGAATTTCAAGCCATCTGACATGTCTGATGTAGTGAAAGAGATAGAGGTTGACCTTACCATAACCTCCTTGATACAATAACTTTTGGGTCAAAAATTGGCTCATTAATGAGCTCCTTCCTAAGTTCCTCGAAGAATAGTATCTGGATTATGGTGATCCTCAATAAGTTCTGGTCCCTCCATGAGGACGGTAGAGGAAACAGAAGGTTCTATCATTCTAGTTTCCTCTTATTGATCCCGACAATATCATGCATCCCAATAGGGTAGAGATCGGATCCTATTTCCAGAAATTTTGGTATCTATCTCTGAATATTCCTGAGATACATGAGAACCCTCCTAGTGACACGACTCCAAAGTGTATTCACCTAATAGCTCCATAGGCTACTCTAGTTGTTCCACAATCCACTAACCCAACTTATCATGTTGAAGAGCCTATAAATTCACTAGTGTTTGGGAATAATATCCAATATAGGAATCCATGCTCGGATGATGTGATAGCTTCTCTCACTGCTCTCTTAAAGGCCCTTGAGATGTGGCAGGTGGAAATCCCACCTGATGTAAATCCATATCTGGAATGGGTGGATGACATGAAGCCACTCCTTTATTTAGAGAATCCAACCTTTAACCCCTTCAATGGAAAGGGAAATCCACTATATCATATGGCTCACTTTATTTAAATGTATAGACCCCTAATGGGAACTCAAGCACAATAGGAGGCCACCAATCTTCGGTGTTTCATACAGACCATGGAAGAGTTTGTGTTCTTCTGGTACATCCAGTTACCCATTGGATCTATTTCTGGTTGGGAATATCTTCACGGGAATTTTCTTTATCAGTTTAACTCCACCACATGAAATAAGATTATTGATCACCTCTTAAAGTGTAAAAAACTACCAGATTAGTGAGTTGTAGACTTTGTCTCTAAGTGGAAGGGCCTCATGTATTCATTCGACATGTCACTGACTCAAGAACAGCTATTGACGATGTGTTTGTGGGATTTTAAAACTAAATTGGTTCCCTCCCTCATCACTCAAAAATTTTCAGGTGGATTATAGGATTTATCAGACAAGGATCTAGGCCTAGAGGAATCCTTATAGGAACCTACAAAGGAATGCCTTTTTCCTCCTCCATCTCATGCAAGAAGATCCATCAAAGTAGAGATGCCTACTGTCACATAGGTAGGGGCCCCCAGGACACTAGATTTGTTACTGACAGAGGCTCATCTATAGCCTTTCCAAGGGAAATAGCCTTAATCCCAGCCTCAGGCTTAGCATCACCTTCCATAGAATCTGCATGCTACCAAGGAATATATTTTTGTTGTCGCATAGGTAGACGCCTCCAGACCCCTATAATTGTTATGGAAATATTCTCATCCATAGCCTCACTGAGGGAAATATCCTCAGGCTCACCATCACCTACCGCAGTATTGGAAGGCACCACCTCATCAAGCACCACCGCATATGAGATAAAATCAGGATCTATCCCATATCCAGGTTCTAGCCCTACATCAGGCCCAAGCTCCTAAAGTTTATTTCTTAGATAGGAGAAATTGGACCTACTCATTCAATGGAGCTCAAGTACCTGGTTATTTCCAAAGTGCTTTTGATCAAGGGATTGTGAAGTTTCCATAACAGAGGAAGTCCTAGGAGGTTGATTTCATTGATGTCCCTGACTATTTCCCTTATCACAAAATCCTTGGACATGCCATCAAGTGATGCTATGTGTTCAAGGACTAGCTCCAAGACCACTTTGATAACATTGTGGTCATATTTGGCCCCCGACCCAACATAATTGGTGTCATTATCTATGAATTCTGATAGAGATAGTGAAATTAAATGGCACCAGGCCTCCATCCATGGGTCTCATATGTATGATGATTGTTTAACGCATAGACTGGTCTCCTATTCTTAGGGTATCATTAATTCCCTTTAGAATCCACCGAATTCTCCTAATTTCATTGAACCTCCTCTAGCTTCCACTTATATATCCACATATTGTCCTTCTACCTATAAAAAGAGTAGGCACCAATGGAGAAAAGGAAAGAAAATCCCCCCTCCAATGTTGAAGTTGTATCACACTCTCAGAATATTCATGCCCCAAAGATGGGAAATTCCCCCATTATTCTACCAATATCATATGATTTCTTAGTTGATGATCATGAGTATGCCTCAGTGAATATTTATGAGCTAGTGGACCCTTACATGGTTCCCAACAATGAGGGTTGTTAGGTAGGTACTCCCAATGTTTTTGGATAACGCCATCATCGAAGGGGTCATGGATATATGAATAATCAGAATTCTCATGCTAGTTATTCCAACCATTCCATTCATGCTACTGAGACCAAAAATTTGGCTCAATGTAGAGCTAATCATGGGAAATCCTCACATCATGTCTCATCTAATTCACTTCCATCATCATTCGTTCTACTCAACTAGGTAGAGACACCACAACCACATCGTGAATAGGCACATCTAGCTATGGGCAGATCTCATCTATATGATAGTCAGCCGGTATTATTTTTATGTGGTTCGTCTAATGAGAAATGGGACATCCCCAACACTGACCAGAATCCACTGGTTTGACCAGTAACACTCATCATACCACATGCTACCATAAATGTTCACCTAGCTCGAAAGTATGATGTTCTTAAGCATATTTCCAGTTTTCCTGCAAAACTCTCAATTCTCGAGTCCCTCCAACTATCAGAAGAGATGTTTGAAGCCCTTGTAGAGGCCCTGAATCATCCCCTCAATTTCAAAATAGATTTAGCAGCCACATATTCCTTCCATGTTAAGGAATTCTAGTGAGAAGAATGCCAAGCCAATTCTCCGTAGAAGATGAAGGCTCCCTTTTAAAGGGACATATCTATCTATTTTACACCACTATTTAGTTAAATAGCATGGAAGTCTGCCACTATATCATATACATGGGTTTTGGGATCAATCTCATCCCGACCTGGATGCTCCTTAATCTTGGATGGACTGAATCAGATTTGAATCCCTCTAACCTAAAGATTTGGAGTTATGACAGAAATTTGAAGAGGTAGTGCGGGAAGATTTTCCTGAAGACCTTGTTCAGTGGCATGATTTAAACTACTAATTTTATGTTCATCTTGTATGATACTACCTATAATGCGCTGATGGGTAGACCCTAGCTCTATCTACATGAAATAGTTCCCTCCAAGTATCACCAATGCCTCAAGTACTCACTCAATGGTTGAGTGGGTGTGCTCCGAGGTGATGTATCCCCATTTACATCTTGTGAATCCCATTATTTATATGACTGCTGTTACAAGAGTAAGTAAAATGGGTTTATACTAATGATTTTGAGCACACTACAACTTTGACTAGCTTGTTGATAGACTCTGATGATGATTTCATCCTCTGAATTCACTGGTTTGAGGACCCAACCCCATATTTGGGACACTGATTCATTGTTTCCAAAATGAGGGAAAAAATGTTTTTTGGCACAAGGAACATCGGAATATTACCTTTTACTCCTACATGGTTTAGGCTTGGGTGATACTAGAACCCCTTACCCTATTAAGTATTGAGGCATTCGACCAATGGCTATATTTCTTCACTAGACCTTCTTCTTCCATTGTTCTTGGTTGAATTGAACAAAACAACCTGACACCAATGCTTTGACATCATCAATAATGGAACACTGGGTCAAAGTCCTTGTGGAATCAGGTCGACAACCATCGTTTCAATGGTTTTAGCAGTGTAGGAATCCCCTGTTAAAGATTCCACATCTACCCAAGTAGGCCCTAGTGTTCCTCCAGAATTAGACTTCTTGGATAAAATATCTCTTCCCATTGATTCATCTAAATAAAATGATAAAGTGGGCTTAGAGTATTCTCATCCCACATTTGAATAGGGTG
Organism: Viscum album; assembly: GCA_963277665.1. NCBI lineage: Eukaryota > Viridiplantae > Streptophyta > Magnoliopsida > Santalales > Viscaceae > Viscum > Viscum album. Next base: position 227,034,721 of record OY728135.1, on the reverse strand, counting down.
TCTCCACCACCATTGATGAGTTGGTATAGGTGAATTTTTTCACTAAGACCGATTTGAGGCTGACTCTGATCAGACCAGCTATACTTGTAGAGGAACAAAAATAGTATGTGGATTTCCTGAAGAAGCATCATGATGTATTTTCATGGAGTTATGAAGAGATTCCCAGACTATAATCTCTGGTATCCTTCCATATCCTTTGTCTCATGGTGAGTCATTGTGGGTTCAAACTGCCTCCCAGGAAGATACACCCTTCTCATAGTGTCATGGGGGAGGTCGAGGTTGATAAGTTCATCAAAACCTACTTCATCAAGGAAGGCCAATACCACAAATGGTTAAAAAACATCATTCCCATCAGGAAGAAGAATAGACAAATCAGTTTCTTCATCGACTTATGATATCTCAACTAGCACTTTTTGAAAGAGGATTTCCCCTTCTTATGACAGAATTTTTGATCGATACCACCACTAGGTTCTGCTCTCTCTCATTCATGGATGGGTATTTCGGGTATATCCAAATCTACATGGCCCCCAAATATAAAGATTCCACTGCCTTTAGGGTGATTCTAGGTACCTTATTCTATCACATAATTCCCTTTAGTTTGAAGAATGTAGGATCCCCCTATTAGTGTTCCATCCACTGTATATTCAAACTGATCCTCAATATGCTAGTGGAATGCTATATGGATGAATTGGTGGTCAAATTCTCCTTGCATTAGGACCATCTCAAAGATCTTGAGGAATTATTCATCTATAACTGCTCTATACATCTAATATAAACCCCTTGAAGTTCATTTTTTAGGATACCTCTAGTAAATTTCTCGTCTTTGTCATCAGATATAGAGGCATTGAGATCAACCCGAAGAAAATCATAGCCATCAATCAGATGTGTTCTCTAAGAAACCTTCATGATCTCTGAGTATTTTAAGGACACTTAACCTATATATTTTGATTCATCATGAACCAATCTAGAAATTGTAATCCCTTTTCCAGACTCATGAAGAAAGTTGTTGTATACCAATGGGATGAAGAGTGCAAGACTGCATTTGAGGAGATCAAGAAGTATCTGTTATTGACTATGATTCTGATTTGATCCATCTTCGGGAAGCTATTGGTCCACTATGTGACTGCCCTAAAACAATCCCTCAGTTACCTAGTTTCTCATAAGAACAAAGAAGTTAATGATAACGTTTTATACTATCTTAGTCGCATGTTCCTCGACATAGAGTCTATATACTATCGTATCAATAAGAACTTCCTCCTGCTAATTTTTGCACTACAAAATTTTTCGCACTATCTGAAACACCATGATATATAGTTGGTGTCTCTTGTGGTTCCACTAAAGTATATTTTTAACTGACCTATGTTGATAGGTCTTCTATCTTGGTGGAAATTTATCCTCCAGTAGTTCAACATCATGTTCATTCCATAGAAGGTTGTCAAGGGTTCGGCTTTGGCCGAATTTCTGTCCACCAATCCAGAAATTGCAGAAATGTTACTGGATATAGATTTTCCATATGATTTCATCATTTTAGTAGACCTAGCTATTCCATACTGGTAGATGCATTTCAAGGGTGCCTCTCGGATCCCTACTAATAGAAGTCTCAATGATCCCAGACTCAACAAAGTTGGTCTATGAATTATCTTCATCGGTCCTACATAGGTTGTCTTTCTCTATTCATTCTTGTTGTTTGAAAGATTAATTGACTACGAGGTGGAGTATTAGGCTCTCATCACTATTCTCGAGCTGGCTTATGAGTTTGGAATTCCCCACCTACATGTGAATTGGGACTCTAAGTAGTCATCAAGAAAATCAATGGTGACTATGACGTTAGAATTCCAGAGTTTGTGACCCTATTAGAATGAACCCTCCAGCTAATGGACCAGTTCCCTTCTTAGCCATAGGTCACTGATGTTCCCTGGTCACATAATAGTCGAGTGAATTCCTTGTCTAGACTAGACACAACTCTCGTAGAGCCTGAACAGAACAACTTAATCATCTATGTATTTCATTAAAGGTTCATCAATCCCATCACTCCAAACGATGATGAAAAAACAAAGTAAGCATTATTACCTTAATTTATTCTACATCAAGACCTCTGATTGGATAACTCCATTTTTCGAGTACCTCTGGTATGGAAATGTCCCAATAGATAGAGCCGAATGCAAGTGAATCTATCAGTTTACAGTATAGCCTACCCTCTAGATTGGTCTCATCCTTGAGTAGACTCTCTACAAACATGGGTTCTAATAAATTTTCCTCTACTGTATTCAAGGAGACGATATCCCCCAGGTCATGCATGATGTTTATGTTGGTCCCTATGGAGCTCATCTGTAATGGTTAAAACTCTCCTACTAGATTCGGATGTTGGGAGACTTTTGGTCCATAATGGTTCATGATAATATCATTTTTTCCAAGAGTTTAATGCATGTTAGATCAATTCCAACATTGTGCATAAACCGCCAGATCCCCTCCTTACTACCATGTATGCATGGCCCTTCATGGTTTGGGGACTCGATGTCATGGGACCATATCCCCCAATAGCAGTTCACCATTTCCTGATCATGTTGACCATGAAGGATTTAATTTCCAAGTTGGGAGAGGTGATTCCACTTAAGTAATTAATAAACTATTATATTTTTGAGTTAGTGATCTCCATCATCATCCATTGATTTGGAGTCCCTCATACTATTCTCAATGATAAGAGAATCAAATATTGGACAGCTGAGCTAATGAAATTATATTCCAAGTACAACATCCAGTCCAACCATACTTCTCACTATCATGCGCAAGAAAAGGGAATGATTGAGGTGTTCAAAAAGACCCTATCCAACATTCGAAAGAATATAGTACTCCAGAAGAAGAAACGTTGGTTGGAAAATCGCCCCAACACCCTCTGGGATTATCATATGATTTCTCGTAATTCCACCCAGGTGACCCCATATTCCTTACTATATTGAACAGAGGCATTCCTACCCATCGAGATTTAGTTTCCCTTACTATGAACTACTATCTATGACCAGCAGATGTTAGACAAGATGTTTGAAGTCTATCTAGCTAATCTTGAAGCTCTCAATGAGAATAGGGTTTGATTCTTGTATAATCTGGAGAGTCCGCAGAAAAAGATAGATAGATGTTTCAACAAGAAATTTTTTATTTACTCCTTTCATCAAGGGGATATAGCATTGGCCCTCTGAGCACAGATGATACCTATAAAAAACCCACCAAATATGGAGCCCAAATGGGAAGGACATTACATCATTCATAAGGATTACCCCAACAGTGCATACTCTTTGGTCACCATGGATAGGTAGTGAATCACTCCACTGACCAATTCCAAGTTCCTCAAGAGCTACCTTTCATAATAACTATTAGATCACTCCATCCTACATGATGTTAAACTACAGATTCTTTTGAGCTAAAGGATTTAAAACTCCCCAGCACCATCATCCTAGTTACATTATGTTAAACTATATGTATCTTTAGTACATACTCTTTGACCTTAAACTAATAGATTATGGTCTGGGAAACACAATCTTATACTTTATACATACTTCCCTACAACACAACATTAAACATGGATCATGGTATAAATTCTATGACCCCAAACTAATATTTTTTTAGGTTCATGATGATAAACTTCACAACATTTAAGGTTATACCTACGTGACCTTAAAAGTAAAGTTCCCCACATCCTATTCGCATGAAAATAAATTTTTTTACCCTATAATATTTACTTCATGATGTAAAAATGCATGGAATTCAAGAAATACATGCTTCTTGATTATTATAATTATGGGATACAAAGAGACATCCAGATATTTTGTCTTCGGGTCCAGCCCCCGATTAATTAACCATTTCACCCCTCCTCCTCATCCACTTCATTTGGAGCTAGTCCACTACCATTCTATATCCAAGAGCTATCTCAAGGCCTCTGTCCTTGAGAAGGGGTTTCAATCCCTCTATCAAATATGCATCATTGACATGCTCAGATACATTTAGGTGTAGAACATAGAGTGTCAGATTCTTCATTGACATTCTCGCATTCCATCTCTGTTCTTCACGTCTACCTTTATTTGGGTATTAATCATCTTTCATGTCTGAAGGGACCCCCTAATGGTATGGTGCCTGGCCACATGGCTCACTTATCATCTTGGGTCAATGACAAGGAAGAATTCGGATTACATATTCAGAGAGGTACAATGTTGTAGAATATGGTCAGTGGTTGACCCTAATTTTTTTCCAATTCTAGGTAACATGATATGGATTTTGTGTTTCAAACAAGGTTAGTAGTTATCCTCCATAATCAAACCTTCCTCATTTTCCCCATCTATTAAAAACTATGATTCACTTTTTCTCTACCTCCTTATGTTATGGAAGAACTCCAACACCCTCAGTTTTACCTCTCTATTAATCTTTTAATGTTAATAAATTATTTATACATCATTCGGACATCCATAATCCAACGTCTCCATTCCCATGTTTGATGCTTCTATATGTGTAGGAAAAACATAACATCATTCCTTGTTTCCCACACCAAGAATGACTTGTGTGGGATTAGGAGTCTTGTTAGTGTTTTACCCATATAGAGGGGATACACAATCTCATAGTCCAAACTTTACAACCTTAACATTATGATTTTTCATCCTAGGAACATGACGTTAAACTAGGAACCCAAGTCCAAACCTTATGACTTTAAACTGTGTGAGGGTTTTCCTATGAGATGTTTCATGTAAGATGGGACTCTTGAACCCCCAATCATGTCGGGTTATTATTTCTAGTCTACCCATATCGCTTTTCCTGGATATCCTATCCCTGATAGTTTAAATACCATGACTATAAACTATGTATGGCTTCCTTTGAGAATTGTGCTATGTGGTGTGAACTTTTTTTCCCTCATTCACGTAAGGTTATAACTACTGCATTACACACATTCCCCTCAGAACACCTTCCATACCCACAACATGACATCATATTGTGTTGTATTATCCTTATCACATGACATTAAACTACATTGGTGAATCCCATGAAAATGATGTTAAGCTTGGAAACAATTATCCAAACTATGAAACTTAAACTAAGAGCCTTCAATTCAAGAAATATAAAATTAATCTATAATTAATATTGAAAAGTTTCACCACTTCACTTGTTTTTAATAACTACATGCATCTTGATTCTCATCCTTATGAGATATGTAGTGATTCCCATACATTTTATCTATGGGTCTATCCCCAGGTTCATCAACCTTTTCACCCCTTTATCCCCTACTATGGTCTGAACTCTTTGACCTTAAACTGAGAGTTCAAGTCCAATAATCATGACTCTAAACTATAGCCATGTCCCCTTAGGAATATGTGGTATGGTGGTGGTCCCCCTTTGGGTTCTAATTCATGTCAGGTTCACCTACTCATCATGCTATGTATATCCATTATAGAATAACCAAATAGTTTCTACATTACAACATTAAAGTATGTGTGATTTCTTCTTGGGAATGTTTGATGTGGTGAATACCTCCTTGGTCCACATTCACATATCATAGATTTATGACACCTTACCACATATTTATACTTTAGATGTATCATACCTATGGTCCAACCTCTATGACCTTAAACTAAGATCCTCCAGTCTAATAAATATGAACATAAACTATTTTTAATGGCACGTTATTCTACTCTGAAGTCTGTTGGGTCCTATCATTGACATGCTCAGATGCACTGGGGTCGGATACCTTAGGTTTCTCCATACCTTGAGTCTTTTCAGGATTGGATTTTGATCATATTTCACATTCAGGTGGACCCCCTAATGGCAATAGTCTCATGATTCTTTAGCTCACCTCCTATACTAGGATAATGACCTAATGGATTTCTAGGGTAAAGTAGTGAACCATGTGTTTTGAACATGGTCAAGAACTGATTCTTCATTTTCACACCATATCCTTTACTGGTGAAGTGGTCAACCCTGTCTTTCAAACAAGGTTGATAGTGGTCCTTCCCATCAGTTGTTCCTTCCATAATTTGGATCTCGAAGGTTTCAATTTACATATTTCCCACCTCTCTATGTTATAATGGAACTCTATCACCCCTGGTGTTTCCCATCCATACATCTATGTACGTTGAGTGGAGCTGTCAATTTCGTCAGCAAATTCTCAACCTGGCATTTCTTTATGCTTATTGTTTTATTCTATGTGTAATAGAAAAAACCTAAAATCGCTCCTTATTTACCACAACAAGAATAAATCATGTGGGATTAGGAGTCTTGGTAGGGTTTTTACCTATATAAAGGAGATGCAAAATCTTTGTGGTCCAAACTCTATGACTTTAAACTACGATCCATTAGGTTCAACCTTAGTGACCTTAAACGAGCATATCCATGGTTCTCTAGGGAATTTTTGGTGTGGTACATGCCTCCTTGGCCTCATTCACCTCAGGTTTATTATAATGTAGAACCACACATCCACTTGATCTACCCACCTCGGTCCAACCTCTCTGGCCATAAACTAAGAGCTGATTTCCTCCACATAACATTAAACGGTGATCTGTCAAGATACACCATGATAATTATGGTATGCTTCTGCATCATCATTAGAGAGGATTTTCTCCACCAGTGTTGGTCTCTCACCAGGCTATGTTCTAGAAATATGTGTGACCTAATTCTCATCCTTATGGGATATGTATAAATTTCCAAACACTTTTTTGTCCCATCCATAAATTTAACTTTTTTTTGTTAGGTGTGTTGTAGGGCCTCCTTGGTCCCCATTCATGGAGGGTTTTCCACAACAATGTACTAATCACGTATTCTTGAATGCTTTACCCTTATGGTCCAAACTCTGTGACTTTATACCAATAGTTTTTGGTCCAAAATTTATGAAAGTTAACTATTTGAAGCCTTTATAGTCCAATCATCAGGACTTTAAATTGTATGCGAGTATGGTCTGAATTATATGACCTTAAACTAAGAACCATATGGTCTATGTAATATGACATTAATCTATTTTCATGACTATGATTGAATCTCACTCTATGATTTGGTTATTCCAAACATCTATTCCTTCTTGGTTAGGGTTCCCACCATATTTCACATCCAAACAAACCCCCTGATGGTGATGGTCTCATGTTGCTTCGGCTCACCTCCTGTCCCGGGCCAATGCCCTAATGAATCTTTAGCAGCAGATAGTGGATCATGTGTTTCAATCCTGGTCAACAGTTGATCTCGTATTTTCTCATCCCATTCTTTCTTGGTGTAGTTATGGTCCATATTTTTCAAACATGGTCAATAGTCGACCCTAAATCCCAATTCTCCCCTTCACCAAGGCCTTGGAATTTTCTATTTACTTCCTTTTCACATCCTCATATCATGGTGGGATTTCATCCTTGGTGTCACCCTCGATGTTCACCCCCACATGTCGTCTAAACCCCTTTGTACCATTCATTTTTTCATACACTGAACATGGATCATGTAGGCTTATGAGTTCTGGTAGGGTGGGTACTGATATGGTTGATCCACACAAGAGGTATTTGGTCTAAACTCTATTAACTTAAACTAAGAGCCTCATAAGTAAAGTGTGTCATGAAAATGGAATCATTGGTCCTCATTCACGCCGGGTTTATCACTCTAACACACCACCTATACCCACTTATGGGAATCCTAATTACTGTCTGCTCCCAGATATGTTTTTGGTACATAATCCCTTTTTTTCTAATTTACATCAGGTTTCATACATTTATACTTCAAAAATACTTTAGGACATTTCTTTTTACATGAAACATGACTTAAAACTATTATCCAAGGTCCAGGAAGTATGAACTTAAACTATCTATAACATCCTAGTCAAATGACGTTAAATTATGGGACAAATCTTGTTCACATGACATTAAAATGTACCATGCATCATCCCCATCATATGATGTTAAACAATGTCTTCATATTCCTCACTTGCATGATGTGAAACTATAAAGCATCTCAAGCCTTTCCTGAGAGGTACTCTACCATAGTGTCAGTCATCAACTACATTTTTCTCATGTTTAGTTGTCACTAAACATCCGAGATGACACTCCCCCCTCAAATATAGGATTCACCATTGTTCATACCAATATGTCATCCCCAATGTTCTCCAAGACATGGTGTTTTAACTCTGAGAGTGTTGGATTCCATTTGAACATTCCATCACTCCACTTCTGTACTTTGTGTGCCCCTTATTTATATCATCATCCTCTTTCACATCTTAAGGGACCCCCTAATATCCTGTTCCCATTCTACTTTGGCTCACCTACCATCCTGGGCCAACATTATTGTAGACTTTGGAAGACAATTCAAGATAGTTCATGTGTTTCGAACTTGGTCAGCAGTCGACCCTTGTTTTTTTAACCCCATTTCAGCCTAAGAAATATGGATTTTATGTTTTCGAACATGATTAGTAGTTATCATGTATCAGGATGCGTATCCCATTGTGTTCTGGATTTTGGGTATCATGATTCACACTTCTCACTCTCCTTTGTTTAGACAGATTCTAATACCCATGGTGCTATCGTGTTTGTTCACTAGCACACATCCTATTTCATCCCTAATGATCTTAGTGGTCAATTGAAAATAGTAGGCCCCTATTATTTGATGATTATTTGACACTCTCATACAAAGTGATTAATTATGTGGTCATCCCTTGTTTCTCAGACTGGGCATGACCCACGCGAGCTTAGGGATTGGTCATTAGTTAATTAACATATATTATTAAGATGTAATAATTAAAGAAAGAAAATTTTTTGTTCATGTATATAGTTTTATGAAAGTAATGACAAAAATATTTGTCAGTTCAGAGAAACATTGCCTCTATGGATTCACTTATTCAATGGAGCACTTCATCTCCACCTCCCTTTAGTGTGTGGAATCCAGGATCTGATGTTTCCATCCGAGCACCCTTATTTCATCGTCAACTTTAGGATGAAGCTCATCAACCCTGATATATGCTTGGGCTCGTTCATCTTTAAGATCAACCACTTGACAGTTTTCTTACTCCAGTTTCTCTTGGGCCTCCTCCAGCTGGACCCTCAATCATGCGACTAGTTCCAATTGAGTGTTAGAAAATGAGGAACGCTCATACATCTATTATTCTAGATGATGGGTATACTATTTAATCTCCTAGAACTTCTTGATGTTTTCATATTTCTTATATCACCAAGTAACATCAAAATACCAACTTATTTCCTACATCTTTTTTGTAATGTAGTCTCAGATCAGCGTGTGTAGACCTTGAGAATCCACCCCTCTGGTGTAGAGATAGTGTATCCAGGTTTATAGTGACCCCATTTGGATCATCCATTGTGACTTTGGGGGTTTTTTATGAAATTATTAATCAATTTCCATGCTAATTGTCGGGAATATCAACTTTCCTTGACCGCATTATAATCAGACTCGTCTAACTCTTTTGGGATAAAAGGTTTGTACTATGGGAATATGACTTGGAATTCTGTAGCAAAATCTTCCTTCAGTATCATGTCAGATGGATTAGGATCCATATCATGTGGTTGATCTTCATTATTTGATCCCACCTCGATATGGTCACCCCTATTATACCCACCAATGATGCCACCCACAATCACAATTGACTAATCACTAGAGGTTGTGGCTGGGTCTTCTTGGACACTTGGATCCATATGGAAAGTAACCCCTGTCAGGAAGGTATCCCTGGGCCTTTGACCATTATCACTAGTAGAGCACTCGCTACTCCAAGTAATATTTAGGTAGGGATCATGTCAGTCAATATTCTCGAGTAAACAATGAGTATGACTCTATGAAGTAGGATACTTATTGAGATCAAGTGATGGTTCTTCATGCTCCTAGGATGTTACCGTCAGAATGTTGGGATGCATCACCTCATATAAGACTGAAGGATCCATGGATTCAAGGGTGTCCAACCTTCCCTCCTTGATGTTGATTATCCATTTAGAGACTACTTCCCTATGTATGGGCTCCAAGTCTTGGTCCTCGGCACCCGCTAATATGCCTTCATCCCCATCAATATGGTTCCTTTTCCTAAGATAATCCTACACAAGTAAATTTCATTAGAGGAATCTAGATAAAAATGAGGGGGAAATGAACCAAGGGAATGGGTTAGAACATATTTCAAGAGCTTCAAAAAATCTTCCCAAAGAAGTCTCCTTTGAGGCTGCAACCTCACCTTCCCCCATAGTGTTCCCTTTTTCAGAATCTTACCCTCAATATCAACCCAATTATTTAGGAAAGGGAAAGCACAATGCCAACTCATCCACTGACAATTTTGGAGAGGAGGTTAGATTTAGTAGTACTTTTAATCGATCCATCATGGGATTCACAGTGCCTCGAGAATTCACTAAGTCCTCTAGATCGACCATGTATCGCTCCCCCTCTACCATGGATATAAGAAAATAATATTTGGAATGATGGATTCTCAGGAGATATATCCAGAAATGGTTGTGCTGATCCCACATTTCATGGGGATTAAAGAATTACTTTTTGACATCCTATGTTTTTGAAGCCTCATGGTAGGCGGTATCCATGTCAATATCCATGCAATGAAGCAGCTTTTGGGAGGATTGTGTAGGTATTATTCATAATCCTCTTGATGGTTCCCCTCCATCCCGAGTCTTCCCATATGGGACCACTGGGACTACTACATCTGCTCTTCCTTCACTTTTGTCTAGTACAGGCCTTGGTACTATTGGCTCTACTACTGCAGCCATGTTTCCACGATGTGAATCATCCCTACCAAGATGATATACACTCATCACCATTAGAACAGGGACTCAAGGTAGAGGGTTCAGCCCCTAGTTGGCTCAGATGATCCATTTTTTCAGCATTTCTCCCAGGTAGGCAGCCTCCTAGCTCTTTGTGTATGTCTTGACTAGCCCATTGGAGGTAGTGGGTGGAGGCATCTCATTCCACATCCTTCTATATTACCACATGAACATGATCCAAAGCTTCCTCATAACATATGGGTGATCTTCATGATGTACCCCTAGGTGCACCTTTAGGGTCATCCTTCATAGATATCTGAACTTCCTCTCAAACCGGTGTGGGGTGTACAGTTCACAGATTAGATCACAATCCACCTGCACCACCAATACTCTGCTATAAAAGGTTAAAATATATAACCACTACTATCTAGATCCCATGATATCATCATTGAATACTCCTATTAGTAAAGTAAATGGATGGGAGTTGAATTCATCTACCCTATATATCTTTTTCATCGCCATCATTAAGTTTAACTTGAATGGGATACATCCCAAAATATTTATAATTTTCGTTCGAATGTTTGAATTTAGAGGGTAAATGGGATTCATGTATTCATATCCCCCATTTTCCCTACAAACTAACCATACAGAAAATGGAGTGTCCGGCACATGCACAGTAGCTTCTTCCCCTCACTAATATGCCAGAGCACCTCATACAACATTTCCAGCACACGGACCCCAAGGTTGATGTACTACCCTATTATAAGCACGTATAACATAATGAACATGTACTTCCATGCACCCACATGTGCATATCTCACCAAAAACATCCACTCAAAAAGGAGCACCGATATATACCCATCCAACCTGACTATCAATTGATGCTCGGTGTTGATGTTGTACTCCCACAAATTCCATTGGCTATCCTCCAATATCCACCAGTAAGAACCTTCCATGCCACATTGATCCCCTCTCAAGTAGGTGTGGTGCCTCGTGGTCAGTTTTATGGGTGCCTCATTCCCCTTAGTATTTCTCTCCATAAACAATTTTAGGAAATTACAAAACCACTGCTTAAAGTGGACATCCCTTTTCATTTTCCTATCTTTATTTGTGCATGTTACCATATCATGAAGCATCTTCACCAGGCATGGAATCTACTCCGGATCCTCCCATGTGTTCTCAGCTAATAGAAACTCAACATACATGGCCCTTTGACTAGATATTTCACCAATATCATAGAGATCCCAGAGGTTGATACTGACCTCCCCATGATACATATGGAAAGTGTTGGTCCTTGATGACCATCTACTTTGCAATTCTGGAATAGTAACCTTCAGTTGATAAAAATGTAATTGGGATGCCCATTTCTCTTCATATAGGCCTACTCTCCTTAGTTATCCTCTAAATTATGCATAGTATGCACATACCCAGTATGCCCAGGCCCATTTCTCTTTGAAGTTTCCACCCTGGTGTAGGTCCCAATTATCAGTCCATCCTTTTTTTTGGGTTCCCAAACCATGACTTGAGGGTTTTCTGGTATCATGGTGGATATGCTGTAGTTCCAACGGTCTCCCATAAATGTTGTTGATATGGTTATAGAGATATCTTGTTGTGATAGGTGAATGAAACTTCCTGGTATGGCCATCAGGAGCCCTATGTTACTAGTAATAACCTAGTGTACCTCTAAACTAGTAAGTTGGTTTGTCCATACTTGCTTATGGGATGAATACATCATCCCATAAAATTAAAGCCATACAAAGGAAGTCTATTGAAAATGGGACATTCCTAATACACTTATTATAATATCTCTATCAGGGATTCATGATCAGAATGCTTCTATACATACTCCTCGATCATGATATTGTTCATCATATCTTCCCTTCTGATAGCATCTACAAGGACCTCCCAAGTAGCATCCTAAGTAGCCATTTCTTTGGGACTTAAGTGATTTTATTGAGAATGTTCACTAGGTTCATTCATGAAGAACATTCATGGAGCACTGTATCATGGATCCACTGAGGAATCTATATTTAGGACATAGAAATAGAGGATTATAATTATCTAATTCACTAAATAGCGTTCACAGAGCAATGGTCTGAGGAATATGGTTCTCAAAGAGCATCCGTAGGGAAGATGGCTTCAATAAAGGAGAGTTTAGGTGAAATATTTCCTAGAGATCTAGTACTAACAATGGGTCTCTCATACCCTATTTATAATTGGTAGTTGATTGACCTTCTTGGAGGCCCTCACACCCCCGAGCTTCATGGTGACCACACTTAGTGTGCATCGCGTGCCCTTTATCGCGATCCTACATCGCAATCACCCAGTTTGTAGTGAATTACCCTCAGAATATGACCCTCATTTTCTCATAAACTCCCATTCTGAGGGGGGAATTTGTTGGTGCTAAAATACATGCCTTGGGATAAGTCGAGGAAGGACACAGCCTGTTGAAATTAAATCCAAGCTCAGTGGCTTAAATATCATCAAGAGGATATTCCTTGTGAAACCCTTTCATGTAGAACCCAACCCTCATGAAATTTTGAGGTGTTAAAGGAAGGCTCTATGAGTTCTATGATCCTTGTAACCACTAAAAAGCCAATTGATAGACTCCTATTCAAGTTCAAAGAGCCCCACGACCTCCATAAATGCAGTTGATGGATGAATGTGAGAATCTAATGGCTCCTCGCCACTTCATGAAGATCATGTTTACTTCATGTTGTACATCTAAGCTTCTTGAAACCCATTTTCCTATAAATAGTAATATTACCCCACCTAAAAATCATTTCTAACCAAACTATTACCTTTTGATCTTTCAATTCGTGGATCCCCTTGAGCACCACAAACTCCACCGCAAATGGATCAACCAAGGTATTATAGCATCACAAAACCCACTTTCCCATGTTCTTATTTACCTTTTATTGTGGTATGGATGCCTCCACAAAGTCATATTCCCTTCATGTATAAGGGAGGACCTTTAGAGTCCTCGAGGTTTCACGGAGCATTAATCCTTCAAGAAGCACTCTATCCTTGATCTAGGGCTTTATTCTAAGGCAGGTTAACCCTGCTTCATGAAGCTCCTTTATTCATGAATCCCTTAACCTCCTCAAAGAACCCGATATTTACGAATCACCTATCAATGAGGCATCTTACTTTATGAGACCATATTCTGTGTATCTCTCCAGGTTTGTACATATTGACGTCTTGGTCCCTCATGTTGAATCCATTATTATGTTGCCTCTCCTTTTTCTTTTTGGCATAGGAACGCTAATGTATCTTAATTTTTTGAATATCTATTCTAATACGATCCCCACAACTGACCACTCCTCCACCCCACTCCCATCAGGCATTTCTAGTACCTTCCCTTCACCAATGGTTAAATAGCATCGATTATGTAATTCCAGGGGATGAGGAGTGATTCCTACCCATCTGTGTTGTAGGACATTAAACTTCCAAGTTCCATCGTCCTCATCACATGATGTTAAACTATATCATCGCCCCATGTAACTCACATGGGGTGCCCCACCTTGGGAATTTTTCACCCCCACTCCTCTCCACATGAGTGAGATCTTCCTCAAGTAGAATGAATACTCCTTGAATGGAATGACATCTTCTAGTGGGAAGTTCATCCATCCTGGTGTAATCCCCTAGCCTTTTTGTAGGAGGTATAACTATGGATCCTTCTTTCATCCTCCCTAAACAGATAGAAGAGGTGAGATGGGAATAGGGGACTCTCAAGACCCCATCCCTCTCCCTTTAATATATTTCTCCATGAGACACTCCTATGCATAAACCCCGCTTCATCCCTTATTGAAACGTCTTTTGCGACATGACATTCTGGTCTACTACTTCAACTTGTTTCTCACACCGAGCATGAATCTCATGGTCTTAAATTTTATTAGTGATCATGAAATCCTTCTTACGGGAATCCATCCTAGATTAAGCCCCATATTCAATCTCCCTAGGCTAGAAACCATGCGTAAGCCCTAAACTTCCGATCTATGTGGGTTTTGATCAATGTCCTCTAAATAGGGTACATAGTAAGCCTCTGTGAGGTTCAATCCTAACCATTGGTAAGCCTTTGTTCCCTCCTCCTAGGGGTGTACCTCCCAGATCTCAGTATCCAACATCATTTATTCACATCCTGGTATTTCCCTTGAGCAACTATATCTCGAGAGGGTCTTGGCCCACCTCAAGGTCATATCTCCTTCAGGTCCACCTGGGTATCTTCAATGCATAATCCCTACACCACATTCTTGGGCTGTCGCCTTGGGTGTAAGCCCCAATGCCTCTCTTTTAACTATATGAGCTTTGATTCCCAACTAGTTGGGATATATAGGAAACCTCCTCAAGGTTCAATCTTGACATCATTATCTTCACTTAGGTTCAATCTCGTCCTTTTTGTATGACGTTAAATTGCATGGGATTCCCAAACTATGTGGACTTTGATTCAATACTAGTTGGGATACATAAGAAGAATACCCAAGGTTCAAGACCGACATCCTCAACAACTGATCCATTCCATCCATTTCTCCAGCTTTATTCACTTACATCCTAATTCTTACCCAGGCCACCACATCTTAGTGGGATCATGCCTTTCATTTAGGAAGCTCCTATATGTAAGCCCCAGTCATCTTATTCATCATCTCACCCTTATCATGGTGGGGTCACATCATCCATATGTGTTGTCTCATCATGTAATCCCCATTCACCCTAGAATTTGGGAAATATCAAGGTGTAATCCCCACACAATCTAACTAAGGTCAATCCTCTTGTGATGGAAATTCGTAGAGCATAATCCCAACATCATCCTTTTAAACTACAAGGGTTTTGATCCCTGAATTCTAAATAGGGTATGTAAGAAGACTCCACGAGGTTCAATCCCTGCCAATAGTAAACCTTAGTGTCCCCATCATTGGGTTCCACCTTTAATGAACCACCCTTAGTGGTGTCCATATCACCCTTCATAATGTGAAACATTCCCTTTATTGGACACACCACTCTCGGGTCCATACTCATAAGGAATTATGATCCATCCATTTGGTAAACCTTCCAGGTGATCCCTCCTAGAGATGTACCTATCTGATCTACCTTAAAAAGTGTTCTAATCAGTTCATTCTGTCTCTACAAGACATTAAACTCACAATCCTCTGTCCCCACGGGACGTTAAACTCGCGGAATACACCATGTTAAACATGGAATTACTGAGTAAACCATGGAAGAAATGCCTATGGAAGAAGATACCATGTGATTGATGTTGGATACCTCATGTTTCCACACCCTTGAGAAGACCTCTTATGGGGAAGAATACATGTGACCAATGCTCCAACATCTAGATATGCCACTAATTTTCGTGATGACTACTCCCCTAACCAAAGGCTGGTTCCTTAGCTTAAACCTTTGGAATGTCTAGATAGAATAAGAATAATTAAAGAAAATTCTATAATGATATGGCACCGGGAATGATATTCATGAACAATGTCTTAATCTACAAGGGAGACCCGGACTAGGCGATGAAATCTGAGGAGGAATCCATTGAAGGAGAGAATAACATACCAACATCCCATTTCTATCAAGTATAATACATCTCTGAATAAGTGATGAAATCCAACCTCCTTTAGAAAGTGGTAATGTGGGGAAAAAAGTCGTGCATCGGAAGATGATGATGCGCACCCCAGCGGAAAGCATCGGAAATATAGAAATTTTGGATAATTATAGAATAACATCCCAATTTTTTGTAAGGAATATATTTTGTTTTCTCCTAGAAATAAATACCATTTTACATAATATAATTGGATATAGTTCTAGTACAGAGGTGCCTAGGGGTAATAACTCTGAAAACAGTTCATTAGTCTTAACTGATAATCACATAGTGCATGAAAAAGGGTCTTCCTATGAACCTAGTTTTACACTATTAGGGAATATGATTAATATTAATAATATTATATTTACAACCCATTATAAAGTATTTAAAACAAATATATCTCTGAAGAAACAATGTTTATAATTCTAATATTTACAATGTATAAATTTTACTTTTTTCTAAGTGTTATACTATATTTTAATTATATATTATAATTTAAAATTAATAATTTAATGAACTAATCTTGTATATTATATTATATAGAAATGGAACCTGGGACGAAGAAGGATTTAAATAATCATAGCCAATATAGATATTTCTCTGCTAAGGAAGCCAATACAACTAGTATTGGAACTGGGAAAATTATGGCTATATTAGAGAAGCTAAATCAAGTTATAAAAAATAACCTTTACTAAATGGGTAATCCTATTCTAGAAGGAGATTATCCTATATTTGATCTCATTATGCAATAAAATCCCCCATCATTTAGTGGACTACAAATCCATTGGTATCTTGACAATGAATTAAGACTCTGAAGAAGATATTTATGGCATTCAGATGTGGTAAAAAGGAAAAGGTGTCCCTTTCTATGTATTTTCTTAAAGGATATGTTGATAAATGGTGTTCATTGATCTAGATTACTAGGTAGGTAGAGGAAACTTAACACATGTAAAGGAAATATTTTAAGGATATATTCATTGAAAAATATTTCCCTCATGAGAAATGAATTGAAATGAAGAGAAAGTTCCTTGTCTTAATGAAAATAGATGAATAAATTATTATGAAGTATGAAGAAACATTTATAAGGTTAGGAAAGTAGGATATAGATTACATATGCAACAAAAAGTTCTTTATTGGCCATTTATTTGAAGGTCTTAATCTAGGTCTCTATAGTGAATTGGTATCTCAAACTATTCCATTATATGATGAAATATTTTTATATTCAATAAAAATAGAGAATGAATTACCTAGATCATACATATTCAAGGGAAGTCAAGAGAATAAGAGTTAACTTGAACACCATTAAAAATGTAATGTTTTGTAGAATAATAATACAACACATTGATTTCCATCTTCTGAAAACCATGGAAAAAATCACCCTAGGAAATGATTTAAGGAATTTTGATTCTTTTTTAATTGTAGAGATAAGAGTCGCCAAGAAAAATAATGAGAATGAAATAAATAAAACACTAGTATTAAGTGTTTCAACTATAGGGATATTGTCCACTATAAAAATTAATACACCATGCACTGATGGAATATACTAAAAGTGGATAAGGGGAGAATTTCAAGCTTATGTGATCACTACAACTGAGGTGGAAGTACCTGATGATGTGATGGAAGTTACTTTAAACCTATCTTCAAATTTAAGTAATTATACATTTCATTTTTGATCCTAGAACTATTTTATATCTACCCATTTTTTTAAGAAAATTAGACATTTCCCTTTTATCTGAAGAAGGGATTTGTGAGTTATCACTCATAGGGGAAGTCTCTCTACAATATGGATTTGTTAGGAATCCCCCATTATGACACATAATTGTGATTTATTTTCTAACCTTTTTATCATAAATATAGACGAATTTCATATAATAATTTATATAGATTAGGTTACAAAATATGATCTAAAATTTTATTGCAAGAAGAAGTAAAGTAGGAGCTGATAGAAAGATATAGAATTCATTATCTTTAGAGTAGAGACTTTATCAAATGAGTCATATCTAAATCCACCCCCTATAGCTCAACTGAATGAGATTATTTGGGAAAAAGAGAAATAAAAATCTAGGGATTGAGAAGGTAATCTTAAAATTCAGGATTTTCCTATTATATAAGAATGCAATGACGTATTTCTTGAAGAATTATCAGTAAATCACCTAGATCGTGAATTTAAGTTTTCCATTGATTTAATCCCAGATTAAAGACTAATATCAAAGACTCCCTATAAAATGGAAATTGTGGAATTAGTGTATTTTATGAAACCACTATATGTGTTGGGTTATAAGGGATTTATTTTCCCAAGTGTTTCACCATGGGGATCCCCTATTCTCTTCATTTAAAAGAAATATGGATCTATGAGGTTGTTTATTGATCTAGGGAAATCAATGCTATTATGATAAAAAAAATATCATCTGCCTCATATTGATGACTTATTCGATCAACTTCATACAGCCTAATATTATTCATAGATTAACCATCGTTATGGTTATCATCAATTGTGAGTAAACATGTAAGAAATTATGAAGACATTGTTTTAAAAAAATCTTGGTTGTTATGAATTTAGAGTGATTCCATTTGGATTGACTAATGCACCCTATGTTTTTATAGATCTAATGAACAGAGTATTCAATGATTATGTTATTCCCAAATAGGATCGAGACCACATATATTGGGTGAATCAGTGGTTATTTTTCCTATTATAAGAATGTTTCATAACCTTTCAGTAAAATTTATTAACCACTAAAACAAGTTAGAGTTATAATCCACTCAAATATAAATTCTCAACATTACATTTCATGTGAAACAAATGTAAAGAGAAGGCATGTAAGATCCCAACCTTTTTATGAGGATACCACAAGCTTGTTTTTAGGTATTGTTTTTCTTTGTTTGAGAATTATTTGTTTGGGTTTTACCTTGGGGTGTGTTTGGATAAAAATTGGAAATTTTGGAATGAAATGGGTAAGTTCATGGTTGGTGAATGGTTTTCCAAAATGGTGGGCCATGGCTCAGCAAACCTTGTGAACCCAAACAAAGTAGATTCACATAACTGGTGAATGGATTTTCAAACCGTTCTCTCTCCTAGGAGAAACCATGTACCCCCCCCAGAAGAGATTTATGGTTAAGGCACACAGTGAGAGGAAACAGTGTGCTTCTTCCTAATAAATCACGCACGCGGTTTTAATTAACTTAGAATATAGATTTAAATTTCACAAACCATATATTTTAACCCCTATTCTACCGAAAATCCTCCCAAATCAAATTATATCAATTTTTTAGGCTCTTGGATAGATCTCAGTCCCTTCTAACCTGCTTTATTTCTAAATCAAAGGGATAATTAAGGATCTACACCTCCAGGGATATGTTTTCTCCCTGTTTCAATCTATCTGTCTCTTCATCTCTTCTCACCGGATAAAATAGGGATTTTTATCCACTATCGGCTCTAGATCAATATATAGGTTTGTTGTAACTTGATTCATTTAATCTTAGATCTAGGTTTCAAATCTTTAGCGTGTTCTCCATCGAATTCTTGATCGTTTCATTTGAAATTTTGGGATTATCCGTTGGTGAGAATTTGTCACTGTTCTTGAGGTAGGTGGTCTATAATTTGAATCCCAAAGTCATGATTTCAATTACATGTATGTGACTATAGAATTGCTATTATATGTTTAGAAATTTACTTATTGATTTAATTAATTAATTTGGTAAATTATTTAATTGATGAAATTGTGAAATTGGGGATAAAGGGAAGTTTAGATGATGAATAATTAATTATTGAATTAATAATGAGGGAATTGGGATTAGTTATTTGAAAAATTAATTGTTGAATTAATTATAAGAATATTGGTATTATGGTTTGAATTAATTATGATGATATTGATATTGTTGAAATTAAATAATTAATTTTTGAATTAATTATTGTTTTATTGAGTTGATTGGGATGGAACAGTTAATTAATAAATTAATTGGTGTTATTCAATTATTTGATTAGGGATTAATTGATTAATTAATTAATTAATGAAAGTAATGTAATTATTTAATTTTTGAAATAAATAATGGGATTTTTAGGTTTAAGTAATTAATGAATTAATTAGTGGGAGTAATGTGATTATTTAATTATTGAACTAAATAATGTGATTGATGGGATTAATTAATTGATGAATTAATTAATGGGATTAATTTGATTATTTAATTGTTGAATTAAATAATGGGATTTTTGGGATTAATTAATTAATTAATTAATTAATGGGATTAATTGGATTATTTAATTGTGTAATTAAATAATGGGATTTCTAGGATTAATTAATTGATAAATTAATTAATGGGGGTAATGTGATTATTAAATTTTTGAATTAAATAATGGGATTTATGATATTAATTAATTTATGAATTATTTAATGGGATTAATGTGATCATTTAATTATTGAATTAAATAACGAGACTAATAGAATTAATTAATTAGTGAATTGATTCATGCGAGTTTTGTGTTTATTTAATTATTTATTTAAATAATGGGACTGATCGTATTAAATAATTAATGAATTAATTAATCGGAGTGATGTTATTATTTAATTTTTGAATTAAATAATGGGATTGGTGGGATTGAATGTGATAAATTAATTATGGAATTAATTAATGGGATAACATAGAAAATTAATTAGCAAATTAATTGATAGGTTTGAATGTGATTAATTAATTATGGAATTAATTAATAGAATTTATGTGGATAATTAATTGAAAAATTAATTGATGGGATAGAATGAGATTAATTAATTATGAATTAATTAATGTAATTTGACTTGTACAGTTAATTGTAGAAATAATTGAAGGGATTGAATGTGATTAATTAGTTGTGGAATTAATTTATAGAATTGAAATGAACAATTAATTGGTGAATTAATTTATGGATATAGTGTTGTGATTATTTATTTAGATTAATTCGTTGTTGAATTAATTAATGGATCTTTGTGGTTATGGAAAGGGTGAGTTGGATAATTAATTTTTGAATTAATTATCATAGTATTGAAGTTGTGAGTTTTGGAAGAATAATTAATTATTGAATTAATTATAGAATATTTAATTATGAATTGGAATAATTAATTATTGGATAATGAGATTTCCATTTGAATAATTAATAGATGAATTAATTATGGGTTATTGGGATTGTGAATTGATTGATTAATTTTCAGATTAATTAATTAATTTTTTTTTGAATTTATAATTGTTTAAAATGAATTAGTTAATTGGTGAATTAACTAATTGGATGTTTGATTGTGCAATCTAATAATAAAGTTAACTTTGATTATCCTTGATTGATGTGGTAAACCAATTATTGAAAAAGTAATTTTATTGATGTGATTAGTTAATTTTTGAATTAACTGAAGGAATTGATGGGATTACTTAATCGTTAAATTAATTAATTTTTTTGATGTGATTAATTAATTTTTTAATTAGTTAATGTTATTGATGTGATTAATTCATTTTTTTATGTGGTTAGTTAATTATCGAATTAACTAATATAATTTATGTGATTAGTTAATTGTCAAATTAACTAATAGAAATGATGTGATTAATTAATTGTTGAATTAATTAATGTTATCGATGTAATTAGTTAGTTATAGAATTAAATTATGGAATCCATGTGATTAGTTAATTTTTAGATTAACTAATGGAATTGATGTGATTAATTAATTATTTTATTTATTAACATTATTGATGTGATTATTTAATTTTTGAGTTAATTAATGTTTTTGATGTGATTAGTTAATTATTGAATTAATGAATGGATTTGATGTGATTAGTTAGTTGTTGAATTTAAAAGATGAATTGATGTGATCATTTAATTGTTGAATTAATTAATGTTATTGATGTAATTTGTTAATTATTGAATTCACTAATGTATTTTTTTTGTTTAACTAATTATTGAATTAGTAATGTAATTGATGTGGATAATTAATTTTTGAATTAACTATGTTTTGATGAATTGTAACATGGTCAATGGATTGTCATGTTATGAATGCTAAAATGGCCATTTAGTTGTGAAATAAATAACAGGACCATGGTCATTCTAATGTGTCAAGTATTAATGGTAACATGGTAATTCTAGTACAAATTAAAGAATGGGAACATGGTAATTATATTATGTGAAGTATAAATTCTAACATGGGAATTCAAGTTAGAATTAAACAATGGTAATAGTATAATTTGGAGATATGGTATCACAAAGGATTAGATCAGGATCTAATATGATTCGATCATGTAATAAAGTAAGAGTGTCTACTAAAACCAAGGGGTTTATGTGGTTAAATAAAGATTAATTAACAATGTGATAATTGTTACTTATGCATTTTAATTATTTTATTTATAGAGCTTCATAAACTATTATTTGACTGGATATTATTTTAAATGATGTTGGTGGTGGCCTACTGAGTTGTAATCATGCCCCACTCAGGCTTCCATAGCAGTACCCAGATAGATTTCAGGATTGGAGGACAAGTTAAGGGGAAAGGCCCTTTGTTAGTGGCTAATTACGATTGTGCATGGGTAAGAAAACCAAACATGATTTGGGACCCTCTTGGGGGTTGTTAGTGTCCTTAGTTTTGAGTTGTATTTGAAACTTGGAACGTTCTTTATCATAAAATATCTACTATTTAGTGTTGATATTGTATTTTCTGTTTTGGTCATCTTGTGATACTAAATTATTTTGGTTATGTTATTCATCATTTGGTAATTTTTATTATTTATATTGGGGTATTAATCTATTAAACAGATGGTATAGTCTCCTAGTGATTGAAATTAGACCCTCACTATTAGTCGGTAGCCTATGGCATATGGGGAGGCGTGCTTGAGGTCATGTGACCGACCGACATAGGGCACCAGTGCGTGGAACCTAGGAAGGGACATTATAATGTGGTATCAGGTAAGTTTTCTTTTATTTTTGTTTTTTCTTATTATTTTGGAAAGGTAGATGGGATACAAGGAAGATTTTGGCCTTTTTATAAGCTCGTGCATGGGAGTAGCTAACCAATGTATGGGGGAGAACCCAGGTACCCATGGTGGGATTGTTGTTATTTTTGTTTTTTATTACAATAGGAAAATGTTCACCTTGGGTGACGCACTTGTGGTGTGATGTGATTGTTGTTTCAAAGATTTTTTTAGATTTGGATCATATCCTATTAATTCATGATATTTTAGTAAACATGCATCATTCTAGGAAATTAGGATTATTTTGTGGAATGAATCATTTTAGGAATGCACAGGAAAATTGGTTTTTGGTAAGTTATTGTACTTGAACTGTTTTTCCATTCTTGTAAAAGTGAAATGAAAAAAAGTACCTAATGTGTAATTGATACAGATTTTGAAATGATGCAAGATTATAATAAATCGTTATCTAATGAAAAACTTGAATAATGAGAATGATTTTACCCTTTTTTAGCATGACCAAAATGTGGGATGGTTAAGGGTAGTGATAGGGCCTCGGTTTTGACCATGTGGTGGGAAAGGGGGGAATACTTGTTATGGTTTTGTGTAAATCCATCTTGTTGACTATGTTAATATTGTAAAATGAGAATATTTTTGTTATTTATTTTTCCCTTTATGTGGGTGGTTTGGGTAGTGAGAATACCCTAGTTTGATAACTTGATCGTCAGTTGTACAAGAGTAGTTTTGGATCGGTGTGGTGATATGTTGGAAGATAGATAAGCCCAAGACTTTGAATAGGTTAAAGTGTTTTATTAATTTGAGGTAAAATATATGATGGGATAATTGTGGTGGTATTCACCATTTTATTGTTAGAATTATTTTAATTAGTGATGATCATGTACCCTAACTTGACATCATCCCGAGTATGCTGAGAATGCTCTGGATTTACACCTAGCTACCTAAAGGTTTTTTGCTTAGATATGGGGCCCCTTAGAGTTTGAGCTTAGGAAGGGGTATATATGGAGATGGATGGTGTTAGTTTCACCATCAACTACTTATAAATCAGAAACCTGTAAGGATCATGTTTAAATTATTCATGGAAAGGCTATGTGGGCCTTGAAGGTGGTGGATGTGTATCCTTTCTAGGATGTTTTGATGGAAAGGCTGAGTGAAAATTTTTGATGGTGTTGTTGTGGTTGTTGGGTATGATGAGTTGGGAAATTTTTTGGGTATGTTTTGGATGTTTATTTTGATACTGATGCATCCTTTGGGGAGCATCTGATATTTGAATTGAATCTTAGTGAAAAAGTGTTGTGGGGAAAGACTGTGATGATAGTTCTTGTATTGTGAAAACACAGGAGAATTTGATATAAGGGATCAGTGGCCTAATATTTTTTATTCAGAATCATAATGATGCATGGGAGTACAGCTCGGGGATGAGTTGTGATAATGCAGGGATATTGTAAGATCCTGACCTTTTTCTAGATATGTCATGATCTTGTTTTCATGTATTCTTTTTCTTTGTTTGAGCATGCTTTTTTTTGTTTTACCTTGGGGTGTGTTTAGGTGAAAATTTGAAATTTTGGAAGGAAATGGGAAAGTGCACAATTGGTGCATGGTTTTCCAAAACCATGCACACTGGCCCATCAAACCGTGTGAACCCAAACAAAGGGTATTCACATATCTATAGCATGGTTTTTCAAATCGTGTGCCCTCTTAGGATAAACCTTTTACCCCCTCCCCCCCCCCCCCCGAAGAAGAACACGGTTAGAGGAAATCATGTTCATGTACCCATGAAACGTGTATGGGGTTTTAATTAACCTATTAATTAGATTTTAATTTTCAAAACCCCTATTTTAAACCATATTAGATCCAAACTCACCCCAAATAAAATTCCCACAATTTTGGGATATCCTGTATGGATTCCAATGATGATCACGAAAATGTTTCCACTACTCATTAATTATTCCTAATAAATAAATCAAATAAAAATATGGTAACTCAAAAATTAACTACTGGGGTGTATTGGGAGGCACTCCTATAAAAATTATGGAGTCTAATCCATAATAAAAATAGCATGAATTGACTAAAGTCAAATATTGAACATCTGACTCAAAAATTTCTACTAAAATTCAAAAACTAACACAAATTAATTAGGGTAAACCAGTTCCCTAGACTCAATTTAATTTATAGGGATTTATTAGGGTTTCTATTGAAATATTCCAAAATTAAGCCCATCCAATATACAAACCCACTAATTAAACCATATCATACGGATGGGGTTTCCAATGATTATTATTCTATATTTTAATGTAAGATAATATAAAAATGAAACCATAAATATAGAGATCACATAGTATATAATATTTGAAAATTTGTAATATTCTTTTGGAGGTTAAATAGAACAAACCATTTACTAAAACCAACACTCATGATTTTTATAAAAATTCAATACCAAAACCCTTCTAATATCAATTCAAAAATACACCCATGCAATATTTACACCCTCTATGCCATCTGGAAAAATTAAATATTTTTATCAATGAGAAAAAATATTTTTTATTCAAATTATATTTAAATATATCCTCTTTAAAAAACTATTGTAATTATAATTTTTATTTATATTCATTTTCACATATATTTCACTTTAACAAAACCCCATTTTTAAATCATGTTTAAAACTGAAGAAATTATCTATGATTCAATGTAAACTCACACGATTAAACAATACATATATTAGGACAATAACACTTGTTAAACTAAATCAGGAACAAGTAATGTCTTAAAATTTTATACAATCAATGATTATTATTATTTTCATGTGTTCTCTTCTGAATTTATAGAATAATATCATACCATGAAAAATACTCATACTAATAATAATAATAATAATAATAATATCAATAAAACATTATAATATGGAGTAATTAAGTGACTCAATCATATAAAGTCAACCAAACTCACATACTATACAATAAATCTACACCAAGCTCATACAAACCAAAACAATACCTTGAGGACCTAAATGAAATGTAAACCAACAAATATTAATAAACTATACATTTGTAACCAAAATACCAATTTGGAATAACCAACGCTAAAATCACTATGTGATTGTATAACAATGAACCCTTAAGAGAAGGTTCAATGTCCACCTATGACATACACTTAAACCTTCGATGAGTATGAAATCGAAAATATAAAAATTATTTTATAATAAGATCATGGATAATTTAAAAAATGCCTTAATAAATCCATTAGGTGACACACCACAAGATGAATAAGTCACAATGAATATAACCTAAGCCTTCTAAGAATCTTGGACACACTATACACCAACACCATTTGTTTCTAAAGTGATTCAATCATGATTAAGTGGAAAATCATCTGAAACTATAACCATAACTAGAAACAATAAGAAAAATGAAGCTTAAGAATAATGAAGGAGGAAGGAAAATAAGTTACCTCAAGTCCATATTAGAAAGAAATCATGAACAACCTGAATTAGATGAGGAACATGGATATATAAATGAGATCCATTAGGTGTTACCCCCTCTCTTTTAGTCATATATTTCCAATTAAACCTGATAGGTAGTTTGAAAGTAATCCCTTATAAAAAACTAAAATAACAATTTATAAACTAAATCGATGAATAATGGGTAATAGGTGGCCTTCCACAGTGTAACTGGTAGCTCATTGGATACCATATGGTAGACCATCATTGATATGTTGGCTTTACTAGTGGGAAAACCCAAATTTTCACTCCACCAATTATGCATTTCTACTAGACCAAGTGTCCAGTGGAATACTACTTCCACTATTACCACATTTTTAAATTTAATAACAATTAGATTCTCCTTGTAGGTATTATCCATAAATATTACTTCCCTTGAGACATCCCATTAGTTATTTAAAATACCTTCAAAACATACTTCATTATATTATAATTAAAAATTATACATTCAACCATCCATCAAATGGGTGAGAGAAGAACCTGCCTCTTAGTTCATAAAATCCAAAATAATTAATTAATTACTAAATATACATCATTAATTCACCTCATTAATTAACTATAGTCAAATATGATAATGAAATAAATATGTATTATCTACTATAGATTATTTATTGTCATATTTAATTTTAAACCAATTGTGTCATGTGGAAGGATGTTATTCGTGAACTATGTGTGTCATGTGGCTCTTTTGTTTGGTTCCCAGTTTTTCAAAAAAATGGATTTTAATAAATTCAAAAAAAGGATTGTGGTGGTATTATCGATTATTTACTTATTAAATAAACTATTATTTATCAAAACTACTCAATAGTTGATCATTAATTTATATGTTATCGTCCTTAGGTGAAAAGGTACTTTTCAAAAAAAATATGTAAAATATGAATTAATTTTAATCGCATTTATACTCATCAATACTCAAATAATATGAATAAAGTTAATGAATATATTTTTTAGGGATTCCCATTTCATAGTCATTAGTTATGATAATATCTTAAATCCTAATATCTAAGAATAATATTAATAAAATTTAATGATTGTGTAAAAGTATCTAAATAAAAAATATGTTAATAAAAAATAAAAAATTGTGAATTTTACAAATAAATAAATGACATTTTAGGGGAAAAAGGAACAAATATGGTTATATATACATATCATTTAAATGTCATAGTTATTAAATAATGGACCAAACTAATTACTATAACATATATTTATAGTTCTCTTAGATTAATTGGGTATTGTTGATGCATAGTGAGAAATTTATAAAGATTTTATAACTAATATACCATGATAATTTATATGGGTGTCTAGTTTTTATGGATTGAATAATATGGGGAGAGATTCAATTATCTTAAGAATACATCAGTCACAACATTTTTAGTAAAACATCCTTCATGTGGATATTATTTTTTTATATACATTGATGCATTAATTAATGGGTTTTTTTTGTGTTATCATGAAATATTATAAGGAGATCTTATATATTGAATTAATTAAATATTCATAATAAATACCACTTGAAATGTGATATGGAGCTAATAGAGGAAATATTTTAATTAATGATATAGATAAAAAGACTATATTGAAAGATGTGTTGTGTATATATTGATCTAAAATTATAATTTATAGATTACAAATGAATTATCTGAATATGAAATAATGATAGGGTTGGATTTGATCACTAATTATAATTACTTAATACATTAACATCATAGAATTTGAAAAAGGTGGAATACTAGTGGAATATGTTTTTCAGGTTCCTACTTTGTAATTTGATATATTATTGTCTAAATGGTAAATGCTTTATTTTCTATGTTCTATTGGTTAGTAAATTTTTGTGAGTTCCCACTATTGTCTAAAAACATGTATTTATTAAAATGTTATTAAGAGAAAAAAATTTTGTGCTTCTCTTAATAGAGTGGATCCTATTACATTACCTATGATAAGGATTTTAAAATATTATATAGTAATTTTTTTGTAATTGATAGACATGGAAATTGTATGGGAAAGAATTATTAAATATCGTTTCTAAATTAGGTCTCAACCATTTATCCCTAAAAATGTTATGGGGGCACATAAGGATGATTTATAGCTAGAAATATGGTGGGAAAGATTACATTATTTATATAAATATTAATTGGGTTATAAAATTTCAAACATGAATATGTGCTCCCTGAATTCTATAATTAAAGTGAGATCTTTTTATGATCCATGAATCTCAACATTCTCTTTTTACCCTGGAGGCTATAAAATTTATATAGATCTATCACAATATTGTTGGTAGTATTATATAAATAGGAAAGTTAAAAAATATATATTATTATGGATGATCTAATTCTAGGTTTAAGTAGAATGTTAGAAGTCTAATAGGATGACGTAATTATTGCCTATATTAACATTGGAAGAGAAGGAAATCACTATAGATTCATTATAGTTTCTTTAAGACATGGAAATAATATAATGTAAATTATGATTTATTTTATTGACTATTAATATCATATAATATACTATTCAAGTGTATTTATCATTCAATATATTTTCCAATATATATATATGAAGTTTAAAGTCTTTAAGTAGAATAATATTCAATTTTATCTGATTGAGATATGAGGATGAAATCAAAATTCAATAGAATCCATAATGAAGTATTGATTATTTAACTTAACTTCAGTGTTTCTTATTATTCTAAAATTAATAAAAAAACACAATTAAATATTTAAACATTGGAATATATTGAATATTTGTTTCTCAAAATATTTCAAAGAATGCTTGGATCAACATTTTTCACTCATCGAGTTCTTAAATAACAACAAATTATACTCATGTATACAAATTTTAATATATGATCTCCACTATTGGAAGAGATAATATATATTATATTACTAGGAAGAATTTTAATGAATGAATAAATTAGGAAAAAAACATGTTCATGGAATGAAAGATATGATTTATGTTTTTCATTAAAATTTTAACATAGAAAAATAAGTCAAAAAAGAGTTATACATATAATAAATGAGAATATCATGAGTTAAAAGTTATAGAAAATGTTTTTTCTTAAATTAATACATAGAAAAGTATAATATGTTATGGATATAATGTAAATTTGAAACTTATATATAAACACCCTAAGTTTTATAAAATAGGACCACTCACCTAGTTATACTTTTATGAAGAAATCATAATTACGATGAAGTGACAAAGTAACTTAATGATGTGACTTAATAAAATTATAGTAATTTCATAGTGACATGTTTTTAAATCTATAGTGGATATAGATTATTTTTTAGTCTTGGGACCTAAAACCTTCAAAAGGAGTAAAAATTTTGATATCCCCTTGAAAAATTCCTGCAAAAATTTTTATAATGGTTTTGTTATACTCAGTACGTGATCTTTACACTTGGGATGGAATTTTTTTGAATTTCTAGGATGAGAATGTTTTCAGGATATGTTTTATTTATATTAATATTATTATTATCACACACATGTAAACATTTATATATCAAAAGTAGATCTGTGCATGGAAAGTAAAACTCAAAGGTTGTGCCCAGAATGTGTGGTTTTACCTATGATTGGTGTAAACTATGTTTATGTTCCAAGTATCAAGTCAAGTCTTGAATGGATCGTGATTTAATTTATCTTTTATTTTTTAGTATAATAATATTAGATTATAAAAACTTTAAATTAATATTATCTTTAATACCTTGTTTCACACAAAACACCAAATTGAAAAACCAACCACCTATAAAAAATGATGTCATATTAAAATTACATGAATAATATTATAACACCCCTATACAATTAAAGTTTTGTTTTATTTTTGATTAATCTTTTTTAGTGTTTTCATATATTTTTAATCCCTTTGAGAGGATGGGTGGTAGTTTTTACTGTTTTCATGGGGTCATGGACTATAGTAGGTTAATTCATGTCCGTTGGAAAGTTCATATACTATCAACTATTCTAGGTAGTATGCCTACACCCACTAGGTAACAAGTGGTGTCCAGTGGATATCAGGAGGGGTTTCTCAATAGAATTTTATGTGGGGTATATTTTTTCATTTCTTCAAAATTCATTATTATATCTATTAATCCTCTCCTCTAACCATTTTCTCAAATCCTTTTCTATAGAGGATTCTTTAAGATGTAATTAGCTTCCATAACCTCATTTCTTCAACAAAAGGAACTTCGTTAATTATGTTGGGTCTCTTCGGGTACATTTAAAGGAATTATTTATTTTAATCTTCATTTATATAGTGTTTAATTTTCTTTAACCATAATTCTATTGAATTGGGACTGGTTATAGTGATTTGGAATTCTAGGACAGTTATAAAAAATGATTCTCGGTGATTTAGTCATGCCATGCATAAATTTATAAATCTATAACCATTTTTCAGTGTTGGAATAAATATGGATGTATCATTTTTGTGTATATATGTGTGGGTATGCTATGAAACTTCTTCCTAAGGTATAGTTGCATTCGGTTAGGCCTTTATAATCATGGTATAACCTTTATTAGGGGATCATTGGGAAAATTCCTAGTTATAGGGTAAATCTAACATGCAGTTTG
The DNA here is from genome assembly GCA_963277665.1 of Viscum album. NCBI lineage: Eukaryota > Viridiplantae > Streptophyta > Magnoliopsida > Santalales > Viscaceae > Viscum > Viscum album. The sequence continues at coordinate 227,003,451 of OY728135.1, read as the reverse complement.
GTATCATGTAGGGGATATCCACAATAGAACATTGACTCAGGGGGATCTGTTTGAGATTAATTATTCCTATTTTGGATCAAAAAGAGGATGGATGTGATGGAATGATGTTTCTAATTTATTTTGATATTGTTTTAGTGAAGAATAACTCTTTTATTTTTAATTCATGTGGTATCCTAAATAAATATTTGGATGGGATGGGGTAACGTGATGGAATCCATAGAATCTTAAGGATGATATGAGGTGATATGTTGGGATTCTTAAGAACATTCAGGATGGGATGGGATGATACGGATAACCTCTAACGATCATTTTTGGATGGTTCATGGTAAGACTATGTCTATGAACTATGGGGCAGGCACATGTCGTGGGTTTTTTATAGCTTTGGCAGTTTTGGAAATCGATCCATATGGCATGAAGCAGAAGCAGGTTGGGTTGGGGTTTGTGGTTTCATGATCGGCAAATGATGACATGACTAGTTTGGATGTTTTTCTTGTATTTATTTTATTTCAATTCATCCACCTTCATATTCTTTTTAAATATATGTTAAGGTCCCATTAGTGGTGTCGTCCTGAGATTATTCTCACAACCTAAAAAAGGAATCTCGATGTGTGTGTACACTTTAAGATCAAGGATTATGCTAAGGGTAAGGATGTTGAGTCAAAAGTATTTTGGACTACTATATTCCTTTTGTTTTGGAAATCACAAACTCTTTCTCAAATACCTAATCACTTATTCTTTTATGTTCTAAGTATTTTTAGAATGAAATCATATATCATTTTATCATAATTTCTTTAATATCTTTTAATACATATTCTATCATTCAGATTTCTTTTATATTTGTATGATAATTATCATAGTCATGGGTATTTAGTGAAAAAAAACTCCATTCCATGAATATTGAAATGAGGACGGATATGATTTTTACCATACACATCAGATATTATTTTTATCGAACCCATCAGATAAAATTTTTATTGTACACACTAGAAATTGTTTACATCATAAACATTATCCAGTATCATACTGACATTTGGATCGTACTCACCATTGCTATGAGAATCATCATACTTTTTTGAACCTATTTTATCATGTCTGTAGAACTGTATCGTAATAAATTTAAAACATTTAAATAAAAATCATGTTGTGTATTCTGTACCAATATTCTTTATAGAATTATGTTATTGTTTCATTTATAATATGACCATTTGAGTGTCAAGTGTCCATTTCCCTCCACATTTTCATAAGAAAATCCAATCGTTGGAATCCAATATGACCATTGGGATGTTTTCCTATAAATACTAGGGAATTTTGATGAGCTCACTACTTTTGAAGAAATTTGAGACATTGTTTGAGATCTCTGTAAAATTGATACTTCATGCAAAAGACTATAAATAGTTCAAGTTGTGAACTTATTATTTTATATACTTGTAACTTCCAAGAGTTTTTCTTTTCTTAGTATGCCACCGATCATTGGTTATTATTATTAAGGGATTTCAGGGATAACAATAAAGATATTCTGATCATTTTTGGATCAATAGGTTCTAAGGCTAATAAGATAGGGGTTCCAATCACCTTCCTGATTGAGGGCCTTTGGGGATAGCAAGACAAAAGTCTGTCATCATATCAAGGGTTTACCCTAGTGTGGGTAAGATAGACTTTCTTGAAATTATAAATCAAGACACCTCTATCCAAAGTTATTGGATACCCTTCTCTTTAGGTTAAGATAATTTTATTCTTTTAATTTTATACATTTATGCTACTTTATAATAGGAAGTGATTTGTATTGTATATTCATTTTCTATTCTATACTTTGTGATTATGATCTTTTAAATTACAATTTCTAAAACTGCAATATTTTCAATTACTCAATATGATAATATACACTTTATGATAGAATAATTGTATTTTTTTATTCTAATCATCATAAGAATTGTGATTACAATACTTTACATGCTTACTCTGATTAAATTGTTTTCTTCTAGAGAATACAAATGATTTTAATTAAAACCTATGGAATAAAAATCCTAATTGATCTTATTATAATTTATTTAAACAAACCTGAGGAATAATCTAATTTTTTTAATACATTAAGAGGTATTTTTAATTGAATCAGTTTAAATTATATAAAACTAAATTCCTTAAAGGATAAAAATGAAATGTTTTTAAATATACAATTCACCCCCCTCCTTGTATTGGGCCATCTGGATATGCATTATGATGCAATAATTGGTATTATAGTAGGTTTCAACGTCTCATATATTTTCTTACATTACTTTTGTAGGATAGTGATATTTCTTTTATAAATATTTTGTTTATAAATATTTGATACACTAATGTGTTTTGTGGAAAAGTAATTTTTGTAATGTTTTAAAGATGGAAGTACTTAATGTCAGATCAATTGAGAATATCAATCCTACAAGACCACCAATTTTATATGGAAATGATTATGAATGTTGTAGAGATAGAATAAAGATATTTTTTTATCAACATCGGAGTTGATAGCTTTTTTATTCTAACTAGAGAGTATAAAATTCTTGAAAATAAAATTAGACTCTACCAATCAAGAGAAGAAAGAATATTAATTAAATTACAAGGTACGAAATAATTTACTTTGTTCTTTGGCAATAAATATTTATAGACATATTTGATCTTATGAATCATCTAATAGGATTTGGAAGAAGATAGAAATCACTCATATTGGTACATCAAAATTTCTTGAAACAAGAATAGCCATGTTAAGAATAGATTATCAAGATTTTGAATTCCCTTATGGAAAAACTGTTGTTAAGGGTCAATAGAGATTCATGACAACTATGAAAAGTTTAAAACCCATGGGAGAAAAAGTACTAGATAATGAGATATTAGTTGAAAAGATTAAAGATATTATTAAAAATGAATGGGAATAAAAAATAATAGATATTGATGAGTCAATAAAGGTCACAAATGTAACTCTTGATGAATTGTTTGGAACTCTTTTTCAATATTATAATATACTAAAAATAGATGATGAAATATCCAAAAAGAAGAATGGAGGAGTTTCTTTTACTACTACTTTAAATCAAATGAAAACTCAGACTTCAAAAAAGACAGTTATGTCTTCAAAGAAAAATAAAGTGGTTGTTCAATTAGAATCATGTGATTCAGAACATTCAGAAAATTAGTTATCCAATCTTACTCGAAGGATGAATAAGATTGTTGGAATGAAATATTGTCAGTATCAATATAAGAAAAATAACAAGGATAAGAAGGATACAGAATTTACCTATTATGAATGCAAAAAAAGTGTGGACATATAAGACATGATTGTCCAAATATCCAAAGAAACGATAGAAAGAAAAAAATTATGATAGAAATCATAAAATATATTACAATCCAAAAGTAAATAAATTATTGAAATCCATTGATTCATGGAGTTCTAGTCTCCATGACCACTGTCACTGTCTCCTCAGACACCCCTGCTACTCTCACACCTTTTTTTCCTCTAAAAGATTGCCCAGCGACTTCATTTGTGGCTATAATCTCCTTTGAAAAAAATCGGGGTGCTGATATTAAAAAGGATTCTAAAGTCTCTGTTGCCTCTTCTATGCACTAACAGGGAAAACAATCCAGCCCATTTTCCTCTCATGAACCTAGAAGGTCAACAAGGAATAAGGGCTCGGGTGGAACAAAAAAAGGGAGTTCTAACTCCAAACGCAAATTCAAATGAATTGCTTATTTTGGAATTTCCAGGGTTTAGCTAACTCTGATACTTTTATTGTTCTCAAGAGATTTATTTTGACTCACAAACCAAAACTTTTTGCCATTGATGAACCTAAAATTAATTTTTCCTCGAAATATTTACACTTATGCTATTTTTTTTATAATTTCCTTGGCGCTTGCAAGGCAGGAACTTCTACTGAAACTCTCTGGATTTTTTATCATTCCTCTTTGCAGTCTGTCAATGTTGTCAAAACCTCTGATCAAATGTTTACTTGTGATTTTTCCTTTTTTGGTGTTCATACTATCTGCACTATGATCTATGCAAAGAATATATATCAAGAACGAAGACCCCTCTGTGATGACCTCCTTTCCCTCTCCAGATCTGTTCAGGATCCCTGGCTGGTGGTTGGTGATTTTAACGCTATTCTTCTCCCAAGTGAAAATATTAGACTGTCACATTCCTCCACCTAAAATAGAGAATTTAAATCTTCCATTGAGGAGTGTAACCTTATTGAAATCAACATTACTGGTTCTAAGTATACTTAGTTTAGAAAGTACCTCAATATGATGGTGGCTAGAAAACTTGACAGAGCCTTCACTAATGTTGCTGCCCTTGATAAATGGGAATCCTTATCTAGTATTACCTTACCCAAGGTTAGCTCTGATCATCATCCTATTCTTGTCAGTTTCATCTCTAAGGGCCTAAAGTCTCCCCTCCCTTTTAAATTTAACAACACTTGGGCTACGGTCCTAGAATGTTCCAACATGATAAAAGATTTCTAGGAGGGCACGCGACACCAGAATGATTCTTTAGCTTGCATGGATAAATTAAAACTGCTAAAACATTGTTTCGCACGGAATTCAGGGATGACCTCCTGGATTGGAGATTCAAATGTTCCGATCGGTTTCTAACGGGTTTGTTCGTAGAACCGGAAACATCCAATGATTCCACATCTGTTTGGACCTACTTTTCAAAGGTAGGCGCTCATTAGCTTGTGGGCTAATGAGGCTTAGGAATTTTCATTGGTCGAGAGGATGGGAGGTCGGACTCATCACACCTTTTTGAGGGGAATTATTGTCTACTCCGGGACTCTCTTTATAGATTTAAGTTATGTTCGTGAATCCTTATTACATTACCAAGTATAAAATGAGCTTTCCTTCAGTTTAACAATCAATGATTAAATATGTAAGAAATTTAGAGGATATTTTATATGTATTTGAGGTTCTTCATCAATAGAGAGTCATCTGTATCTATTTAGAGATTCTTAGTCAATGGTATCCTTAAAAAACATTTATAAAAGTCTCTTGGTCATTATGATGACCAGGCTGGTTTTAAAGCCACTCAGTGGGGCACTTGAAGTTTATCGTCATTCAGAAGGACATGGATTATTTCAAATTTGGGATCGAACCCATAAATGGGCTACTTACGTATCCTTTGTTTTGGAAAAGGAATCAGAACCCACGTAGTTCGAGCAAGGGAATATGAAGTTTATGATTGATGGCTCAAAGAAGGATGTCATAATTACTTTTACACTCTAAGCTCACGTGAGTCATGCTCGGTGTGAGAAACAAGAGGTATTGGTAAAAAATTGGACAATTGTTCCATGAAAGATGCAATCATAAGAAATGGTTTGGGGCTTATGTATGTATGACTGCCCAGATAGATGAAGATTTAGGATTCACTTTTAGGGAGAAAATCCATGAACAGGGTCCATAAAGTTATATGTGCTTCATGGAGATTTGAATACTCTAATCTTGGGGCTTACTCTTTAGGAGTATGCCCAAGTTAGGAGGGGACTTATGATTGGGTTTTAATCCTGAAAAGGAAACCCAAATCAAGGGTAAATTTGGACTGGTTAAAGAGAAATTAGGGGACTTGGGGCTTATTCCTGAAAAGGAAGCCCAAGATTATAACTGGGACTTATTCCTGAAAAGGAAGCCCAAGATTATAACTGGGACTTATTCCTGAAAAGGAAGCCCAGGTTAGGGGTTAAGGTTTGGGGCTTACTCCTAAGGAGGATGCCCATATTTGAGGTTGGGGCTTACTCCTGAGGAGGATTCCCAAATTAAGGGACTCAGGGCTTACTCCTAAGAAGGATACCCAGATTAAAGGATTATGATTGGGGATTACTTCTGAGGATGATTCCCAAGTTAATGAATTAAGGTTTGGGGCTTACTCCTGAGGAGGATTCCCAAGTTTGGGAACTTTAAGAATTTGGGGCTTACTCCTAAAGAAGATGCCCAGATTAAAGGACTTATAACTGGGGATTATTCCTAAAAAAGGAGACCCAAGTTAAGGATTCTCTCATCTTAAAGGATGAGGTTGAATGAATGAACTCTCCATATTTAGTGACATAAGGATATTTAAATCACTACGTTTTGAGAGATATTCCACAAAATTCGTTTCAGATAAGGAAGTCAAATCAAGAAATCATGCCATAAATGGCTTTGAAGACTGTCTTGAAGACTGAATCTTGAAAAGGAATGGTGTAATGGCTTAAGAGGGGTAAAATGAGCAAGATGGGCACCCAAAAAGGTAGGGGCGCGCAAGTCTTGAAAGGCGCGCAAGTCTTCCGTGGGCGCGCAAGTATTGGTCGCGCAGGTATACCTGCGCGACATGTGGGGTACTTGCGCGATTTTCAACCAGCATTAGAATACTTGAGCGACTCTTTATTAATCACTTTAGAATCCTCTTGAGGTTCTTCCAGAAAAGGGGCGCGCAAGTTCTATTGAAGGAAATAAGTCGGCACGCATGTGTTGATAAGTTTCAACACTTAGGCCTTCCTTCTTCTCTTTAGATCTTCCGTTCTAGGTAAGAAATTACCTTAGAAGTGTTCCGGAAGCTTTGAGAAGAGACTTGGGCGTCGGGAGCTTCAATCCGAGTTTCTGGAAAAAGATCCTCTCGAATGGGGGGCCCACAGGGTCTATTTATAGGCAAAAGAAGGCCCTGGGCGGTTACTGGGCGGTTATCACTTAGGTCGCGCAAGTCACTTGCGCGCCCATAAGAGCGTCGCGCAAGTAGACTTGCACGACCACTAGGCGGCGCGCAAGTGTACTTGCGCAACCATGAGGGAACTTGCGCGACCTATGGGAAATGTTCTCCTTGTTCATCCCTTCGTCGATTTTTGATGTTTCTTTAAAGGATGAATCACTTTGGACTAAGGTACTTCCTTTTTTTCAGTCGTTAGACTCTGTGAGGGAAAGGAGCATCAACAAAAGTCCCCCCTTAGAGTTGGATCCGGAGAGAAAAGAGGATTTGACTCTGAGGTGAAAAGAAAAACAAGAAATATGGAAGTTTAAAGTCATGCATGTTGGACATACAAAGGCTAATGTTTAAGGTCGAAATAGCTTTGACCGAAATGGATTAGAATTGACTCAATTCCTTGACAACTCATCTGAAAACATATTACCATACTCAAGTATGAGAGAAAATATGTAAACAATGGCTTAAGAATATTTGAATCTGAGGAATGATATGAAAAAGAGCTAAAAGGAATTACAAGAAGTAGTTTCCAAGAATGAAGTTACTATTATTTAACTAAACCCATTAGGGGGTTGAAATATGAAGGGCCACCTATGGGCATTGGCTGCATGGTCAAATAAATAGCATCTTTCGGCTGACAAGTCTGTCATGTAAACTGTTTATGCAATGCCACCTATGGACACATGCTGCATAGTCAGGAGAAAGAACTCTAAAAAGTTTACTTTCCTAGTGCTAAAAGCCAGTGAAAGTTTATTGAGATTCAAATTTTCTAAAGTATAGAGTTTGTTGTATGGAAAGAAGTTCTTGAATATGGAGAAGATATTTCCGAACAAGAATATCGAAGAACTGGATGAATATCACTCCTACGAAGGTCTGACCCAAACGTAGGGAAGAAGAATAAACCATAGACTTGAATACTTTCAGATCATGAAAAAGGATATGGGACAAATATGTTAAGGATGGCTATTTTTTGCGGATCCCTACATACTGTCGTTTAAGACAAATAAGGACAAAAGAGGCATTCTTCCCAAGAATTAAGTTACTATCATTTAACAAACCTGTTAGGGGGTTGAAATATGCAGGGCCACCTAAGGGCATTGGCTGCATGGTCAAATAAATAGCATCTTTTAGCTGACAAGTCTGTTATGTGGACTGTTTATGCAAGGCCACCTATGGGCACGTGCTGCACAGTCAGGCAAAAGAATTTTCAGAAGTTTGACATTTTTGTGACTAGAAGTCATGAAAAAGGGTTATGAAGATCCGAAAATATTTAAGGTTTGGATTATAACACATAAAGATGGGTATTGTCTAATGTATATAGAGATACATAGGTCAATGATAACCATAATCATGTTGTGGCTGGGTCCTGAATTGAAATTTTGGACTTCACTACGTATCTCATAAGAATGAGAATCAAGCCATACGTAGTTCTTGAAATGCAGTTTAACGTCGTGCAGGACGAAAGTATGAGAGATATTAGTTTAGGGTCATAGAATTCGGACCATAATAATGAATACACAGTGTGTGTTTTCATGAGGACTTTTCAGCCAAGGGACTGAAAGTGAAATTTGGGGTTAGGTCCAAAAGACTTGGGACTGGATTCGAGGGACACTCGAATGTTCTTACGTATCCCATAGGGATGGGAATCAAGTCCATGTTGTTCTAGAACTACCCTTTGTACAAATTTGGTTCGTACATGTGAAGGGTGAAAGGGTACTTTAGTGCAATGATGGTTTAATCTGAGACAAAAAGTTTAGGTATTACCATGTATGCACGTAGTCTTTTAAAAATGAAAACCATGATTGAAAAATCAATGTCAATAATAGTTCTCTCTCAAATGAGGAAATTAAAGAGTATTGTAGTTTATTGTCGTACCGGACAAAAGTGTTGCATAGTTTAACGTCATATAACAAGGACGAAAGTGAATCAATGTAAAGATATTGATTCCAGGGGCGGTTTCATGAATCAACATCATATGAGATGGTGGTGAACCAATTTGAAGAGATTCTTTTTGGGCTTGAACCCTGGGAGGTTGCCTACATACCCAGCCTGGAGGGAAAGGATCAAAGTCCATGTAGTTCAATTAAAGAATGAATTAATGATCAAGTTGTTCTTGGGTACAACGATCTAAATAAAATGTTGTTGGGACTTATACATGGTTAGAGGCCCAAAGAGAGTGTTACGGTTGAGGTTTTCTCTAAGCTCATGTGAGTCATACTCGGTGTGAGAAACAAGAGGTAACAACAACCTTAACAATGCATAGTTTAATGTCATGTTAGACATAAACAAGGGACTATGCAGTTTAAAGTCTTACAGTTAGGACTATTGGTGCTGCATAGTTTAGTGTCATGTAGCAGGGACAAAATAACAGTTTAATATCATGTAGGACATAACAAGGACTTTCTGTACAGTTTAGCGTCATGTAGTTAGGACGATGGGGGAAATACAGTTTAACGTCATATTGGACGAAAGGGGGACTGTGCAGTTTAATGTCATGCTGGACCTTTGATGATTATATAGTTTAACGTCTTTCCGGACGTAAGGGACTTTTATACAGTTTAGCGTCATGTAGTTAGGACGTTACAGTTTAACGTCTTGCTGGACATAAGGGACTTGAAAATAGTTTATGGTCATATGCATGGACCAGGGATGATGCAGTTTAAGGTCATGTTGGACGGTTTAGGGAACATTTTCACAGTTTAACGTCATGTTGGACGAAGTTGCAGTTTAAGGTCATACTGGACTATTGCTGTATAGTTTAACGTCATATAGCAAGGACGAACTGGTGCCGCACAGTTTAGTGTCCTGTTGCGGGGACAAGTTCTTTTCTACAGTTTAACGTCATGTTGGACGAAAGTGCAAATAGTTTAAGGTCATATGCATAGACCGTGGATGATGCAGTTTAAAGTCATACTGGACTATTAAGTGCTTATGTAGTTTAACGTCTTTCCGGACATAAGGGACTTTCCTACAGTTTAACGTCATGTTGGACGTAGTTGCAGTTTAAGGTCATACTGGACCATTGCTGTATAGTTTAACGTCATATAACAAGGATGAAATGGTGCTGCACAGTTTAGTGTCATGTTGCAGGGACATCTTCTTTTCTACAGTTTAACGTCATGTTGGACGAAAGTGCAAATAGTTTAAGGTCATATGCATGGACTGTGGATGATGCAGTTTAAAGACATACTGGACTATTGTATGAACCAATTGTAAGAATCTTGGTTCTGGGGACCATATTTTGTGTTTATACAAAATATTTCTTCAGAAATATGGCATTGGTTGGAGTCGTGATGAGTTCTCCATCCATTGAGATTAATGAATAAGCTCCATTGGAGTAGACCTTATGTATTGAATAAGGTCCTTCCCATTTTGGTTCAAGATTGGGAGGATTCTTTCCTAGTATCATCGGTGTTCTGAGAACCAATACCAATTCTCCCTGAATGAATGAACGAAGACAAACTTTTTTGTTAAAATCTCGTGCTATTCGATTCTGATAGATTTCAAAATGGTGCAAAGTGAACAATCTTTTCTCATATAACTGTTCCAATTCATTCAATTGCTTTTGGGATTGCTCGTCTGTAGATAACTGATCACAAATGGCTAATCTGAGTGAGGGCAATTGAACTTCAATTGGCAAGACTGCTTCTGTTCCATATACCATGAATATGGAGTTGATCGCGTTGCATTGCGGGTGGTAGTACGATAAGCCCATAAAGCATGAAAGAGTGTATCAGGCCATGACCTCTTATCTTTATCCACCATCTTTTGCAGTATATTTGAAAGAGTCTTGTTAAAGGCTTTTATTTGGCCATTGGTCGCCGCATGATACCGAGATGAATGGTTGGATTTAATTTTGTATTCTTGATACAATTTCTTCACCTCAGAAGAACAGAAGTTGGTGCTGTTGTCCGTCAATATGGTATGAGGGACACCAAATCTAGTAATGATGTTAGACTTGATGAAGCTAACAATGCATTTAGAACTGACTTCATTGAGAGGTACTACCTCTTCCCATTTGGAAAAGAAATCAGTAGCAGTAAGAATGTACTTAAACTGCTTGGTTGTAGCTGAAGGGTAAGGTCCCACCACATCCATTCCCCATGTGGCAAATGTCCATGAGTATTTATCTGTATGAAGCAACTCTGCGGGTTGATTAATGAAGTTGGCATGTACTTGACATGAATGACACTTCTTTATGAAATCAACACAATCTTGTATCATTGAAGGTGAAAAGTATCCAAGACTTAGAATTTGATCAGACAATCTATGTCTATATTGGTGGGCACCACAGACTCCTGCATGCACTTCTTTCATGACAGCCATTGTCTCTTCACCATCAATGCATCTGAGGAGAACTCCATCAAAACCACGTTTGTAGAGAATTTTCTCTAGGTGGTTTGGGCTATCATAAAGAGTAAAATTGACCACACGTCGCCGAATTTGTTCTTTCTCGGCTCTATCAGGTGGAAGTGTTCCATTTTGAAGGTATTCCCTGATAGGTGACATCCATCCTGTAGTATGACCATATGGTTCAGGAATGGGACTAATTTCATTAATTTCCTCTGTTTTGGCTTGAACATAAGGTGAAATTGCACGACGGTGGGCAATACTGATGGTTGTCTCGTCCCAATTTGGATCTGCTAGAGCTGTGGCTATATTAGCCAGTGCATCAGCTTGAGCATTTTGTGATCTTGGGACATAAGAAAATGTCGGTTCTGAAGGGAATTCCTCCATTAACTCTCTGACGTAATCATACAAAGGGATTAATTCTTCTTTTCTGATGGCATAATCCCCATTGACTTGTTTGATTACTAGGTCTGAATCACCTTTCACCTTTAAGTGATTCACTTGTGCTTGAAGCGCTAACTCCAAGCCTGTAATAAGAGCTTGGTATTCGGCTTCATTATTGGTACCACCTTCCCACAATAAAAAGGAATAAGGTAAAAATGCCTTATCTGGAGAAATGAGTACAATTCCTAAACCAACTTTGTTGAATTTAGGATTTTCCATTTTCTTCCCTGTTGGACTTCTGGAAGCACAATCAAAATACATTTCCCATGTTTGAGGATTCTCATGAATAAAGAAAACTTCCTCATCATGGAGTTCAATATCTAAAGACGTGTCTTCCATGGAAGGATGTTCAGCCAGGAAATCAGCCAGAGCTTGGCCCTTTATTTCCTTTTGAGACACATACTGAATGTCGAACTGCTGCAAGATAACAGCCCACCTTTCTAGACGTCCTGTAAGCATTGGACGATTAAGGATGAATTTGAGAGGATTATTGCGAGATACCAATTGGACCTCGTGATGTTGCAAGTAGTGTCTCAGTTTCTGGACTGCAAAGATTAATGCTAGGCAGCACTTCTCAATACTTGAATACTGGGTTTCTGCTTCAAACATAGTTCTACTGAGATAGTAGAGGCTATTTTCATTCCCAGCATCATTCTTTTGAGCGAGAATGGCACCCAATGATCGCTCTAGAGCTGTCACATAGAGGATAAGTGGTCTACCTTCAACAGGTGGCATGAGTACTGGTGGACTCAAGAGGTATTTCTTGAGAACATCAAATGCTTCTTGACATTCTTCAGTCCACTGGTAAGTGACTCCTTTTTTCAATAATTTGGTAAAGGGTAAACTTTTGCCTGCCAATTTGGAGATGAAACGCCGAATATAGGCTAAGTGTCCCTGAAGTACTCTTAATTCTTTCAAATTCTGAGGAGGTTACATACCAAGGATTGATTTGGTCTTCTCAGGATCGACTTCAATACCACGATGGCGTACAACAAAGCCGAGGAATTTTCCTGAGGTTACCCCAAAAGCACATTTTAAGGGGTTCATCTTCAAATTATGTTGTCGAAGATTGTGGAATATGACTTCCAAATCAGCCAAGTGATTAGAACGTTGTTTGGATTTAACTACCAAATCATCCACATAGCATTCAACAAACTTCCCTAATAATGGTTTGAAGATACGATGCATGGCGCGTTGATATGTTGCACCTGCATTCTTTAAACCAAAGGGCATCACCCGTTAACAAAACACACCTTGAGGAGCTCTGAAAGCTATAGATTCCTCATCTTCTGGGGCCATTCGGATCTGATTATATCTGGAATATCCATCCATGAAGGAGAGTACTTCATAACCAGTTGTCGCATCAATTAAGAGTTTTGTAATCGGAACTGGGAAATCAACTTTAGGGCAATACCGATTAAGATCTCTGAAATCGATGCAAACCCTAATTTGTCCGTTCTTCTTCTTTACAGGGACAATATTATCCAACCACTTGGGATATTGAACTTCTCTGACGAAGTTAGCTTTGATCAGCTTATCCACTTCAGCTTCAATTTTGGAAGCATAAGTTGGGTGTGTTCTTCTCATGGCTTACTTAAATCCTAGATGTTCTTTTGGTAAACCCAAATGATGAGTAGAAACATCAGGATCAAGCCCAGAAATTTCTATATAGTTCCAAGAAAAAATATCTTTATTTTGCTTTAGAAAAGAAATATACATCTCTTTCTCTTCAAGGGTCATGGCCGCACTAATTAAAGTTGGGCGTGGATCTTTCTCTGTACCCAGATTTATTTCTCTGAGTTCATCCACAGTGGTAGAGATACCCTCTTCAAATGCTGGAGGAGCATCTCTAAGACCTTCCTCTTCCTATTCATTATGTGCTATTTCTTCCGTTTCTACTTGCATAGTAGATGACAAAACTAAATTCTCATGATCATAAGAGAAGTCAAAATTTTCACATTTTGAAGAAGAAGCTTCCATTTCCGACCCTATTGATGATAAAGGGCCTTATTTGGGAAATAAAGAAGAGATGATGGATTGAGAATCAACATCATTATTCACCTCTGGTGTTTCTATAACTTCTTCTAGCCTGATTGGCGAAGTATAGACTTATTGGACTTTAGCAGATGAAATGAAAACGTCACCACTTATGCTTTCATCATTGTTTGGTAGGTTACCAATTTCTCCCATGTTGTCTGGATCAATTGCCGTAATTGACATTATGGATCTTTCCATAAGAGTATTTTGATTTGGGCCTATTTTGTCAATTTGACTGATAGGTAACACATAATCTGTACTCACATGTGTAAATGGATTTATTGGAATTTTCTCCAAACCATATGGAGCATTAATTTTGGTAATTTCCTTCATTGTAGATTTTTCTCTTCCCTTCATGTGATAAAATTCTGCCTCAATGTATTGAGACTCACATGTCTTAAACGGGGCCTTATCACCATACAATGTTCCAACATGACCATTGAAATAGTATTTGAGACATTGATGGTATGATGAAGGAATAGTTGCATGCTGATGTAGCCAGGGTCTTCCAAGCAAGACGTTGAAGCTGAGTCTTGATCAACAATCATGAAATCCGAATTGGATACAATATCTCCAAACTGAGTTCTGAGTGTAACTTCTCCCAGTGGTTCTTGTTCATTTTTATCATATCCTTGTAACATCATGGTAGAAGGAGATAAATTAGATTTCGTGAGGCCCAATCGACGAAGTGTACGAATGGGCATGAGGTTGACTCCTGAACCATTGTCAATGAAAGCTCTTTGGATATCTACACCATTGACTTTGCCAGATAAGTACAAAGGTTTTATGTGCCCATGCACAACATCATCTTTATCTTTATCAGTAAAAGATATCACTGCATGGCATTCTGCAGGATTATTCTCTATGTGATAGACTTCAGCTGCAGCAATTTCAGCTTCAAACTCCTGAGAACTTGACAAATCTTCGATGAGTGCTTCCCGAAGATCTTTTGATAGATTAAAAGCATCCAAAATTGATAACATGGCTGGTACTTGGGCCACGTGTTTCAATATATCATACTTTTGATCTAGAGGTCTGCGTTTCCCAACAGGAATATGTGGTTTAGCAGGTACCTTGGAAGCAGATGCTTTGGAAGCTGATGCATCTTGTATTGGGATAGAAGTTGTCAACATCCTTGGTTTTGGAAGATTAGACTGATTAGATCCATTTACTTGCTGAGATAAAGAATATGGAACCTTTAATCAGTCTTCCAAAATAACTGTGCCAAAACTGAGTTGGCCATTGGCAGAAGAACTTACTTGTTCTTTTTGAGCTCGCTGAAGGGCTCTACCACGAGTTTCTGCTGCATACACAGTGCTAGCAGGGGTAGAATTGGAGTAGTGGCTTCGGAAAGATCCACATCTTCCCCTGTATCTTGAACCTCTAGAACTTCCTCGAATTCCCTTATTTGATACAGGGAATCCAGGCTCATCAAGACTGGAATATGGATCTGTTAATTGAATCATATTAACAGAACTGAAGATTAACTCTTCATCTGATAAAGACTCTACCTGACTAGCCTGTTTAGGCTGTGCCGTTTGATGGGGCGGTGCCCGTGGCTTTGAAGTAGATGGCATGAAATCTTCCAGAGTCAAAGACAACTTAGGCCTCGATACATACTCATATTCTTCTGATTACTCTTTCTTCTTTGAATTGCGCTGCCCTTTTGAGGATTTGTCTTTTGATGGAGACTTCACTGCATCTTTTGTAGGAGACACAATTGGCTTCTTAAATTGTGTTCTCAAAATGGCATGGGTCCGATTGATTGTCTTTCTGACCATCCAATCATCATATTTTTGCATAGTTTTTCTTTTGACTTCTTGCCACTCGCCTCCTTCCTCTGGATCTGTAGCGGTAACACACGCTACATGAGCTGAAGAACCCTTCAATTTGACTTGTCCCAAGTCGACCATCTTTTGCAGGAGGTCTTTAAAGACAAAACACTCCTGGATAGGATGCCCCAACATTTGATGAAAAGGACAATAATTGGGATGGTCTTTATCTCCTTCCTTGTTTGGCCTCTTGGGCACTAGTAATTGAACCAAATTATTTTCCAGAGCTGAAATGAAGTAACCAGGAACTTGCTCACTTCGGAAAGAGTATGTTTTACTCTTTATATCCTCAAATTGTTTTCGTCGTTGACCTTTTTGATCATTTGGATGAAACGGCCTTTATTGTTGGCGTTCAGGAGGTGGAGTCCTTTGAGAAGATGAAGGTTTTGAAGTAGAAATAGGTACAGGTGCTTGTTTAAGCATAACTGTATCAGTTTCTGCTTTACCCATTCTTCTTCCTGGAGGTGATGGAATTACACGATATTTAGCCTTAGCCTATATAAGGGAATCATCAATCTGCTGAGCGATTGAAGTAAGGTCTCGAAACCCTCCTGTGTATTTCACAGGGATCAATGGTGTGCATAATTCGTCATGCAAATTTTCCACACAGATTGGCAACAGCTCTTCCTGAGGGAGTGCTAAACTCAGGGAATACGTTAATCCCTTCCAGTGAGTAATGAAATAAGAGACTCTTTCATTCTCCCTTTTCTTGCAGTTTGTAAGATCGAAAACTGTCGTTTTTGGCAAAGTTGAGCTGAACTGAAGAAGGAATTTTTGACGAAGATCCTCCCATTCGATGATTGACCGGGATTGCAAGCTTGTATACCAGACAAAAGCTGGTCCTTGCAAGGTTCGCACGAAGCATCTGAGTTTCACTGCTTCTTGCAGCTCTGGAGTTCCCATCATAGGATCACAACAAGACACGTAATGTGTCAAATGTTGTTCAGGGTCGCCTAATCCATTGAATGTAAGGAAAACAGGGTTTCCAAAACTGGATGGAGGAGAAATTGAATCTACCCATTCAGGGTAAACTTTCTTTTCAGGTTGAACTTACACCCTTTTCCCTTCCATAGTTTCTAACCGAGCTGTTAATGACTCAATAGTAGTTATTAACTTTTGAGAAACATCAGGTTGAACTTGGTTTTGGGTAGGTGCAATGAATGGAGCTTGGACAGACGTGGTGGTTGGTGCTGCAACTGATGGTAGCACTGCCAACCGTTGTTGCGCTTGACCCACGGGATTAGACCTATGAGGGTGTACTGATAAAGGAGGATATTCTTGATCCATCTCAGTAACTGCAACAAATTCCTTCGGCTGTCGAACTTCAGCATTCTTAAGAAGAAGACTACTCTGAAGTAGTTCTACATTCATTCTTCTTAATTCTTTCATTTCTTCCTCCTGTTGTGCAAACCTTTTCTCTAATGAGAGTGATTGACCTTCTCCAGAGGAAGGATATGTAACCTGATTCTTTCCCTTCCATTTGTTGGATACCTTTTGGAGGGAGTGAAGTGGATTACCTAAGTTCTGAGTAATCCTTTGACTTCGTGTATGCACACCTTCTTCATTTATATTGGTGCATACATTTTCTTGAGAAGGACGCTCTTCATTTGAGTCCCCTGAGTGAGTCTCCTCTGGTGTATTAGTAACAACGACATTGATGACATTGATTGATGCATAATTCATCGCATCTCTTCTATCAAAATTTCTGTGATATTGTCTTCTTTCATGTCTTTGATGAGACATTGCCTTTTGTTGATTCAGTCATTTAGGAACTTCTTGATGAGCTATAACTTGGAGGGAATCTCATGATAATTTGGCTCTTCGTTCCTCTTAGGGCTTCTTCCCCAATCGAGAAAAGCCGACATTCTCTGAGGATGGGATTAATGATTTGAAAGAGTCCCCAGTCTCGAGAACTGGGGATGTTTCTGCTGCTTCCGCTCAACTCCTCGAATCCCATTTGTTGACTCTGAGGGTTGGGTTAGAGAAGTCCCCAGTTTGACAAGCCGGGGTGGCTCTTGACATGCTACGTCTGAGATCTTCTTAAAAGATCTCTTGATCTTGCGAATCTTAGTTCGGAAATTAGCTGGATGCATTAACCTGTATCCACTTTTATCACCTGGTTCAACAGACCGTTGGATGATTTCCGAAACTTCTGTCATTTGATGATGTGTTTTCTCCATACGAGTGGCTTGTGCAATATTCTCGCCTGCTTGATGTAGGAGCAATTCAACAACTTGTTCTCTATATGCTTGATTTTGAGAGGAACTAGTTGAAGCCTGTTCTTGAACAAGCTTTTGATTATGAACAAATCCCATTGACTATGACCGGCCATGGGCAATAACATTGCATGAGACCATTTTTGGCGGGCTTTGCTGACTGGAAAGAACTATGAAATGTAGTGCTCCGTGAATACCCCATCCTCTGATATGAACATCAGATAGAGCATAGGCAATTAACTGACACAATTTTCTTAGTGCGCCAAGGCATGAACGTTGAAGGGTTCTCTGTTGCTTTTTAGCCTTCAGATACTGAGAGACTGATAGAGATTCCAAATCAATCTGACGTTGTAGCCCTTCTATTATCTTAATATGATTTTCATATTCATCATAAGATAATACCTTCTTCTTCAATTGACAAATAGTTTTCCATATGTTGAGACGAATATCATGGATTCCATCATCCGTCAACATCTTTGGAATGTCATACTGGGAGTCAGCCAAAGGCCAAAACATGAATGGTACCTCACCTTTTTCCAGTTTTTTCCTCATGTTCAGCATTTCCTCTTTATCATTAAATGAAGATTCTTCTACCTGTTTTGACCAGAGTTGGTGTTTCCTTGTTGCTTCATCGGATTCAACAAGATTGGTAGAGAGATCATTGATCAAACTAGAAGATGCATGAATTAGGGGTGGTTCGGAGAATGACCTACCCCCTGGGCTATCTTCTAATTGAGAAAGTATTTCACTTGTTAGAGATAAAGAATCAGACATGACTGGTTTCGCATTTGCAAGTGCCTCAAGATAAGAGGGATTTCTCGGCACTACATTGTCCACTGGAGTATTTTCCAGGAAATGTGAATCACTAATGCAGAGAGGACTTTCGCAGCGAAATTCATCATCATGGGGAGGACCACCATAATGGGTTACAGCAAAAGATGATATCTCTTGCTCCTTGGTCTTCTGACCACACAGAGGGTTCCTATGGCTCTCATCTGAAGAAGAAACTTCAAGATTGACCGAATTTTCATGAAGCAAGCCTTCATGAGGAAGTGTCTGTTGAAGACCTTCAGAATTAATGTTCCTGTTATTGGGAACTGAGTGAGTAGAATCTTGAATTCCGACAGATAAATGTCTGAGGGCTTCAAGAACTCCAGCATCGAGCAAGGCCTTGTTGCAGATTGGCCTTTGATCTCCTGACTGTGCTGGGAGGATCTTTATCTTAGATGCCTTCTTACTTGCTTTAGAAACTACTTGATGAAGAAAGTGATTGCTCTGAGCAGGTGTATGTGCCTGATCAGGAAAGATGGTCAGGTTAGGTTGACGATCTCCACTCAAATCAGGTGTATGTGTCTGACTTGGTTGTCCGTATGATATGGGGGAGTATGCCCCATAACTCTCTTGGACTGGAACAGATGTGTGTGTCTGTTCCGGAGTGAATCGTTGATGTGTCACTCCCCTGCTAGGGATGGATTTATGTGTCTGTCCCTAAGATGATGCTGAAGCTGTTATGATATCCTGGCAAGCATCCAGAATATGAGAAGGAATTTGCTTCTGCTCTTTCACCATTGACAAAATATGTTTGGTGACTTCAGCCACCGGAACGGGGATATACGTCCATTCCGGGTTTGGAGTAGGTGTATGTGCCTGCTCCTGTCCTCCTTTTCCTATCAGTAAATCCTGACAGTATTCAAGTGTGGAGGCAGAGAGTTGAGTTTGCCTCCTGTTTGTCGTCGGGGCTTTCCGACTGACTTCTCTGTGTGCTACCAAGCGAGACTGTTGGTAGGCTTGATTAGTATTAGCAGGTGTATGTTCCTGTTAATTACACTTCGCCAAATGCGGTTGACGAGATCCATCATATGTAGTCAGACGAGCCTGCTGACTAACTGGTGATGCATAAGCAGGTGTATGTTCCTGCCTATAGTACTCCGCCGGAATTGCCTGGTGGGATTGGCTTGATGCTGCCAGACGAGTCTGCTAGACAGCGGAATTAAAACGGACAGGTGTGTGTGCCTGTTCGTTGTTCGCCACCAAGTTAGGCTGGTGGAATCCATCATATGTAGTCAGGCGAGCTTGCTGACTAACTGATGATGCATAAGCAGGTGCATGTTCCTGCCTATAGTACTCCGCCGGAATTGCCTGGCGGGATTGGCTTGATGCTGCCAGACGAGTCTGCTGGACAGCGGAATTAAAACGGGCAGGTGTGTGTTCCTGCTCATTGTTTTCCAACAATTTAGGTTGGTGGACTTCTCTGGAGATGGCAGGGATGATAACCTGCCCATTATTAACCAGATTCCGTCTCTGGCGGTTCATCTTGCCTGCTCGGGTTCGAGGAACCTGAGCTGAATGCTTGGAGTCGGTACCCTCATCATGTTGAGGGCGCACTTCCGCATGAGTCTGGCGGCGATTGTTGATGGGAGCCCTCGGGAAGGACTCCTGTCTTTTTGAATTAAAGCCCTGAGGGACCTTCTCATTCACTTCCTCAGAGTAAGGGAGTGAATGGAAATTGCGTTCCGGGGATAACGACCCGAAACGGTTGGAGACGGTAGTCAGCACCGTCTGCTTCTTGATCGCTGGCCGCCATTGTCCGGACGACCAGGTAGAGTTGTTAACTTGTAGGGATTGAAGAGCGGCTTCCAGAGTTGGGATAGTACCGTTGCGACGGTACTCCTTAACCAGTGCATTAGAAACCCAGCGTTGAAGACGCTGAGTTGGTGATGTCATCCTCGGAGCGGACGACGTTCCAGCAGGAGTAGCAGCATTGGTTTTCACAGCAGCTGACCTCATAGTAGAGGTGTTCACAGCAGCAGTATTCACAGGGGTGAATTTAAGGAAAGCCATTTTGCAGAAGATCTTGAGAAAAGAGTGCATGTTCCATATAACAGACATAATCAAGATCAATACAGCCACTGCATCTTTTGGATGAGCACATGTCAATGATTGATTTGTTGGCCCAAGGGTCCTAACAAATAAGAAGAATATCACTTTAACTTGGTTAAGGATTCACATCGGGTTCACCATTTTTGTTTCGCACGGAATTCGGGGATGACCTCCTGGATGGGAGATTCAAACGTTCCGATCAGTTTCTAACGGGTTTGTTCGTAGAACCAGAAACATCCAATGATTCCACATCTGTTTGGACCTACTTTCCAAAGGTAGGCGCTCATTAGATTGTGGGATAATGAGGCTTAGGAATTTGCATTGGTCGAGAGGATGGGAGGTCGGACTCATCACACCTTTTTGAGGGGAATTATTGTCTACTCCAGGACTCTCTTTATAGATTTAAGTTATGTTCGTGAATCCTTATTACATTACCAAGTATAAAATGAGCTTTCCTTCAGTTTAACAATCAATGATTAAATATGTAAGAAATTTAGAGGATCTTTTATATGTATTCGAGGTTCTTCATCAATAGAGAATCATCTGTATCTATTTAGAGATTCATAGTCAATGGTATCCTTCAAAAACATTTATAAAAGTATCTTGGTCATTATGATGACCAGGCTGGTTTTAAAGCCACTCAGTGGGGCACTTGAAGTTTATCGTCATTCAGAAGGACATGGATTATTTCAAAGTTGGGATCGAACCCATAAATGGGCTACCTAAGTATCCTTTTTTTTGAAAAGGAATCAGAACCCACATAGTTCGAGTAAGGGAGTATGACGTTTATGATTGATGGCTCAAAGAAGGATGTCATAATTACTTTTACACTCTAAGCTCACGTGAGTCATGCTCGGTGTGAGAAACAAGAGGTATTGGTAAAAAATTAGACAATTGTTCCACGAAAGATGCAATAATAAGAAATGGTTTGGGGCTTATGTATGTATGACTGCCCAGATAGATGAAGGTTTAGGATTCACTTTTAGGGAGAAAATCCATGAATAGGGTCCATAAAGGTATATGTGCTTCATGGAGATTTGAATACTCTAATCTTGGGGCTTACTCCTAAGGAGTATGCCCAAGTTAGGATGAGACTTATGATTGGGTTTTACTCCTCAAAAGGAAACCGAAATCAAGGGTAAATTAGGACTGGTTAAAGAGAAATTATGGGACTTGGGGCTTATTCTTGAAAAGGAATCCCAAGATTATAACTGGGACTTATTCCTGAAAAGGAATCCCAATATTATAACTGGGACTTATTCCTGAAAAGGAAGCCCATGATTATAACTGGGACTTATTCGTGAAAAGGAAGCCCAGGTTAGGGGTTAAGGTTTGGGGCTTACTCCTGAGGAGGATTCCCATATTTGTGGTTGGGGCTTACTCCTGAGGAGGATGCCCAAATTAAGGGACTCGGGGCTTACTCCTAAGAAGGATCCCCAGATTAAAGGATTGTGATTGGGGATTACTCCGGAGGAGGATGCCCAAGTTAAGGAATTAAGGTTTGGGGCTTACTCCTGAGGAGGATGCCCAAGTTTGGGAACTTTAAGAATTTGGGGCTTACTCCTAAGGAAGATGCCCAGATCAAAGGACTTATAACTGGGGATTATTCCTAAAAAAGGATACCCAAGTTAAGGAATCTCTCATCTTAAAGGATGAGGTTGAATGAATGACCTCTCTATATTTAGTGACATAAGGATATTTAAATCACTAGGTTTTGAGAGATATTCCACAGAATTCCTTTCAGATAAGGAAGTCAAATCAAGAAATCATGCCATAAATGGCTTTAAAGAGTGTCTTGAAGACTTAATCTTGAAAAGGAAAGGTGTAATGGCTTAAGAGGGGTAAAATGGGCAAGATGGGCACCCAAAAAGGTAGGGGCGCGCAAGTCTTGAAAGGCACGCAAGTCTTCCGTGGGCGCGCAAGTATGGTCGCACAGGTATACCTGCGCGACATGTGGGGTACTTGCGCGATTTTCAACCAGCATTAGAATACTTGAGTGACTTATTATTAATCACTTTATAATCCTCTTGAGGTTCTTCCGGAAAAGGGACGCGCAAGTTCTATTGAAGGAAATAAGTCGGCGCGCAAGTGTTGATAAGTTTCGACACTTAGGCATTCCTTCTTCTCTTTAGATCTTTCGTTCTAGGTATGAAATTACCTTAGAAGTGTTCTGGAAGCTTTGAGAAGAGACTTGGGCGTCGGGAGCTTCAATTCGAGTTTCTGGAAAAAAATCCTCTCGAATGGGGGGCCCATAGGGTCAATTTATAGGCAAAAGAAGGCCCTGGGCGGTTACCGGGCGGTTATCACTTAGGTCGTGCAAGTCACTTGCGCGCCCATAAGGGCATCGCGCAAGTAGACTTGCATGACCACTAGGCGGCGCGCAAGTGTACTTGCGCAACCATAAGGGAACTTGCGCGACCTATGGGCAATGTTCTCCTTGTTCATCCCTTCGTCAATTTTTGATGTTTCTTCAAAGGATGAATCACTTTGGATTAAGGTATTTCCTTTTTTCAGTCGTTAGACTCTGTGACGGAAAGGAGCATCAACAAACATCACCTCAAGGGTTGGTGTTTTTCTAAAACAAAACATCTTGACGCAGACATCTCCTCCTTGGAGAATGACCTCTCTCATATTCAAAGCTCCAATACTTGCTCTGATTTTCCCTTGATCCCAAAGCTGAAATTACTATCTCTTTGAAGCTTAACTCCCTTCTGAAGCTCAAGGATAACATGCGAAAGCAAATCTTCAAAACCAAATGGCTTTTGGATAGTGATAGAAATACTAAATTCTACAATTCTCTCCACATAATTAGGAAAACCTGCAGGCCACTTGCCTTTCTCAGAGTTGATGATACTCTTCTTGACAATGAGGATTCCATTGATAATCATGTTGTTGGTTACTATCACAATTTGATTAATGGTCCAGAGGTCAATAAGGATCTTATTCCTGACATCATTCCTAATATGGTCACCATTGAGGATAATGACCTTCTCTTAAGTATGCCTATAAACCATAAAATCAAGGCCAATGTCTTCAGTCTCAACCCTAATAGTGCCCCGGGTCCTGATGGGTTCAACAATGGTTTTCTCCAGCAATAATGGGATCTCATCCATGTGGATATGTGAAAACTGGTTAAATCTTTTTTCTCCTATGGTGTTCTCCCTCATGGGTTAAATGCTCAATTTCTTACTCTTATCCCTAAACTGGACAATGCTGATGAGATTCACCTTTTCTGACCTATTGCCCTCATCAACACCCTCTATAAAATCATCACCAAACTACTTGACAACAAACTCACCTCTATCTCCAATAAAATTGTTTCTTGGAACCAATTTGGATTCATCAAAATAAGAACTATTCAAGATTGTATTTGCCTTGCCTTAGAATGTACTAATATGCTGAATAAAGTCACTAGGGGAGGCAATGTGGCCATTAAACTGGACATTAGGAAAGCTTTTGACACCATGGATTGAAATTTCATTTTAAAGGTTCTCAAAAAAATGTGGGTTTAATGTTCCGTTTATTGATATGATCAGCACCTTATTCAATTCGGCTTCCATTTATGTGATGGTTAATGGATCCCTGAAAGGTTTCTTTAAATGCACCAAGGGGGTTAGGCAAGGTGATCCTTTATCTACCATTATTTTCTCCATTGTTGAGGATTATTTAAGTAGACTCCTCATGAGCCTTGTGAGTCAAAAAAAATTAAGTCCATTCATGCTTCTAGAAACTTAATGTTTCTACCCATCTTTTATATGCTGATGATATTATTTTATTTTTAAAAGGTTATAAAAGGAACATCCAAAACCTCAAAAATTCCCTGGCTCATTATGAAGATATTTTGGGGTAAGCGATAATTTGTAACAAATCCTTCGTCTTCTTTGGAAATAATTTTACCCCCAACAGAAAAAGCCATATAATCTATTTCTTAGGAATCAAAGAAGGCTCTTTCCCTTTTAATTACTTGGGTGTGCCTATCTTTTGGGGAAGACCAAAATCCAGCTATTTTCACAAAATTGTTAAGAAAATTATCAATCAACTTTATTCTTGGAAAGTTAAATCTCTTTATATGGCTGGTAGAGTTTCCCTTGTTAATTCTACAATTGTTTCCAAGATGGTTTACTCGATGATGGTTTACAATTGGCCTGCTAGTCTTCTCAAAACAATCAATGTTTTCATTAAAAAAAATTGGACTGGTAGTATGATTGAAAGAAGACTTTTCACAATACCATGGGTCACATGTTGTAAACCCCTGGATAAGGGTGGTCTTGGGATTAAGAATCTTAAGCTCTTCAATGAATCTCTTCAAGCTAGAATGACTTGGAATTTGATTCACATCAACTCTGATTCCTTGGCCTTTCTTAAAAAACGTTTTGTTTCCAAGCTTCGGAAGGGAAACTTGGGTTACATCACTTCCTCCATCTGGCCATCCATTAGACACTCTTTCCTTAATATCATGCACAACTCTCGATGGATGGTTAGTGCTAATTCATCTATGAATTTCTGGCTGGACAATTGGACCGGAATCCCCTTAATCTCTATGCTATCGTCCACCACTACTCCTGAGAATACCAACTCTACTATATGTGATGTTGTTAACTCTCATGAAATCATCCTTACAAATCACATCAGCCATATCCTGGACAACTATACTTTTTCTGTCACTGATGATTTCTTTATTTGAGAACCTGCGCTTAATGGAGTCCTTGATTCTAAAAGTTTTTACAAAAACAATTTTAGTAATTCGGTTTCTGACTTTGTTTGGTTGAATGATTTTAATAAACCTTGGATCAAACCCTCGCGCCTTACTCTCATTTGGCGTGTTGCTCATAATAGGGTCCCCAACAACGTGTGCCTTTAATCCTTTGGGATTTCTCTTTGCTCTAGATTTCATCTGTGCAACCAACACTGTGAGGATGCTAATCATTTGTTCTTGTCTTGTGCTACACCTGCTCCTCTCTAGAATTATATTTCTGACATTTTTGGTTGCAGATGGTCCTTTCTTGCTACTATTGACTCTCAACTTCAACACTGTGTGACTTGGGATTTTTCTAAGAAAATCAAGAATCTTTTTCTGACTGTGGTGGCAGATCTCCTGCATGTGATCTGGTATGATAGAAATAACTTTATTCATAATAATTTCTCATTCAGTCTCAATGCAGGTAAAACGCGCATTCTCGTTGCCATCAAGGATACTGCCTCTCTTCAGAAAGATCATTGTGACAACTCTGTTAGTGATTCTGAGATCCTCCACCATCTTCGCATTGCGGGATCTTATAGGCAACCTCGACATACCTTTGATGTCTTCTGGAAAGCTCCTCTTCTAGGATGGATCAAAGTGAATGTTGACGGTGCCTCCAGAGGAAACCCGGGTCCAGCAGGTTGTGGTTCCATCTTCATAGACTCTCTTAGAAGATGCCTCGGATGCTTCTTTGGTGAATGTGGCACGACCTCAGCATTGGAAGCAGAAATGTTTGGAGTCATTCATGTGGTGGACTTTTCCAAGATAAAGGGTTGGAAAAAGCTGTGGATTGAATGTGATTCAACCACTATTGTCCAAGCTATTTGGAATGGGGTGGTGCACCTTTCATGGCCACTTACCTCTCGATGAATGAAATGTCTTGCCTCGCTCATGAATCTCAACTACATTGCCACACATGTGTACCGCGAAGCGAACATGGTTTCTGATAGTCTTACCAACAAGGGGGGAAATCAGGATATTACCTAGTTGGATGATTTGCCTAATGACTCGCTCCCTTTTTTCATTAAGTATTGTAATAAAATTCTGCCGTTCAGACTTTTGTAATTCCCTTTCTCTTATTTCAATAAATTGTTCCTTGGTCTTTGACTGATGCACCACCTCTTTAAAAAAATGGAGTGCTATTAAAGGATATTATTCTAAGGATTATTCAGATAATGGGAGTTTTGGACATTAGAATATTGGTCTCTTTTCTAGAATACCTTTTGAATGCCAATGTTTTATAGAAAAGGTACCAACTTCTAATTATTTAAAAAATATTTAAATGAAAAATATCCTGATGAGAATGGTTTTATTTATTCTAATGAAGAAAATTTCTTAGTAGAAGATAATTCGTTACCTTCATATGAAGAAGTTTCTGTATTTGAAAAATTTCTTGAAAATGATAATTTTGAAGTTAGTAAGAAATTTGATAGATAAAATTATAGAATAAATATTTTTGAAAAAATAAGTATCAAATATTTCTAAAGACCTTGATAAAAAAATATTTTGAAATTGATTCAATTTCTAAAAACTATGAGGAAACAAATTCTGAAAGAGATAGGCTTTCAAATGATTTTGATAAATTCGTTTCTGATAAAAATGTTCTAAAAAACACACTTCTGAATCTAATACTAATGTGGATATGAATTTAGTTATAAAACTAATGTCTGAAATTTTCTTTTTAAAGAAACATTTGATAAACTTTACCACTGTAAAAGAAGGTTTTGAAAAAATATATAAACATGTTTTTCCACAAGGTAATAGTTTAGAAATGGTATACACTCATTCAAAACCATTTTTTAGTAAAAATAATTTTGTTTCTAAAAATTACACCTTTTTTACAACATGATAATGTGGTGGTAATTGGAATAAAAAAATTCCATTAAATAAAATTATATATTTAGAGTTCCATAAATCCTATTTTTTAGAACAAATTTTGATTCCT
Organism: Viscum album; assembly: GCA_963277665.1. NCBI lineage: Eukaryota > Viridiplantae > Streptophyta > Magnoliopsida > Santalales > Viscaceae > Viscum > Viscum album. Next base: position 226,976,324 of record OY728135.1, on the reverse strand, counting down.
AAAAAAATTATAACATTTCTGGATCCAAGAAAGTTTGGATTCCAAAAGTATAATTGTTTTGTTTTCAGAAAAACAAAGGAAGTACCAGCAACAAGAATATATAGTAAATGGTTAGTGTATGTTTTAGGCACATGACCGGTAACAAATATTTTTTCAAAAATATTATCAAAATGAAATGTGGAATAGTTATCTTCGAAGATAATGCCCATGGAAAGATTTTTGGAATATGTAATATTTTTATTCTAATAAAATCTTTAATTTCAAATGTTTTAGTTGTTAAAGGTCTTAAAGAACAACCTTATAAGAATAATCCAATTGTGTGATAAAGTTTACCTTGTAGATTTTAGGAATGATAAATGTGTAGTACACAATTTCCAGGGAGAATTCATTATTTCTTCCCATTGGCATGATAATTTTAATACACTAAACGTAGAAGACCTTAGGAGATTAGACTTACCTTTCCATAGTGAAATGGAAGACCAATCATGGTTATGTAATAAAATTTTAGGAAATTATAACCTTAGGAACATAAAAAAATTTCTACAAAAATACTTATTAAATATGTATCGAAACATAGATTTGATTCTTTAAAAGATTTTGACCCTTGTCATTATGGAAATCAACATAATTCAAGCATTAAATCAATTAGTAAAGTTTCAACTTTTTATTCTTTATATTTGGTTCATATGGAATTATTTAGTCCTGCACAAACTGGAAGTATTGTAGGAAATTATTATGTATTTTTTTTAGTTTATGACCGTACTAGATATACATGGGTATATTTTCTAGAAAAGAAATATAAATCCTATTATTATTTTAAAACTTTTGTATCCAAAGTTAAAAATGAGAAAAACCCTCCAATTTATAACTATTCTCAGTGATCATGGTAGAGAATTTGTAAATTTTTATTTTGAAACTTTGTTTAGTGAGAAATAAATTAAACATAACTTTTCATCTCCCAAAACGCCTCAACAAAATAGTGTTGTTGAAAGAATAAATCATATTCTTCAAGAGATAACAAGAACAATGTTGAGTGAATATTCTATTATAAAACAAATTTGTGCTAAAGCTATGAGTACTACTTCTTGTACTATAAATTGAGTTTTAATTAGACCATTTCTTAATAAAACACCTTATGAGTTATAGATAAGCTAAAAATCAAATGCATTATACTTAAAAATATTTGGATACAAAGTATTCATTTAGAATACAAAAGATAATTTATATGAATTTGCACCCAAATATGATGAATGTATATTAATAGGATATTCCACTACTTATAAGGATTATATATTTTTTAACAAAAACTCTTGTATTGTTGTGGAAACATTACATATTAAATTTTATTAAATTGGTCCTTTTATTTTAAACAATCCCACCCTACATCTTCTGATGTGTTTTCCAAGACTAATTATCAAACTTTGATAAAAGACTCTTATATTAAAGAAAATACTCAATAAATTGTTTTTGAAGTTTCAAATCTGGAAGACTTTCTATCTCATGATGATGAATAGGTTTTATAAAACCAAAATCAAAAGTTTTATAAGAGTTGTCCCACTTATAGTATCATTGGTGATGTAATTCAACATATAAGGACTAGAAGTTATTTGAGAAAAAAAAGTATAACATCTATAATTTATTTCACAATTCAAACCTAAAATTCTTAATGAGGCTTTAGGTGGTGAATAATATACTAAATAAATGAAAGATGAACTAAATGAATTCAAAAGGAATAAAGTCTCGACCTTATTTGAAAAACCTAAAGAAACATCTGTAATTGGAGTAAAATGGGTCCTTAGAAACAGATGTGATGAAAATGGAATAATTATTAAAAATAAAGAAATACTAATTTCTAAAGGTTATAATCATCCAGAGGGAATAGATTATGAAGAAACATATGCTCCTGTAGCAAGAATTGAATCTATTCATATTCTATTAGCCTCTACAAAATTCTTTAATTTCAAACTTTTTCAAATGGATGTGAAGTGTGTTTTTCTTAAAGGATATATTCAAGAGGAAGTTTTTGGGGAACAACCTCCTAGTTTTGAAGATACAAAACATCCTTAATATGTTTTCAGACTTACCAAAGCCTAAAATGGCCTTTAAAAAGCCCCTAGAGATGGGTATGATATATTAATAGTATTTTTGTTTGAAAATTTTTTTTTTAAGGGAACTGATGATCCAACACTTTTCATACATAAATAACACAAAATTTGTTTTATGATTACAATTTATTTTGATGAAATTATATTCGGATAAAATAAATAATCTTTAACATCTTATTTTTCAAATCTTATGAAATATGAGTTTGAGATGAGTATGATAGGAGAGTTAACATTATTTCTTGGTTTTAAAATTTATCAAAAACCATAAGAGACTTATATATACTAACATAAGTATATTAAATATAGTCATAAAAATTATGGATATTAAAATACTAAAAGTATTAGTATTCCAATTGGTACCTCAAATACTCTTGAAATTGATAAAGTTGGACAACCAGTAAATCAAAAAACTTTTAGAGGGATGATAGAAAGTCTAGTATATTGAATAGTTAGTCATCCAGGCTTTATTTTTTCGGTATGATTATGTGCAAGGTATCAAGAAAATCCAAATGAATCTCATTAAAAAGCTATAAAAGTAATTATTCATTATTTAAAGGGAACTTTGGATTAGAAATTTTTTATTCTTCACGAAATGATTTTGAAATAAAAAAAATTCAGGTGCTGACTTTAGTGGTTGTATAATAGATAACAAAATTACATCCAGAACTTTTCATTTTATAGGTGATTCTTTAGTTCCGTGGTCTTAGACGAAACAAAACTCAGTAGAACTTTCCACTGCTAAAGCCGAATATATGGCCGCTGGAATTTGTTGAGCTAAAGTATTGTGGATGCAACACACACTCACTAATTATGGAATGAGTTTTACTAAAACTCAAATATTATGTGATAACACTAGTACCATATATCTAAGTAAAAACCCTAAAAATCACTCTCATGCAAAACACCTAGATATTAGGCATCACTTTCTTAAGGATCACACACTTAAATGAAATATCATTTAACCATTCATCAGAATACAAGAACAAATTGCTAATATTTTTACAAAACCATTACCTTATGATAGATTTTAATATATTACATAGAATCTAGTAATTATTACTATAAATTAATCATTCATATATTCATCTCTTTTAAATTATCTTTTGGCATTAAGTTACACCTTTTTAAAGGGGGGGAACATATGATTGAAAATTTTTTATTTTCTTTTTTTAGAATTTCCGTACTCAGAATTTTTCATAATCAAACTTTTTCATACTCAGAATTTATTGTACTTAGAATTTTTAGTGCTTATAATTTTTTGTACTGGGAATTTTTCATACTCAAAAATTTTCATTCACATAATTTTTTGTACTCAGTGTTTTTTGTACTCAGAAATTTTCATGCTTATATTCAAAATTCAATTTAAATTATTTTCATAAACAAAAAAGTTTTCTCATACCCATTTTATTTTTCATACTCGAAAAACTTCATACTCAAAAAAAATCACATTTTTTTGAATGTTTTATTTCTTTTTGAAGAATAATCCATCCAAACCAACAAATTCTTTATGATATTTTGAAAGGTATAATATATATTACATTTCACACTAATTCCAATTAATTTTTCGATTAATATTTAATTTTTATTTTAAATCCTTTATCAGATTCATCTTGAATATGACAATTTTTTATTAAAAACCCTAATAGATCATTTATCTCAACCTTCGGATAAACTCGATCAAATATGAGATGTATAATCTCAATGGTCATATTTTTTACGTCTATATAAAGAGACACCCATACACTAAACCACAACACTTTTATCTAATTTTCATCACTGCTCTGCTGCTCCTTAAATATCTGATTTCAAAATTTTATGTACTTAGAGGATTTCATCATACTCATGTCAAAATCATCAGAAACTTCTCCCAAAGAAATTCCTTTGAAAAGTTTAAATAACTTTAAGTTCTTCATGGAAAGGTCAGTCCGTAGAGAGTTTTATGATAAGTTTGATTCTTCACTGAAAATAATTATTCAATTCCAAGGATGGGAATCAGTTTCTGTAGAGAAATCCCAAACTTATCAATATCTTATTGTTATTGATGATGTGAAGGAGTTTTACAATTTAGTAATGATTGATGAGTATTTGAAGGTAATCTTTCCCATTTATGATATTCTAATTATCTTGACAGTAAAATAAGTGGAAAAAATATTAGGTATACCATCTATGGGCGTTGTATTTTTTCCATCTCACAAGCTACCAATCCTTCCAAAAGGATAGGTTTAAGAAATATATTTTTTAGATTCATGAGGATAAGAAAACATTTACCCATTTTTCATCAGAAAATACACTTATATCACTCTGGATATAAGGGTTTTTAATCCCTAAAAGTGGTGATAGAGAAACCTTAAAAGTATTAGATGTATTTATTATGGATTACATTTTTAATTTTAGAAATATGAATTTAACGGGTTACATTTTTGTAACCATCAACAATTTGAAGTCAGGTGCTATTAAATCTCAATTGGTTAAGTTTCTAGTGATCTTGAGTAAGTTTATTTTAGAAATATTCATGTTTTTAATATTAAACTCAAGTTAGTACCAAGGAATATTAGTGTTCCTTTTATTAGTGAGAATATGATAAAGGGATTGAAATTTCATTTTTATCCAAAATCAAAGAAGTTTACTAAAGATACTCAATCCGGTGTTCTAAAAGAAATATTTGGAGGAAGCCGGGAATCCCAAAATAATCAGTGCTGATTGTTTCAGAAAAAAAAAGGAATCCATGTTTTATTTTGTTCTAAAATGAAAGAAGAAAAGTGTTTATAGTGAAGAAACAACTATTAAGTAATGAAATGAGCAAGCTGAAAGAAAATAGGATGGCCCATATTTTGGTCTGAACCATGTAGAACCTCTTGAGGAAAATATCTAGACTCAAGAAACCCTTAAAGAATATGAGAATAAAAAAACATGAAAAATAGAAAGGTTGATATTCTTGATATTGATAATTTTTTAAAATGAGTTGAAAATGAAATTGTTGCAAACAATATTAGCGAATCGGTTTTTAAAGAAACAGTTACTCATGTCCCATCAAAAGGAAAAAGTAAATAACTAGTTGGTAAATCTGCATCACCAAAATAATCTCAAGAAAAGTCTTTAGAAGAAAATGAAGATACTGAAATGAGTGAGATATATCACTATCTCAATGAAGAATAACAATAAATAAATGTATAATAAGAAAATAAAGATGAAGAAGAAGAAAATGTGGAAAATGAAAATAAGGCTGATCAGGATCAAAAGCTATAGTCCAATAGAATACATGTAAGGTCTTCAGAAGCCATGTCATGAAAAATACCATCTCCCAAGGCACATTAACCAAATAAATTTAATAAAAAACAACTAACTAAAAAAGTAATTCACATCTCAAACAAATAATAACACTCCAAGAATGATGAAGACCATGATCATAATTTGAAATATGGTGTTGTTAAATCTCTTTCTTTAGAGATTCATACTTTAGATGAAGATACTGATTTAGATAATATTATCTATTTAAAGCCCTAAGAATAATTGAAAATATAATTCTTCATTTTCCAAGAATTTAAGGTAAGATTGATTTTGTTTCATACAATCAAAACAAAAGATCAAACTCTATCAAACTTCTTAGGAAAAGACTGGTCAAGATCAAGGTGGATTTTAAAGTGTGTGATTAAAGTACCAAGGAACATAGAAATTATTTCAATAAGGTTCTAAAGTGGTCGCATAAGTCTGAGGAAAGTACCAAGATTCATGAGTATTCAGTTGAAATATTATAAGACTAGTGAATAACCTTTCTATTGAATTCAAAAAATTTGTCAATTATACCACTCAAAGGATGAAAATTTTTAGAAGTCCATATGACAGCCAATCCGATGATTTCAAAGTGATTTAAAAGATGTTGAATCCTATTAAATATCAAGTTTCAAAGATGATTTTTTACAAATATGGGATAATTATTTGAAAAATAAAAAAAAATTGATGATTAGTAGTATTGTAGTTCAGGAACAGATAATGAAATCCTAGGAAGAAAAACTTTTTACTCTAGAAGAAAATGTAAAATCTCAAGAAGATTTGAATTATAACCAGGATCAGTTGTTCTCAAAATAATAAGATAATCTCATGTCTCAATAGGAAACTCTTGACAAGCTAGTGGATGATAGGAAGGAATTTAAGAAAATGAATACAGTAGTGTTAGACCTCATGAAGAAGGAAAAGGAAAAGGAAAAGGAAAATAAATGAATTTTTAGAACTCTTGTTGTATTTTTTTTAACATAAATGAAAATCTTTGACATATATATATTAATTGATTGAATGTTTTCCATTTTTTTATGAATGTTCATTCACTTATTCTAGATATTCAAATTATTTACTACTTCAAAAATTTTTCTTCTCTAACTCTCCTTCTAGGTATGAAAAGACTTTACCTATTCCTTTTTTATAATCACAAAGGGGGGAATTATTTTTATAAGTGGGAGAAGTATTTAGACAGGAAGAGAAATTTTTTAAAAAGAAAAAATGTATTGGAAAGGGGGTGATACTATTATAAAAGAATCGAATATGATCCATAGGGGACTATTAACCTAAGGGGTGGTTAGTCGTATTCAATACCTCTTTAAAAAGAGTTTTTTAAACTTAAGGAGATGAGTATAAGTGTTTAATTATGAATACTAAAGTTTTATAAAATTTTCTTTTTGACCCAAGTTTTACAAAGTAATTCTTTACTAAATACTTGGGGATTGTGCTTTCTAAAAAGGGGGGATTATTGAGTCAAAAGTACTTTTTAATTCTCTATTCCTTTTATTTTTGAAATCATAAACACTTTATTAAATACTTAATGACTTATTACATTATTTCCTAAGTATTTTCATAATCAAATCATATATCATTTTATCATACTTTCTTTAAGATATTTTAATACATATTTTTTTATTATGATTTCTTTTATATGCATATGCTAATTATCATACTCATGAGTTTTTATATAAAACAATTCATTCCATGATTATCGAAATGAGGATGGATACAATTTTTATCATACCCATCAGAAATTATTTTTATCATACCCATGAGATATAATTTTTATTTTACACACTCGAAATGGTTTACATCATAAATACTATCCATTATCATACCGATATTTGGATCATAATCACTATCACTATGAGAATCATCAGACGCATTCAAACTTATTTTGTCATATCCAGAAGACTATATCGTAATAAATTTAAAACTATTAAATAAAACAATTTTCATGTATTCTGTTTCAATATGATTTATAAAACAATGTATTTATTTTAGTTATTAGATGACCATTGGAGTACTAGGTTTCAATGTCCCTCCACATTTTTAGAAGCAAATATGACTGTTGGAATCCAAGATGGCCATTGGGACGTTGACCTATAAATACCATGTCATTTGAATGAGCTCACTACTTTTGATGAAATTTAATACACTGTTAGAGAGCTCTATCAAATTACTACTTCATGTCAAAGACTCTGAAGAGTTAAAGTTGTGAACTGCTCGTTCAACAAACTCGTTACTTCCAAGATTTTTGCTTTTCTTATTGCAACATCTATCATTGCAGATTATGATTGAGGGATTTAGTGGATAGGAAGACAGGTGTGGTTGTAACATCCCGGATCTGGATGCCACACAATGGGTGCCCCGGACCCAGTTGGTCACATGACCTCAAGCACATTTCCCCAAATGGCAGAGGCTACCGACTAGCAGCGAGGTCCTAGGACTGATAGTGGGCAAACTATGCCCTCATTTTTCAAATTGTAGCGCAGCGGAACAAAATAAAAACATATAGAAGTGGAAGTAGTAAGCAATATAAACCTAAAATGGACAATGGAACTGAAGTAAAAGATAACGAACAGTCATAAATAAATGATGGTGCAATATGTCTATAATTCTAAGAAAGCATCTAGAATAGGATATACTAAAATCTAATACAATACAGCACAAAGTACAAAGTACGAAAAAAACAAAACCCAAGCAGTGAAATGGGAATGTCGCAACATCTCAAGTCTGAGCTCGGTCTCATGATCTCCTAATCCTCTACAACAATCATGTACTTGTGTAGGGACTCTTTCCCTTATCGACACTTGTGGCAATATTATCTATTTTGGCCCAAGACATGACCCAAGCAGGGTGTGAGAAATAAATCCCAATAGGCATTCACCAAAGGCCCATGCCAAACTGTCAGTGAAAATGTGCAACAATAGTGTGCAATAATAAAATGCAGTAGACTATGCAGTAATCAAAAGTAACTATCTCTACCAGTTACATTTCCAATTTAAGAATTATTTATCAATTCCAAGTATGTGCTTTAGCTTGGCAGGTACAACATAAGAAATCACCACAGTGAATATTCAAAGTAACCCTTGTCCTCAAACATGCAAATCCTTACACTCAGGAAAGCAGAAATGAAACCCTCAGGTGACTACCCACAGGAATAACGAATATTTCCCTCAGGAATATGAGATATTTCCCTCAGGCATGAAAGCTACTGCCCACAGTCATAAGAAACATTTCCATCATGTTAAACGAACAATGATCTCAGGATAAACAAACACTACCTCTGGAATTCCACAGGAAAAAAAGTAACCGGGCCAATCCCAGCGCATAAGCATGAAATTTATATATGTTTCCTCTCAATAAAACTCAAAACATGCTATAATAACATCATGGACATGGGTATCATGGCCAAATGGCTAAACTAGGGAAATGCACCCAAGGGGTGGCCCTAGATCAAAGTAGTAATCCCAAACAGTAGATTATACACATTTCTTGGATTACCTATACATTTCTAGGTATCTCTACAGTCAAAGTATTAGTCACATGACACCCCAAACATGGGAGTGTGGCACAATGGTACACAAAATCAACTCGATAGTTGTAATTAAACAAAGGACCACCTACCTCAATCTACTCTGATCGATATACGTGAAAGGTGCCTCCCGAAATAACCAAGAACACCGTATATCTACAATAAAAGGTTTCCCATTCAAGCCTAAATAACATCCCTTAGGGAAATAATTGGAATGAAAGGTTCAAGAAGGGGGATGGCCTTACCTGCGCGGTTCAAACGAGATTGATGGTGGAAGAATCGGAATCTCGGTGTGTGATCGAGAGTCCCTCCATGTCCTGGACTTCTCTCCCTCTGCTCCAGGTGATCCCTCTACCTCTTATGTTGAATGAGGAAGCTACTTCCCATTTTATCAAAAAAACAAAACTACACGGCATGTACATTCAAGTACACGGCATGTAATTTCTTTTTAAACTATTCCTCTGGTGTCTATATTCTACCACCAGACTGTTCATCTTTTGACTGATTACAGGGTATGTATTACTAAGTACACAATGTGTAGTTAGTTTTTGCACCTTTAATCACCGACAAGACTACACGCCATATATTCTCCTTCTACACAGCCAAAGTACACGGTGTGTGCACTACCACAAAACAGGGAAGGGAAGCGCTTCCCTTTATCAGCGCTAAACAAAAAGCACTGATAAAGGTGTATGCCTTTATCAGTGCTAAAAAAGCGCTGATAAATGAATGTTTTGTCAGCGATTTTATTTTAGCGCTGATAAAACATACCTTTATCAACACTTTTAACGAGCGCTGATAAAGGTTCTGTCGGTTTTTATTTAATAACCCTAACAGGCCATCCTTTCTTTCACATGGTCAAGCTCTCACGGAAGCTGAACCAGGCCCCTCGCTGCGCGACCTCATCCTCCTCCTCCTCATCCTTCTCATCCTACTCCTTCCTCCTCCTTCCTCCTCCTCGTCCTCCTCGTCCTTCTCCTTCTCCGCCACTTCCACCGCCTCCGCCCCCACTCTAACTACTGTGACCGCCACTGCCTCTGCCACCTCCACCCTCGCTGCCACGACCGCCGCCGCCGCCGCCTCCACCCTTGCTGCCATGACCACAGTCGCCTCGTCCTCCTCCTCCTCATTCTCTCAAGGTGGGATGTGAGTTCCATGGATGGTATTCCCTTGTTATATTATTTATATATTGTGTGTGTGAGGACCGAATAGTGAATATAGATGTGAGATAGGAATGATACTATATCTTGAGCCTAATTCCAGTAAGGATTTTCATAATAGATAGTGTGGTCGTAATGTGATTATGATTATGTCTAGGGATGCGATTCATAATTAGTGATGATTGTCGAAATAAGAGATGTTTTTGATATTTAGCAACACAAGTGGGTTGTTTGTGAATGATGTGTAATTGGATACCCTATAGGTTTCATAGGGATATCTTGACTCTTAGATGAAGTACATGGTAATTGGTTTGTTATGATGGTTCACATGTGTGAGTGGTCTACCAAGGTTATGTGTGATTACTTCTGTGGATAACCAACCCTTGTTTTCATTTTTTTATTTTGAGTTTCCATGGGCGGTAAGTTCTACCCCTTGGAGTTGAATATTTATGTATAAGATACAAAGGAAATAGTTTTTAATCTTATGGTTATATGGATTCCCAAAGATTATCCCAATGTAAATGATGATGGATCCATATTAATTTTCATCACATAGCATAATCTCATAGTTATATGATTAGGCAAAGATGAATATGGATTACCTAGAGCCACCACTAAATAATCTTGGATGATTCTTCTAGAATAATGATCTCATAAGATTACCTCCTTAGTATCAGTTCATAGTTTATTATTAATGTATTTCTAGGTTCACCGCCTAGAAATTGGTGATGAAAAATGATGAATATTTATTTTATAATATTAAAACCAAAGGATCATCTCTAATGGTTATGGATTTTTTTATGGTCATGTATTGGAATCAAAGATGATTCCTAATTACTATTGGTCAACTAATAATAACACTCAAGGATCATATTTCAGCTAGATTACAATGGATTTCCTAGGTTCACCCCTTGAAATATGATTCCTCACAATGACTATTGATGTTATATGAATACTTTATAGGGATTAATTTTAGAGATTAACGACAATGGATTTACTTGGGTGACCCAGTATGAATAGGTTATAAAGCCTGCTGACTATTTTATCTTTTAGGATTACCTCCCATGTATCATCATGGATCCTGATGACTACAGATTACATTGGACCACCTTCTTTGAATAGACAAGTATGAATGGTGGCTATATATCAAATATAATTACATCTTAGAGATTGCAATGTTTCCTATTATAACCATGATGCATACTAAAATTTCCAAGGTTCTAGGATTTATGAATACTACTATATGGAATCAGGATTATATGGGTTGGCATGGTTATATTCCAAGAAAAGAGTAATTGTAGTACCAAAATATAAATAAATAATCAATATTAGTAGTCACACTAGATTTATAGGATCAATGAAGGTTATTTTATTTTGTCTTTTGTAGTTTTCATATACTCTACAGATCATGTCACATGTACATACACTACAATTATGATTTATATATAGGTTTATGTTATTAAATCCCTAATGAGATTTAATAAAACCCTACTCAAGATACCATGTCACTTCGGTACCCATGTATACATTACTAATTGTAGGTTAATGGTTGTAAGATTACTGATGTAGCATTACTAGAAATCATGCTTTTCCCAACTCTTGTATACCTACGGTTCTTTGAAACCATTGGTATAAGTAATCTTTACCAATGGTTTTCATAAACCTTTGGTAAAAATCTGTAAAAAATGTGTTTTCCCAACAGTTTTATTAAACCGTTGGGAAAAATGGGTAAAAAAGAGTTTTCCCAATAGTTTAGTGAAACCGTTGGGAAAGATGAAGACTCCTATACCAACGGTTCTGTATAACCATTTGTATATATTGTATTAAGAGGTTGGGAAACATTCCCAATGGTTTTTTAAAACCGTTGGGAAGGAAAATCCCCAAATATCATCGATCTGCAACTCCAGACATCTCGAAAAGTTTTCCCTAACCGAGACCTGGATGCACCCTCTTGAAATTGTTTCCCTAAACCTCAACCGTTTGGAAGGTTTGCCTCTAAATCTTGATGCAAACACTACTTCCCAACACAACAGGTCTGGTTTCCAACAATTTTTTCTTCCCGTTTAAATCTGTATGTGTGAGTTCATTTATTTTAGATTTGTTCTTACAATTTAAATCAGTTCGTGTGTGTTAATTTATTTTTGATTTTTCCAATCTATTTCGGTGTAATCTAGTGTGTATTATGATCCCCTTACAAAAATAAGGCATATATAATTTTTGGTTACAGTTCAAACCCTACTTCCCAACCTGCTCTAGAGGGTGCTAACTCTAATTTCCAACGAGACATCTATCTTTGATTCAAGAAATTTTTGTTCTTCCATTCTAAATCGGTAGGTGTGCCTTCATTTATTTTAGATATTTTCGTTCTATTTTTCTACAATGTATTGTGTATTATGATTCCCTTATGAACACAATCAATATATCATTTTAGGTTTTGGTTTTGTTGTGATTTATCTGTATTGAATAATTGTGGTTGATATTGAAGAGGTCAATATGATCCTGAGTTATTTTATCCTTGATTTATTTTAAATTTAAGGTCTATTGACTTGATTTTGTTGGTTAGCAATAAATACAGTTAGGGTTGTCCAGGTGGGGTGGGGGGGCTCGGTTTTCCAAGTGGGGTGGGGGTAGGGCTGTCCAAGTGGGGTGGGGGGCTGGGTTATCCAACTGGGGTGGGGGTAGAGCTTTCCAAGTGGGTGGGGGTTGTCTAAGTGGGGTGGGGTAGGGTTGTCCAAGTGGGGTAGGTGTGGGGTGGGGTAGAGCTGTCCAAGTGGGGTGGGGGTAGGGTTGTCCAAGTGTGGCGGGGGAGGGGTTGTCTAGGTAGGTTGGGGGAGGCGGCTGGGTTTTCCAAATGGGGTGGGGGTAGGGTTGTTTGGGTTGGGGGAGGGTGTACAAGTGGGGGTAGGGCTATGTGGGGTGGGGGTAGGGCTGTCCACTCGAAGTGTCTCTCTATAGTTTAAAATGGACTTCATTTTAATTGAAAAAATAGTATATCAAACAAGAAAATGTGATCTACTAATTATTTATTATGCAAAACATAAAGGTACCATTAAATACTTACATTTCCCCCAAACACCCATAACACAACCCAACCACAACCTTCATATCAATGTACTCAACCGATCTAAACACCAAGATGGATTTTACCCAAGACTATCTAATTTAAAATGCCGATCATGTCATCAACCGACCACTTAATTTCTATGGTGCTTCCCACTATATGATTTAAGTCACAAACACCACCATCTGATGTTTAACACCTCCATCATCGGGAAAGAACCACTAGAACCCCAACTAAAACTACACAACATACCCAACATGTTTTCTAACTTACCGTGCTTAGATATCCATGAGAACACCAACCAATGTTATCATCCATCCTTTCCATCAAAACCACTTGGATTGGATGTGAATTCTTCATCCATACATGAATCAAGGACAATTAAAATTTTCCTCAAAGATTGAACCCATTTTCAAAACATAATTAACATTTCAAAACATCAAATAGATGTGTCTTACAACTCACCACATTTGTTCCTTTTTCATGGAGGAATTTGAAACATGCACCACATAGGTTGTAAAAGCAGTAGAGGATAGATCTCTTTGATCATACAAGGCCATGAACCCAAGTTTATCCTTGATGAAACTGATGATTGATGTTTGTGAATGCTTTTTGGAAATAGGAACTAACTCTCTTGATGAAACATAGGAAATATATTTAAATGTATCCTCACTTGCCGAATCATTGGAACAATTTTCTGTATTGGATGCTCTTAATGTCAGATTTAGCATCCCATCTAGTTCATCAAATGGATTGGTCAACTTCCAATCTATCATGGAGGCTACCGCACCACCTTTACATGCAACTAATGATCAGAGGTAGCTTGATTAGAAAAACAATCCTGAGGGCACTGGACATGAAAGATAATGTGGTGCCATAGTTGCTCAGTAACCTCAATTTACCCCACGTGATATAAGGCTATTGAATGATGTCCAAGACATAGAGAGAGGATAAGAGAAGGTGAAAGTCTCATAGACGAACAACATCAACAATGAACATCCACCACCCTTTCACTATATACATAAAAATCATATCTTTAAGAATGTCCATGTGAATTTTTATCTTACTTCCATCGAGGATGATGCATGTTGGTCAACTTGTTTTAGAAATTATTTATCTTCATCCGTGCCTTGTACTTGCACCCATGAATTTGAAGGTGAGTATGCGTACATGATAGTTTACCTTCTTAGAGAAGTGTTTCTGGAAGAGTATAAGAGACATAAAGCAATGAAGATCATTAGAGTGTTGAAGGAAATGTGGTTTCTACAAACAATGTGTCAATCAGCTTGTGCAACGTGGCCTAAGTTACAACTTTCAGGTATTTTACTTTATTTTTTTCTAGAGGGTTTCAGTGTAAATGCATTTTGGAATGATCATTTCTATTCATTGTCTTTTAGGTTTTTTTGACAACCGAGGGGAAAGGGTGGGGTCTGCAGACATTTGAGGATATGTCGAAGGTTGTATTTATGGAAAATTACATCCTATATTTTTTCAACATTTCTATAGTATCTAACATCTAACCAAATGGAATCTTTGTCCTTCAAGCTCCCCGAACCCCGATGGTGATCAGGGTTCTGGGAGATTGAAGGTCAAAGAGGCCATTTATCCAACATATTCACACAAAAAATCACCCTTAGACATATCCTCCAATGTTTGCAGACCCCACCCTTTCCCCTCGGTTTTCAAAAGAACATAAAAGACAATGAATAGAAATGATCATTCCAAAATGAATTTACACTGAAAGCCTCCAGAAAAAAATAAAGTACAATACCTACAAGTTGTAACTTAGGCCGTGTTTCACAAGCCAATTGCCACATTATTTGTAGCAACCAAATTTGCTCCAACACTCTAATGATCTTCATTTCTTCATGTCTCTTATACTCTTACAGAAACTCTTCTCTAAGAAGGTCAAATATAGTGTATGCATACTCACCTTCAAATTCATGGGTGAAAGTACAAGGCACGGATAAAGATAAACAATTTCCAAAATAAGTTGACCAATGTAAGTATTTAATGGTACCTTTATTATTTGAAGTGTCAACCCCGCCTCAATCCGAGGCCTGGTGTGACCACCAACAATTGAAGTGTCTCATATTTATTTGAAATGGACAACATTTTAATTGAAAACAAATACTCGCATACGGAAAACTGACCAAATGCATTCAGATTCTGTTGAAACTTTAGGATAACGTTCTATGAGTCATTTGTGACATGTAGCATATCCTAATAGTTCTGAACTGTTGGGAAATATGATATTTCCAGTAGTTTAGCATGATCTAATGGGTTAGCTCTGATAGTATTTAGAGATGGGATGAGTTGGAATTTGTGGATTGAAGTAGATCCTCAATGTTTTTTTCAAATTTATTTATTTGTATATGTGATAGACATACTAGGAGATATGTTTTGTATTATGGTTTTATCAGGAGTCTGTATGATTTCTTGTTTCCACATTTCATTTTAAATAGCATGTTATAATTATATATTTACTGTACCCTAATGGCTCAAATAGTCAGGCATATTGTAGATGTTGCTAGAATATTGTAGGATTCTTTTTCCCCAATGGTAGTACATTTTTAGGATGTTTTCACTGAGAAGGTATAAAATTTACTTCTTAATAAAGAGATAAACATTATAATCTAGTTAGTTTTGGGAGAAAATTCATTTTCTATCACAATTTCTAAAATAACACCAAATGAGCATCAGTTGTTTGAATTAAAATTTGATGATATAGAATATAATTGTTTCATATGGAATAGTACTTTACCATTGGGTTTTATAGTTCTCTAAAATAGATGGTTGATTGGTATTTATTCATTTGTTGGACTATTGGAGATTGAACCTAATGAGAGACATGAATATGTATCCTCATCCATGCATTGATAGTCACATTGATCATCTATGAGGTTCTATGATCTTATCCAAGATAGATTTGACATTAGGATACCATTAGATGAGTTGGACATCAATGGACCTACCATGGACTGCTTTTAAGAGTAGTTTTGGACTGTATGATTTTTTAGCGATGATTTTTGGTTTAACTAATGCATTGGTTGTATTAAGGGACTTGATGAATAGGATATTTCATCCTTTTTTGGATCAGTTTTTAGTAGTTTTTTTCAATTAAATTTTAGTGTACTCCCAACCCATAGTTGATCTTGACCAACATCTTATCATCACCTTGAGTACATTAAGATAGCATCATATTTATTACTGTTTTCTCCTGTTACTCATTGGTTTCCTCTTGTTCTCATGTCATGTATTTTCTAAGGTATCATTCAGTCTTTGTATGACTAACTTGGAATAAATTTGATATATGTCAGATTAACTTAGGTATCTTATACATACACTATGTTCACCCTACTGGACACACCATGTATATGGATTTCACATGTGTTTAAAGGCATTTGTACCGTGATTTGTTTTTATAAAACCCAAACAATGCTACCTGATTAATTAAAACATAATATTAGGCAAGTTCTCGAGATCAAACCCATAAAGACGATGAATATGAATAAAGAATGTATGAATGCCAATCGGTTGACAAAAGAGTATGAATATGGCGTGAAAGAGTTTATCAAGTTTGCAGAAGATCATGCATGTGACCCTTTTCAAATCTGTTGTCTGTGTTTACACTGTTTTTATTCAAGACAAATTGGTCCAGAGGAGTTGGAAGAACACCTGATCTGTCACGAAATAGATCGAAGTTATACATGTTGGAATAAACACAGGGAAAAACCAATGTAGGTAGTGACTCAGAGAACATGACATTTTATAGATCATATGATATGATTAGAAGTGTGAACAGTGAAGATGATCGTATGGAGGGTGTGATTACAGATGTGAATGATGATGAAGATCGTATTGATGAAATGACAAGGATAGTTGAAGATGAACTTCGTGATTGCCCAAAATTGTTTGAGAAGTTAAAGAGTTGCGAAAAAATGCCATTGTATGCTGGTTTCACTAAATATACAGCATTGTTAGCCGTATTGAAGCTGTATAATTTGAAAGCAAGCAACGGGTGGAGTGACTCCAGTTTTACGGAACTACTTTCTCTCCTGAATGACATTCTCCCTGAAGATAATGAACTCTGAAGCCAAACATATGATGCCAAACGAATGCTACGATCGATGGGTATGATCTCTGAAAGAATACATGATTTCCCGAATGATTGTATATTGTTTCTCAAGGACCAAAAATCACTTAAAGAATGCCCAAAGTGTGGTTCTTCCCGATACAAGAAAGATGATTCTAGTCCTACGAAAGTTTTATGGTACTTTCCAATCATTCCTAGGTTTAGACGCTTATATGGAAGTGAGGAGACTGCAGGAAAATTGACATGGCATGCAAATACAAGAATTAAAGATGGGAAAATATGTCACCCAGTAGACTCTCCTCAGTGGAAGAGAATTGATCTTGAGTATCCTGAATTTAGGAATGAGCCGAGAAACCTTCGTCTGGCGTTATCTACAGATGGGGTGAATCCTTTTGGTTTTCAAAGCAGCAGTCACAGTACATGGCCGGTTGTGTTGGTAAATTTTAATTTACCACTGTGGTTATGCATGAAACTAAAATACATCATGTTATCTATGTTTATATCGGGACCAAAACAACCGGGTAATGAAATTGATGTTTATTTGGCCCCATTGATTGAGGATTTGAAAATATTGTGGGATTCAGGTGTTACGATGTATGATGCTTACAAAAATGAACATTTCACTTTGAAAGCCATGTTGTACAGGACAATAAATGACTTTCATGTTTATGGAAATTTTTTCAGGATATATCATTAAAGGAAATCAAGGGTGTCCCGTTTGCGAACAAGGTACACAGTCAATTAGGTTGAAACATTCATCAAAAACCGTGTTTCTAGGACATCGCAGATTTCTACCCCAACAACATAAGTACCGATCTTGGACGACATCATTCGACAGAAGTTCAGAGGAACGTACAACACCATCTCCACTAACAGGTGATCAATTGTTTGAGAAAGTGAAAGATTTGGAAACTACTTTTGGTAAACCATTTTCAAAAAATGTTACGAAAACTGGTTGGAAAAAGAGATCAGTTTTTTTTGAATTACCATACTGGAATTGTCTGTATGTCAGACATTTTCTTGATTTTATGCATGTTGAAATAAATGTATGTGATAGTATCATCAGCACATTTCTAAATGCACCCAGCAAAACATAGGATGGAATTAAGGCTAGATTGGACATGGTTGAGATGGGAATACGAGAAGAGTTGGCACTAGTGAAGGGTGAAAAATGAACATTTCTTCTTCCTGCTGCTTACATTCTTTCCAGGAATGAGAGATATCAGTTTTGAAACTTCTTGAATGATATAAAGGTTCCATAGGGGTATTCATCAAATATCAAGAACATCGTGTCAATTGGAGATTTAAAAGTAAAGGGTCTGAAATCACATGACTGCCATGTTTTGATGCAAGATCTAATTCCTATAGCTTTACGTTGCATTTTTTCCAAGAATGTCCACCATACATTAACAAAGCTCTGTTTCTTCTTCAAATCTATATGTAGAAAAGTTATAGACCCAGAGAAATTTCCAAATATGGAAAGAGAAATTGCCGTCATATTATGTGAATTGTAAATGTTCTTCCGGCCGACATTTTTCGATATGATGGTTCATTTGATGGTTCATTTAGTGAGAGAGATTCGACTATGTGGTCTTGTACATTATAGATGGATGTACCCCATTGAACGGTATATGAAGATTTTGAAAGGGTATGTCAAAAAACGAAGTTGGCCAGAGGGTTGTATTGCGGAGAAATATATTGTTGAGGAAGCTGTTGAATTTTGTACCGAATACCTGTCTGGTGTGGAAATCGTTGGCCTACCAAAATCTCGTCACACTAAGTGTCTTGAGGGTGAAGGAATTTTTGGAAGAGAGGTTGTCACAATCAATATTAGAGATCGGGAGCAGGCCCACCTTTACGTTTTTCATAATAGTTTCGACGTTGACCCATATGTTCAAACCCACAAAGAAATTCTTAGGCATTTGAATTCTTCTAGGGATGAAAAATGGATATCAAATACACATAATAGACAGTTTATAGGATGGTTTCGAGACCATATTTTTAAGCAGTTAGATGAAAATCCAGACTCAATTTTAGAATGACTTCAATGTCTGGCCGGAGAAGCAAGTGTGTACGTATTATCTTACAATGCTTATGCAGTTAACGGTTATAAATTTTATACTAATGAACATGATGAAGACGGTACCATGCAGAATAGTGGGGTTACACTTGTGGCTGAGGCGATTCATGTTTCCGGTGCTAAGGAAAAAATCCAATTTATGCGAATATGTCATACTTTGGCATCATCAAACGAATATGGGAGTTGGATTATACTAAATTCATAGTGATGATTTTTTAATGAAAGTGGGTTGATAACAGGAGTGCTGTTAAAATAGATGAATTAGGATTCGTTAAAGTTGATTTCAGTAAGGAAGGTGAGAAAGACGAACCATTTATAATGGAATCACAGGCAGTAAAATTATTTTATGTTCCAGACCCCACAAACCGAAATTGGTCAATTGTTCTGTTATCGACCAAAACAACTGAAGGGTCAATCGAAAGTTCAACGGAGGTTGAGCCTTTTATAGGGACTTCACAATCATTTCAAAGCGGTCCAAATGTAGAAGGAATTTTTTATGTCATAGGAGACCATAATGAACGAATTTACATAGTCGATAGAGGAGTCAAATCACTTCAGCCTTTAAAGAAAAAAAAAGAGAGTACAATAGTCAGGTTATTTGTTTATTGTAACATACATTGTGTTACGTTATGTTATTATCTGTTCACTGCTATTTTTATGTAATCTAAATTAAATATTAAACCAATTTTGAAGATAATGACTTCTGCACCTACTGATGTGCCCAATCCCGAGGAACAAAATGTCTCTCAACCAGCAGTTGGTGGTCCCACTGCCGAGCAACAACAGGTTTCTCAACCAGATGCCGGTGGTCCCAATGCAGAGCAACAACAGGTTTCTCAACCTATTGTTGTTGGTCCCAGTGCTGAGGTACAACAGGTTTCTCAACCTATTGCTGCTAGTCCCATTGCTGATGCTAGCACTCTGGGGGAAGATATTGATGCTACTTTTGAGGAAATGGTATGAAATGAAACCCTGAAAGTGAAAAAAAAACAAGATCATCATAGTTTGACAGTGTTGGCCAAAATACTTAAGGAAAAAGAAAAAGGCATCAAATTTGAGGTGGGATGGAATAAGTGAGGCCAACATATTAACCCCAATAGAGCCATCTTTAGTAGCTACATTGGAATCATCACTCGGCAACGTGTGCCTATTGATGTACAGTCGTGGCACCATGTTGTCACCGGGATGAAGACACTAATGTGGGAAGATATTACAGTAACATTATGATATCATTTTTTTTTAATTTATTAAAATAAAATAAAATACCAAAACATTGACTTACTCTTCATCATCCATTGCAGGGTGCATTTATAGTAGATGTCTCACAAAAGGAATATGTATTAAGAGTTGCAGGAAGGATTCATAGAGGTTTCCGCACAATTTTAACAAAATATCATCTTAAATATGTAGAAGGGAAAATAAAGCTGCACCCACATCCTCTTTACGCACACTTGATATCCCAAGGAGTGTGGGATGTGTTTAGAAACCGTCGTGGGGAGCATACTTTTCAGGTACATTGTGTGGGGTAATACGTTGTTCGACGTTTGCTTGTATTCATCACTTTGACTGAAAGTTTTTTATTTATGAAACAGCTATTGAGTGCTGAAAATAAAAAACGCGCAATAGAACCAGCGTACCCTTACCGTAAAGCAAGGATGGGGTATGCTGAACTTGAGAAAAAATTGGTACGCATTTTAAATCTACCCTACTACTAGTATGTGACATAAAACAACACCATAACCATGTTTTTCTGTTTATATGAAGATTGATGAATCAAAATCAAAATCTATATCCATCCCACGCCATGTGATATGGAAGGAGTCTCATGTAAATAAAGAGGGGACATTGATAGATGAAAACAGACATAAAGTGTGGGAAACATGTGTAAGTATGACATAATATAAATTTTAGTTTCTTTAAATCACTATTACATTACAATGACTACTTATTTTTCTATATTTTCTATCTGAAATAGTCACAAGAATCAACAACAACCGCACCAAATGAAGACATACTTTCAGTAGCCTTGAAGCAGCTAGAAAATTATGGCCGCATCAGAGGTGCGGGTTTTGGGGTGACACCCCGAACATATTTTCAAAAACAAAAGCAAGCGGGGGATCAAAATGAAAAAATGGAAAAGATACAAGAAAAATTATCTATTTTTCAAGAAGAATTACAATACTAGAGATAGATGATAGAAAATTGTTGGGGTAGAGGCAAAGAGAAGAAACAACTCAACAAAAACTCGTGCGTGACGATCTCACCCCACCCCCACCAGCTTTGAGGAGAGCCATTCCCCTAAAAAACCTGACTGAGATGAGGTCATCAATGTTTTAATAATTGTTTCTGGGAAATGTGATTTACATAGACATTGATACCTTTCCTGTACTAATATTCCATAGGGTGAAAATGTCTGTGATTTATATTTATCAACTCCAACCTATCACCTTGTAGCGAGGGCTACGGTGTTCAATACGCTAAACGACATGCTACACAATAGACATCTTCCAAAAGATCATCTTAAAGTGTCAATTAACGTAGCTAATGAGTCGAGTTCTGAGCTACCTATTCCAAATGAAGATGAAGACATTCATATGGTTCAACAAGTTGTTGGAACATTCATCGCATGGTCGTCAGTTCTTGTAAAAAAACATGTCGAAAAAAAGGTATTCATTTCTAATTTATTTTTCAAGCTGGACCTTTAACATTTAATGAAAAAGGTCTGAACTGATTACTATTATTACATAATGACAAAGAATGTGGGGTGAAACGAAATATCAGCTCAAAACTATCTCAAGGATCAACAAACCGATTGAAACGGTCTACTGAGAGCACCTTCACCCTACCCGTTCTATATCCACAGTTAATATCATTACAGGCTCATGTGGATACAAATTTGAAAGACGTAAGTACTCAAATAGTTGATTTAGAAAAAGATATGTATGTATAGGAGATATCAGATTTCATTAGTGCTAAAAATGTAAATGAACTCCTCAAGTATGAATGGCTAGGCACCTCAGTTGTAAATGTATACATGAGTTAAGTTTTCATGATTTGATTTTACAAACGATGATATACTCTGATAATTTAGACTAAATACATTTTATATTTTTTGCAGACGTATATATGGAAAACAATTGAAGGGATTTCCCCGTGAACAAAAAATTGGACTCGTTAGTCCTCACACCACATCTTCAAAAGATGAAATAGTTTCTGTTAAAGAGGCTGTAATAATGTCATCCCTGCTTAAATCATTTGAAAACAAAATTACAGATGACAGAATATTTTTAATACCAATGATGCAGGGGTAAAACTCTAAAATTTAATCATATCAACTATATTTTCATTTCTTTCTTTACTTATTTCTTTTTTTATTTTTAGGGAGCATTGGATGCTGATTGTAGTCAATTTGGATACTCCAAAGATTTATTTTCTGGATTCAACACATGGATATCCAACAAACTGACCACGCATGATGGCGTTTGTTAATTTGTAATACACTAGATCCAACATTTTAATACTAAACATCTACTTATATAATTTATGTTATCTTTTAATAAGGATTCTGTTATGATAGGGTGGTGCATCAATATCGTCTAATGCATGGAATGAATCCAAGGCATAAGGATGAGAACGCCTATAATATCTACAACTGGAAAAGTATCTGGGAATATATAATAACATTGCACTATCCAAACACATATCAAAACAAATTACTTATTGTTGTCGATGTTTCTGTAGTGTCCAAAACAAACAAATGGAAAGGATTGTGGTTATTATGTTTGTAAATTTATGAAAGAGATCGTATTTCATCAACAAACTAGCATCCCTGATGAGGTATTTTCAAAAATAATTACGAGTTAATTTAAAATATTTATTAATCCTTTGTGTATTTATATTATTTCAGTACTACTAGGACTGTCGCAAAAACTCATATTTAGAAGATGATATACATGTGTTTAGAAACAAATGGGAAACATACCTGATGGAAGATTGTACACAAATAGGATGAAGGTGAATTCCTACCACCAATGTTATCTATATATGATCATTGATTATCCTCCAACCTACTTTGGTGAATTGATAATGCTTCTCCAATGTATTGAAATATTAATTTATTACTCAATGTTTTCTATCCCCGGATTCATATTATTGATCTTTGAACAAATCAATATTGAAGTAAGGCATGATGGTGTGAAGTGCGTATGGGGTGAATGACGAAACCACTGAGGATCAATAAAATCCATTTTTTGTATCTCGTTTGTTTGAACTTGTATTTGAGCACATGTGTTGTTGTTTGACTTGCACAATTATTTCTAGGTAGATGCATGAGATAATCAGTGTCGTTGAGGGATTTTTTGGAACCAAAATATGTGTCCTGGGATAATTCATGTAAGGGAAAGGCTGGTTGAGATGAAATCTGAGCTCAAACGACCAGTACATCATCAAAAGAATCAACCCTATGACGCACCATCATGTAGAATCTGGTCCTCGTGATGTGTTGAGGTGCTTATGGAAGGTATGGGGAGTCTGATGAGCCCCATGGCCACCATAAATAATGTTTATAGACAGCTCCACATGTTTTTTGTGCCTCGTGCCTCTTTACAAGGATCACGCGATTCACATGGTCCATCTTAGCACGTATGTCCCCTTCATCCCATTGCTACTCTTGGAAGAACCTAAGAATCTGACAATGCATAAGCCCCAAAAAACCCATACTCATCCGACCAAGAGTATTCCTAGTGTGAAGGGAAGCTAACCATGGGTAAAACCCACAACATACCTCTTTTAAATATATGGGTTTTGATCCTTGTATTCTAAATAGGGTACGTAGGAAGCCTCCATGAGGTTAAATCCCAACCAATGGTAAACCATGGTGACCCCCTCACTAGGGTACACCTTCGCTTATTTTCCCTCTTGTATTTCCCTTAGTGGAATCCAATTAAGTCTTCAAAATGAGAAACCTTACCTTTATGGGATCCACCACACTTGGGTCAGACCTCATTGGGAATTTTGATCCATCTATCAGGTAAACATTCCAGGTGCTCCCTCCTAGAGATGTACCTACCTGATCCACCTTTATAAGTGTTTTGATCCTCCTAGGTCTTACATCTCTGTAAGACATTAAGTCATGACCCTCTATCCTTGTGGGAGGTTAAATTCATGGAATACCACAAGTTAAACATGGGTTTCCATTAATATATTCAATATTAATGTTTAATCAATCCTTATTAAGGTATTGTGGAGGTGTGGTTTTATTTTTTCTAGCAGATTTCAGAATATTTCACACTTTATGTAGGTGATTCCATGATTTTACATTATTTGATGATTTTATTATGGTGTGTTCGCTTGCTAAGGGTACTATATGAAATGTTTGTGTGGTTAAAAATCTGTTATCAAAGGAATTTGGGGTGTGTATAGACTTGAAAGTTATTTTTAAAATGAATGAAGTTGTATTTCTTGTGGATTTTCATGCTTAAGTCCTTTAAATGTGTTTGAAGAAATGAGAAAGTTGTGTGATGGGTGTTTTCAAATGGATTTAACGTGTTTGTGAATTTTAAAGAGGGTTTTCTTATGAGATGTAGAGAGTCTATATATGTGTATTTACATTGAATGAAAGTACATGAGAATGTGTTGATATATATGATGTGTATAATGTAAATTGAGCACAATTTCCATACAAGGTATTTTCTTTATGATGTGCAGGGGACAGGGTGAGAGGGCAGGGGTGGTTTTCTGGGGGAGGGGAAAGGGGGGAAAATGGTAGGGGGAAGGGTTAGGGGTGTTCTGGGTTATATTGAAATATATAGGGGGTGGGAAGGGGGTGTGCAATGGGCAGGGGGGAAGTGCAGTGGGCAGGGGTGTGTTGGGGAAGGGGGCAGGGGGTGGGAAGGGGGCAGGGAGTGTGCAGGGGTAAGGGGTGTGCTCGGGGGTGGGTAGTGTGTAGGGGGTGTGCTGGGGAAGGGGGAAGGGGTGCTTCTTTATTATGGAATGGGGGGACATATAGCCATGGTATTAAACTGTGGGTGTGTCGGGTAGGGGTGGTTTTCTAGGGGAGGGGAAAGGGGGAAAGTGGTAGGGGAAGGGGTAGGGGGTGTGCTGGGTTCTTTTGAAATATGTAGGGGGTGGGCATGGGGTGTGAAATGGGCAGGGGGAAGTGCAGTGGGAAGGGGTGTGCTGGGGAAGGAGGCAGGGGGTGTTCAGGGGGCAGTGAGTGTGCAGGGGTAGGGGGTGTTCTCGGGGGCGGGCAATGTGTAGGGGGTGTGATGGGGAAGGGGCCAGGGGTGCTTCTTTTTAATGGAATGGGGGGACATACAGCCATGGTATTAAACCGTGGCTATAGGTATATAGCCAAGATTTAATGTCGTTGCAAAAGTCCCATCATTGGTATCCAATAGAAGAGGATAATAGGGTTGAAGATATTCCACCACTCTTTTAATGTAATTGATAATATTTGATTTATCTCAAAAGTAAGGTAGATATCCCATGGGGGAAGGGAGAAGGAGGAGAGTGTGTGTAAATGATTTTGTTGAGTGGAATGAGGGATATATGAGGGTAACCCTCTTTAATGGTTGATAGTGAAAATTTTTTAATTCCACTCATTAATTAGGTGAATTATTAGGCCAAAGGGTAAAATAAATCATTTTCCAACAATGTGGGAATAAATATACACACACTTCTAATCCATATAGTTTCATTGAGTGGATTACAATCCATTATTTAACCATATAGAGATACTTCCCCAAAAACTCATACCTTACACAAGTTCATCACATTATTTGACAAACCATTAACCATCAATGTGAGACCATCATAACTTTAGAACCAAACTATAGGTTTATCTATTCCCCCTCGAATCATTAAATAGCCCATGTTCTACTAAACATTGGGCCATTTGATTATTATAGATGATTATCCCTAACCATGCACCAATTTTGTTAATTGGTTATTTTATGTTTTGTGCCTCACTAGTATAATTCCATTTAGCTACCCCATTCTTTATTTCATTATTGTATTACTAACATAATATTTGTTTTATTATGTAGTTTAAATCTTTTTCTTCAGTTCGAATGCTTTGTTTAGAAACCGCCGCCATGGACGACAATTTTTTAGAGCGGATGGATGCAAAAAGGATGGAACATCATTGTTTTTTAACTGTTTGTTGGATAAATGTAATTGTAACTAAATTAAACATTGTTTGAAATGTATAAAGATGTGTGTTGTTTTGTATTCATGATTTCAAGTAAATGTATGTATCATTTTTGTTCTTCTGTGCTACGTGTGTGGGTGTTGTGTGTGCTGTGTGCATGTTTTTTTTGGACTCTGTACAGGTGTTGTAATGTGTGCAGGTGCGGGGAAGGTTCTGTGCAGGTTCTGGTTTTGGGTAGGATCTTTGGCCTTTATCAGCGCTAGTTAAGCGCTAATAAATGGATAATATATCAGCGCTATTTTGAGTGTTGATAAATGTAGTTTTATAAGCGCTCAAAATAGCGCTGATATATTATACATTTACCAGCGCATAAAATAGTGCTGATAAATACTACCTTTATCAGCGCTTTCTTAGCGCTGATAAAGGGTCACTTTTATCAGCGCTTTTTTTAGCGCTGATAAAAGTCCCCCTTTATCACCGATATTTTTAGTGCTGATAAAGGGGACCCCCCCCCATCTTCGCCGAGATTAACTGCGCTTTTTTAGCGCTGTTAAAGGCCGTTTTTAGCGCTATTATAAGCCATATTTGTAGTAGTGGTGTATAACAGTACATGGCGTGTAGTTTATTTTTTCATCCAAGCCTACAAGCCCTGTATTCTCATCCCACACAGCCAATGTACACGGCATGTGTATAACAATACATGGTGTGTAGTTTATTTTTTCACCCAACCCTACACGCCCTATATTCTCTTCCCACATATCCGAAGTACACAACTTGTGTGAAATGGTACATGGCATGTACCCATAAATTTGGGATTTTTCCCACACTTCTCTTGTTTTCTCAAAAACACTTAAGGAAAAGGAAAATAAGGAACCCAAAACTCAAGAAAAAGAACCGGGTTCTTAAAAACATATCCCCTTAATGAAATTATTCCCCGAATTGCCCTTCTAATGGTGGTAAAGATAAAGATGAGAACAACTCTGGCCAATGAGCATGTATGTCAATCTCCCATTCCCAGGTTTCATCCTGCACTCGACCATGATGCCATAGCACCCGTACGAGAGGAACTGACCACCCTCGGAGGACCTTCATGCTCCTATCAACAATACGAATCGGATTCTTCTCAGAGGTTGTATCTACCTCAAGTTCATCCTCCTCGGGTTGAAAAACGTGAGATGGGTCTGGGTGATAATGGCGTAGCTGAGATACGTGGAAGATGTCGTGCATGGCCCGGTACCTCTGTGGTAACTACCATCGATAGGAAACCGACCTGACACTCTCTAAGATCTCAAATGACCATACATACCTCGGTAAAAGTTTACCATGTCACCTGATCAGCCTGTGTCCCAACCTCGATGAAACACACAAGAAATCCTGATCCCCAACCATAAACTACAAGGGTCATCTGCCGTGATCAGCATAAGATTTTTGATGAGACTGTGTAGTAGCCATCTGATTTTGAATCAACTGGACCTGCTCTGAAGTCTCCTGCACGAGATGTGGTCCCAGTAAAGCTGCATCACCTGCCTCCAACCAACACAAGGGTGATCGGCATGGCCTACCATATAAAGCCGTGTAAGGTTCCATCTCAATAGTTTCCTGAAATCTATTATTGTAGGAAAACTCGACCAAGGGTATGTGCTTCTCCCAAGAGACCCCAAAGTCTAGGACGCATGCACGCAGTATGTCCTCCAGCACCAGTATCGTACGCTCTGACTAGCCATCAGTATGAGGGTGGTAAGTTGTGCTCAGAAGCACCTATGTACCGAGTTCCCTCTAAAAACTCTTCCAGAAACGAGACTTAAAATAGGCATCCCTATCTAAAATGATAGAACGAAGGACCCCATGAAGATGTACTACCTCTCAGATATACAACTTTCCGAGCTCATCAACACCAAAGGTCTCCTTGATTGGAAAAAGTGAGCTACTTTCGTAAGTCTGTCCCCAAAACCCGCATGGGATCATTGCCTCGAGGTGACCTCCGCTACCTAGTTATGAAGTCCATCGTGACATCATCCCATTTCCACTCCAAAATGGGTAAATGTTGTAACAGTCTAGCTGGCCTCTGATGCCCCGTCTTCACCAGCTGACAGGTGGAACATCTCGTAACAAAACCAACTACCTCTCTCTCCATACCTGGCCACCAATACTGACGTCTCAAGTCATGGTACATTTTGGTAACCCTAGGATGCACTGCCCAAGATGAAGCATGAAATTCCCACATCAACTCCTTGCGTATATCCCCTGTAACCCACACTCATCCATGGATACGCAGTACCTCGTCATCGCCTATCATCCAACCAGGAAGAGGGTTCTCACTTTTCACCGACTCATAGAACTAGGCCTTCTGAATCAGATAGTTATCTCATCCTCACTCTATCTAGGAGGGTATAAGTCACAGCTAAGGATAAAAGATAGGTTCACCCCTGACTATCGTGCACCTAAAAATTTATCTCAGCGAAAAAATCCATAAGCTACCACTCACCACTCGACTTATGCACTGCATGTATCTGAGTCTTCCTACTTAGTGCATCAGCTACTGTTGTACCCTTACTAGGTGTATAGGCAAGATCAAAGTCGAAGGACTGAAGGTATTCAACCCACCTGCACTATATTAAATTTATGTCACTCTGGGTAAAGATATATTTAATACTTTGTGGTCTGTAAATAGAAAAAAAATGTTCTCTCAAGAGATAATGTCTCCAATAGTGTGACGCATGAAGAACTGCTTCCAACTCGAGATCATGTGTCGGGTAATTCCTCTCATGTGACATCAACTGCAGAGACCCATACGCAACTAATAAATCACCCTGCATCAACACTTCTCCTAGCCCAATACCTTATGCATCACAGTAAACTGTATAGATCTTCCCTTTCTCTGGAAGTATTAGTGCTGGTGCTGATGTCAACCTTCCCTTCAGCTTCTGAAAGGTTTTCTTGAAATCTTATGACCCAAAGAACTTCATACCCTTCTTAGTCAAACCCATCAACGGTGCTGCTAAGCAGAAGAAGTCCTGTATAAACTACCTGTAGTAACCATCCATCCCCAAGATACTCCATATTTCAAACACATTCTTAGGCTGCTCCCAGGAAACTACTGCTCTCACTTTCTCTAGGTCTACCACAACTCCTACCTCTGAGATAATATGACCTAGGAAGTGAATCTGGTCCATCCAAAAGTGGCACTTTGAGAGCTTAGCATATAACTGATGCTCTCTCAGTGTACTCAGCATGATCTCAAGATGGGTGGCATGGTTGTGTCGAGTGTGAGAGTACACCAAGATATCGTCCATGAAGACTACCACAAAAGATTCCAGATATGGGTGGAACACACGATTCATCAGAGCCATGAAAATAGTTGGCACGTCTGTGAGTCCGAACGGCATAACCAAGTACTCAAATAGACCATATCTGATCCAAAAGGTTGTAAGCGGTATGTCTGATGGTCTAATGAGCAACTGATGATATTTGAATCTCAAGTCAATATTCGAGAACTCTCGTGCTCCTAGAAGTTGATCAAAAAGATCATCAATCCTCGATAAAGGATATCGGTTCTTAGCCGTCAACTGGCTCAGTTTCCGATAATCCACGCAGAGTCTGAGGGTACCATCTGGCTTCTTAGCGAAGAGGATAGGAAAACCCCAAGGATAAATATTGGGTCGGATAAAACCCTTGGCTTATAACTCCTCTAACTGCCTCTGGAGATCCTTCAATTCTGGTATAGCCATCCTATAAGGATGAATGGTCACTGGTGCCACTCTTGGCACAAGTTCAATAGAGAAATACACCTCTCGCTCCGGAGGTAGAATTGAAAAGTTGTCCGGGAAGACATCCCTGAAACGATTAACCATTGGAGGGAAATCTTTCTGACAAGTTCCCTAGTCATCCAGATATAAACTTGCAATTTGGGCTATCACTCCACCTCGCCCATGATTCTTGGGTCTAGCTCATCTCGCCTGGACATCCCATTCGCACTTGTATAGAAACTCTCTGCCCTCTGGTGACGTGAAACTCACCCTGCAATGATAGAAATCTTCAAAGGCTCAAAAGGGTACCAACCAGTCCATCCTGAGAATGACATCATAGCCTGTCATTTCTAAGATATAGAGGTCCCATAGAAAGTGACACCCACCAACCTTTAGGGGGAACTTCTTGCACTGACGCAAACCTGTATTTTTAATTCCCAATGGAGTGTCTAGTATCACGATATCCGAAGAAGAAGAAACACAGAGCCCAAGGCCCTCTAAAATGGGCACAAATATAAAGCTATGTATAGCACCAGTATCGAAAAGTGCAGAAGATAAAACAGAAGCAACTAGAATAGTACCTATGACAGTGGAAGGTCTAGAATCTTACTCATGTTGGGTCTGTTGTACTGCATATTTCTTCCTATTGTCGCGGCCCTACGACATAGCTTGGCTACCCTGAGCTAACCCGCCCTGCTGTCTCCAAGATCCTGCTGTCTGGCTACCACGTCCACGACCACCTCCTCTTCATGAACGTCCTAATGTATCCCAATTCCCTAACTGGTAAAAAGCTGATGGCCCTTCTCCTGCACGTGGAGTCTACACAGAACCCCTCTCACTAGTCACTGGTGGAAACTCCTTACAATAACATTGAAGATGACCCATCTTCCCGCAATCTCGGCACTCCACTGGGTCACGTGGACACAAAGGTCTCTTGTTCCCCTCTTTACCACACTGGTATCACATTACCCGAATACCTGAAGAATTCTTCTGCTTAGTACTTCCACCGTGAGAGAAATCCATCTACCTGTTCTTCTTACTAGTAGAAATAGTACCATAAACCGGTGCCGAACCACCCTGGTCCGCACCACTCGCTTCCTGCAAGCTCCACTCAGTAATCAATGTCTGGTTTACAATAGCATGCACTGTAGGAAACCTGAAAACATTCACCAGTTCTCAGATGTCATATCGAAGACCATCCTCAAAGCATCTAGCTTTAAACATCTCATACCCACCAGAACATGTGCAAAATGTTTGATCTCTGTGAATCGGGCAGAATAGTCCATCACTGACATGGCGCCCTGCTGCAGATTCGTGAACTCACGAGCTTGATATTCCCTTAGCATCTCTGTAAATAAAAAGTCCTAGAAGACTGCTTGAAAATCTTCCCATGCCATGTCTTGGTGATGCTCAGTCTGGGCGGTGACATCCCCCCATCCCTTGGCGGAATCACGCAGCATGTAAGTAGCGAGCTTGACCCTCCTCCCAGGAGGTGTCTCTAGATGCCCGAAGATCATCTTCATAGAACCCAACCATGATTTTGCAGCCTGTGGTCCACCATCCCCTGAAAATGTAGGTGGATGTTGCTTCTAGAATATATGTGTCAACTCTGTCATAAATTTGGCAACTGGTGGTGCTCCCTGGAAGGTCTGCATGAACCGCATGAAGCCTTCATAACTGTGCATCCACGCCAGCATCCGGTATAACGACTGGTGCCGCATCTGGCACTACTAGAGGATCCATTGGTAGCCCATGTCCTACCACCTCTAGAGTATAATCATCATCACTTTCTCGTAAAACAACTTTTGGTCATCTCGGTGGCATGACTCTACAAGGTCAAACACACGCCTTAGTTTAATTTACTGTTGAGGATTCTTCTGTCTAGTTATGAGAGACAAAAAAAAGGAAAGATCCACTAGAACTAGAAAAAAGAGTCTACATGGCATGTATAAGGTCTACACAGCGTGTACTATTAAGCCCTCACATGGTCATGTTCTGATGTCAGCCTTGGCGTGTCTCAACCCTAGGTACACAGCGTGTTACACCCACACACAATGTGTACACAACCCTGTTTCCCCAACCACACAGCCAAGTCCACACGGTCTCTAACAGATCAAGACTACACAGCATGTCCCATAGGTACACAATGTGTCCAAGAAAGGTAACACTGACCCGTGTTGTTGGTTACACGGCCGGATTCCAAGATTACACTACATGGCGTGTTTAACCAGTACACGGCGTGTCCCCACAAAAACTTCCCTATCCCATGTCTCTACCCACATGGCCTATGACATGGTTAGATATTATAAAGTGTGCATAAGGTACATGGTGTGTACTTAAGAAAAACATTTTCTTCCCAAATAGAAGAACACGTGGCGTGTAGTCAAAACTACACGGTGTGTATTCTGGGTTTTTCTGGACATTAAGCCTCAGAAACTACTCTCGAGCCCATAAAAACACTAAAACAAACACCAAAGTTCCAAATTATGATCTATGAGGGCCCATACTCTCCGTGAATCAAAGTTTGGCATCTTATACATGTTATAAAAAAGGTAAACAATTCAATGATCCACCAAATTCTGGTAAATGAGTGCCCATAACACCTAAAAAACCAAAGTTTGGGATTCATTCAAACTAAACCTCATACTAACAATACCCTATCAACAGTAGGTGTATCTATCAAGGTTCATATCACAACAGCATTCATTTTCTAGCACAACCTCGATCACAACAACATGCACTTGCTAATGCACCCTAGATGGCAGGGAAAAAATGCATGACTTGTGATTCTAACATGTGCCTAAATGATGCATGAGGTGGAATACCCTCATCTCATCGGGTTGCAACTAAATAGAACCTAAGTATAAAATATAAACAACACACCACAAGTGCATCACCCAATGGTGAAATCTAATCAATTGTGAAAATCATAAATAGAAAAGCACAATTTATTTTGAGGCAATCCGGCCTTTACCTGTACACGAGGTAGCTACTCTTGGGCACAGTTTATTACTGAATACCTTAAAAATCTTTCTCTTCCTGTTGTCGCGAAATAATAAAATAACCCAGATAAAATAAAATCCTCTGATACCACTTTGTAATGTCCCAAATCCGGATGCCACACAACGTGTCACGACCTGACCCTACCGGTCCCGAGCCGCAACTACTTCAAGCCCGCCTTCATAGGTCAGAGACTGGAAACCATCGCTGAAGGTGTAACAATCTCGAGGAGGCATTCGCCTATGTACATGTACACACGCACACACAACCCACTCGATGCAGAAGCACAGAGTAAAAAAATAAAACCATAGGAAAAACAGTTATAACACAACCACAGTCATGCATCAACCACTAAATAGAGCGTGTAAAGTGTTGAAAGTACTAGAAAGTAAACTGAATGGTAAAAAGGGAAAAACACACACCCAACCAAAAAGGGTCCACAACCTGGAAACATGTAACAAAATGAAACAACTGGATAGATCCACACATAAAACTCTAGCACGACCACGGTGTGCTATCTGAGCTCCTGTGACCTCTATGCTCCTCTGTAGTCACGGTCGACCTGTCTGTTGTCTACAAGGTCACACCAAGTGTAGGGAAATCCCATATAGGGGTGAGTATAAAGATACTCAGTAGGATTCCCCGAAAGATCAAGGGAGGAACAAAGGAGGCACTAAATAGGTGAGCAGTAGACAAAACTAGAACAGTAAAAGAGTACAGTAAAGAGAGTGCAGCTCAACCCAACAAGAGGAAGGAAGTAAACTCGTCCAAACTGAAGGGTCTAGGAATAATGAGGAGATGAACTTATCGCAAATTCTTCGTTACTTATAGTAGGATATTGGACTCGTCCAACCAAGAGGATCTAAACACAGAAAGAATGTGGCATACCTCACGCATCTTCACCCCTCCTAGAATGAGAGTAACTGATCCCAAGCAGTGGGAACTGAAGTCAGGTGTATATGTATATATGCTCAACAAGGTTCCCAAACGAGTGTGTAAGGGGATCTCTATATCCATGCTCATCCCAGGAATAGTCTCCAATAGTTCTAGGGATATCCAACAAAGATCCCAAACGTCTCGCACGTCAACCTATGAGGTACAAGTCAAAGTATCTCAATCATCGCACCTCGATACTATCTACTTTGGGCAACACTAACTCGCCCACATGGCTTTTAGGTCACGTCGCAAGGACGCGTCTCGGTGGGAAAAACACCCCTCATCCCCGTATGTCCTAGGGTCATGTCAAATATATCATATTTCTGATCCTTACAACCAAGGATATCACTCCGGTAGTCATGGAGAAAAAGTCACTAACTAGCCTTGTAAAATGGTCTGAGTCTAAAAGAAGTCGTCAGGTAACCCACTGCCCAGCCCCGCTGGAGGGTAAACCTAGATAGGTTGACGGGTAACCCACTGCCCAGCTGCGCCAGAGGATAAACCCTAAAAGTCTTCAGGTAACCCACTACTCAGCCCCACTGGAGTGTAAACCCTAATAAGTGAATGGGTAACCCACTGCCCAACCCAGCTGGAGGGTAGACCCTGATAGTTTGATGGGTAACCCACTACCTAGCCCCACTAGAGGATAACCCCTAATATTTCATTGGGTAACCCACTGCCCAGCCCAGCTGGAGGGTAAACCCAGGACTGGTCTGATAGCTCTACATTGCCCGTACAATCACTGGGTGTCGTTAACATCGCGACTGTGAATTAGGTCGGAGTGCATCAATGGAGCTTCTGACCAATGCCCTTTCATATTTCCACATTTAATAATATGCTTTGTATGGCCTCTGAGTGGTGGGGGTCTTTGAGCGACTCACTTATAGGTTTTTCTTCAAAAATCCATCTCTTCCCCCCTCCTCCGGTATTTCTCGATGGCTCAGCATTGGCTTATCCTGGATCCTGCTTTAGAGGTGGTGTGGCTTGGGTCTCTTGAGCTCCATGACGGTGGATTCGGGGTGGCTTGGCAGCATCGGCAACTTCGGCATTTTGTTGAACTTGGCCTTTCTAGAGTGTCTCGACGGCGTGGATCCAGTGTGGCTCGGTGGTTTCGGCTAGACAGTCTCAGTGTGCTTCCGGTGCGGATCGGGTGGGGTGATGGCTCGAACCAGTGACGGCTTCGTCGTGGTCTTCTGGGGTGGCCAACTGCTGGCTACCGAGTGGTTCGGAGGGGGGAGGGTTCCTTTTCCTCCAGTTTCTATGCATCTCTTGCAGGTTTTCTGGTTGTTTCTATGAATTGGTGATGAATCTGGAGGTTTTTTGGATGTGTTTTGCAGTGTTTCGCAGTGTCACATGCTGGTATCACTCCCTGCTAGCCGAACGCGGTAGCGATTGGTGGTATCTCCGGTGGATGAATAGAATTTTGTGAATGATTTGAAGGTTTGATGCTTTTATGGTGATGAATTTCTGTCTTCTGGAAATGGGTTTTCTATGGTGTTTTTTGCAGTCCTGCGGTTCGTGGTTTAAGGCCCTTTGCAACCTATTCATCTACTTGGAACTGCTCTCGATGAGGTTCAGAGCGAGAGTTTCATCACTTCATTGCTATATGGATTTGGATGTTTGAGAGGGTATGGATCTGCCATTGGTACCGGGCCCGTGCATTTTTTCACGGTACAGCTAGTCGTGCAGTGATGTGTTGGTGCAACTGGTCTTCACATTTTTTATGATGGGTAGGAGATTTTCTCTGTAGTGTTGAATGATTTGTTTGGATTTGAATTGTGTCCATGGAGACTTGATTGTTGGTATTTCCTTGGATGTCATTTTAGGTACCCCTACCCTTTAAGAGGGGGTTATGATAAAAAAAAGTAATTTTCAGTCAATAAGATCACGTAAGAGGATCTGCTAATGTGAACAGATTAACCCATTTTAATCCTCACAAAAAAACATGAGAGATAGACTACTTACACTCTGGAAACAACTTCCCGATGGAAAAGTTGTTCTCCACTACTTTAGGACCGCTCGGTGTCTCATGGGGCCCACTATCGGTCTCGAAAGAGGTTAGTCGGACTGTTCCATTGCGATCTCCTAGGAAAAACATGTCAAATCGACTATTCATCCGCCCCGAATGGGCACTTTACGAAAACATCACAAAATGATGCATGACGCTTAAAAGACGACCCATAGGGCCCATGTCTCACCTCTAACTTCAATGTGCAAAACCATAAAGTAAATATCCTCCTCGACGCTAGGGTCGCAACGCCGCTGACGGTGCTCAAAACGAACATCAGATGTGTATGCACCATCTAAAACAAGAACCCCTGGAAAAATGCTAGTCCACTTAATGGGTGTGTCGCGCCCCCAAGGCCCCCATCTCAGGAATTTAAAATCCTTGATACCATCTCAAAAGCTTCATCTCGACACCAGGAATGCACCACCATAGACTGCATGAAAAACGGACACCCGTAGCGAACATTACGGGTGTCCAGAGTCAGAGGGGATGAGCCCCTTGGGCTGGACCGGCCTCGTCCGCCCAGTCCGCCCGGTCTGGGCCGACCCGGTTCGCAGCGCCGGCCCATGGCTCAGCTGCGCGGCCCAGCCTTTTACCCCGAGTCTGCCCAGTTCCGATCAGCCATGAGGGATGGTCGTGGTCTCTGGTAGAGACCCACCAAGTTCAGGTCACTGTCCTGGCACGGGTCGCGTGCCGCGACCCCGTTTCCTCGCGCCCCGGCACCGTCGACCTCGCCTGCCGCTTGGAGCCGCCGCCCGGAGCTACCCGGAGCCACCGCCTGGAGCTGCCTACTAGAGCCCCACTGCACCGCCTGTGTCCTCCGTCGCGCCGCCATCCTAGAACTGCGCCATTGCCACCTGAAAGCCACCATATAGCTGCGTCGACCGCCAGAAAAAGGAAGAAACAGCTGGAAAACTTTCTGGGGCCGCCCCGGACGCCCCGAAACATGAAAATTAGATCTGAAAGGATCATTGGGAAGATAAAATAAAGACCAACGAAACCATGGGCTTCACTCGCCGATCGGACAGCAATTCAACATAGGAAATTAAATTTAAAGACAAAGTGGAAACCAAAATGAAGAACGAAACCGCCTACCTCATTGGGTGTAGCCTGAAGCTTCGAGATTGGTCCGCCAGAGCCGCCGAACCATTTCGGAGTGGTGGAGGAGAGGGGAGAAGCTTATCGAGAGGAAACCACTAGGGAAGAGATAAGGGGGAGAAGAGGGTGGGGGTGGTGTTTAAATAGAAAACACTTATACCACTCGCTCGTAGACCCCGTACCCGAACTTTCGGTGGGGTTAGGGTCAAGCCGCCCCTAGGGTAAAAACCACGTTCTGAGCACAAAAATAGTCTTGAAATTTTAATCCAAGCCTCCATTCAAAATTTGTAAAGTCCACACTTGATGCCACTAAATTCCAAAAATTCCCCTGGTGGCATTTTTCACAGAAGGGTCGCGGCCGTAAGAGTTATACTCCTCCCAGGGTAACAGCACGTTCCGGAATCAACAGTGCCCTCGATTTTCCTATACGAGCAACCATTTAGGAGTTATTCTGTTTATTTAGCGCATCCAGTGTGAACTCATGTCAAACTTAATTCCGGCCACACTGGGGCTCAGAATCGCACACTGTCTGAACTTCCTGCTTTGGAAGAACATCAAGAAATATGCAAAGTCTTATAGGTTCAAAATCCGGCTTCTTACATCAATCTATCCTTCACATTTTTCATCCCCGAAAAACAAAACTACAAAAACAACTCAGGATACTGAGCCTGTATCTGGCTCTCCCGCTCCCAGGTGCTCTCCTGCACCATCCTATGCTGCCACAGCACACGAATTAGAGAAATGGCCCATCTGCGCAGAGTCTGCTCCTATCGGTCCTCAATCTCCACCAGGTTCTCTGCAAAGGTGGCTCCATCCTCAATTTCTATCTCTCCCCAGTCGATAATGTGCATGGGTTCAGGCATGTATTTCCTCAGCTGCGACACGTGGAACACATCATGCACTCTCTCCAGCTGTGTGGGTAGAGCAAGACGATATGCGATCTCACCAACCCTGTGCATGATCTTAAAAGGCCCAATGAACAGTGGGGACAACTTGCCTCCCCGGCCGAACCTCCGCATTCCACGCCATAGGGAGACTCTCAAAAAGACATGGTCTCCCTACTCAAACTGCAAAGTCCCATGACGTCGGTCTTCATAGGACTTCTGTCTACTCTGAGTCGTCCTCATCCGCTCACAAATGACCTGCACCTTCTTCGTTGTCTCCTGCACCAACTTTGGGCCCATGAGGGAGGTCTCCCCAACCTCCATCCAACACAACGGTGACCTGCAGGGTCTCCTTTAGAGGGCCTCAAAAGGTTTCATGCCAATAGTAGAGTGGTAACTTTTGTTATACGTAAACTCCACCAAGGACAGGTGATCCTCCCAACTTCAGGAAAAGTTTAACACACATGCCCTGAGCATATCCTCCAACACCTTGATAGTGCGCTTGGTCTACCCGTCAGTCTGGGAGTGAAAATGTGTACTCATCCACAACTAAGTCTCAAATGCCTCCTACAGGCCTCACTATAATCGCGACGTAAACCACGTGTCGCGGTCGGAGATGATCGTCGAGGGTAATTCATGAAGGCAGACGATCTCCCGAACATATAACTGCCCCAGACTCTCCCCCAAGCTCTGCTCCATGATGGAAAGGAAGTGCGCCGACTTATTGAGTCGGTACACTATCACCCATATAGAGTTGTGGCACTTTGCTGTGTGCGGAAGCCCTGTGACAAAGTCCATCGATATTCCATCCCACTTCCACTCTGGGATATCAAGGGGCTGCAAAAACCCTGCCAGAACCTAGTGCTCTGCCTTCACCTACTGATAGGTAAGACACCGAGAAATGAACTCGTATATCCTCTACTTCATGCCAGACCACCAAAACTGCCCCTAAAGGTCTTTGTACATCTTCCCCACACTGGGATGTATGACCAAGGGAGAAGTGTGGAATTCCCACATCACCTCCTCCCGCATCTCCACCAATATTACATCTTGTCCATGGAATAGGATCTCATGATCCCCTCTTTCAGAATACCCATCGGGTACGTCACCCATGGATATCTGATCAGGTAGTACCTCGCTGTCGACATCCCCCAGCTGCAACTCTCTCACACGCTCAAGGAGCGAATGATTCAGCACCATCGACTCCAGAAAAGTCGTACCCTCCTACTCCACCAAGGTCTGCCGTAGGGAAGCCAACTTTTCTGAATCTTCCCACACTAACCGAGCCGGGGACTTCCTACTAAGAGCATATTCTACTACGTTGCCCTTACTTGGAGTGTAGACTATCTCGAAATCATAGTCCTGCAGAAACTCCAGCCAATGCATCTGCCGCAGATTCAAATCCCTCTGAGTGAAGATATACTTGAGGCTCTGGTGGTCTGATTAGACCACAAAACGCTCACCTAGAAGGTCATGTATCCATAACCTCATGGCGAAGACCACTACTACCAACTCCAAATCGTGAGTCGCATAATTCTTCTCATGGGGCCTCAACTGCCTCGACCCATATGCAATCATTGCACATTGCTGCATCAGCATGCACCCGAGACTAGCTCTTGAAGCATCACAATATACGACGAAATCAATGCCCTCCTCTAGAAGCCTCAACAACAGAGCACTAGTCATCCTCTACCAAAACTCCTCGAAGTCCTTATAGCACAGATCAGTCCAGGTAAACTGCCATCCCTTCCGTGTCAATGTAGTCAAAGGGGACGCAATCCTGGAGAAGTCCTCCACGAACCTCCTGTAGTACCCTGCCAAACCAAGGAAACTCCGCACCTTAAACACATTCTTGGGTGGCTCCCAAGATATCACTGAATCTATCTTTGTGCAATCAATAGCCAAACCATGTTCCGAAATGACGTGCCCCAAAATTGAACCTTGTGAATCCAGAACTAGAACTTTGAGAGCTTCCCATACAGATGGTGCTCTCAAAGAAAGTCTAGGACAATCCTAAAATTCTATGCATGGTCCTCCTCTTTCACTGAGTAAATGAGTATGTCTTCAATAATGACAACCACAAACTGGTCCAAGTACGGCTGGAAAATCTGGTTCATCAAATCCATGAAGACAGTAGGGGCATTCGTCACACCAAAGGGAATCACTAGAAACTCGTAGTTCCCATATTGACAACGGAAGGCCGGTTTTGGGATATCAGCCTCACAAACCCACAACTGGTGGTTTCCAGATCAAATATCGATCTTTGAGAACAACTACGCACCGCTAAACTGGTCAAAGAGGTTTTTGATCCTCGACAAAGGGTACTTGTTCTTTATCGTGGCCTGATTCAGGCGACGATAATCTACGCAAAGTCATAGGATCCCATCTACCTTCTTCACAAACAAGACCGAAGCTGCCAAGGGGGACACACTGGGTCGGATGAATCCCTTCTCACGAAGGTAATCCAATTGATGTCATAGCTTTCGAAGCTCATTGGGTGCTATCTGATATGATGTACAAGATATCAGAGCAGTCCTCGGCTGTAAGTCGATACAGAACTCCATCTCTCACCTCGGAGGTAGTCCCAGAACATCCTCAGATAAAACATATATGTAGTCCTCTATAATGTTAGGGATACAAGTTCTTGTAGAATCCTCTACTCCAAGAACCATGCTCGCCAGCTGATGAGAAAAATTTCAGGGTAACCTGATCAGAGTACCCATCTGCTCTGCCACGAGGTCTTGTTCACCAAGGATGGTGAACCTCGTCCTGTCAGAAAACACACCTATGAATCTTTTGTGATGACAGTCGATCTGATCGTGAACCATAGAAAGTCAATCCATGCCTAGGATGACGTTGTAAGGTTCCATCGTGATGATCAGAAGGTCACACATGAAACTCCCTCCTCTGAATGACAGTTCTCACTGTCTGCAAATAAAGGTCACTAATGAGGTGCTTCCTGTAGGAACCTTGAGGCAAAGTGTAGGTTTCAAAACCTCTACTGGAAGCTCCAACTCTCGTACTAATAGTAGTGATATAAAGTAATGGTTGGTGCTTGTTTCTAATAGTACTGAAGAAAGTGTGGAGTAAACACAAAGCATACCTCAGACCATCTCATGCGGTAGAGGGTCCCGAACACCCATGGTCTGAAGCTGCCTGAGGCCCCTACCGCCAACTCCCTAATCCTGGCGTGGGCCGCCTGGTGGTGGCGGTGGAGGGATCTCAAAACGTCTTCCTCCACCTCCCGATCCTACCACTCTACCTACACCACCTCCCTGAGGACCGCCTGGTCCCCACCTAGGTGACCCATGGTCACGGAGCTGCCTCTGCTTTGTGGTGTGACCGCTTCCTACCACAGCTGATTTGTACACCTGGTTGGGAAATCCCATGCAAGATGGCCCCGACCGTCACAAGTTTAACACCGGCTTTCTCTCGTCTCCCCTAGTTCCCTACGGTACCGCTGAGGTGTATGAACCTAGCCCTGGTTCTACTCACAGAAGGCCATCCTCGGCTGAGGCCCAGCTCTCTGTCGTCTGCCTGCTGAAGACTCCACTCTAAAGCAGCCACTATTAGGTCCTTCCATCTGGCGCCCCTTAGCCAGGAAGCTCTCAGTCACAAGCACCCACTCCAGCACCCCGACATAAGTGAGGATGCACAAGGGTACCACACTAGCATGGATCTCCCTGCGAAGACCCTACTCAAACTTCCGTGCCTGGAAGTAGCTGTCGTGGATCATGTCCTACGAGTAGCATGTAAGCTCAGTGAACTGGGTCGAGTACTAGGACACGAACATTCCCCCTGATTCAGCTCTAAAAATATTCTAGATCCGAATGGAGTGTAAATATGAGGGGGAGTACTCCTCCCATAAAAGCTGCTAGAATTCATCCCATTTGAGGGACGACTCTTCATGGGTCTGCGTCACCAAACCCCACCATCGCCCGGCTGTCCCGAGGAAAAGAATGGAGGCTAGGGCCACCATCTAGCCTTCTGGGGTCTGTACTAGCTTTAAGAGTCGTGCCACTGACTCAAGATAGTCCTCCTCCACCTGGGGATCTGGGTCCCCGCAGAACCTCAGTGGCCTATGACGCTGGAAATCTCGTAGCGCGCTAAGTCCATGCGCAACCTCGGCCTAAGCTGCCAGTACTAACTGCCTCTCTCCAGATGGAGGGGCTGCTGCTAAAGCACTGGGTGGAATGGGATCATGTGAGGATCACTGAAGTGATTCCTCATCACTCGCCAGTTTGTCATCACGAAGTGGAGAGGGTAGCCTGGCTGGCTGCTGTCGTGGAGGCATCCCAAAAATTATCAAGTGATATCGCAATTAGATGAGAATATATATATATATATATCAGTCATAAAAAAGGGGAGATGACTCAAACAAATACCGTAAAAGACTTATTCCTACAAGATGCATGTCCCAAATTTCCCTACAACAAGTGTCTCAGCTTGCCAAGTCGAAAAGCAGGTTATCAGGGTCCTGATGAATAGATACGTCAGCCGCCCATACCATCCCTAGAATCCTTGGCCTGAGACCCGCTCTCGAGACACGTTGACATCATTGCCCTAAATCCCAACCAATTCCTTTTTAGGGACGTCTGAAAAATGTCCCAAGGAACAAACCACCTCTCATACCACTTTTTCATGACCAGACCCTACTGTTCCCGAGCCGCAACTACCTCAATCCCACCTCTATAGGCCAGAGAGTGTGGCGACCAGCGATGAAGGTGTAACAATCTCGGAGTGGACTTCACCTAAGTGCCTTTACACACACACACACAACACACTCGATGCAGAAGTGAAGAGTAAAAAATAAAACCATAGGGAAAATAGCTATAACCCAACCACATTCATGCATCAACCACTAAATAGAGCAAGTAAAGTGCTGAAAGTACTGGAAAGTAAACTGAATAGTAAAAAGGAAAAAACACACGCCCAACCACAAAGGGTTCACAACTCGACAACAGGTAACAAAAGAAAACAACTAGATAGATCCCCACCTGAAAACTCTGGCACGACCATGGCGTGCTGTCTGAGCTCGTGTGACCTCTACGCTCCTCCATAGTCATGGTCGACCTATTCGTCGTCTATAAGGGCACACCAGGTGCGGGCAAAGCCCAAGCAGGGGTGAGTATAAAGAAACTCAGTAGGATTCCCCAAAATCTTGAGGGAGAAA
Source organism: Viscum album (assembly GCA_963277665.1). Classification (NCBI taxonomy): domain Eukaryota; kingdom Viridiplantae; phylum Streptophyta; class Magnoliopsida; order Santalales; family Viscaceae; genus Viscum; species Viscum album. The sequence goes on along the minus strand of OY728135.1, from coordinate 226,933,016 downwards.
AAAAGGAGGCACTAAAGAGATGAGAAGTAGACAGAACCATAACTGTAAAATAGTACAGTAAAGAGAGTGCAGCTCAACCCAATAAGAGGAAGGAAGTAAACTCGTCCAAATGCAAGGAGAAAGGAATGGTGAGAAGACAAACTTCTCACCAAGTCTTCGCTACCTATAGTAGGAGAGTGGACTCATCCAACCAAGAGGAGCTAAACACGAAAAGAAAATGTCATATCCCATGTGTCTTCACCCCTCCTAGAAGGAGAGAACTGAACCCAAGGATTGGGAACCAAAGTTAGGTGTATATGTATATATGCTAAACAAGGATCCCGGACGAGTGTGTAAGGGGATATCCATCTCCAAGATCAGACTGGGAAGAATAACCAATAGTTCTAGGGATATCTAACACTGAACCCAAACGTCATGAATGTTAACCTAGGAGGTACATGTCAATAGAGCTCAATCACCACACCTCGATACTATCCTCTTTGGGTGGAACTGACTCTCTCGCATGGCTTTTAGGTCGCGTCGCAAGGTTGCGTCTTGGTGGAAAAAATGCCCCTTGTCCTCGTATGTCCTAAGGTCACGTCAAAGCTGTCATTTCGTTGATCCGTACAACCAAGGATCTCGCTCCAGTAGTCACGGAGAAAAAGTCACTGACTAGCCTCGTCAAATGGTCTGAGTCTAAAAGAAGTCATCGGGTAACCCACTGCCCAGCCCAGCTAGAGGGTAAACCCCTAGAGTTCATCGGGTAACCCACTGCACAGCCCCGCTGGAGGGTAAACCATGATAGGTTGACGGGTAACCCACTGCCCAGCTGTGTTGGAGGGTAAACCCTAAAAGTCTCCGAGTAACCAACTACCTTGCCCCGCTGGGGGGTAAACCCTAGTAAGTGAACGGGTAATCCACTACCTAGCCCGGCTGGTGGGTAAACCCTAATAGTTCGACGGGTAACCCACTGCCCAGCCCTACTGGAGGGTAAACCCTAATACGCCATTGGGTAACCCACTACCCAGCCCAGCTGGAGGGTAAACTCGGGACTGGTCTGATAGCTCTGCAATTCCCATTCAATCCCTGGGTGTCGCTAACATCGCGGTTGTGCATTGTTTCAGAGTGCATCAAAGGAGCCTCCGACCAATGCCCTTTCATATTTACACATTTAATAATATCACTTAATAGGATCCACTCGCATGAACAAATTACCCCATTGTAATCCTCGTGAAAAAACACGTGAGATAGACTACTTACTCCCTGGAAACGGCCTCCCGACGAAAAAGTTGTTCGCCACTGGTTTAGGCCCACTCGGTGTCTCTTGGGGCCCACTCTCGGTCCCGAAATAGGTCGGGCAGACTATGACATTGCGATGACCTCAGAATAACATGTCAAATCGACTATTCATCCTCCCTGAATGGGCGCCTGATGAAAACGTCGCAAAATGTTGCATGACGCTTAAAAGACAGCTCGTAGGGCCCACATCTCATCTCCGACTTCAACGTCTGAAACCATGCTATAAATATCCGCCTAGACCACAGGGTCACAATGCCGCTAACTTCACTCAAATAGGACATCGTATGTGTATGTACCATCCAAAACAAGAACCCCCGGAAAAACTTCAATCCACTTAATGGGCGTGTCGCGCCACCGAGGCCCCCTTATCAGGAATTAAGAATCCCCGAGACCATCTCAAAATCTTCGTATCGATGCCAGGAATTCACTTCTGCAGACGGAATGCAAAACTGACGCCCATAGTGAATATTACAGGTGTCTGGATTCAGAGGGGATGAACCCCTTGGGCTGGACCGGCCTGGTCTGCCCGGTCCACCTGGTCTGGGCTGGCCCGGCTCTTAGCGTCGTCCCGCGGCTCAGCCGCGAAGCCCGGCCGTGGACCCCGGGTCCACCCAATACTAACCGACCATGAGGTCCGGTTGTAGTCTCGTGCGGAGACCCACCGAGTGCAGGTCTCTTTCCTCGCACAGGGTCGCGCGCCGTGATTCCGCCTCGTCGCGCCCCGGCACCGTTGACCTCGCCCGCCACCTGGAGCTGCCTAGAGCCACCACCTAGAGTCGTCGCCTAGAGCCCCTTCACGCTACCTAGGTCCATCTCTGCGCCGCCATTCCGAAACTGTGCCACTGCCGCCTGAAAGTCGTTGGACCGCTGCGCAGACCACTGGGAAAAGGAAGAAACGGCCATAAAACTTCTCGGGTCTGCCCCGGACGCCCCAAGACTCAAATATTCGATCCGAAAGGATAGTTGGGAAGATAAAATCAATCCATACGCAACCATGGGATTCTCTTGATGATCGGACATCAATTCCACATAGGAAATTAAATTTAAAGACAAAGTAGAAACCAAAACAAAGAACGAAACATCCTACCTCATTGGGCGTAGCACGAAGCTTCACGAGTGGTTAGCCGGAGCCTCTACGCCTTACCAGAGTGGTGGAGGAGAGGGGAGAATCTCGTCGAGAGGAAACCTCTAGGGAAGCGCTAAGGGGGAGATGATGGGTGGGGGTGGTGTTTAAATAGAAAACACTTAAACTCTCTACCCGTAGACCCCGTACCCGAACATTCGGCAGGGTCGGGGTTAAGCCGCCCCTAGGGTAAAAACCACATTCTGAGCACAACGGCGGTCTCGGAATTTTAATTCAAGCCTGCATTCAAAATTTTTAAAGTCCACGCCCGATGCTTCTAAAATACCAAAACTCCCCTGGTGGCGTTTTTCATAGAAGAGTCGTGCCCTTCAAAGTTATACCCCTCTTATGATAAAAATCACGTTCCGGACACAACGGTGCCCTCGTTTTTTCCATCTGAGCAACCATATAGGATTTATTATATTTATTTAGCGCGTTCAGTGTGAACACATGTCATATTTAATTTTGTCCACATAAGGGCTCAGAATCGCACATCGTCTGAACGTCCTTCTTTGGAATAACATCATGAAATATGCAAAGTCTTATAGATTCAAAATCTGGGTTCTTACACAGTGGGTTCCCCGAACCCAGTTGGTCACATGACCTCAAGCACATTTCCCCAAACTCCAGAGGCTGCTAACTAGAAGCGAGGGCCTAGGACTGATAGTGGGGAAACTATGCCCTCATTTTTCTAAGTGTAGTATAGTGGAACAAAATAAAAACATTCAGAAGCGGAAGTAGTAAAAAATATAAACCTGAAATGGACAACGGAACTGAAGTAAAAGATAATGAACATTCATACTTATATGATGATGTAATATGTCTCTAATTCTAAGAAAGCATCCAGAACAGGATATACTACAATCTAATACAATACAGCACAAAGTACAAGGTACGACAAAACAAAACCCAAGAAGGGCAATAGGAATGTAACAACATCGCAATCCTGAGCTCGATCCCATGCTCTTCTACTCCTCTACAACATTCATGTACCTTTGTAAGGACCCTTTCCTTTATCGACACATGCAGCAATATAATCTGTTTGGTCCCAAGACATGACCCAAACAGGGTGTAAGAAATAAATCCTAGTAGGCAACCACCAAAGGCACGTGCCCAACTGTCAGTGAAAATGTACAATAGAAGTGTGCAATAATAAAATGCAGTAAACTAGGTATTACTAAAAAGTAACTATCTCTACTAGTTGAATTTACATTTTAATAATTATTTATCAATTCCAAGATTGTGCTTTAGCTTGGAAGGTACAACATAAGAAATAACCATAGTGAATATTCAAAGTAACACTTGTCCTCAGACATGCAAATCCTTACCCTCAGGAAAGCAGAAACAAAACCCTCAGGTGACTTCCCACAGGCATAACAAAAATTTCCCTCAGACATATGAGATATTTCCCTCAGGCACGTAAGCTACTGCCCACAGGCATAAGAAATGTTTCCCTCAGGATAAACGAACCATGATCTCAACCTAAACAAACACCGCCTCAGGTGTTCCATAAGAAAAACAAGTAACCGGGCCGAGCCCAATGCATAAGCAATCAATTTTTATATGGTTTCTCTCAAGAAAACTAAAAACATTCTATAATCACGGCATACCCATGGGTATCCTGGCCAAACGGCTAAACAAGGGAAACGCACCCGCAGGGTGGCCCTGGATCAAAGCAGTGATCCCAAACAGTAGTTTATACTAATTTTATAAGATTACCTATGAAATTCTAGGTATCTCTACAGTCAAAGTCTCAGTCACAAGACACCTCGAACATGGGCGCATGGCAAAACTGTACACAAAATCAACTCGACAGTTGTAATTAAACACAAGACCACCAACCTGGATCTCCTCTTATCGATATACGTGAAAGGCGCCTCCCGAAAAAAACAAGAACGACGTAGATCTACAATAAAAAGTATCTCATTCAGACCTAAATAACTTCCCTTAGGGAAATAATTGTAAGGAAAGTTTCAAGAAGATGCAATGCCTTACCTGGACGGTTCAAAAGAGATCGACGACAGAAGAATTAGAATCCCGGAGTGCGATCAGAAGCTCCTCCAAGTCTCGGCCTTCTCTCCCACTACTCTAGGTGAGCCCTCTGCCTCCTCTACCGAATATGGAGGCTAATACCCATTTTAACAAAAAAACATAACTACATGGAATGTACTTTCAATTAAAAGTCGTGTACTTTCCTTTTAAACTATTCATCTGGCGGCTACATTCTACCACCTGACTGTTCATCTATCGACTGATTACACAACGTGTATTACTAAGTACACGACATGTAGTTAGTTTTTACACCTTTAATCACCAACAAGACTATACGCCCTGTATTCTCCTCCTACACAGCCAAAGTACACGGAATTTGTATAATAGTACACGACGTGTAGTTTATTTTTTCACCCAAGCCTATTGGCCCTGTATTCCCATTCCACACAGCTAAAGTACACGGCGTGTGTATCACAGTACATGGTGTGTAGTTTATTTTTTCACCCAAGCCTACATACCCTGTATTCTCATTCCACGCAGTCAAATTACACGGTGTGTGTGAAAAGGTAAATGGCGTGTACCCATAAATTTGGTATTTTTCCCACACTTCTCTTTTTTTCTCGAAAACACTTAAGGAAAAGGAAAAGAAGAAACTCGTACCTCCAGAATAAGAACCGAGTTCTTATATGCTGATCATTTGTGGATAAAGGGATTCCAAGGCTAGGAAGACAGAGGCATAGATCACCTTCTTGATCAAGGGCTTGTGGGGATAGCAAGATAGAAGCTTATCATTATATCGAGGTATTACCCTGGTGTGGGTAAGATATACATTCTTGAAATTATAAATCAAGAGACCTCTATCCAAGGTTATTGGATACCCTTCTCTTTGGGTTAAAATAATTGTATTCTTTTACTTGTATAAATTTCTATTTCATTATAATAGGAATTGAATTTTAATATATATTCATTTTCTATTATATACTTTGTGAATACAATATTTGAAATTATAATTTCTATAATTATGATATTTTCAATTACTCACTACAATTTTGAATGATTTATGATATAATTATTGTATTGTTTTTTCTGATCATCATAACCAATATGATTACGATCATCTACAGGCTTACTCTAATTAAACTTTTTTCTTCTTGAGAATACAATTTATTTTAATTACAACCTATGGAATGAAAATCATAATTGATTTGATTATGATTTTTATTTTAAACGGACCCGAGGCCCTATCTGATTTTTGTTTTAATAAATTAATGAGGTGTTGTGGATTGAATTAGTTTAAATTATTTGAAACCAAATTCTTTTACTGATAAAAATGAAAAGTTTTTAAACATACAATTCACCCCCCCCTCTTGTATTTTTCCATCTGCATATACATTATGATCTAATAAAGTGTTCAATGATAGATTTTTGATTATGTAATAATGTATGGGGATTGATTGGAAACCAGGACATACTCTGAGAGTATTGAATATTATTTTATTTATTTTATTTTATTTCCATTTGATTACTGGTCCATCAAAACTTGAGATCAATATTTACTACCTTGTATGACTATGTATATTTTGTGTCATCTTTAAATAACATTCTAAATTGATGTCAATGGTTCTATTTACATAATTCCTTGGTAATGATCATTTAATATTTCTTTAGATATTTCTTATATTTTTTGTATTTACTCTAATATTCAGCAGGTGCTGACTATATAGTATGCATATATTTTTTTTAGACATTCCCACTAATCTCAAGCCTCTTACACAAAGGAGAAATGTATGAGTTCATATACCACCTCATCCCAAAATGGGTGATTTGGGTCAGGGTGTTAAAAATGGTATTAGATATCTTTCTCATTAAAATTTAAATTTTTTTCTAGGTACAATGGAGACAGGTTTAATGGGACTTAGGTAGGGGAATCTTATAACTAGAAACCACTTGATAAATTGACCTTCGGTATTATATGTAAATTGGTTTGATTCTATTAGGTCTTATGTGACATTTTCATATTGGTCATGTGAATTTTCTTACTAATATGTTTTATGGTTTTATTTCTATTATCCTACTCATAAGAGGCTATGAGTTTATGCATAATTTTTAGTAACATGGGTTCACATATCATATATCTAATTCCTTGATTGGTATATGTATAAAGTAATTAAATATAGGTAAAAATATATTCGGTGTTTTCCCAAATAAAATTTTGTTCACATATAATTAATTTAACCAGATAATTCCTGTGAGTTTTATAACATACCAGAATCCAAAATCCTAAATTCGGTGTGGAAATCATAAAATTCACATTTTTTTTCTTTGATGTAGATAAAGTTGACCCATTTTTTCCATCAAAACTTTAAAAAATAAAAGGAAAACATTTGATCACTTACATCATAGAGGACCTTTTAGGTTTAGAGTTTTATATAATTATGACCAACTCATATCAATATAGACCCATAAGCCATAGGTTAAAAAAATGATCATCATATCCAGTTATACCCAACTTGTTTTACATCAAAATAGGTCATCAGCATAATTCTTGTGATATCCTTTATAGAAAAAATTCATTCAACCTAATTCTTTATAACCTATGGAAGAGGAAACATAAGAAGTGTGAGATCAAATACCTAGTAAGGGTAAGCATAAGCATTAATTATTTAATTTCATAAATAAGAAAAATATTGTATAAGTGTATTACAAAATAATCAAATTGCATGAGATAATAATAAAAGAACTTATTCCCATCAATACCTAGATCATCCGATATGAAAACATGGAAATATAAAGATTCATCATAATCTATATGATATCAATATTGATCAAATAAAACATCATAAATCCATGTAATGTAATTAAAAACATTTTTGGTAACTTGGAGCATCACATTCATAACCCATTTTAAAACTTTGTGAGAAGTAACTATATCCAAGATAAATCCATAGGAGAAAACCTTTGGTAACTCCCTCCTTCTTTCCTGTCAATACAAGGTATATTACCCAATGTATTGCAGCACTATCTAAGAACCCCCATAATATAAGCTATAATAGGATCACCTGGAACTATCGGGTCCACCCCATCATCAAAGCTATAAAGGGCTCACCCAAAGCTATTTGGTCCACCCCATCATTTATCTTGTGCTATCCTCACTAGTAACAATCCAGGTCACCCCATCATCAAAGTTTTAATTTTATCACCTCGTACTATCTAGCCACCCCATTTTGTAAGATTTATGAGAGCACACCTTTCTCAAGGTGTGTTAAAAGGAAATTTCTAAATGTTTTTCTAGTTCATCATAGTGGCTAACGAGGGTCATCTCATTTTATGATATTTCTCAATTTTTCACTCACATATAATAATTCACCTAAACTTATTTTTTTGTTTTAATTTCTTTTATAAAATCAAAAAAAAATTAAATGAAATAATATATTTAAATAAATAGACTAACATTTAATAACAAAATTTAGTTAGAAAATAAATATCTAGGATTTTGTGGTCTGGTTTATGGGTTTCATCATTCTGCTTGTTTTTTTTTAAATTTAGTTTGATAGTTTAATCATGAAATATCTCATTTAAACTACTATCCTTTTATTTAGTGATGTGAAATATTGAATGAATTTATCAAACTCAATTCTGCATCATCCTATAATTAAGGTTTATGGAACACCTCAATCTAGAATGTGACATATTCTAGGACCTTTCCCCATTGTATGTTATTTCATCAACTGGATGGATAAAATCCATCATATGAGGAGATTGTATCCAACATAAGGGAGTGAAAATATTTAAACAAAGAATATAAATGACTTTTTGTTTAGTGTCATAGAAGAAAATATCCACACTCATTCACTTCACTCTTTCTCACCAAAAACATAAATAAAACATAAGAATTTTGGTTCGTAATTAAAAGGAAACACTGCTTACCTCCCCTGTTCCAAGACTCAGGTTAACCCCTCATTTTTTAGGGTAATATTTCCCTATGGAAGGAAAGAATAAAATAATTGAAGAAGAAAAAAAATAAAAAAAATAAAAATAATAGAAAATATATGGAGAAAAATGTGGAGTGAATAAAATAAAATTAGAATATAAAATAAAATAAATTTAAATAAAAAAGGAAGTTAAAAGAAAAAGATGATGAGGATGAGAAGAAGTAGAATAAAAGAAGAAGATGGGTGTGGTTGGAACACTATTAAGAAAATTTTCATGAATTTTTATTTAGAAAAGCAAATAAAAAAATATAATACTTAAAATAAATAGAATAAGATAAAAATAAAATAAATTTAAAATGAAGAAAATGAAAGGGAAGAATATTGGAGCCTCATCCCGGCCTCCTCCATCGAAGTGTGTGAACTATTTTCATTGGAAATAATGGCCTCTTTTTATAGACTGAGGGAGAGGCCCTCTGCATCCCTTAAAATACTCAATGGTTAAGGATCCAAATCTCTAGGGATATCTATATGAAATCACACCCATAAGAACTAAGGAATCTTCTAATATACAATCAAGGTTCTTGGGTGTTTAATTATTTTTTTTGTGGAAGAAATTAATGAGGGAACAACATTGATAAGGGGATGCTTGGCTTCTGGTTTTTCATGGAGGAATGCACGGGGTGCATGGGTGATTTGATAAGACCTTCATTTATATGGAAGTGGAGAAGGAAACATGGAACCAATGAGTAATAGATCTTCTCCATCATATGACCTTCAAAGTGGATAGATAAAAATTTAAATGATATTAGGGTGGTTGTAGAGGGTGTAGGGGATGATCCAAGGTGGAATGAGGGCCTTGATAGTGACAACGACTTTGGGATGAGCTCACCTAGTGGCTTCCATGGTGTCTCTGAGGTGAGTAGTGGAAGTAAGATGAGGACAAAGGGTGTAGTTGTGGTAGATGAGGGGAGAGGTTTTATTAGGGGTAGAGTGTGCATGAGGTGGAATGAAGTAGCATTTTTCAGTTAAAAATTTGAATGGTACCTAGAAAACTTCATTCCACATAGAAACAAAACTCAGGAGTTTTTATTATTTATAATATATAGTGTAAGATCCGTACTTAGATATCCTATTGTGGGGATAGGATCCTGCATGACATTGAAATCATGGTTTTTGTGCACTTCTCAACCCATGAGGTCTTAACCCCACATCTATTACACATGAGATTCACCACATATGGGAAACTCGTGCACAAGACTGATCCTCGATGTATTTCCTAGCTCAATCGGGCCTTCCTAGTGGGTTGCATGACTGACCAGACATCTTGGGATAGATAATGGGTGTTTTCCCCTTAGTTGATGGTCTGCTTAGGGCCTATCCTGTTTTTTTGGTAGAATTAGTCCCAAAAGATATTTAAAAAGTTAGAAAATATTTGAAACATAACAATGAAAATTTCAAAAACAAAATCAACACTTAAAACTCAACAATAATAATTCATTTAAACCAAATTTAATTCTAATTTTATAAATACCCATCTACTATATAAAACATTGAATTACATGGGAATTATCATCGAGAAAACATTTAAGAATCATTGAAAATTGATTAAAAATATGCATTGAATTTGTGTGTGTAAATGTCAAAGAACCACAACATAAATAAAACTCATAGAAAAAATCATTATTCCTTATATAACATTATTAACACATGTAAATAAAATGTTTTTCATGTTAATATATTTGATTCATGATTAACCTGTGGAAAATAAATGGGTTGTATAAAAATATCTTTGAAACAATCATAATCCATCCAAAGAAAGACATAGGATTGTAACAATACAAAATATCTCTAGTGGAGGATAAGTAAAAAACAAGGGTTATTTAAATTAATGAATTTAAATACCATTAAAAACATTCTTGATGAAAATATTCTTTTTATTTTGAAAATGAATTTTTAAAACATAAAATATTTTGAAAATATATTTCTTAGAAAACAACCTTGGAAACATATAAAAGGAGTTTTAAAAAACATTTTAAAATCATTTTAAAACAAAAAACATTTTTTCAAAATCTTCTAACATGATAATTATCTTAAAATATCAATTAAAAACTTTTTAAAAACTTTTTAAAATCTTTTTTTTGAAAGAACAAAAATTTCTGACTGAAGAAAGAAATGAAGTCAGATTTTCTTTAAAAAAATTATCAATTCTTCTAATTAAAAAATAGTTTATAAATGGAACTATTAAATGTAAATATATTTAATAACCTTATTATAATATATTCATTATAATTATAAGATTTCAACATCGAGGACTTAATCATACACGATCCCAATAAATGATGAGATTGTAACAAATGAATCTTACCACTTTGGTAATATTTAATCATAATACCCATTAAGGAATAACATTAAATGAAACTTATAATGTCATTTATATAATTATATTCATGATATAACATTTCAAAGTTTCATTATAGAAACCTTATAAAATAATATAGGTGTGTAATATAACAAATTTCTCCAAGAAAAAAATTATGACAAAAATCCCATTCCACTTTGGTAACATTGAAACCGTAAAACATAAAAAATATATATCATTAAATGGATATGTAAATCTCTATAAATTTAATTATAATTATCATAAAATATATTAATGGCCATTATATACATCAAACAATATAAATAAGTGGTGAATATGGCATATATCTCACATAAATAAAAGAGAGACTAGAAAAAAAACCTTACCTCAAGTTTGATTCATCGCGATTTTTCTTTATCTCTATAAATGATAAACTTATGTTAATTATTTACATGATTTATAACATTTTACCAGTTTATTATTACTTTTATTTCACTTATGAATAAGTTATATACAATTACATAGTTTATTATGTTTAGGTCGAATGTTTTGATTGTACTCGGCTTGTGTGTCAAAAATGGATTAAGTGGAATGAATATGGTCTTAGTGGTCCTTATTAAAACATATCCAGAATAATAATACTGAAATAATTATCATTTTATACATCAATTACACTTAAAATCATTCATGAAAAATGGTTATGAAAAATGAACCAATGTTACGATCATGGAGACGATAGGTCATACATATGCATGAGTAATATTCCCATTTTTCAATGATCATTATGGAAAAAATGTAAGTAATATTTTATATTTAAATAATTGTAATTATACCATAAATACCTTACCATTTAATTATATGTACTTATATATATATATATATTTCATGTTATGTAAAAGGAATCGTATTGCATTGAGGAGGTGGTAGTCTACACGTCCCTGAATGATGTTATCACTTATTTAATGTGTGGAAAGGGTAACAAAGAAAATGACATATTATATTTATATAAATATAATTATGTAATTAATATCATAATTATTTCATTTATGTCATATATATTCATTTTATTTACCCTTATTACCTTACATGTAATGCGTTAGTGAAAAATGCTTCGCATCGCTTCGTGAGGCGGTAGTCCGCCATAAACACAAGTGACATTATCACATCCCCAACAGTATGGAATATAAAAAGGTTTTATATGATATAATTAATAAATAGGTATAACTATGTTATAAATATCATAATTAAATTTTATATCCATAATTATTACAAACCTTGAGAGGTGGTAACGGAAAAACGAATGATATCAATTCGCGAGGCTGTAGTCTCTTGTACACATGAACGATTATTTTGTAACACATTTGATGGAAGTCTGTGTGGGTGTAGTTTGTACCATTAACATAAAAACATATTAGTATTTTTTAGATACCTATATTATTATATATTCATGTTATCAGAAGAATTTAAGGTTCTGTAGAAAGAAATTAAACAAAACCACTCATTGATGAACATTACCTCTTCTTCGGGTAACTCCTTTTGGTTTTCACCAAAGGTATTAATTGGATGGATTTATAAGCAAATTAAGGATTTTATAATGAGGGTATATAAGTGGAGAATTTTTTTTAGGTCTTTTCCAAACCAATATGGTTTTAAGGTGTGAATAAGTGGGAAGAGTGAGTGCCCTTTTACAGTGGAGGAGGAATGGCATTCTGGTAAATACTCAAAAGTATCCACTATTAGGAGGTCGCTCATAGCTCATGTTATTCAAAAATTAAAAAACCATTAATTATATGTAAATAATGTTTTATAACTACTTACAACACACAAAAATATAATCATTTTAAAAAAAATGTCTTAGTATTTTAGTTTACTCAATTTTACCCTTTTTGTTTTTTCCACGTTAATTAGTTTTCAAACCGAGGTAATGTTTTCTTATAAGACTAAATTAAAGGTAACATTATTATAAAATTTATAAACAGTAATTATAAATATGATATATAATTTATAAAATATAAATCTCATTATTGTTTGAAATTAATTTTAACATAAACGCATATAAAGTGAAAAAACACTACTTTAAGCCTAACCATGCTAAGAGAGTTTTTACAATTTAAGGGTTAATATGTTCATTATAAAAGATAAATTGGTACATAAAATGAGAATATTTGGTATTTATTAACACTTATAAATCCATTTGTAAAGGATATTATTTTTATTAATTTTAAATCATTTAATAAAATATCATTTATTATAAAATGTCATTAATGTCAATTTTGACATTATTTGTTTAATTTAAATTTTAAAACATCAGTAAAATGGTGGAATTTAAATTTATTAATTTAAAACTTATTTAACATGATATATTTATATAAGAAAATAATTTAAGAAAATAATACATTCAATTTAATTTACTTTTAATATTTTTAGTATCATTTATTTTAGTTATTTATTAACTAAATAATTACTGTGTTGGTGTTTCTTAAGAATTTTAAGTAACTAATTAATTTTTAAAAATAAAATTTAAATTATTATGATTGTAAAAACTCATTTATATTTAAAAATAATATTTAAAACCGAACCAAAATGGTTTCTTCCTTATCCAAAATCATTATAGATATTAAAATCAAGGAAGTTTCCTTTTTTATCTTTTTTTCTTTACTTAACTTATCATATAGGTCATTTTCACAGACTATTTTTTCCAATAACTCGTAAAAATATTTAATAAGGTGTTATTGGTTTAAATATGGTCATATCATTGGTTATGGACAACTTGGTAGGTCATTTTACACCTTATATTATTATTTTAACTACTAAGTAAACTTGTTTTACCTTAATCACTATAATTAATTTTAATAGTTTTCACTAATAATTATGTTCAAAAACTAAGTAACATTATTATATAATAAAAAAAATTATTATTCCAAATATTTAATCCATTTTTACTAATTAAAATCACAGAAGATTCATAATTTAATTTAAAATTAATCTCACAGATGTGAGAAGAAAGCGAGTTTTTAAAGTGATATTATTCAAAAGTTTACAATGTTTTTATATTTATATTCAATACTAAAATGACTAAAATGAACTAAATTTGACTAATAGATGTATAATTTAACTATTTTAACTTTAAAACAAATTCATGATATAATTTAACATTATATATTATTTAGACAATAAGACAAATTGTTATTAAAATCCAGCATTTTCATTATTCATCAAAAAATGAAATATTTTAGAAAAATACCAAAAATTCATCCTAAGATAATTTTGGTATTATGATATCAAAAATGAATTTTATTTTTTCATATAAATTTTATAAAATTATAAAAAATTAATTTTAAATTATGTGTACCAAATATGATTAAACTATCTTTTCGAAAAAACTTATTTTTCAGAAAACATTCATTTTTCTTTAAAATGGTTATTATTTTATTTCTAAAAAATATATATATTATATAAATGTGTAAATTATATTTTTTTAAGAAGTTATTTAATTATATTTATACTCATAATTGTATTATTTAGGAAAAAACTATCATATTAAATAATAATGTTAATATTATATTGTTGTTTGATAAAACTTAGTCTTGCGTGTAACAAAAGCTATTGAAGAAACACATTGTTTCATGTATCATAAGATAGACTCATTGTTGAATACTCTTTATTATATAGAATATGATTTTCTAATTTTTAAATCTCGGTGTGTTACACCCTCCCCCCCCCTAATAAATTACACCCTCACAATTTGAACTTTATCTCAGTAATCAGTGATTGAAAATTTAAATAATTTTGTTTCAAGATCATTTACTAGAGATGATTAATTATCCTATAATATTAACAATAATAATAGGGAAATATACAAAATTTTTTATTATAATTTCATCCTTTATCAAATTTTCACTAAAATACCATCTTTTCATCAAATTATGAGTATTCAAGATGAATTTTTCATTTCTAAATCGCTAAAATAAAATTTTAAATGACCAAGTATTACCAAAAATCATATAGAATATATTACTCATATATTTAAACATTATCCAATATGAAAATCGTTAGCACATGGTAAGATAATTCCCAAAATTAATAATCCTTCATATGATACATTAATCTTCAAAACTAATACCCAAATCTCAAACCAATCCATTTCATAAATATACTTAAAATTATTTAAACATTTCTTGACTATGTTCGAAACCTAAAGGTTAGATGTATTTGATCATCTATTCTTACAAGATAAATAAACCATTATTCCTAAAATCAAATACCATACATTTTTAAAATTATTTAATCTTTACCTATAAAAGTTTCATACTATCCAGGACATAATGTAGGCCAATGGTAGGTGCAAAACCCTTATGTCCTTTAGTCATGGGTTTAATCCCCACCACCTTATCGAATGTGATGGGTTGTTAACCAGTATATGGTTTGTCCATTTTTTATTTAAGCATGAAAAATAATTCCTATCTAAATAACACTTCATGTTTATCCTAGGGTTTAAAAATACCTCACCCCAATAAAACATCTCCAAAAATGTCATTAAAACCTCAAAATATTTTACTAATTAAAACCCTTAAATGATACATCTAATACTTTGAACTCATGATATACCTCTTATGTTATCCATAACTCATAATATTACCTCACATTATAATATCATAATCTCAAAATTTATCTGAAATGACATTTGATACCAAATATAATATCCCAGAACCCACACTCTCAGATTCAGTGCTAAATTCATAATCATTAAGTTTCTAGATTTGATGTCGATAGGGATGAGCCATTTTTTTCATCCAAACTCTAATAAATAAATATGAAACATTGGATCACTTACATCCTATAGGACCATTTAATTTTAGATTTCTATGTATTTAGGACCAAATTATATCAATATATACCCATCAACAACTGGTTCATAAAGATGAACATCATCTCACATTATACCTATCTTTTCTTATTTCACATTTGGTAATCAACATCAAGCTTGTGAAATCCTTTATATAAATAATTTTATCACCCTCATTCAATATAACTTAGGTAAAAGGAAACATAAGAAGGGTGAGATAAAACACCCAATAAGGGTAAAAATAATCATCAATAATTGATTGTCATCAATTTGCATATGAGTGCATAAGGGTATCAGGACATAATCAGAGTGCATGAGTGAATCATATAAAAATTGATACACATCAATACTTGGATTATCAAATATAAGAACATAGAAAATTAAAGAGACATCATAATAAATAATAAATATCCATGTGATATCAATCTTCATCAAATAAGTCATCATAAACTCATATAAAGTAATTAAAACCCATTTTGGTAACTTGGAGAATCACATTCATAACCTGATTTAAACTCATGTCAGAAGTAACTAGAGCCCAGTTAAATCAATAGTAGAAACCCTTTGGTAACTCCCTCCTTCTTGTATATCAATAACAGGCACATTACCAAATGTATTGGATCACTATCTGGGTGCACCAATTATATAAGCTATAACAGGCTCACCCAGCGCTATATGTGCACCCCATAATCAAATATATAATAGGCTCACTCAGTTCTATCTAGTCCACCCCATCATCTAAACTGAAATGAGCTCACCTGACGCTTTCTAGGCCACCCTATCATTAAAGTTATAATGGGATCACCCAGTGCTATTAGGGCTACCCCATCATGTAAGATGTCCATGAACCACAACATAAATAAAACTCATAGAAAATAATAATAATTACTTTTATAAATTTATTAATATATATAAAGTAAATGGGTTTTATTTCAATCTCTTTGAAACACGATTTTCCCATGGAAAGGAAATGGGTTCCGTTAAAATCTATTTGAAACAATCATAATCCATCCATAGAAATAAATAAGATAGTAACCATACAATATATACCCAATGAAGGATATTTAATAATAATGTTTATTGATATTGATTAATTTAAATACCATTAATAAATTCTTGATTAAAATAACCTTTTCTTTTTAAAAATCACTTTGTAAAGCATTAAACATTTTGAAAATACATTTCCTTGAAAACAACCTTGGAAAAATACGAAGGAATTTTTAAAAATATTTAAAACACATTTTTAAAATAAAAATAAAATCATTTATCTTTAAAATTATCTTAAAAGATTATTTAAAAATATATTGAAAACGTTTTTAGAAAATATTTTTTTGAAAGAACACGGATTTCCCACTGAAGGGATAAATGAAGTAAAATTTTCTTAAATACTTTTTCAAATTTTTATAAGTACCAGAGAGTATATAAATGTTAATATTAAATTAACATATCCTGAATAACCAAAATAGTGTATAATTCATTATAATTATAATATTTAAACATTGGGTACTTAATCATACACAATCCTGATAAATGATGAGATTGTAACAAAAGACTTATACCAATTTGGTAACATTGAATAATAATCTCCATGAAGAAATAACATTAAATGAAACTTATAACATCATGTAAATAATGATAATATTTTTATAACATGTAAAATTATCATTTTTTACACCTTCTAAAATAAGATAGGTGTATAACTTAACAAACATCTCCAAGATGGAAAATTGTTACAAAAATACCTTACAAATTTGGTAACTTTAAAACAGTAAACCCCATGAAATAGAAATCATAAAATGGATATTTAAATCCCCAATAATTTAATTATAATAATAATAAAATACATTAATGGTCATTATACACCACAAAAATAAAAATAAGTGGTGAATATGGTATATATCTCACAGATTTAAAAGTGGGACGAGAAAAAAACACTTACACAGAGTTTGATTCATCACGATTATTATTTATATTCATGAATAAAAAATTATGTTATTTATTTAATTTCATTAGAACATTTTCATTTTTTATTGTTAATTTAATAAACAAGTTATATATAATTATTTAATTGATTAAGTTTATATGGGATGTTTTGACCATATTCAGTTTGTGTGTCAAAAATGACTGAGGTGGATTGAATATAGAAAAAGAGGTAATTATATAAAAATATATAGAATACATATAATTAAAAAATTATCATATTTATACATAAATTATTCTTTTAAAACCATTCATGAAAAATGGTTATGAAAAATAAACCAACGCTGCGATCATGGAGACGGTAGGTCGTACATATGTATGAGTAACGTTTCCATTTTTCAATGATCATTATGGAAAGAAGGTAATTAAAGTTTTATATTTATATAATGATAACTATATCATAAATAAATTATATTTTAATTATATATACTTATATATATCATTCTTTTGATGTTAAATGAATCACATTACTTTGAGGAGGCGGCAGTCCACACTTCCATGAACGATATCATCACTTTTTTAGTGTTTGAAAAGATGATAATGGGTGTGATATATTATAATTAAATAAAGATAATTATTTCATTAATATAATAATTATTTAATTTATATTATTTATATTATTTATATTTAAACTTATTACCTTCCATGTAACTCGTTAGTGAAAACTGCTTCACATCGCTTCGCGAGGCGGTAGTCTTCCATACACGGGAGTGCTGTTATCGTATCCCAAATGGTATGTAATGCAAAAAACAATTATGATATAATGAATCCATAAGTATAATTATATTATAAATATGATAAATAAATTTTATATCTATCACAATTCCCAACCTTTGAAGGTGGAAATGGAAAAATGAACGATATCAGTTCGCAAGGTGGTAGTCCGTCATACACATGAATGATGATTTTGTAACCCATTTGATGAAATTGTGTGTGGTTGTAGTTCATAACATTATAATAACATAATATAAATATATTTAGGATACATAGATTATTATATAATCATTTTATATTAATAATTAAAGGGTTGGAGAAAGAAAGAAAACAAAAAACGCACGTTGATGACCATTATCTCTTCTTCAGGTAACTCCTTTTGGTTTTCACAAAAGGTATTATTGTGATGGATTTATGCCCAAATTAAGGATTATAATATTAGTTTATGTAAGTTCATATGTTATTTTTTGGTTCTTTTCCTAACCAATATGTTTTTAATGGGTGAAAAAGTGTAGAGAGTGAGTGTCATTTTATATTAGAGGAGGAGTTGCATTCTTATAAATACTAAAAAGTATTTACTATTGGTAGGTGTCCATTTCCACATTTTATTCCAAAATTAAAAAATCATGTAGTAGAGGGAAATTACATTTTATCTAAACTAACACCAAACGAATATAAAATAATTTCTATCTCTATGTTCCTTAGTCTTTAAGTTTACTCAATTTTACCCTTTTTGTTTTTACCATACTAACTAGTTTTCTAACCAATGTAATTTATCCTTCTAGACTAAATTAAAGTGATAATTGTTATAAATTTTTACCCACTAATTATAAATATTATATCTAATTTATAAAATAAAAATTTCATGTGTTTTGGAATTTAATTTTAACATAAACACATGTGACATGCATAAACACTACTTTAACACTAACCAATCTAACAAAGATTTTAGTATTTTAGGGTCAATATGTTCATTATAAAAGTTAAATTTGTCCATTAATATACCATATTTTATATTTATTAACACTTAAAAATCACTTGAAATAGGATATTATTTTTAGTAATTTTAAATCATTTCAAGACATATCATTTGTCAAAAAATAGCACTAATATCAATTTTGACATTATTTATTTAATTTGAATTAAAAAACATCAAAAAATGAAGTAATTTAAATATATTAATTTCTCACATGTTTAAAATGATATATTAATCTAAAAAATAATTTATAATAATAAATAATTCATTTTAAATCACTTTTAATATTTTTGTATCATTTATTTTAGTTAATTATTAACTAAATATTTACTACGTTGGTGTTTCTTAAGCATTTTAAGTAACTAATTCATTTATAAAAAATAGATATAAATTATTATAATGATAAAAAATAATTTATAATTAAAAATAATATGTATAACCATACCTAAATGGTTTTTTTCATATCCTAAAGAATTATAGATATTAAAATTAAGGAAGGTTCCTTTATTATCTTTTTCTTTACTTAACTTATTATTTAGGCTTATTTTAGGGAATAGTTTTCCCACTAACTCATAAAATTATATCCTAATGTTATAAGGTTTTAAATATTTCCATAAAATGGGTGTTGGAAAGGTTTAAAGGTCATTTTATACCTTATATTCTATGTTTAACCACTAAGTAAACTTGTGTTTACCTTAATCACTGTAATTAATTTTTACAGTTTTTAGTAATAATTATGTTGAAAAAAAATTGATATTATTAGATAATATAAATTATTATTAATCAAAATGTGGAATCTATTTGACAAAATTAAACACAAATCATAGTTAGAATTTAATTTAAAATTATTCCTATATGCATGATGAGAAAGTTGATTTTTAAAGTGAAAATGTTAAAAGGATTACAATGTTTTTAAATCTAAATTCAATATGTAAAAGATTAAAATGAAATAAATTATATTTATAGATGTATAATTTAACTATTTTAATTTTAAAACCAATTCAAAATATAATTTAACATTACAAATTGTTAAGATGAAAAAGACAGTTTTTGATTAAAATCCAATATTTTTAGTATTCATCAAAAAATGAAACATTTCAGAAAAATACCAAAATTTCACCCTAACATAATTTTTGTATTCTAATTTTTAAAATTAATTATATTTTTTCATATAGATTTTCTAAAAGTGGTAAAAATTAATTTTAAATTTTGTGTGTCAAGCATGATTAAACCATCTTTTAGAAGAAACAAATTCAGAAAACATTCCTTTTCATTAAAATGATTATTAGTTTATTTATAATCAATTGATAACTAATAAAAATATATTTTAATAAGTTATTAAATACTATTTATACCCACCATTCTAGTGTCTAGGATATAACTATCATATTAAATAATAATAGTAATAGTATATTATGGTTCGGTAAAACTTACTCTTGTGTGCAACGCTTTCTATTGAAGAAACTCATTATTGCTTGTATCATAAGATAAAATTAATTTTGTGAAACCTTTATGCTATTGAATATATCTTTGTTCTTTTAAAATATCAAGGTGTTACATCTCCCCCACCTAATAAATTGCATCCTCACAATTTGAACTTTATTTTGGTAATCAATGATTTGAAATTTGAAAATACTTTTCTTTCAATATCCTCCTCCATGATTTGAGGAATTATATTACCATATAAACTAAAAGAATATGAAAATATACTTAATATAAGAGTATAATTTCATCTTTTATCCAATTTACACCATAATTAAATCTTTTTATCCAAATAATGATTATTCAAGATGAATTTTTAATTTCTAAATCACTAAAATAAAATTTTAAAGGACCACGTAGTCCTCAAAAGCATTAAATGATATTCCTCCAATATTTAAAAATTATCCAAAAAAGAAATTTTTATAACATGGTAAGATAATTTTCAAAATTAGTAAACCATTGTATGATATATTAATCTTCAAAATTAATACCCAAAGATCAAACCAAACCATTCCATAAATAATTATCCTTTAAATTATTCAAACATTTCTTAACTACATTCAAAACCCAAAGATTAAAAATATTTATCATATATTCTTCCAAGATTGATAAAACATTATTCCTCAAATAAAATACTATACATTTATGAAATAAATTATTCTTTACTTAAAAATGTCATACTAACTAATACATCACATAGGCCGATGGTAGGCATAAAACCCTTATTGTACTTTTTCCATGGGTTAAAGCCCCAACTCCTTGCCGGATGCGATGGGTTCTAACCCAGAAAATGGGTTGTACATTTTTTTTCTTAAAACATGACAAATAATTAATCTTTAAATTACACTTCATGTTGATCCTAGGGGTTACAAATACCTCAATACCATAAATTATCTCCAAAAATTTCATTAAAACCTCAAAAACTTTTACTACATAATACCCTTAAATGAGTTGTATAAGACTTTTAACTCATGATAAACTTGTGCTGGTATCCATAAATATTAATATAACCTCACATTATAACATATTAATCTCCAAAGTTATCAAAACCGACCATTGATAACAATTATAATAGCCCAGAACCCGCACTCCTGGATTAAGTACTGAAATTGGAAAGTTTACATTTCTGGCTTTGATGCTGATAAGTGGGGTCCATTGTTTCATCCAAACATTACAATATAAAAATAAAAAATTGGATCACTTAAATACTATAGGACCTTTTATGTTTATATTTTTAGATAATTAGGACCAACTCATATCAATATGGATCCGTAAACAACCGGTTCATAAAGATAAACGTTGTCTCCCATGATATCCATATTTTATTATTTCCAATTTGGTCTTAATAATTATTCTTGTGAAGTCCTTTATTGAAATAATTCATTCAATGTCACTCTTTATAACCTGGGTAAAAAGAAACATAAGAATTTTAATCTTAAATTCCTTGTAAGGGTAAACATAAGCATTAACAATTGAATTTAATCAATGAGAATAAGTGTTTATAAGTTTATCATGACATAATCAAATTTCATGAGAAAATCATAAAAGAAATTGTACCCATCAATACTTAGATCTTCCAATATGAAGTCTTTTCAAAGGAAAGAGTCATAAAAATCAATAATAATGATCCATTTTATATCAATATTTATCAAATAAAACATTATAAACATATATAAAGTAATTAAAACACTTTTCGGTAACTCAGAGGATCACATTCATATCCTACTTTAAACCTTTTTTAGATGTATCTCGAGCCCAATTAAATCCATATGAGGAACCCTTCTGTAACTCCCACTTTAATTCCTCTCAAGATAAGGTATATTATCCAATTCATTTGAGAACTATCTGGATTCACCCATTGTATAAGATATAACAGGCTCACTTGGTTCTATTTGGACCACCACATCATTAAAGTTGTAATGGGATCACCTGTTGTTATATGGGCAACCCAATCACATAAGCTATAATGGGATCACCCATCACAGTCTCTACAACCCCATCATCAAATTTGTAATGGGGTCACCTAGTACTATCTGTTCCACCCCATCATTAAATATTTATAAGAAACAAAAAATAACTAAAAATTATATAAAAAATAATTATTCCTTTTATAAATTGATTAACACAGAGAAATTAAATATGTTTCATTTCAATCTTACAGAAACATAGTTAACCCATGGAAAATAAATGGGATCTATAAAAATATTTTTCAAATAATAAAAATCCATTCAGAGCTAGGAATTAGATGGTATCAATACAAAATATCCCTAGTGAAGGATAAGTAACAAAAAGGGTTTTTGATTTCGATGAATTTAAATACCATTAAAAAAATTCCTGAAGAAAATATCCTTTTCGTTTTGAAAATAACTTTTTAAAACATAAAACACGTTGAAAATACATTTCTTTGAAAACAACCTTGGAAAAATATAATTGATGTTTTAAATATCATTTAAAACTATTATTAAAATATAAAAATAATTAAAAATGCTTTCCTTTTCAAATGACCTTAAAAGATCCATTAAAATTAATTTGAAAACATTTTTAGAAAACAATATTTTGAGAGAACACATATTTCTGAATGAGGAGAGAAATTATGTTTCATTTTCTAAAAAAAATTCCCACTTATTATAAGTACCAAAGAGTGGATAAATGGTAGTATTATATAAAAATATATTTAATAACTAGAGTATAATAAAATTAATGAGAATTATAATATTTCAACATTAGGGACTTAATCATACACAATCCTAATAAATGTTGAGATTGTAATAAAAGACTCTTCCCAATTTGTTAAAATTGAATCATAATCCCTATGAAGTAATAATATTAAATTAAACTTATCATATCATGGATATAATTATATTAATTATATAACCCATAAACATAACACTATATAAGTCTTATAAAAGAAGATAGGTGTATAACATAACAAATGTCTCCAAGATGGAAAATTGTGACAAATATACTTTACCACTTTGGTAACTTTGAAAGCATAAAACCCACGAAATATAGATCATAAAATTGATATATAAATCCTTATAAATTTAATTATAATAATCTTACAATACATTCATTTTCATTATATACACCATACAAAAAAAAATATGGTGAATGTGGCATATATCTCAGAGAAATAAATGTGAGACGAGAAAAAACCCTTACCTAAATCTTGATTCATCATGATTGTTCTTTATCTTCCTGAATAATAAAATTATGTTAATTATTTACTTTAATTATAACCATTTAAAAATTTATTATTACTTTTATTTCACTTATAAAAAAGTTATATACAATTACTTAATTGATTAAGATTATATCAGATGGTTTGACCATATTCGGTTTGTGTGTCAAAAACAACTTAGGTGAGTTAACTATGGTCAAAGTGGTAATTATTTAAACATATAATGAATAATAATAATTTCATGATTATTATATTTATAATTCAATTATAATTTTAAAATAATCTATTAAAAATGATTATGAAAAATTAATTAATATTATGATCAAGGAGACGATAGGTCGTACCTATGCATGAGTAACGTTTCTATTTTTCAATGATCATTATAAAACAAAGGTGAGTAATATTTTACCTATAAATAATAGTAATTATATCATAAATACCTTATCATTTTATTATATATACTTATATATATCATTCTCATGATGTAAAAGGAATCGCATCACATCAAGGAGGCGGTAGTACACACGTCCATGAACAATGTAATCACTTTTCTAATGTGTGAAAAGGTAATAAAGAAAATGATATATTATTTTTATAGAAGGATAATTATGTCATGAATATCATAATTATTTCATTTTTATCATATATATTTATTATCTTTATCCTTATTACCTTCCATGTAACATGTTATTTAAAAACTCTTTACATCGATTCATGAGGCGGTAGTCTATCGTACACACGAGAAACATTATCGTATACCCAAAGGTATTCAATGTAAAATGGTTATATATTATACAATCAATATGGGTATATAATTATGTTATAAATATCATAAATAAACTTTATGTCCATCATTATTCCCATCCTTGAGAGGTGGTAATTAGAAAAATGAATGACATAAGTTCACGAGGCGGTAGTCCGTAGTACAAACGAATGATGATTTTGTAACGCTTTTGATGGATGTGTGTGTAGGTATTAGTAGTAACCTTAAAATAATAATTTATAAGTATATTTAGGATAATTATTTTTTTATATAATAATTTTTTAAGAATAATTTAAGGTTTTGGATAAAAAATAAAACAAAAACACTTGTTGATAAACGTTACATATTCATCAGGTAATCCCTTTTGGTTTTCATCAAAGGTATTAATTGGATGGATTTACACCAAAATTAAGGATTATAGTATTATTTTGTTGAATTTTATAAGTAATTTGGTTTTTTATTGGCCAATAAAATTTGTTTTTAAGGTTTTAATAAGTGGGGAGAGTGAGTTCCCTTTTATAATGCACGAGGAGTGGTATTCTTGTAAATACTCAAAAGTATTCACTACCGTGAGGTCTCCCAAACATCTTATGCCTAGAAAATTAAAAAATAAATTATTATAGAGGAATTATGGTTGATAAAAACTTACACGACGCAAAAATAAATTTAATATCATTTTTTTATTAGTCATTAAATTTACTCAATTTTACCCTTTTTATTTTTACCACAGTAACCAGTTTTCTAACCTATGTGATTTACCTTTTAAGATTAAATTAAAGTGATAATTATTATAAAATTTATTACCACTAATTAAAAATACTATTATTAATTTATAAAATAATAATCTCATGTTTGTTGTAAAATAAGTTTAAAAAATGCATATAACATGAAGAAACACTACTTTAACCTTAGTGCACTAATAAAGTTTTTCTAGTTATGAGACAATATTATCATTATAAAAGATCATTTTTTTCTTGAATGGAACATATTTTATATTTATTAACATTTAAAAATAACTTGTAAGAGGATAGTTTTTTAGTAATTTTAAATCATTTAATAAAATACCATTTATTATAAAATAGCCTAAATGTCAACTTTGAAGTTTTTTATTTAATTTTAATTTAAAAACATCAAGAAAATAATGTAATTTAAAACTATAAATTTATAACATATTTAAAATGTTTTATTAATCTAAAAGTATAATGTAATACTGTAATTCATTCAATTTACTTCAATTTTAATATTTTTTGTGTCATTTATTTTTCTTAATTATTAACTAAATAATTAATGAATTGGTGTTTCTTAAGAATTTTAATCAGCTAATTTATTTATAAAAATTAAATAAAAATTATTATGATGATAAATAATCATTTATAATTCAAAATAATATTTATAATTGAACCAACATGGTTTTTCCTCTATGTCAAAGCATTACATATATTAAAATAAATGAGGGTTCCTTTTTTTTCTTTTTCTTTACTTAACTTATTATATAAGTCACTTTCATAAAATATGTTTCCCAATAACTCATAAAAATTGATCCTAAGGTGATAAATATTTAAATATGGTCATTAAATAGTTTTTATAAAATTATTTAGGTCATTTTATACCTTATATTTTAAGTTTAACCACTAAGTAAACTCGTTTTTACCTTAATCGCTATAATTAATTGTGACTATTTTCACTAATAGTTATGTTGAAAAAATAATTTGACCTTATTAGATAATATAAATTATGAATATTCTAAATATGTGATCCATTTTTCCAAATTAAACTCACAAAATTTTCAGAATTTATTATAAAAGTAATCGAGAAGATGTAACCAAAAAGCGGGTTTTTAAATTCAAAATGTCAAAATGTTTAAAATGTTTTTATATCGAAATTAAATATGAGAAATATTAAAATTACCTAAATTATATTAATATATTTATAATTTAACTAATATGAATTTAAAAAAAATAAAAATATAATTTAATATTACCTAATATATAGATGAAAATGCATTTTCTGATTAAAATCCAATATTTTCACTATTTATCAAAAAATGAAACATTTCAAACAAATACCAAAAAATTACACTAAAAAAATTTTATAATTCGAATTTCAAAAATTAATTTTATTTTTTCATGTAAATTCTCTAAAAGTGGTAAAAAATAATTTAAAATTATGTTTGTCGAGCACAATTGAACCGCCTTTTAGAAGAAACAAAAACAGTTTTTCATAAAATATTCCTTTTATTTCAAATGATTCTTATTCTTTTATAGTCAATAGATACATAAAAATGTGTAAACTATATATTTTTAAAAGTTATTTAATCTTATTCATACCCTTCATTCCATCATCTAGGTGATAACTATCATATTAAATAATAATATTAATAGTATATTATTCTTCGGGAAAACTTGCTCTTGCATGTAACGTAAGATATTAAATAAAATCATTGTTGCATGTATCGTAATACAAAATCAGTGTTGTGAACCCTTTATCATATCAAATATAATTTAATTATTTTAAAATATCAGGGAGTTATAGTTTTTTTATTATATTACTCCGACTAACATACATGTACCATAATTGGGGAATAGGCTTGTGGAATGTCCTATGTGGGTTATGCCTAGTGGTTGGGGAATGCTCTAGGGTGTTTTTTAATGAACTATTTTGTGATTTTGTATTCCTGGTATCTATTTATGTTTTGAAATTTTAGGTCATTGATGGTATTTTGAGCATCTATTGGCATTCCAGATAATGTTTCTATATTGACATGCCAGGGTGAAACCTTAAAATTAGAAGCATGACACTCCCAAAGAATGGAATATTACTTATATTCCACCATATATTTAGGTAGGGTAGTATAATTATTCCCTAGATATAATTATTAGGGTTCTAATGGAATTTCCACTTTAGCCAAGCATGTTTCACATCATATTGATGGGTGGTGGAGGTGCCCAATGGGGAGGGTCATCTATAGTGGATTTATCCTAGGGAATCAAGCTAAAAAACTCTCCTATGTCCTTTGTATGGGTGGTCCCTATCATGTGTAATATTTTATTGAGATCAATTAGAGGATATTTGATCTGGTGGAGACATTGGTTGACCACTGATAGAAGTTGGAAACATTTATGTTATATGGACCTATAAGGAGGTGGTGGGGTGTGATGATCCAAGATTGGAAACATAATAATCTGATGAGTTAATCCATAAAGGACCTCTTATATGAAAAATTATTCCTAATAATTTGAGTTTACGAAGATATTAGGAGTTTATGGAAGTTCAATAAGGGATAAATTCAATGGCTAAGTATGAGAGTCTTTTTGGGGAGTTAATTATTTCAGCTCTATTTTTTACTATTAATAAGGCTTATAAGGATAGAATGTTTGAAATTTGGATTCATCTATAGTTTAGGTGTTGGTATTATAAGTTTGATCTAAACTTGTATTTGATAAAAAAAATTAATGTTATCTTTTTATAAGGGATTGGATGAGGACATTATAGTGGGGTTTCATCCTTCTTTATGTTGTAGTTTTTTGAGTTGTATGATAGCTCCGTCTACCAGTATAATGAGGGGATTTAGTGAGATGATTTAGATAAGTGAGAGAATATCAATATAAGGTATGGGTTTATGTATTCTATTTTATTATAGGCCCATATTTTTTGATATCATTATAAGAAATTGGGGCATAAACAGAGTTTGTGCAACAATTTATGGATGGACCGCAATTTTTATGGCAAGAAAGGGTATCACCAGTGTATTTGTTCATCATATTCTTAGTATGGGGTGTTAAAAGGTTTAGGAAAAATACAATAATTGAGGCCCATAGCAGGATTACCTCAGGAAGATAGGTCGACTTCAACAAGTAGATCTTACCAGGGACCATCCTAGGGATATTAGTAGTGATAATAATATAATTTATTGGTTTTAGTCTCTCTATTGATCTGGGTATCATGAGGGAAGGGCCATAGATCCAAGTGTCTTAGGTTGTATGTGATGTATCAGGTTCTTGTTTATGAAGGAGAGGGACTATCAATAAATATAGGTATGGTTTCTTGTCCCTTTTATACTTTCAGTTTCATTGTTTGACAAAGGGGATTCTCGATCCATTATTTATAATTTATTTATTTCTTGTCTGGGATAGTAGGAAGTGTTTTCCTCAATTTAGTTATTTCTAGATATAATTCTTAGTGAAATTATAGATCATGTAGGGAATTTTGTTTCATGTTTCACAGCGGTTGTGTTATAATGGCTATGATGAAGCTACAGGAGGGGGTGAATTGTGTCCTTTTAAAAATCCTGACAAAATTAAAATTACCCTCTTGAAATGAATAGATCCTTCCTTATCTATTAAAGTCCAGAAATTAGTGAAAATAAATAAAGGAAAATAACATAAAGATGTATAGTGGTTCAGGGCATAGAAATCCCCTAATCCACTCCACCAATTCTAAACTCCATGAGCTTGGTTGTTTTCACTAGTAAATCCTTTTATTGAGAGACCTTTATAACTAAGTACATGTATTTTGAACCTTACAATACTTTTATGGGACCTTTTGGTTTTTTTACAGGGAATAAAAAATCTACATCTTAGTCTGAGAAGTTGAAACTCCACCATGACTGAGCCCGAGAAGTTGATACTTCAAAGAAAATAGATGAGATGAAGTTTTTTGTGAAATATGTTTAGCTCATTATTTTAGAAGAAACTGACAGAGGTAGATGATCTTCAAAAATGCACAGTAGTAGTAATATAATCTTTAATGTCGAGCAGGATTCTTCTTCTTTAAGCAGTAATAAAATATATTAGATAATTTTTCTCAAGCTTCCTTCTTATTTACACTATAATAAAATAAGGATTTAAAAAAAATATTTCTCTCTTCTTTATAATAATGAGAAGTTGAATATTTTAGCACTTTATTTTCTTCAGAGTTATCAAATCTCCTATATTCTTTGTATATTTTCTTTTCTTGATATATATATATATATATCTATAATTAATGTAGGAATTCTTCATCCTTCAGATACCCAAAATAAATAAAACCAACAGCCTTCATAAATATCCTAAGAATAGTGTAGCACCGTTGGATTATTTCTATAGAATAAATCTATAATAAAATCATTTAATATAAGTTGAATAAATCTTATGATAAAATCTACAGAATAATAGCAGCATTTAATGATTTAAAACTCCATTTTAAATCCATTCAAACCTATTAAAACTTTTTCAAAACAGTTCCACAAAATTAGAATCATAATCTGAATGTAAATTCGAATATTTGAATTTTAATAACCATGTGCCCTCTAATTTTTTTTTGGAAAAATGATGTAAGAAAAACTATTCATTTTTCTCTATATATACTGGACCAAAATCTTTGAAATTCCTTCGACTATAATCCTTTGGATTTATTAGAATATATCCAACTGATAAATAGTTAAAATAATTCTAGGTAAGAATATTGTATATCGAAATACCATGAAGCATATAAAATAAAGTACAATAGGATACTTAAACTTCATGCTTCAATTTTAGTATATTTAATCTCTTAAATATTTATTCCATCCAAAATTTTAGTAGAAATATGATTTTATCCATGTAAAACCCATCTCCAGTTAGAGATATCAATTTATATGGAAATAATATTCACCAGGATAACTCCAATGTCGCAGCAAGGGTATTCCTTAGATTGATCGTGCTCCTGTAACATACCCAAGTATTTTTATTATGTGATAAAACATGCAGAAAATAGATTGATAAATCACATAAATTTTACATAAAAATCAACATCCAGTATGCAGGTTCATATCATATCATATTTCATCACTTTCATCCTCTGGTTTCATGCGATGTTCATGCATCATACCATGGACATCTTCTATATATTATGATGCATGACTTCCATACTTGTATAGAACTTTTATTTTATATTTATTTTTAGTTTATAAAAATAAATAATCTTAGAAAATGCATTTATAGTAGCAGTGTATGTGTATACCATCTTCAGTAGATCACGACGCATTTTTTTCATCATGAAGATCGATGTGCAGCACCATGCCTGATGAAACAACAGTCCCTCATTTTTGAAACATATAACAGATCATTACTTTTGTAGTTGTTTTATCCACATTAAGAGAACTTCTTTATTATATATAAGGTTTATTATCAACAAAAATTTACATTTAACACTCTAAAAACTCAGCATGGAGTAGGTCACATTTTTATATTTTTGTTGTAGAGTATGCAGTGAGTTTAATCTCTTTGGATGTAGTGTTTCAACTTGTAAATAAATGCATAGCAGGATGAGTTTGATTTTTTCAGAAAAAAAAACACAAGGAAGTAGCTACAATGTAGGGTAAATTCTCATCGAAACGTATGGTTCATGTAAGTAGTATTCATAAAATTAGGGTTCATAAAATTAGGGTTCATTTCAAATGTATGGTTCATGAACCATGATTTTGTATCAAAAGTAGGGTTGATGGAAAGTATCACATGGTTTGTAGAATCCATAGTAGGGTATATGAACCATACATTTTTATTAAAATTATAGTTTCACTGTTCTGAATGTAGATTTTCACTATTCTGAAAGTAGCGTTGCACTATTCTAAAAGTATGGTTCAACTAAACCTTCGGAAAAACTAGACATCTTATATTTAGAGACTTAAATGATTTTTTAGAGGACATTAACATCATATTAATCCTTAATCTAAGCATAATTATATTTATGAAATATTAAAATATTTCTAACATATCAATAATAGAATCAGTTGAACTTCTACAGCTCCCGATATCCTTGAAAAATAGAATAATAACATTCTGGAAAATGGAAGTTCTGAAAAATCATTGCATAAATTCAAACAACTTATTCACCATCCAAAAAATTTTTTTTGACTTCAATGAAAACGGATGAAATCGAGATAATATTCTTGTATTTCTATTGATCTACGTTTCAATTTATTCTGATATCTTTATAAATTTTAGTAAATCAAATACTGTATCTTTTCAAATCTGTTCACTCTAGATTTATGAAACTGCTACAAAAAATTGGCGATTTTTAGAGGACAAACACAACCTTTTCAGAATTCCTCATAAACTACTTAAGTTTTATATAAATATCTTATATATCCAATATTATATGGAGAACGTGAATCCGTTCACTTTATTGTGATATATCATCAAAATTCATAGGTAAATTTATCTAAAAACCGCAATGTCACTTGCATGGCTTATAACGCCTTCAGTGAATTTTTGCACCATTGAAACAAATGAATTGGATTTCAACATTAATAGATGAATTAGAGATAATATTTTCTTTCCAATGGAACAAACTTTGTAAGAATCCAATCACTATTTATTCAAATATAAAATAAATATTTTGACATACTAAATATAAAACACTTAACAAATTTATTAAAAAACAAAGAATGATGGGTTTAATTAATTATCAAACCCAAACTAAGATGATAATGGCAAGGAGCCACAGAACATTCTCCCCCTTTTTGATAATTACAAAATACTAACTCTTTACCAAATTTTTCTCACCCTTTTTTGTACGGATCAAAACAATGAGTTCTTGAGTATATTAAATTATACAAAATGTTTACCCCTTTTATAAATAATGGGAATTAGAAATTTAAGTGGCAGTATCAAAATTATTTAAAATTTGAAATAAATAATTTTCTTCTCCCTTTTTTTAAATATCAAAAAGGTGAGTTATTTGGAATGATATGAAAAATATGTTTCTAATACATGCAAAAATATAAACCACCCTAAATTCATGATTCCTTCAAAAAGAAAAAATAATATAATCACAAATCCATGAAAACATATAAAATAATACTCAATGGATAATAAGGGTTTTAAATTAATATATTAATCCATTTAATTCATTCCATAATAATAAAACATTTAAACACTTTCTAAATATTTAAAATAACTCCCCTTAAGACAAAATATAATTGTGAAATATATTCAAGTAATTAAATAAAATATTTTTTTAAAAATATGTAAATGAAAGGATTTTCAAAAAAATTTAAAATAAAGGATTTCAAAATGACTTTTTTCATATGTTATACATGGCCAAAAAATAATAATATAATCATTAAACATTGTATTACATAAAATAATATATTAATTTTGAATATGAAATTATTTTTAATATTAATAAATTAAAACACATGCTTACTCACAATATAAATTTTATTAAGTTAATACATGTCAATATAATATTTTAAAGATCATTCTTGATGTTAAAAAATTAATTCAAATATTTAATTTACCACATAAACTTATTGAATGAGAAAGATATTAACATTTAAATCATAAGGATAATTTAATGTAGAGGGATAAAAGGTAAAATGTTTAAAAACTATTTCTCCCCTATATAAAACATTTAGTGCATTTGAAGTAGATATTAAAATGTAAAATAAAATAATTACCGAATCTTAAAAGTTACAACTCTATGAAAATTTTCAAATAATGAATGACTTTAGATATGTTCATCCTATAAAAAATAAAATAAATATTCATTTTTCTTTTAATAAACCACTTGATGATATAAGGATTATGTTCAGTTGTGAAAATCTAAATAATATCAAATACAAGTGTCTTTTGGCACCCATATGCTTTTGGGTTTGGTGGTGTTAGAAACTAAAGATTTAGGTAACCAAATATATTTATTTTGATCAAAAAAATTATAATTAAAGATAGATAATGATTTTTACTAATTAACATTCTTATCACTACAAATTTTAGGATTTCTAAAAGAGTAGTCATTAGAAAAAGGATCTGTAATACCACAATAGACACATTCAACATTAGACATGATTTTTTTTTTCAAACCATGAAAAAAATATTTATTGTATTATTTTTGATTTTATCCATTACTTCCAATACCATGTTTTCCATTTTATTTTTATTTTTACCAATAATTTGATTCAAATAATTATCTCCCTTAATAAGCATACTAGAATCTTGCTTTAAATTATCAAATCCATCCAATAATTCTTTAATTTTTGTTTCATATAGATCACAATAAATTTTGGAAGAATTTTAACTTAAATATTCAATTTTCTTTGAAAAAAATTTAATTATCAATTGAAATAGCATCATAATATTTTCTATGTTTTCAATTTTCTTTCTTTAAGGATTCGAATTTTTCTTGAATCATAAAACAATATTTATCATGTTCGTCAAGAGAAAAATTTTATAAATCATAATTTTCAGAGTAAGATTATTGTACCACATCAGTGTGATCCATAAGACTTATATTTACCTTTTTATTTTCTTGCTCATCTTCATATTTGGTAGTAGATTCACTTATTGAATATATATGACTATAATGAGAAAATTCATCCATTTAAACATTGAGTTCATCATGTTCCTTTTTTATAGAAATAATATTTTCAATTTATACTTGCATCTCAACTTCACATATCTCAATCAATTGATTTAATGCCTGATTTGTTTGTCAAATTGGAGTTCCCATGTTATCAACATCATTGTTAACTTCTGTCAATTTATCAGTTCCTTCATAAGAAATTGTGATTGTCTACCACATCTCATAGGTAGTAGCTATAACGACCCATACATTACATACATTGTTAATACTTCAAAATTGAAGCACACTTATTACAACATATGACAAAACCACAAAGGACCGTATAGGTATAGTGTCTTTAGAAACTGGGAAACATAAACAACTGGTTCATAAATCTTATACAGTGTCTCCCTTTTACTTCATCATATCTAAGGTCCCTTTTAGCATATTCTACTTAATATCCATCTTCCTGACCTGGGGAAAATAAAACATAAAAGGGTGAGCTCAAATGCTCAGCAAGGGCAAATAAAGGAAATAAAAATCATATCATGTCTTTTTGAAAATCAAAACCTGCAAAAGAGATCATAATATCTTATCATGGAATAAATCATAAAAGTGAAAATGAGATCCCCATAATCATAACATAAAACTTGAAACTTTTTGGCATGCACACATAATCATGGAAAATCATTTCTTGTTAGTCATGACTCATTGCCAAGACTATCTTAGTGGACAAAGTCCCTTTCTGAACCGAGTTCACTCCTCGTTTCAGTCCTGTATCACTGAACCGAAATAACCTTCCGTTCCAGCCATGTCTATCTCATGAGATATAAAATCTTTACCCAATGCATTGGAGGGAGATATAGGTCCCACCCATCTTATAATGAATCCTTTCTTATGTGTGCCACATAATCATAAAACATACATCATCGCATAACACATGTAACAAAAATGGGATTCTTGAAACATCATGACCTCATAAATTAATTCATATAAGATAAAGGAATTCATAAAAATAATTCCATCACAACATGATAAAATCAATGTAATAATAGGGATAAAAACAGAACCCTTTATTATCTTAGATGGAAAATAATTTTGATAAAACACTTGAACTCCATTCTTGAGGAAAATATCCTTTCTTCTTCAAAGACATTTTTCCTTTCATAACATGTCATATAACATTAAAATAAAAGAAGTTGATTAAAAATAAACTTGAAAACTTGTAAAGGAAGCTTCTTGGAAATAATGTTTTAAAAATCCATTCAAGCCGTATAAGTTAAAAAAACATTCTTCTAACTTTTGTCGGAAAAGTCAAAAAGTACCTCGTACGAAAAACGACAAAAGATTCCTTTCATATCTTTTACAAAAAACTTACCGAAGGGTAAAATTGGATATAAACTATTGTAGAAGGAAGGAAATAATATTACATATCGAGGGAACATGGATGTGGATGATAAAATACACCCCAGTAATTACCAAAGTAAAAACAATCTCCGATAAAAGTGAGATTGTGATATTTTCCCTTACCTTAGGTCCGATTAGCTTTGTACGTGTCCGAAGCTCCTGTATAATGGTTTAAATAATGGTATTTACTTATTCCAGAATCATACATATTTATATGATATCATATATGGTCATATTATTAGCTTATTGTTAGTAATATTTCATTGTTACTTGTTACTCGGGTCTTTATAACTTTTTGTTCTTATGCGTGTTTTGTCGAATAAATTCTTATTCTTATCTTTAGGTTATAGATAATTCATTTCCATAATGGTATTAGTGTAGTATATACCATATTCATTCATTCAATTCATTTATATAATCATTATGAAATGAAGATCATGTAGAACGAGTCGCATCACATCGTGGAGACGGTATTCCGTACGTACGCACGAGTGATGATATCGTTCCTATGATCGTGGAATTGTATTGGAGTATATATATATTATTTCAGTATCAATATTACTTCATAATAATCATATTTAGTTACTCATTACACCATTATACCCATCCTTGTAAGGTGATGGTGGAAAATAGATTACACCACGGCGTGGAGACGGTATTCCGTACGTACGCACGCGCGGTGATTTCATTTTTCCGTAGGATGTATAGAAGGTTAATTAGGGTTGTTTCATATTTATAATAACATATCAGTATGTAAGTAATACTGATGTTATTACTTTATCATGAAACAACTAAAGAAGAAGAAGTTGAAGAAGAAAGAAATTGAAAAGATCGGTAATGGATATTACCTCTTCTTTGGAATGCCTCTTTGAATCCTCCACTTAAGGAACTACGATTGGTCTTTGGAGAATACCAGGACCTCTAGGATTATTCTAGGGAAGTGGAGAGGAGAAAATGGCAGGGGTTGGCCAAGCTTGAGTGCTCAATTTGGTGTGAGGAGGAGGGGGAGGAGGTGCCCTTTTATAAGGGAGGAGAGGGGCACCTTAGGAATATCTCAAAATATTATTTTATATTAAAGTCAAAATCGGTTTATAATGGTTCCAAAGGGTCTTATTTCGAAGATAAAGTGGATAAGGGTCGAAATCCTATCAACCAATAGGATTTAGACAAGTTTAGGGTATTATTTTAACCTTATCAATTAGATTTAACTCTAAGTTAATTATTTTAACTTTTACCGTGTCTTTTTGTTTTCTTTCACTATATGGTTAATACACTTACTATAACATGCCAAACGAACCCCAAATTGTTTATTATTAATATATATCCTTATCTAAGTCATTTGGCCGAACCTTAGATTTTTAGGAATAAAATAACAATTAATAATATAATATTTGATTTAAAAATTATTTTGTGTCAATTTTGACACTATTTGATATATGATTTGTTTGAAAGTCATAACAGAATTATATGTTCGAACCAAGTTGATTAAATCAACACTAATATATCATAGTAACCTAGAAAATTAGTGGAATTCATAAAAAGTCTTAAATTACATTTATTTTGGTATTTATATTATCAATTATGTCAATATTTCATTAATAAGATAATTACTGCATCATCTTTGTGTCATAAATAAATTATATTATTTGATGTCTAAAAATTACAAATAAAATACCATCATGTAGGAAATCTTTTTAGATTTCTAATGAATATTTAAAATCGAATTTATCTTATGTATAACCCCATATTAAAAATGATTTACTTATTAAACTTTGATTTTAACTATTTCAACCCTTCTTTAAATAAATTAATAATAAATGTCCTAATCTAATCCAAGTGGGCCTAAAAGGTCATATTTTATTCCTAAGTTTGTTTTTGGTCGAATTACACTTGTCCAATAGAATTAGGACATGTGTTAAGGTAATATTAATATCATATTTACCCTTAGTTACCCTATTTACTATTAACCGCGGTAAAAATCGTAAAAAGTTACTATTCACCAAAAAATTATTTTCATCTCATTGAACCACATTTTAGTCCTTGATATTAACCGTGTCTCTCGGATTTTCGAAATTCCATTCACAGAAGCGGTAAAATTAAGTTTTATGCAAAATTCTATTTTTTAACCTACCACTTAGTGGTTTCACTATTCATCAAAAATTGAATGTTTTCAGAAAAATACCAAAATTTCACCCTTGGCTAATTTCGATATTCTGAGTCCAAAAATGAAGTCCATTTTGAAAAATAAAATTTATAAAATTTTAAAAAGTGGTTATTACTATTCATAACGGCTAGTTTTAATAGCATATTGTTGTTTAGTGAAACTCGGTATTGCGTACAACGCAAGCTATCGAGGAAGGTCGCGATTGCGTGTAAAGCAAGTCAAGCAAGTGTTGTGTAGAAAAAGATTCCTTTGATAATTTATATAACATAAAAGTCTCGGGTGTTACATTCTACCCCCCTTAAAAAGAATTTCGCCCTCGAAATTCGTCACTTTGTAACAAACAGATGAGGATACTTCTCCCTCATCATATCCTCAAGCTCCCATGTAGCTTCTTAAAGTTGGTGGTTCCTCCATAAAACTTTCACCAAGCGAGTGGTCTTGTTTCGTAGGACTTTTTCGCTACGATCCAGAATCTCTATCGACTGTTCTTCATAAGAAAGATCTTGCTCCAGCGGTACAACTTCTGAGCTGAGTACATGTGAAGGATCTGGTATGTACTTTCTCAGGAGAGATACATGGAACACATCGTGAACTTGAGAGAGATTCGGTGGAAGCGCCAATCGGTAAGCTACCTTCCCAACACGATCCAGTATTTCGAAAGGACCGATATATCTAGGGCTCAACTTCCCCTTCTTTCCAAATCTCATAACCCTCTTCCAGGGAGATATTCGTAAGAACACTTTATCACCCACTTCAAACTCTAGGTCTTTTCTTCGGTTGTCGGCATAGCTTTTCTGTCGACTCTGAGCTGCTCTTATGTGTTGTTGAATAGATCTGACCTTTTCTGCCATTTCATCAACGAGATCAGGTCCTAATAGCTTTCTTTCCCCAACTTCATCCCAGCAAGTTGGAGTCCTGCATTTCTTTCCATAGAGAGCTTCATAATGAGCCATCTGAATACTGGAGTGAAAGCTATTATTATAAGAAAATTCCACCAAAGGTAGGTGTTGATCCCAACCTCCTTTGAAATCCATAGAGCAAGCTCTCAACATATCTTCTAGGGTTTGAATTGTTCTCTCAGATTGACCATCTGTTTGGGGATGATAAGAAGTGCTGAAACTCAACTCTGTATCCAGAGTATGCTGAAGACTTCGCCAGAACTTCGAGGTAAATCTCGGATCCCAATCAGATATAATAGAAAGTGGTACTCCATGTATTCTTACCACTTCCTTTACATATATCCTGGCAAGCTGATCTAGAGAGAAATCCTCTCTAATAGGAATGAAGTGTGCAGACTTTGTAAGACGATCAACTATGACCCAAATAGCATTATTGCCTTTGGATGTTTTAGGAAGTCCTGTGACAAAGTCCATAGTGATGTTTTCCCATTTCCATTCGGGTATGGGTAATGGTTGTAACATCCCCTTAGACTTCTGTCTCTCAGCTTTAACTTGTTGACAAACCAAGCATCGAGAGACAAATTCAGCAACATCCCTTTTCATGCCATCCCACCATAAGTACTCTTTCAGGTCCCTATACATCTTCGTGCTTCCAGGATGAATAGAGAATGAAGAACTATGAGCCTCATCCAGCAGCTCCTTCTTTAATTCGGGGATGGGAGGAACACAAACCCGATTCCTGAACTTTATTATCCCATCACAATCAAGGTTGAATTCAGGAACATTTCTCACCTTCTTTTGTAACTCGACATCTTCTTTATGTGCCTCTTTAATCTTCAC
The DNA here is from genome assembly GCA_963277665.1 of Viscum album. NCBI lineage: Eukaryota > Viridiplantae > Streptophyta > Magnoliopsida > Santalales > Viscaceae > Viscum > Viscum album. The sequence goes on along the minus strand of OY728135.1, from coordinate 226,893,780 downwards.
ATGTATAGATGGTTGAACATTCATTTGAGAAAGATAAGATTTTTCCCCTTCCATTATAATTCCAAGATCCATCCTTTGTAAATCCATAAATATTGGATCTTTTGTGATCCTCATCATGGATAAACTAGCATGGTCTTGTCGACTTAATGCATCTGCCACCTTGTTTGCTTTCCCAGGGTGGTAATGGATTGAGCAGTCATAATCCTTAATCAGCTCCAACCATCTTCTTTGACGCATATTCAACTCCTTTTGTGTGAAAATATACTTTAAACTTTTATGATCAGTATAAATATCACACCTTTCACCATAAAGGTAATGCCTCCAAATCTTTAATGCAAAGATTACCGCAGCCAACTCCAAATCATGTGTTGGGTAATTTTGCTCATGGATTTTCAACTGTCGTGAGGCATAAGCTATCACCATATCATTTTGCATAAGAACACACCCCAATCCCTTCTTGGATGCATCACTGTAGATCACAAACCTTTCTCCACTACAAGGCAGTGTGAGCACAGGTGCACTGGATAACCTTCTTTTCAACTCCTTGAAATTCTCTTCACATTCCTCTGTCCAGACAAACTTAACTCCTTTCCGAGTCAACTTGGTGAGTGGATTAGATAATCGTGAAAAATATTTTACAAAACGTCGATAATATCCAGCCAAACCAAGAAAACTTCGGATCTCAGTTACTGTGGTTGGTCTCGGCCATCTTTCGATAACCTCTGTTTTGCTGGATCCACAGATATCCCCTCTTTTGAGATTATATGACCCAAAAATGCAACTTTTTGAAGCCAAAATTCACACTTGGTAAATTTGGCATAAAGCTTCTCCTTTCTCAGGGTCTTCAATATAATTCTCAAGTGATCTTCATGCTCTTCCTTGCTCTTTGAATAGACAAGAATATCGTCTATAAAGACTACCACAAATTGATCAAGATAGTCTCTAAAGACTCTATTCATTAGATCCATGAAGATAGCAGGGGCATTAGTAAGACCAAATAGCATCACTATAAATTCATAGTGTCCATACCTTGTACGGAAAGCCGTCTTTGGTATATCCTCCCTTTTGACCCTTAATTGATGATACCCTGAATGAAGATCAATCTTGGAAAAGTATTGAGCTCCGCGTAGTTGGTCAAATAAGTCATCAATGCGTGGGAGAGGATATTTGTTCTTGATAGTGATCTTGTTAAGTTATCGATAATCAATGCAGAGTCTCATTGATCCATCTTTCTTCTTAACAAATAGAACAGGTGCTCCCCAAGGTGACGCACTAGGGCATATGAATCCCTTATCAAGATTCTCTTGGAGTTGCTTCTTCAATTCCTGCAACTCAATTGGGGCCATTCTATAAGGTGTCTTTGAAATAGGCAAAGCACCCGGTACGAGTTCTATTGAAAACTCAACTTCACGATTTGGTGGAAGACCTGGTAATTCCTCTGGAAAGACATCATCAAACTCCCATACAATGGGCATATTCTTAATCGTAAGTTTCTCACCAACCATTTGAGATAAATAACCTTCATTTAGTGGAATCAATACCCATAAGATGGAAGAAATTTCCACTGGAAGGTTATGTTCATTCTTGCATTGGTATACGATCGTAGATTGATCTGGAATATGAAATGTGACTTCCCTTCTTTGGCAATTGATATGAGCTCCATGTAGAGAAAGTCAATCCATGCCAAGAATCACATCAAATTCCACTAAAGGAAGGATCACAAGATTTGTAGGAAGCACTTTCCCACAAACTTCGATCGGAGAAGAATTATAAACTTTTGATGCGATTGATGTGCCATTAGGTGTTGTCACGGCTAACTCAACATCTAATTGTTGAGGTAATACGGTGATACCCTTAGAAAAGTCTTCAGAAATAAAAGAGTGGGTGGATCCAGAATCAAATAAAACATTTGCTACTTTAGAGTGGATGGTAAGTGTACCTTTCACCACATCGTTATCGTACTCCACATCGCTGATAGAAATTGCATGTGACTTTCCTTTGTCTTTAGCCTTAAGATTTTGTTGACGTCGACCATCATCATCAACCCTTGGATTTGGGCATTGATTGGAATAATGCCCCATCTCCTTGCACTTGAAACATTGAAGTGTAGTAGGTTCATTCTGTGTATCCCTTCCTTTGTTTGCATCATTAGACATCTTCTTCCCATTATCACGGCATTCAAATGCCCGATGACCTTCCTTTCCACATTTAAAACATTTACTTGTCCCTTTAAGACAACTCCCTCCATGTTTCTTTCCACACTTTGAGCATAAGGGAAAGTTCATCTTCTTTTTAGTGTGCTCTTTAGAGTTTCCTTTGAATTCCATCTTCCTCTTCTTATCAAACCCATGTGACTGATGGGTTACTCCAATCTCCATCTCGACTTTGAGAGCACATCGAACGATTTCCTCGTAGCTATTGAAGTCCCTTATGGCTAACGCCCTTCGAAGACTTGGTTTTAAGCCACTAAAGAATCGATCGATCTTACTCTCAGGTTGGATAATAATACCAGAAGCGTACCTTGCAAGTCTTGTAAAATTTGCTTCATAGGTACCAACAGATTCATCATCCCTTTGCTTCAGTTCAAGAAACTCTTTCTCCATCTTTGTTCGGAGAATACGAGGGAAGTACTTATTGAAAAATAAGTTCTTGAACTCGTCCCATTCCATAGACTCAATTTCATCCCTTTGCCTCGTATTCTTAACAAGATTCCACCATTGATCAGCATCTCCTTCCAAACGATACACTGCTAGGATGACTTTATCATGTTCAAAACATTGAAGAACTGAAAATATCTTTTCAGTAGTACTAATCCATTGTTCAGCAACTAATGGATCAGTAGACCCACTGAAAGAAGGTGGACGCTGCCTCATGAAGGATTCAACAGAATGTTGCTCCTTCCTTTGCTCGTTTGGAAGTCCTGCATGATTCATAGCTTGAGAAAGTTGTGTGAGCATGGCTTCAAGATTTTTCATTCCAGCTCCCATATCGTTTGGTTGCTCAGGGGGACAATCATTGCATTGCCCATCGCATTCCGCATTAACACGGTTCCTTCGGGTTCCAGCAATTGAATAAAACCAAGAAGAATAGTGTGAGCAACACTAATTATAATAGGAAAACCACATAATTCAAGAATAAAATTTTCATGCTTAAGGTCTTATCCTAGGTTATTCAAGGACATTTCTAAAACACTAAGATTGTGTTCTATGCTTAGACTTATCCTTAGGGTTCTTACTAAGGCTTTCACATCCTAGTTTCCAAAGGCTGACTATACCTTTCCTCTGATACCAACTATAATGACCCATACATTACATACATTGTTAATACTTCAAAATTGAAGCACACTTATTACAACATATGAAAAAACCACAAAGGACCGTATAGGTATAGTGTCTTTAGAAACTGGGAAACATAAACAACTGGTTCATAAATCTTCTATAGTGTCTCCCTTTTATTTCATCATATCTAAGGTCCCTTTTAGCATATTATACTTAATATCCATCTTCCTGACCTGGGGAAAATAAAACATAAAAGGGTGAGCTCAAATGCTCAGCAAGGGCAAATAAAGGAAATAAAAATCATATCATGTCTTTTTGAAAATCAAAACCTGCAAAAGAGATCATAATATCTTATCATGGAATAAATCATAGAAGTGAAAATGAGATCCCCATAATCATAAAATAAAACTTGAAACTTTGTGGCATGCATACATAATCATGGAAAATCATTTCTTGTTAGTCATGACTCATTGCCAAGACTATCTTAGTGGACAAAGTCCCTTTCTGAACCGAGTTCACTCCTCGTTTCAGTCCTGTATCACTGAACCGAAATAACCTTCCGTTCCAGCCATGTCTATATCATGAGATATAAAATCTTTACCCAATGCATTGGAGGGAGATATAGGTCCCACCCATCTTATAATGAATCCTTTCTTATGTGTTCCACATAATCATAAAACATACATCATCGCATAACACATGTAACAAAAATGGGATTCTTGAAACATCATGACCTCATAAATTAATTCATATAAGATAAAGGAATTCATAAAAATAATTCCATCACAACATGATCAAATCAATGTAATAATAGGGATAAAAACATAACCCTTTATTATCTTAGATGGAAAATAATTTTGATAAAACACTTGAACTCCATTCTTGAGGAAAATATCCTTTCTTCTTCAAAGACATTTTTCCTTTCATAACATGTCATATAACATTAAAATAAAAGAAGTTGATTAAAAATAAACTTGAAAACTTTTAAAGGAAGCTTCTTGGAAATAATGTTTTAAAAATCCATTCAAGCCGTATAAGTTAAAAAAACATTCTTCTAACTTTTGTCGGAAAAGTCAAAAAGTACCTCGTACAAAAAACGACAAAAGATTCCTTTCATATCTTTTACAAAAAACTTACCGAAGGGTAAAATTGGATATAAACTATTGTAGAAGGAAGGAAATAATATTACATATCGAGGGAACATGGATGTGGATGATAAAATACACCCCAGTAATTACCAAAGTAAAAACAATCTCGGATAAAAGTGAGATTGTGATATTTTCCCTTACCTTAGGTCCGATTAGCTTTGTACGTGTCCGAAGCTCCTGTATAATGGTTTAAATAATGTTATTGACTTATTCCAGAATCGTACATATTTATATGATATCATATATGGTCATATTATTAGCTTCTTGTTAGTAATATTTCATTGTTACTTGTTACTCGGGTCTTTATAACTTTTTGTTCTTATGCGTGTTTTGTCGAATAAATTCTAATTCTTATCTTTAGGTTATAGATAATTCATTTCCAGAATGGTATTAGTGTATTATATACCATATTAATTCATTCAATTCATTTATATAATCATTATGAAATGAAGATCATGTAGAACGAGTCGCATCACATCGTGGAGACGGTATTCCGTACGTACGCACGAGTGATGATATCGTTCCTATGATCGTGGAATTGTATTGGAGTATATATATATTATTTCAGTATCAATATTACTTCATAATAATCATATGTAGTTACTCATTACACCATTATACCCATCCTTGTAAGGTGATGGTGGAAAATAGATTACACCACGGCGTGGAGACGGTATTCCGTACGTACGCACGCGCGGTGATTTCATTTTTCCGTAGGATGGATAGAAGGTGAATTAGGGTTGTTTCATATTTATAATAACATATCAGTATGTAAGTAATACTGATGTTATTACTTTATCATGAAACAACTAAAGAAGAAGAAGTTGAAGAAGAAAGAAATTGAAAAGATCGGTAATGGATATTACCTCTTCTTTGGAACGCCTCTTTGAATCCTCCACTTAAGGAACTAAGATTGGTCTTTGGAGAAGACCAGGACCTCTAGGATTATTCTAGGGAAGTGGAGAGGAGAAAATGGCAGGGGTTGGCCGAGCTTGAGTGCTCAATTTGGTGTGAGGAGGAGGGGGAGGAGGTGCCCTTTTATAAGGGAGGAGAGGGGCACCTTAGGAATATCTCAAAATATTATTTTATATTAAAGTCAAAATCGGTTTATAATGGTTCCAAAGGGTCTTATTTCGAAGCTAAAGTGGGGAAGGGTCGAAATCCTATCAACCAATAGGATTTAGACAAGTTTAGGGTATTATTTTAACCTTATCAATTAGATTTAACTCTAAGTTAATTATTTTAACTTTTACCGTGTCTTTTTGTTTTCTTTCACTATATGGTTAATACACTTACTATAACATTCCAAACGAACCCCAAATTGTTTATTATTAATATATATCCTTATCTAAGTCATTTGGCCGAACCTTAGATTTTTAGGAATAAAATAACAATTAATAATATAATATTTGATTTAAAAATTATTTTGTGTCAATTTTGACACTATTTGATATATGATTTGTTTGAAAGTCATAACAGAATTATATGTTCGAACCAAGTTGATTAAAGAAACACTAATATATCATATTAACCTAGAAAATTAGTGGAATTCATAAAAAGTCTTAAATTACATTTATTTTGGTATTTATATTATCAATTATGTCAATATTTCATTAATAAGATAATTACTGCATCATCATTGTGTCATAAATAAATTATATTATTTGATGTCTAAAAATTACAAATAAAATACCATCATGTAGGAAATCTTTTTAGATTTCTAATTAATATTTACAATCTAATTTATCTTATGTATAACCCCATATTAAAAATGATTTACTTATTAAACTTTGATTTTAACTATTTTAACCCTTCTTTAAATAAATTAATAATAAATGTCCTAATCTAATCCAAGTGGGCCTAAATGGTCATATTTTATTCCTAAGTTTGTTTTTGGTCGAATTACACTTGTCCAATAGAATTAGGACATGTGTTAAGGTAATATTAATATCATATTTACCCTTAGTTACCCTATTTACTATTAACCGCGGTAAAAATCGTAAAAAGTTACTATTCACCAAAAAATTATTTTCATCTCATTGAACCACATTTTAGTCCTTGATATTAACCGTGTCTCTCGGATTTTCGAAATTCCATTCACCGAAGCGGTAAAATTAAGTTTTATGCAAAATTCTGTTTTTTAACCTACCACTTAGTGGTTTCACTATTCATCAAAAATTGAAAGTTTTCAGAAAAATACCAAAATTTCACCCTTGGCTAATTTCGATATTCTGAGTCCAAAAATGAAGTCCATTTTGAAAAATAAAATTTATAAAATTTTAAAAAGTGGTTATTACTATTCATAACGGCTAGTTTTAATAGCATATTGTTGTTTAGTGAAACTCGGTATTGCGTACGACGCAAGCTATCGAGGAAGGTCGCGATTGCGTGTAAAGCAAGTCAAGCAAGTGTTGTGTAGAAAAAGATTCCTTTGATAATTTATATAACATAAAAGTCTCGGGTGTTACAGTAGCACATTGAGAAACATGAATAAATTCATTAGTACCAAGTCCACATATGATAACATTCATATCTATTGAATTAATATCATATTCATTTTTCTTCACATCATCCCACTTTTATGGTTCTCAAAAGATTTCATAAGTTTTGACAGTCTTCATGTAAACTATGAAACCAAGATTCTTCAAATATATTTTCATGTTAGGTTTCCTATAACGACCCATACTTTACATACATGGTTATTACTTCAAAATTGAAGCATAATTATTACAACATATAACAAAACCATGAAAAGACCGTATAGGTATAGTGTCTTTAGAAATTGGGAAACATAAACAACTGGTTCATAAATCATCTACGTTGTCTCCCATTTATTTCATCATATCTAGAGTCCCGTTTAGCATATCCTACTTAATATCCTTCTTCCTGACCTGGGGAAAAAACAGACAAAAGGGTGAGCTCAAATGCTCAGTAAGGGTAACAAAAAAAATATCAAACATATCATATTTATAAGAACATAACATTTTGAAAATATTATCCTGCAAAAGAGATCGTAACATGGGATAAATCATAGAAGTGAAATGTAATTCCAATAATCATAAATTAAAACATTAATCTTTGTGTCATACACACATAATCATAGAAAATAATTTCTTAGTAATTAAGAATCATTTCCAAGACTATCTTAGCGGACAAAGTCCTTTTCTGAACCGAGTTCACTCCTCGTTTCAGTCCGGTTTCACTGAACCGGTTTAACCTGCTGTTTCAGCCATTTCTCTCTCATGAGATATAAATCTTTACCCAATTAATTGTATGGAGATATAGTTCCCACAAATCTCATAATGATTTCATTATTATGTGTTCCACAAAATCATAAATCATACATCATTGCATAACCCTTGTAATAAAAATGGGATTCTTAAACATCGTGACATCATTAAACAATTCATATAAGATAAAGGAATTCATAAAAATAATTCCATCACAACATAATCAAATCAATGTAGTAATAGGGATAGAAACAGAACCCTATATTATCTTATATGTAAAATACTTTTGATAAAACACTTGAACTCCATTCTTGAGGAAAATACCCTTTCTACTTCAAAATCATTTTTCCTTTCTTAACATGTCATACAATTTTAAACTCAAAGAAGTCGATTAAAAATAAACTTGAAAACTTGTAAAGGAAGCTTCTTGGAAATAATTTTTAAAAAATCCATTCATGTTGTATAAGTTAAAAAAACATTTTTCTCGTACTTTTGTCAGAAAAGTCAAAAAGTACCTCTTACGAAAAAACGACAAAAGATTCCTTTCATATCTTTTACTAAAAACTCACCGTAGGGTAAAATTGTATTTCAAAAATTGTAGGAGGATATAAATAATATTACATATTTAGGAAACATGGATGTGGATGATAAATATTCCCCAGTAAATTCTTAAGTATAAACAATCTCGGATAAAAATGAGATTGCGAGATTTTCCCTTACCTTAGGTCCGATTTGCTTCATAAGTGTCTGAACCTCCTGTATAATGATTTAAATAATGTCATTGACTTATTCCAGAATCATACTCATTGTTATTATATCATATATGTTCATATTATTAGCTTCTTATTAGTAATATTTCATTGCTACTTGTTATTCGGGTGTTTATTACTTTTTGTTCTTATGCATGTTTTGTCGAATAAATTCTTATTCTTCTTTTTAGGTTATAGAAACCTCATTTCCAGAATGTTATTAGTGTAATATATATCATATTTATTCACTCAATTCATTTATGTAATCATTATACAATGAAAATCATGTAGAACAAGTCGCATCACATCGTGGAGATGGTATTCTGTACGTACGCACGAGCGATGATATCATTCTCATGATCATGGAATTGTATTGGAGTGTATGTATACTATTTCAGAATAAATATCACTTTACAATAATAATATATATTTATTCTTTACACCATTATACCCATCCAAGTAAGGTGGTGGTGGAAAATAGTTTACACCACGGCGTGGAGACGGTACTCCGTACGTACGCACGCGCGGTGATTTCGTTTTCCGTAGGATGGATAGATGGTGAAATAGGGTTGTTTCATACTTATAATAGCATATCAGTATATGAGTGATACTGATTTTATTAATTCATAATTAAACAACTAAAGAATAATAAGTGTATGATGAAATAAAGTTTAAAGAATCGGTAATGGACATTACCTCTTCTTTGAAGCACCTCTTTGAGACCTCCTTTTAGGGCACTAAAATTGGTATTTGAAGAATACCAGGACCTCTAGGATGTTTATAAGGAAGTGGGGAAGTGAAATGGGAAGGTTTTGGCCAATATTTAAGTCTGAAATTGGTGTGAGGAGGAGAGGGAGGAGGTGCCTTTTTATAAGGGAGGAGAGGGGCATGTTTGGAAATATAAAACATATTAGTTTATATTAAATACCAACCCCACTTAAAAACTTCCAAAATGACCCATATTCGAAGATTAGATGAGATCGGTTGTAATATCATCAACCCATAAAATTTAGACATGTTAGAAATTTATTTTAAACATTATCAACTTGATTTATGATTATTTGTCAATTTTATTTTATTTATGGTATTAATATTCTAAATTTTAAATTATTATAAATAATTACATATGTGTTGTGAATTTTCCATAATTTGAAACTTTATGAAATTTTAGACCATATAAATTTTAATTTATAATTTCTAAATATTTTTGTGATTTTTAAACAATTTTATAATATGTTATGTTTATAAAATAACAATTGTGTCAATTTTGACACTATTCATTTATTTGAATTTAAATAAAATATATACAGAATATATGTTCAAAATAAAATCTTTAATAGATTTATAAAATGTCATATGTATCTATAAAATAAGTGGATCACATTAAATAGTTCATATAATATTTATTTTAATATTTTTAAAACCATTTATTTGATAATTTAATTAATAAAATAATTTCAACATCACTATTGTGTCATAATTAATGATACTTATTTAATCCCTAAATATTATAAATAAATTCATATGATGTAGATAATTGGATTATATTTCTGGAGACTATTCATGTTCGAAGTTTTATTTAGTTTATCACTAAATTAAAATTATTATACTTATAAGATTTTAAGAAAGTGACATGTTGTCACATTCTTTGGTTTTAAGAATAATTAAATTATTTTCATAGAAAAAAGTCCATTAAATGAATCTAATCCGACCCTTAGGTGATATGGGTCGACTTTTAGTCATCAAATATGATTTTGGTAGGTGTTAGGGAAATTTTATAATCTTATATTTACCCTTAATTACCTGATTTATCTTTAACTATGTTAAATAAAATTTACCATAGTTACTATTCATAATGACCAAAAATAAAACGTAGCCTATTAACATAATTTGGACCCAATGATTCCAAATATGGAGTCCATTTTTCAAAATTCTAAACACATAAGTTTCAGTAATTAATTTAAAATTAATCCTTTTGTTAAGAAAACGGGTTTTAGAAGTTAAAACATTGCCAAAGATTGAAATGTTTTTACCTATGAATTCAATGTGAAATTAATGCCAATGACATGCATTATATTAAATGGTAAAAATATATTCTATTTATACTTTAAAACCATTCAATATTATAATTTAACCATATAAATTATCTCAATGAAAAAAGTTGTTTTTAATTAAAAATTATAGTATTTTTACTATTCATCAAAATATGAAAGTCATCAGAAAAATATCAAAAATTTATCCAAAGTAAATTTTTATATCCTAATTCAAAAGAAGAATTTTATTTTGTAAAATTGAACTTATAAACATGTCAAAAACTATATTTAATGTGGGTGCGCCATCAAAAGGTGGCAAAACCGCATTTTTTTAAAATACTTATTTTACCCGAAATATTTATTTTTTTCTCTTACCATGTTCTAGAAAATGTGTAAGATGAATAATAATGTTATAAAATTAAAAATTTAGTTATTCATAATGGCTAGTCTATAATAATATATCGTTGTTTAGTGAAACTTGGTATTGCGTACTACACACGCTATCGAGGAAGGTCGCGATTGCGTGTAATGCAATCCAAGTCTATATTGTGTGATGTGAAAGATTCCTTTGGTGTTGCGTATAACATAATACATAAAAAAATATTTCTCATAAAATCTCAGGGTGTTACATTTCCATCATCCATAATTATCACCATTAAAATAAGGAGCATGGATCATCGACATACCTTCTCTAAGATCATCCATTGAAATTTGACTTCATCTGAATCTCTAACTCATGAATTTTAAAGCCAAATGAAATATTCAATATTACAAAATATCCCAACCTTGTATATTACTTGTTAGGTTTCATAGAGAAACAAAATAATTTTCAAGGAGTTCCAAAAATGTAAATATAGATATAGGGAACTTCCTTTGATACCACTTGTTGGTATCGAGTAGAAACAATTTTCTAGAATGAGAAATATCTTCAATAGAGACCAAAATTTTGTACCAATTTTTGTGTTGGAATTTCTATGTTGAAGACACAATAAGGGGTACATTTTTTCCTTTTAAAAATATTGACAACATTAAAACAACCCTCTTGAAATGAAGTGATCCTATCATTCTCTCTTAAAGTAGAGTGAGTAGAAAAAATAAATAAAGGAAGAGAACATAGTGATGTATAATGGTTAGGGGCACATAAATCCTCTAGTCCACTCCACCAATGCTCTACTCCATGATATTGTTAATTTTCACCAGTATTCTCTCTTATCTAGAGACCTCTATAAATGAGTATAGGTAGTTGACACCTTATAATAATTTTATAGGCCATTATGGTACAATTATGGGTAACGAAAAATCCACAACTTAGTCCAATAAGATGAAACTCCTCCATGATTGAGTCTAAGAATTCGATACTCTAAATAAAATAGATGATATTATTTTTTTTGTGAAACTATTTTAGCTCAAAATTATAGTAGCAATTGATAGATGTAGGTGATCATCAATAATGCGCAACAGAAATAATATAATCTTCAATGTAGAGTAGGAACCTTCTTCATTAAGAAATATAAAAATAGATTAGGCAATTTTGCATAGTATTCCTTCTTCTTTACACAATGATAGAATAAGGATGTACAAATAATATTTCTCTTTTCTTTAAAATTATGAGAAACAGAATATTTTAGCACATTATATTCATCAGAGTTTTCATATCTCTACTCTTCTTCATATATTATTTTCATTATATATATATATATATATAAAGAGAGAGAATAAATATCTAGCAGTAATAGCATCATTCCTCTTCCTTCGAATACCGAAAATAAATAGACTCAATATCCTTCATAAATATACCAAGAATAGCATAGTTTTTTTGGCTTCTTTCTATAGAATAAATCTATAATAAAATAATTTAATATAAGTTGAATAAATATTTAGATAAAATCTCTAGAATAATAGAAATTTTGAATGATTTAAAATTACCATTTAAATATATTCAAATCTCTTTAATTTTATTTAAAATTGTTTCTAAGAAATAGCATCATAATCTAATTGTAAATTCAAATATTTGAATAACCATGTGTCCTCCGAATTTACTGGAAAACTGATGTTAGAATAAACTAGTCTTTTTTATATCTAAATACTACACCAAAATCTTTTCAATATCTTATACTATAATCCTTTAGATTTATTATATTTTTCTAATAATAAACTACTAAAATAATTCTAGCTAAGAATGCAACAGATTGAGATACCAAGAAACATATAAAACAGAGTACCATAGGATGCTTAATCTCCATTATTCTCTTTATGTATATTTTACATTTGAAATATTTATTTCCTCAAAATTTAAATTATACGTGTTATTTTCTATATATAAAAACAATCTCTAGTTAGAGACATGGATTTACGTAATGAAATATTTAACAGGATAACTCATGCAGCGCGATAAGGGTTTTCTTCAACTTGATCTGCCTCCTGTAACAAACTCATGTATTTTTCTTGTGTGATAACACACAAAGCAAGTAGATCACAAAACCTATTATATTTAAAATGAAAATCAACATCTACTATGTAGTTTTTAAGAATATTATATTTTAGCATCTTTATTCTCTAGTTTCGTTTGAGGTTTATGCATCATACCATGGACAGGTTTTGTTTATCATGAAACATGACTTTCATACTTGGAAAACACTTCTCTGATATATTTATTTTCATTTTATAAAAATAAAAAAGGTTTATAAATGCTTTTATAGTAGTAGAATATGTGTATACCATCTTCAGAAGATCATGATGCATTCTTTTTTTCATCAAGAATTTCGGTGTGCAGCATCATGCTTGATGAAACAATAGTCCATTGGGGAAGAGAATTGAAAGGTATGATCAAATGCTCAAATTATCAAATGCTCAAATGCTCAGTAAGGGTAAACAAAGGAAATATCAATCAGGTCTCCAAAGGTCATTAGCCAGGTCATGAATCTGTTCGTACCTACGAAGAAAATTTTACTAGACTTTCAAGGTATGCTTCTGGAATTATTATCCAACTTAAGAGTAAGATCGATTGATTCTTTAGTGGCATAAAACCAAGTATCCGAAGGGTATTAGCCATAAGGGATAGAAATAGCTTTGAGTAAATTGTTCTATGTTCTCCCAAGGTTGATATGGATATTGGAGTAATCCATCAGTCATATGGGTTTGATAAGAATAGGAAAATTTAATTCAAAGTAAAATCTAATGACCACACTGAAAAGAAGATGATTTTTCCCTTATGATGAAAGTGTGAAAATAAACATGGAGGGAATTGTTTTAAAGGTACAAGTAAATTTTTTAAGTGTGGAAAATAAGGTCATCGGGTAATTGAATACTGAAGTGATGGGAAAAAGATGTCTAATGATGCGAACAAAGAAAAGGATACACATAATGCACCTACTACACTTAAATGTTACAAGTGAAAGGAAATTGGGTATTATTCCAATCAATACCCTAATCTAAGGTTTATTGATGATGATCAATTTCAACAAACTCTTAACGACAAAGAAAAAAAGAAAGTTATATAAAATTATTATCGGTGATGTGGAGTATGATAATGAAGTGGTGAAAGGTACACTTACCATCCACTCTAAAGTAGAAAATGTTTTATTTGATTTTGGATCCACCCAATATTTTAATTCTAAAGAATTTTATAATGATATTTTCGTATTACCTCAACAATTAGATGTTGATTTATCTATGAGAACTCCTAATGGAACAACAATGGCAACAAAATTTTACAAATCTTCTCCAATTGAAGTTTGTGGTAAAGTGCTTCTTATAAATCTTATGATACTTCATATAGTGGAATTTGATGTGATTCTTGGAATGTATTTTATTTGTTTATATAGATCCCATATCAATTTCCAAATAATGGAAATCACATTTTATATTTAAGATTAATCTATGATCATCTATCAATGCAAGGATGAATATAACCTTCCAATAGAAATTTCTTCCATATTATAGGTCTTGATTCCAATAGATTAAGGTTATTTATCTCAAATGGTTGGGGAGAAACTCACGATTAAGAATACACCCATTGTACGAGAGTTTGATGATGTCTTTCAGGAGGAATTTTGAGGTCTTCCACCAAAATATAAAGTTGAGTTTTCAATAGAACTCATATCGGGTTCTATGCCTATTTCAAATACACCATATAGAATGGCCCCAATTGAGTTGCTGGAATTGAAGAAGCAACTCCAAGAGAATCTTGATATGGGATTCATACACCCTAGTGCATCACCTTGGGGAGAACCTATTCTATTTTTTAAGAAGAAATATGGATCAATGAGACTTTGTATTGATTATCTATAACTCAACAAGATCACTATCAAGAACAAATATCCTCTCCCATGCATTGATGACTTATTTGACCAATTACGTGGAGCTCAATACTTTTCCAAGATTGATCTTCATTCAGGATATCATCAATTAAGGGTCAAAATGAGGATATACCAAATACGGCATTCTGTACAAGGTATAGACACTATGAATTTATAGTGATGCCTTTTGGTCTTAGTAATGCCCCTTATATCTTCATGGATATAATGAATAAAGTCTTTAGAGACTATCTTGATCATTTTGTGGTAGTCTTTATAGACGATATTCTTGTATATTCAATGAGCAAGGAAGAACATGAAGATCACTTGACAATTTTAATAAAGACCCTAATAAAGGAGAAGTTTTATGCAAAATTTAACATGTGTGAATTTTGGCTTTAGAAATTTTCATTTTTTGGTAACATAATCTCAAGAGAGGGGATGTCTATGGATCCAAAAAAAGAGAGGTTATTGAAGTATGGTTGAGACCAATAACAATAACTGAGATCTGAAGTTTTCTTGGTTTGGTTGGATATTATCAATGTTTTGTGAATGAATTTTGATGATTATATAATACACTCACCAAGTTTACTCGGAAAGGATTTAAGTTTGTTTGGATGGAGGAATGTGAATATAATTTCAACGAACTAAAAATAAGGTTATCCAGTTCACTTGTGCTCACATTTCATTGTATTAGAGAAAGCCTTGTGATCTATAGTGATGCATCCAAGATGGGTCTGGGGTGTGTTCTCTTGAAAAATAATATGGTGATAGCTTATGCCTCGTGATAGTTTAAAATACATGAGCAAGATTACCCAACTCATGATTTAGAGTTAGTTTTTGTAATCATTGCATTAAAAATATGGAGGAATTATCTTTATGGTGAAAGTTGTGATATTTATACTGATCATAAAAGTTTAAAGTATATTTTCACACAAGAGGAGCATAATATGTGCCAAATAAGATGGTTGGAGTTGATTAAAGATTATGACTGCTCAATACATTATCACCCTGGGAAAGCAAACAAGGTGGCAGATGCTTTGAGTTGAAAAGACCATGCTAGCTTATCCATGATGAGGATCACAAAAGATCCAATATTTATGGATTTACAATGGATTGATCTTGAAATTTTAATGGAAGGGGATAAATGTTATCTTTATAAAATGAATGTTAAACTATTTATACATGTTAAGATTAAAGAGGCACATAAGGAAGATATAGAGTTATAAAAGAGGGTGAGAAATATTCCTAAATTCAACCTTGATTGTGATGAAATAATAAGGTTAAGGAACTGGATTTTTATTCCTCCCATACCAGAATTAAAGAAGGAATTATTGGATGAGGCTCATAGTTCTTCATTATCTATTCACCATAGAGGCACGAAGATGTACAGGGACCTGAAAGAGTACTTTTGGTGGGATGGAATGAAAATAAGTGTCACTGAGTATATCTCTCGATGCTTTGTTTTTCAGAAAGTTAAGGCTGAAAAACAAAAGTATAAGGGGATGTTACAACCATTACCCCTACCATAATGGAAATGGGAAAACATCACTATGGACTTTGTCATCGGACTTCCCAAAACATCCAAAGGCAATAATGCTATCTGGGTTATAGTTGATCGTCTTATGAATTAGGCACACATCATTGTTATTAGAGAGGATTTATCTATTGATTATCTTGAAATGATATATGTAAAAGAAGTGGTAAGATTTCATGGAGTACCACTTTCCATTATATCTGACCGGGATCCAAGGTTTACCTTGAAGTTCCGGAAAAGTCTTCAGCATGAGCGGGATACAGAGTTAATTTTCGGCACTGCTTATCATCCTCAGATAGATGGTCAGTCTGAGAGGACAATTAAAACTCTAGAAGAACTGTTGATAACGTGATCTATATATTTTAAATTTGGTTGGATCAACATCTACCATTGGTGGAAATTTCTTTATAACAATATCTTTCACTATAGTATTTAGATAGATCCTTATGAATCCCTCTATGGAAAGAAGTGCAGAACTCCAACTTATTGGGATGAATTTGGGGATTGAAAGCTATTAGGACCTGATCTTGTTGATGAAATGGAAAAAAATTCAGATCTATTCAACAACATATAAGATCATCTTAGAGTCGAAAAAACATTATGATGACAACTGAAGAAAAGACCTAGAGTTTGAAGAGGGTGATAAAATGTTCTTACGAATATCTCCATGGAAGAGAGTAATGAGATTTGGAAATAATGGCAAGCTGAGCCCTAGGTATATCGTTCCTTTTAAAATTTTGGATCTTGTTGGGAAGGTAGCTTACCAATTGGTGGTTCCACCGAATCTCTCTCATGTTCATGATGTGTTCCATGTATCTCTCCTAAGAAAGTACATACCCAATCCTTCACATGTACTAAGATCAGAAGTCATACCACTGCGGAAAGATCTTTCTTATGAAGAACAATCGATAGGGATTCTGGATCATAGAGAAAAAGTTCTATGAAACAAGAACACTCTCTTGTTTAATGTTTTATGGAGGAACCACTAATTTGAAGAAGCTACATAGGAACTTGAGGATATGATGAATGAGAGGTATCCTCATTTTTTTGTTTCCAAGTGGAGAATTTTAAGGGAGAAATTCAATTTAAGGGTAGTAGAATGTAATTATCATATGTTTTTTTATAATATTTAAATAATTTTTATTCTTATGTAGCTTTATTTGCATGAAATCGTGATTTTAAAAAAACTGTGAGATGCCCTTAATATAAAATTATCGTTATAGCCTAGTTGTTAGGTTAGCGGGAATAATTATAACTAAATTATGAAAATGCATTATGAAAAATATAAATCAATTAGATATTTTTATTTAAGAGTGAATTACTTTTTGTAATGAAATTAATAAGATATATATGTTCATTCAATGAATATTGTAGTCATAGGTTATGAATAAAACCCTATTTGATGTATTTTTTTTAAAAAAATTGTTAATTTAAAACTTTTGAATGAAAACCCCATTTTTAATTAAGATTTTGACACATTAGTGGTTTTTAAATTAAAACATAAATTTTTTATTTTGAAGCAGTTTAAAAAATTTTAATTTGGATAAATGTTTGATACTTTTCTGATAACTTTCATATTTTGATGAGTAGTAAAAATACGCAAAATTTTAATTAAAAAAACTTTTTTCATTGAGATAATTTATATAGTTAAATTATAATATTGAATGGTTTAAAGTATGAATAGAATATATATTTACCATTTAATTTTATTTATTTCATTATCATTAATTTTACATTGAATTCATAGTTAAAAACATTTCAAACATTTACAATGTTTTAACTTTTAAAACCCATTTTCTCAACGACGGGATTAATATTAAATTAATTACTACAACTTATATGTTTTTTATTTTGAGAAATGAATTACATATTTGTAATCACTAGGTCTAGATTATTTTAATAGGCTACTTTTTATTTTTTGGCATTATGAATAGTAACATTGGTAATTATTTTTATTACCATGGTTAAAGGAGAATTAGGTAATTAAGGGTAAAAATAATATTATAAAATTACCTTAACACCTGTAAAAATCTTATTGGATGATTAAATTCGACCATTAACATTTATTTTTCTAAATGGAGTCACTTTATTTCCACTTACCTGTGAAAATTACATGAATGTAATAAAAACTAATGAAATGGACAAAGTGTCACAAACTATTTTTATATAAGTGCATTAATTTTAATATATAAATAACTAGGAGGTAAAATCTACTATATATAGTATCTGAAAAGATAAAATAATTACCCACGTCATACGAATTTATTTTTAATTTTTATTGATTAAGTAATTATCATTAATGTTGACACAATAGTGATGTAAAAATTATTTTATTAATAGAAATATCAAATAAATGGATTTAAAAATGTTAAAAGAAATATGATATGAACTAATTAATGTTCTCCATGAATTTTATAGGTTACTATGACATGTTAGGATTGTATTTAATATCATTGTTCAAATTTATCTTCTGTGTGAATTTTATTTAAAGTCTAATAATTTAATAGTGTCAAAATTGACAATATTGATATTTTATAAACATAACATTTTATTATATTATTTTAAAATAATAAAAAAATTAAAAAAATTAAAAAGTGATAATTATAAGGTCTATAATATCATAAATAAAACATTTATGGTCAATTAATGCCACATAATTAAATATTAATTACCATTAAATAATAAGAATGTTATTACAAAAATTAATCTTTAATAGAATAACTAAGGGTCAATTAAAAATATAAGTTTTAAATTGAAAAACTATGTCATCCAAAATTAATGTTTTTGTGATATTAAAACCCTATATCATCTCATATTATAATTAGGGATACTTTAGAGGTTTTTGGGTAGGGTTTGATTTTATTATAAATTAATATTTTTGAGAGTTTCCTAAAGTTCCCCTCTCCTCTGTTATAAAAGAGAACCTCACCCCTCTCCACTTAACTCCATTTTGAGCCTTCAATATCATCAAAACCCTACCCATTACTCTTATAAACGTTTCTAGTAACACTATAGAGGTTCTATTCTTCTCAAAAGACCAACTCTATTTCCCTAAGTGAAAATTCAAAGGAGGCACGTCGAGGAAGAGGTAATCTCTTCTAACAATTCTTTCAAATTTATTTCTTCTTCTACATCCTCTTATTTAGTTGTTTCATTATAAAATAATAACTTTAGTATCAATAATATACTTATATGTTATTATAAATATCAAAAAAAATCATTTCACCATCTATCCATCCTATGAAAAAACGAAATCACCACATGTGCGTACGTACGGCTTACTGTCTTCACGTCATGGTGTAATATTTTTTTCACCACCACCTTACTTGAATGGGTATAATGGTGTAAATAATACCTATATAGGTATAATATAACATTATACTAATTATGAGATAAAATACACCATCCACTTCAATACTATTTATCAATTATGGGAACGATACATTCGCTCGTGCGTACGTATGACTTACTATCTCCACGGTGCGATGTGATTCATTCTACATGATATTCATTAAACCATGATTATATAAATGAATTGAATGAATAAATATGATATATATTATACTAACACCATGTTGTAAATGATATAACTATAACCTAAAAATATGAACAAGAACTTATCTGACAAAACCTACGTAAGAACATAAAGCAGATAATATCTGAATAATGAGTAACAATGAAATGTTACTAACAAACGGATGAAAATATGATCATAAATGTTATCATAAAAATAATTTTGATTCTGGAATAATTCTGTAACATTATTTAAATCATTATACAGGAGTTTTTGATACATACAAATCATATCTTACCTAAGGTAAGGGATAACTTTTCCAATCATGTTTTTATTCGAAATTGTTTATTCATAAGTATTTACTGGGGTTATATTTATCATCCATGTCCATGATTTCTAAAAATGTTTTCATAAAATTTTTACTATTCTTAAATGTATTTTTAAAGTAATTTTTACACTTTTTTTGACTTTTACCACATAGTATGGAAGGAATCTTTCTTTTGTTTACCATACGATGTACTTTTTACTTTTCTGGAAAAAGTATGAGGAGAATGTTTTTTTAACTTATATGACATGAACGTATTTTTACGATTTCATAGAGAATTATTTCCATGAATCTTACATTACAAGTTTTCAAGTTTATTTTCAATTAACTTATTTTCTTTTCAAATTTCACTTCATATTGAGAAAAGAAAATGTTTTTGAAGAAGAAAGGATATTTTCTTCAAGAACTAAGTTCAAGTGTTTTATCAAAATTATTTTCTATCTAAGATGATATAGGGTTAGGTTTATATACCTATTATTACTTTTATTTTATTATGTTATGATGGAATTATTTTTATGAATTCCTTTTATCTTATATGGATTATGTTATGATGGCATGATGTTTAAGAATCCCATTTTATTACATGGGTTATGCTATGATGTATGATTTATGTTTTTGTGGCACACATAAGAATGGTTTAATTATGAGATGGGTGGGACATATATCTCCATCCAATGAATTGGGTAAAGATTTATATCTCATGAGATAGACATGTCTAGAATGACAAGTTAATCTGGTTCAATGATACAGGACTGGAACAAGGGGTGAACTCAGTTCAGTAATGGACTTTGTCCGCTATGATGGTCTTGGAAATGAGCCTTGACTAATATGAAATGGTTTTCTATGCTTATGTGAGTATGAAACAATTTTTCATGTCTTATGTTATGATTATTAAGATTACATTGAACTTATATGATTTATCCCATGACATGATATTATGATCTCTTATGCAGGATAATATTTTTAAATGATATGCTCTTATAAATATGATATGATTGATATTTCGTTTGTTTACCCTTAATGAGAATTTTAGATCACCCATTTTTATGTTTCTTTTCCCCATGTCAGGAAGAAGGTTATTAAATATGATATTCCAAAAAGGAGTCTAGTTATGATGAAATAAATAGGATACAATGTAGATGTTTTATGAACCGGTTGTTTATGATTCCAAGTTTTTAAATACATTATACCTATACGGTCCTATCATGGTTTTGTTATATGTTGTAATAAATATACTTAAATTATGAAGTAATAATAATGTGTGTAAATTATGGGTCGTTATAATGAAGGTAGGGTTCATTTCAAATGTATGTTTTATGAACCATACTTTTGTATCAAAATTACGATTGATGAAAAGTAGAGTATGGTTTATTAAATCCAATAAATGGTAGAAGAACCATACTTTGGTAGTAAAAGTAGGATTTTATTGTTCTGAAAGTAGGTTTTCACTATTTTGAAAGTAGGGTTGAACTTTTCTAAAAGTAGGGTTCAACTAAACCTTAAGAAAACTGGATTCTATATACCCTGATATCTTTGAAAAATAGAAGAAATAATATTTTGAGAAAACTATTGTACTGAAAAATCATTACAAAACTTCAGAAAATATATTCAAAATTCAAAAACCTTTTTTAGACATCTATTTAAACTGAAAAAATCAAGATAAAATTCTTGGATTTCCATTTAACTAAGTTTTAAGTAATATTTGTGTCTCTTGAACTTATAGTACATCAAATAATGTAGCTTTTCAAATCAGTTCACTATATATTTTTGAAATGATTGTAGAAAATTTATTGATTTTTTAGAGTACCAAAAGAAACTTTTTAGACTTCTCATAAAATAATTAATTTTGGATAAAAATATTATATATCCAAATTAATAAGGCACACATGAATCTGTTCAATTTAATTTGAGATATCATCAAAATTATTAGGCGACTTTAAGCTAAAAACTAAAATGTCACTTGAACTGCATATAACTACTTTAGTAAATTTTTTCACCATCAAAATAACATAATTGGATTTCGACATTAAAAAATTAAATGAAGATAATATTTTTATCTTTACAATGGAACAAACTCTGTTAAAATGTGATCCATATTTCTTCATATATAAAATAAATAATATGACATACTAAATCTAAAACACTTAACAAATTTATTAGAAAACAAAGAATGATGGGTTAAAATAATTATCAAAACCAAAAAAAGATTAGAATAGAAAAGATCCACTCAAAAATAGTGTCTGTAGGATACAGGGAAATATGGTATTTAATATTCCATGTTATAGTAAGTTTTGATATCATCTTTGGGATAGACTTTTTATAACAACCCGACTTTTGACAACATAACTTTTCATTACATTTTACAAACAGAGGATCTTTAAGGTTTAGTGTCTTGGAAACCAGGAACTTATTACATGAAAAAAAACATTCTTCTTAAACACTTGAAAGTCTTCTTCATTTTTTCATCCTAAGTTAATTATGGCATCTCATAACCTGGGAGAATACATCAATGGAGAGGGTGAGAAAAAGGCCCAGTAAGGGAAACAAGTAAAAAATTTTACATGAGAACTTGAGATACATCAATAAAGTCATGAAAAAGAACTTTTAAGGCATGAGAATGAAATCATGAGGCATATCATAATAAAAATAACATATCTCATAACTTGAGGATGTGGCTACAGCATTTAACATATAAAATCATGAACATATCACCAAGGTCCATCCCCAAGGTGTCATTTGAAAATTACCAAGGTAAACCCCAAGGTATCGTTAAAATTGTAATCTCTAGTGGTTATATCATTACCCAATGCAATGGGGCGCTATCAGGGCGCACCCTTAAGTTTGAAATCTCTAGTGGTTACATCATTACCCAATGCAATGGGGGCGCTATTATAGCATCCCTCCTTTTTTCACATAAACTTTCATTACATTAAAAAAAACTGAGGATCTTTAAGGTTTAGTGTCTTGGAAACTAGGAACTTAATACATGAAACAAAAAAAAACATTCTTCTTAAACACTTGAAAGGATTCTCCTTATATTCATCTTAGGTTCATTACTGCATCTCATAACCTGGGAACATACATCAAAAGAAAGGGTGAGCATAAGGCCCAGTAAGGGAAACAAGAGAAACATTTTACATGTGAACTTGAGATACTTCAATAAGGTCATCAAAAGAACTTTAAGGCATGAGAAAGAAATCATGGGGCATATCATAATAAAAATAACATTTTTCATAACATGAAGATATGGCTACATAATCTAACATATAAAATCATGAACATATCACCAAGGTCCATCCCTAAGGTGTCATTTGAAAATTACCAAGGTTATTCACCAAGATATCGTGAAAATTGTAATCTCTAGTGGTTACATCATTACCCAATGCATTGGAGCGATATCAGGGAACACCCTTAAATTTTTCTTTTATTATCATGTGAGACACATATATCATCATAAATCATTTCATAAACAACCCATATAGCATAAAAGAAATGGGTTTCATTTCATAATCATAACGTTTTAAAAACTTCTTTAAAGACATGATCTTTACATCACTTTAAACCCACGGAAGGGGAGAGCGGGTCTCATGTATGTAAATCCCAGAATTTAAAATAAAACATTTTGGTATATATGTGAATACCCCTTTTGAAGAAAGATCTTTGAGTATTCACTTAATAAAATAAAATTACTTTAGAAAAAGTGAGAGACATTTTGAGATGGAAATTCTGCAGCATAACGGCTATGTTTCGGGGTTTTATAAAACATTGAAAAGAGAGGGGACATGGGTCAAACACTAATAAATGACCCATAAAATAGTAGAGGGACAGAATATAAAGGATTTTAGAACATGTTAATGAAATTTTAAATATATACCATATTAAATAAAGAACATGAAAGGAAGACAAAAATAAGATTTCTCTTACGAAAATTCGGCAGCCTAACGGCGTCACTTAAAACTTCAAAAAAATGAATTGATGAGGTCAAATAGGGTATCTCATAATATGAACATAAACAATAATTATGATAGATATACAGATCATATCCTAACAAAATAAAAAATAACATGAAAGACTTGACATGAAAATAGATCTTGAAAACGAGAAGGGTGAAAGAATCCCATAAAAATTCGGCAGCCTAACGGCGCCAATAAAAACTTCAAAATACTGAATTGAAGAGATCAAATATGTTCTCTCATCATATGAACAAAAAAGATCAGTATGATTGATATAGAGATCATACCCCAACATAGTAAAAAAGGAAATTGAAAGACTTGACATGAAAGTAGAACTTTAAAAAATGAGAAAGGTGAAAGAATCCCTTAAAAATTCGGCAGCCAAACGGCGTCACTTAAACTTCAACAAAAATGAATTGACGAGATAAAATAGGGTATCTCATCATATGAAAATAAAATCTCAGTATGATATATATAGAGATAATACCCCAACATAATAAAAAGGAACTTGAAATACTTGACATGAAAGTAGAACTTTGAAAAATGAGAAGGGTAAAAGAATCCCTTAAAAATTCGGCAGCCTAACGACGCCACTTAAACATTCTTAAAACGAATTGATGAGAGAAAGAGGGGGTCTCTCATAATATGAAAATTAAAAGGGAATTAATATGAATATATAAGAACATCCTCCAATATAAGAACATGGAGCATAAAATAAATGACATAAAAGAGATTACTTGAAAAGAAAGAGAGAGGTCGGATCCCTTACCTTAAAACGTAACTCTTAAAACGCAAAGGTTGGGACCTTGAGGGCTTGGGGGAACCTTGGGAGGACTCCTTGGGAGATAACGAGACCAGAACTTCGTTGGGGGAGAGTGGGTAGTCGAATGGATGAGAGGATAGCTTGGTATTTATAGGGAAAGTGAGAGGACAAGGCATTAATGGACAAGGGACACCTCATTAGTGGTTTTGGCAAAACCATGGGCTTGCCCATTGTATTTGCCCATGGTATTGGCCACTTGGGACACCTCATACCTTATCTTACTATTCATAAGTCGACCAAATTGATTACATACTTAAAACATCATTTAATGATGTCATTAAACACCCGTAACTTAAAAACTGTATTTTCACTATTCATCGAAAATTCAACTTTCTCAGAAAAATCCCAAAATTTCACCTTAACCAAATATCGATGCTCTGATTTCAAAAATGAACTCCATTTTATAAAAATAATTTTCTAAATATTTTTAATTTAATTTTTAAATAAATACACTATTCACCAAAAATTCATTATTTTAGAAAAATTCCCAAAAATTACCGTAACATAATATTGATGCTCCGAGTTCAAAAATGAAATCCATTTTATAAAAATAATTTTCTAAATATTTTTAATTAAAAAACACTATTCACTCGAAAAAATAATACTTGACTAATAATTTATGAAACCGTTATTTAACCATTTTATTGAATCACATTACTTAATCAAGGTGCCTAGATTATTTTAATGCTTTATTTAAGTGAGATTATTATTCCATTTGGTCACATTACTAATCCTAAGCATAAAATCACTATTCATAATTTACTATTCATCAAAAATCAAGTTGATCTTATTAGACTCTAAATTTGGTACTGGACATAATTGTAGAAGACCATTTTTTGAATATCATTACACGTTTTTAATTATTTAAGGTTTACATAAACTTTTTTAAAATATCCTTTTTCTAAAATTCATAAAACATATTCATACTATATTTATCCAGTCATTTGAAAATTCATAAACTTCATCATAAGAAGAAATCCCAATTTTTATTTAAAACAAAGGATTACACAAGGTAGTTATGGTCTCCTTACAAAGCCCCTTATCACACCAGTATAGGACCTAAGTGTAAGGTGTGCTAAGATGAGAGAATCTTAGGGAGGCTCATCCAACATTGCACGAGTAGTAATTTCTATCAGTTTGAACTTCTCGCGAAGGCGATTCCGTTCTAGCTTCACACGATGATGTTCGGCTTGGGTTTGGTCCAGAGAAAAGCCCAGTGGTGCTACCTCCTTCCCAGGTTCTGTTAGATGGGCTTCGATCGGTCCAAGACTACTGGGTGAGGCCATCAAATCTTCATTCTATATAAATTAAACAAGATTACTTGTATTTAGAGACAATAATCAAAACGTTTAGTTTCCAGCAGTCATATTGACCAATGGTCATATAATAGTCAAAATCCAACGGTCTCATTTTAATTATACTCATGTTATCAAATGAAATATTTTTGTTGAGTATAAAAAAAATAACACACAAAATTAGGAAACAAGATTTATTCAAAATTTCGGGTCGTTACAATCTTCCCCCATTAAGAAATTGCATCCTCACAATTTTTAAAATTGGGTTTTGAAATTTCAATGAAAGTCCCACATCGGAAAAAGAGTCAGTAACACTATTACTTTGAAAGAAAGAAAAGTAAGTACAAAGGCCACCCAAGTTAACCCACACTAGGATTCCATGAAGTAAAACATGGACATGGAGGAGAAAACAAATAGTCAAGTTCTGAGGGAGAGTGATAGAAAACATGATTAGGAGAAAGTTAACCACGAGAAAATCCCAAACTTATGATGTGTGTAAATGGTCTTTTATTACCCAGTAGAATGCTTAAACCAACAACGTTTTTGTTTTACGTTCCTTTTAATAATTTTGATGAATTCATTTACTACATAAAATAAAAACATAAGGAAATATACCTACCTTCCAGTATAGTTTAATCCTTTAATTAGTTTCTACCAAAACTAATATTTTCTCCAAACGATGAGCATTCAAAACTACTTGGTCTCATCAAAACACAAGAATCATCTTATTGAGAGTCACTTAATCCACAAAAGATTAACTATCAATTTCTTCTATCTTTAAACATTATCCCAAAAACATAAAGGGTAAGATAAAAAAAACTCTTCAAAAATAAAGAATCTCATAGGAATGGAAACTAATTTTAAATCTTCAAGGTTCCATGGTACTACCCAAAGTTCATCATTGACCATTCCATAAATAACGGTTCTTAAAATTCCTCAAAATAAACCAAACTAATATTGGAACCCAAACACAAGAAGGATTTGATAACATAGTATTCCAAAATAAACTTCATTGTTCATCTCCAAAAAACATCAACCACTCCTAACATCTTATAAAAAAATAGCTAACCTAATCATATTTTACCTAATAGAGGTTAATCATTTCTATAAGTAACCTAAATTACTATAAGTCCACCTTAAATTCATCGATTCTTCAAAATATAAGTCAAACTTACTCCTCAAAGAAAATACCATAGTAATATATTTATCTCAATCAAATAGAGTTCCCAAAATAGTGAACATATTCCAAAGTAATAATCATCTTTTAATCCCCTAATCATCTCTGTCATATTAATACAGAAATCATCACATTTCCTATATCATTGGTTGCTGGGACATGTTCTTCCATTTCCCGCCATTAACTAAGAAAATAAAGTACAATTAGGGGCTTAAATACTTAACCAATAATCATGAAAAAAAGCTTAAAGCATAGAAGGATAACTTGTATAAGAAAAGTATACCATAACTTGTGATCCCCTAGGATCCAAACTAGGTTATCCATGATCATATATTCTTATGTGAATCTTTATTTTATTTTATCTTTGTTCCTTTAATAATGGT
Organism: Viscum album; assembly: GCA_963277665.1. Classification (NCBI taxonomy): domain Eukaryota; kingdom Viridiplantae; phylum Streptophyta; class Magnoliopsida; order Santalales; family Viscaceae; genus Viscum; species Viscum album. The sequence goes on along the minus strand of OY728135.1, from coordinate 226,866,040 downwards.
TCATACTAAGCTTATGAATTTACCAAAGCATATCCCCCGGGAGTGTCGTAACCAAGAGTGCAGCAAGGCCTGTTGTCGTGTACCAGTTCCTGTTCGAGTCTAGCTCAAAGCGGAGTTTTCGGGTTTTACCCCTATGTACATATGTGCCAGAGTCACCTCTTCCTGCTTGTATCCAGATAGGGATGTATTTTCTCGGCAACCCCTTACTCAATACTCACCAAAATAGCAGGAAGATTTCCTATATTTATACTTTTCTATAGGGTTCTTCCTAGAGTTTTCATATCCTAATTTCTACAAATAACTAAACCATCCTTTGATACCAACTATATCATCCCACCTTTTTCACATAAACATTCATTACATTAAAAAAACTGAGGATATTTAAGGTTTAGTGTGTTGGAAACTAGGAACTTAATACTGAAGGACCCCGGGACACCCTGAGAGGGGAGGGGTGAATCAGGGTGACCACTTTTTCTTTTAATGTGATGGATCTTGTTCCCACATTGGTAGGAACTCGTTGAACCTGTATGATGATTATGATTAGAAATCAAACATTCACATGCACAGAGGAGACACAACCCTTTTTACTTGGTTCACCACTAAGGGCTACGTCCAAGGAGCATACGCCGACAGGCTATCGGTCGTACCAAAATCCACTGTGCTTCACTACCTGTATTTTACAAAGGTTCGGGTATAGACACTCTGTCCCAAGCTCACTGCCTTTACAATTGTTCAGGGATAGCTCACTGCGTCCCTCGGGGCACTCCTGTTGACTCCCCCTAGCTCACTGTCGTTGGTGAAGTCTCACTCAGTTTATAGACGTGAAGGTCTCTTCATCATTTTCATAAGAATGCATCCTTTGTTGTATTTAGATGCTCTATTGAAGTCCTATTCTCACCAGAAGCAGAATATCACTTTTCCTCGAATGTATTGGGTAGTCTCCTGGCTTTCGTGCTGGTCCAAACAGGACGGCGGGCATCAGCAAAACCTGGTGCGCTTCTCCAAGACGGACGCGCAAGTCCTAATACGGCGCGCAAGTCCAGACTGGCGCGCAAGTGTCACCAACGCACCTGCGCGACGCTTCATTCCCCGACAACAAACTTGCGCGGTCCACTTCCTTTCTCTCCCAAACCACCTTGGGTGCTCAGCAGACAACCGGTGTGCAAGCTCTACTTGCGCGACCAAACAACCACCTGCGCGGCTCAACCACCTGCGTGACGAGAGATCGAACAATCTCCAAGTCTCGAACTCCGTAGGAAATGAAGAGGGGTGGTCCAATATTTATAGGCAACCTGGACCCCTTGCGCGGAGGCGCGCAAGTCCCTCAGCGGCGCGCAAGTCTTGTCTTCAGTAACCTCTGTCGCGCAACTCACTTGCACGACCCAACCAATACTTGCGCGACCTTCTTTCCTTTAGCCAAATTTTGAAGTTTTGATCCTCAAAAACATATGGCGCGCAAGTCTTTTATCCTCCAAGAGCTCAGCGCCCAAGTACCTTTTCCAAAAACAGTTTACTTTATTGGCCGATTTTCAGGCCCAAAAATTTGGCAAACACTGGGAAATGACGCCACCTTCACTACTGTTTTCTACTTGAACGATATGATCTCTTTATTGGTACACATCCTGAACTTCCACTGAGGTTTGACAACAAACACAAACCATACACCAAATCATTCTTTGAAAACCCTTGTTCCAACAATCTCCCCCTTTGGGTTTGTTGGCAATCAGAATAAATTCAATAGATCTCCAACCATGAGCAAACCCAAAATGCAAGAATCAACTCACCCAACACTCTAAGTCTATGTGAGCAATGATCGGGGTAGAAAACAAGAGATGAAGCTTGACGCCCGATGTTATCCTTCTTATACTTCTCATCGCAATCTTATACTTCTCATCACATAAGAATTTCGTGCCTTGAATTTATTCCTTTCTCCCCCATTTACAATAAAACCAAAGACCGATAAGTTGTTCAACGTTCAGCTCAAGCCATACTCCCCCAGGATTGTATCTCCCCCATAAACCTGCATTACAGCCATAAGCAGATAAAAACAGTTAAAACAAACGGGGAGAGGGGATTTCCGGAGCCTCCTTATGCAGTAGGAGGTGGTTGAACATCGAGGTTCAACCGATGCTTCTCAAACACAGCCGCGGACAATGGCTTGGTCAGAATATCGGCCACTTGCTCTTCAGTTCCAACATGATCCATTCTAATCACGCCTTGTTCAACCTTTTTTTTATAAAATGATACCGTATTTCAATATGTTTTGTACGAGAATGCTGAACCGGATTCTTCGTAAGATCAATTGCGCTTTTGTTATCATAGTAAATCACCATTGGTTTCTGCACCTTATCACCAATATCTGTTAGTTGCTGCTTCATCCAAAGCAGTTGAGTGCATGCCTTTGTGGCAGAGATATACTCAGCATCAGCAGTACTAAGAGAAGTAATTTCTTGTTTCTTTCTCAACCAGCCAACACATTTATTCCCAATATAGAAAGCTCCACCACTAGTGGACTTTCTGTCTACCACATCACCAGCCTAGTCAGCATCAAAAAATGCGGATAATTCACTGTCCCTGCCTGCAGCAAAAAATAACCCGAAATTATGTGTACCTTGAATGTACCTCATGATTATTTTTACTGCCGCCATATGTTCCTCTTTTGGATTACTCTGAAAACGAGCCACAAGGCATGTGGAAAAGACAATATTTGGCCTTGTCGCTATCAGATACAGTAGGCTTCCAATGATCCTCCTGTACATGGTGGGATCAACAGAGTCCCCATCCTCATGCTTTCCAAGTTTAGTTCCAACTGCTATTGGAGTTGACATTGGTTTGGAGTCTGGCATATTGAACTTCTTCAGTAGCTCTCTTGCATATTTTTCCTGAGAAATGAAAGTGTATTCCTTCTTTTGAATCACCTGCATCCCCAAGAAATATGTGAGCTCCCCAATCATAGACATTTCAAATTCTGATTTCATGTGGTTGGCAAATTCATCCACTGATTTCTGCCTATTGCCACCAAATATGATATCATCAACGTAGAAAAGAACCATGAACTGATCTTTTGGAGAATTCTTCACATAGAGATTGTGATCAACTCCTCCTCTTTTGAATTCCAACTTCTTGAGGTAAGAATCCAGCCGTGAGTACCACGCCCGTGGTGCCTGCTTCAAACCATAAAGAGCTTTCTTCAGTTTGCAGACCTTTGATTCATCAGTATCCAAAAAAAGCCCATTGGCTATTCAATATAGACTTCCTCTTCGAGTACACCATTCAAGAATGTTGTCTTGACATCCATTTGATATACTTTATATCCTCTTTGGAGTGCCATGGCAAGGAAAATCCTGATTGACTCCAGTCTAGCTACTGGAGCAAAGGTTTCTTCAACATCAATCCCTTCAATCTGGGAGTATCCTTTACATACCAGTCTTGCCTTGTTTCGGATGACACTTCAATGCTCATCAAACTTATTTTTGAAGATCCATTTGGTACCAATCACATTGTGACCTTCGGGTCTCTGGACAAGATCCCATGTCCGATTCTTGTCAATCTGATCTAACTCTTCATTCATGGATTTTACCCAGGATTCATCCTTTGCAGCTTCTTCAAATGAGGATGGTTCCACAATAGAAAGAAATGCAGATTTCATGTTATTCCTCATCCACCTTGTTTGAGTGGGAGCACTCATGTCCCCAATTATGTTGGATGGATCAATCTCAGCTCTTCGAACTCTCCTGCGAGGTTCAGTAGCATTTTCTTCATCCATAGTTTCTTCTTCAGATTCTTATTCTGAGTCAACATCATGATGTGACTGCTGAGTGTTTTGAACAACTTCATCTATTTTTGCACTTGTATTTTCTTCACGTTCGCATTCTTCATGACTTTCTATCACATCAACATATGACTTCCTTGAAGCATTTGTGGTTTTCTCTTCAATTATCTTAACATCACTGCTTTCCACAATTCTTCCCAAATTCTTGTTGAAACATTTGTAGGATTTTCTGTTCATTGAGTAACCAAGGAAAATTCCTTCATCTGCATTGTCGCCATATTTCCCTTGATTTCCTTCTTTGTTCCTGATGAAGCATTTACTTCCAAAGTCACGAAAGTATTTTAGAGAAGGATTCCGTCCATGCCACAATTCATACGGTGTCTTCGTCTCACCCATATAAAGTCTTGTTCGATTCTGAATGTACACTGTAGCTTGAACAGCCTCTTTCCAGTAATGTCGTGGAATACGACTCTCAATCAGCATAGTTTGTGCCATGTTGTTCACCTGTCGATTCCTACGTTCAACAACTCCATTTTGTTGTGGAGTTCTAACAGCAGCTACCTCATGTTGTATCCCATGCTTCTCTATATAATTCTCAAATTCAATAGACGTGTATTCTCCTCCATTTTCAGATCGTAACACTTTGATTGTTCGTCCAATATCATTCTCGGCGATTCGCCGATATGTTTTCATGCAGTCAAGCACTTGTCGTTTCCTGTGAATGACCATCACACATGCCATTCTACTGTAATCATCTATGAAAATGACAAAGTACCTTTCTCCATGTGTTCCGGCAACATTTATTGGACCACAAACATCTATATGAATCAGATCAAGAAGGTGAGACGCCCTTTTCTTCTTTGGATGATATGAACTGCAGACCAGCTTCCCACGAATACAAGCATCACAAGATCTTTCACGCTCACGCTTCAGGTTGGGAATGGCCATGACAATTCTCAATTTTGATATTTTCTCCATGTCTTGTTGATTGATTTGTCCCAATCTCTGATGCCACAAATTGTTTTCTTCTTCAACAGTCATGTAACATACATTTTCTTCACTATCAACCTGTTATAAGTTGCCTTCTGTTCTGCATCCCTTCATAAGTGAATTGTCGGTTTTTTCCTTGATAGTGCAACCTTTCTGATTAAAAGTAACTATAAGTCCTGAGTCACAGAGTTGACTCACACTGAGGAGATTATGACGTAGGCCATCTACGTAAAGGACTTTAGTCTTCTTTAGTTATCCATTAGATAATTTGGTACTTCCACTCCCTTTGATCTTCAGATCCCCATCATTACCAAATCTTACTGTACCGTCAACATTTTTTATGATGTTTGTTAGTAGACTAGCATTACCTGTCATATGAGATGAACAACCGCTATACCGAATCCAGGTAATGTTGTTCTTTGTAGCTTTGAGGGATACCTCTGCAAGGTTCGATTTCTCAATCTTCTTCCTTTCCTTCCATGAGACATTTGATTGAGTGTATAGAACTGATGGCCTTTCCACTATCTCTTCTGCATACCCAGGTTCTTCATAGTCAAAGTCTTCTTTGAGAGGTGAGAACCTGTTTGAAAGAGCAACACTGTCTTGCTGACGAGACTTGACCTGTCTTGAACTTCGGTATGAGGTGTCTATGTCCCTTCTCTGCCTGCAATTAACGGCCTTATGACCAAAGTTAGAACAATGAAAACGATATCCATAGAAATTATTTCTTCTATAAGAATTAGGATATGAAATTGTTGTCCTTTGTTGAGAATATATATCTTCTCCATTCAGATAGCTTCTTTCCTCTTCACAATAAGACATGGTATGGCCCAGATAGCCACAGAACTGACACTTCATGAGAGGAAATGTCTTCTCACTTGAATTTCTCCTTATTCCTTCTTCCTTGGGAGAATAGTAAGACTTTCCTTCATTTTTGAAAGTTTGAGGACAATTTTCAGGTCTCTTTTTAGTTTGGATTGAGGGTTCCTTTTTCAGCACTCTAGGAAACATCTCAACATGTTCAACTTTCATCTTATCTTTATTTTGGATCTTTTCACTTCTAGCAGTTGATGTCTCAGCCTTACAGCCAATTCCACTCTTTCCCATGCAAGCAGGTCTTTGATCACTCAAGATTTTTCCAAATTCATCTGAACCACACTTGGATCTTGCTAGTAATTCTGCATCTGAGAATCTTCCAAACTGTATTTTCTTCATTGATTATTTTGGAAGTGATTCAGTCTCCAGTTTACTCCTTAGAGTAACTACTTCCTCCTCAATACCCTCAGCAGTCTTGGATTTTTCATCCAGTCTGGATGTGAGGTCATTGATGACCTTTTCCTGCTCTTCAATTCTCAGCTTCAGATCAACTACATCATCATTGCTTTCAATTATTTTAGACTGTAACTTCACAAATTCTTCCAGTCGTGCAATTTCAGCTTCAAGTTGATCAACGTATTCAGTTGATTCTTCTACAATTGATTTCTACTTATTGCAGCTCTTAAATTTAATCTTAAGCTTACTAACTGCATCCTTAAGTTGCACCTCAGGATCTACACAAGTTCTCAGTTGTTTTTCTCCATCAGTATCTTCTGACTTTTCAACAGTGGCCATCATAGAAGCATGGTTCCCAGTTTTGAATTCTGGTTCTTCTTCATCACAGAATTCATAATCATCTTCTTCCTCTTCACATACAAAACTCTTCCTTTGCATTTTCTTACCAGATTTGTAGTCACCCTTTTTGAAGAACCTTCTCTGAGGCTTCTTGAAGTTTTCATCTTCACTGTCATCATCATTAATATTCTTCAAGCACTAAGAGGCAATGTGCCCAACTTTTCCACAACGGAAACATGCGAGAGGTAACTTCCCTTTGAATTTCCCTATCCCCTTCTGGAACTTCTTTGCAATGAGAGAAAGAATTTCTTTCTCTTCGTCATCATCACCGCTAATATCCTTTGAGATTTTCAATTTATCCATGGACTTGAATGCCATTTCCTTGCTCACCCGAGTCGTAGCATCTTCTGGTTTGACTCTCATTTCATATGCTACCAAGCTGCTCAGTAGATCATCTAGAGAAAGTTTGGAAAGATCTCCTTACTCAAGGGCTGACACCTTCGCATTATACAGAGGTGGACGTCTTCTTAATATTTTCTTTACAATATCAATATCTTTGATTTCTTTTCCTAGACCCTGAATTGCTCCAACCACTTCAGTAATTCGATTGAAGAATGAGTCTGCTTTCTCGTCTGGATGCATCTTCAGATCATCAAAGCGATTGTGTAGCACTTGTAGTTTCGCCTCCTTCACTTTGCTATCTCCTTCATAAATATTCTCAAGTTTATCCCACGTGGATTTTGATGAGGTTCAATTCATCACCTTCAGGTAGATCTGATCAGAAAGGGCTGCAGTGAGAGCATTCTGTGCTTTAGCATCTGCATCATGAAGTTTCCTGTCTGTTTCAGTCATAGCCAGGCCTGTTGGATCGGTGACTTGTATTCCTTGCACAGTAGAAAAAAGAACATCCATTCCAATAGATCTTAGATGAGATCTCATTATGTTCTTCCAAATCTGGAAATTGCTTCCATCGAAGTGAGGGACTCCCCTAATATTGACCACATTTTCCATGATGAAAAGGGTCAGATTCAACACCAGAAACCTTTACCCTCTGATACCACTTGAAGGACCCTGGGACACCCTGAGAGGGGAGGGGTGAATTAGGGTGACCACTTTTTCTTTTAATGTGATAGATCTTGTTCCCACGTTGGTAGGAACTCGTTGAACCTGTATGATGATTATGATTAGAAAGCAAACATTCACATGCACAGAGGAGACACAACCCTTTTTACTTGGTTCACCACTAAGGGCTACGTCCAAGGAGCATACGCCGATAGGCTGTCGGTCGTACCAAAATCCACTATGCTTCACTAGCTGTAGATTACAAAGGTTCGGGTACAGACACTCTGTCTCAGGCTCACTGCCTTTACAATTGTTCAGGGATAGCTCACTACGTCCCTTGGGGCACTCCCGTTGACTCCCCCTATCTCACTGTCGTTGGTGAAGTCTCACTCAGTTTATAGACGTGAAGGTCTCTTCATCATTTGCATAAGAACGCATCCTTTTTTGTATGTAGCTGCTCTATTGAAGTCTGATTCTCACCAGAAGCAGAATATCACTTTTCCTCGAATGTATTGGGTAGTCTCATGGCTTTCGTGCAGGTCCAAACAGGATGGCGGGCATCAGCAAAACCTGGCGCGCTTCTCCAAGCCGGAAGCGCAAGTCCCAATACGGCGCGCAAGTCCAGACTGGCGCGCAAGTGTCACCAACGCACCTGTGCGACGCTTCCTTCCCCGACAACAAACTTGCGCGGTCCACTTCCTTTCTCTCCCAAACCGCCTTGGGCGCTCAGCAGACAACCGGTGCGCAAGCTGTACTTGCGCGACCAAACAACCACCTGCGCGGATCAACCACCTGCGCGACGAGAGCTCGAACAATCTCCAATTCTCTAACTCCGTAGGAAATGAGGAGGGGTGGTCCAGTATTTATAGGCAACCTGGACCCCCTGCGCAGAGGCGCGCAAGTCCCTCAGCGGCGCGCAAGTCTTGTCACCAGTAACCTCTGTCGCGCAACTCACTTGCGCGACCCAACCAATACTTGCGTGACCTTCTTTCCTTTAGCCAAATTTTGAAGTTCAGATCCTCAAACACAAATGGAGCGCAAGTCTTTTATCCTCCAAGATCTCGGCGTGCAAGTACCTTTGCCAAAAACAGTTTACTTTATTGGCCGATTTTCAGGACCAAAAATTTGGCAAACACTGGGAAACGGCACCACCTTCACTAGTATTTTCTACATGAACGGTATGATCTCTTTGTTGGTACACATCCTGAACTTCCACTGAGTATTGACAACAAACACAAACCATACACCAAATCATTCTTTGAAGACCCAAGTTCCAACAAATACATGAAACAAAAACAATCTTCTTAAACACTTGAAAGGCTTATCCTTATGTCCATCTTAGGTTCATTACTGCATCTCATAACCTAGGGACATACATCAAAAGAAAGGGTGAGCAGAAGGCCCAGTAAGAGGAACAAGAGAAACATTTTACATGTGAACTTGAGATACTTCAATAAGGTCATGAAAAGAACTTTAAGGAATGATAAAGATATCATGAGGCATATCATAATAAAAATAACATTTTTCATAACTTGAAGATGTGGCTACATTATTTAACATAGACAATCATGAACATATCACCAAGGTCCATCCCCAAGGTTTTATTTGAAAATTACCAAGGTTATTCACCAAGATATCGTGAAAATTGTAATCTCTAGTGGTTACATCATTACCCAATGCATTGGAGCGCTATCAGGGAGGACCCTTAAATTTGCCTTTATTATCATGTGAGCCACATATATCATCATAAATCATTTCATAAACAACCCATATAGCATAAAAGAAATGTTTTTCATTTCATAATCATAACGTTTTAAAAACTGTTTTAAAGACATTATCTTTACGTCACTTTAAACCCACGGAAGGGGAAAGCGGGTCTCATGTATGTAAATACCAGAATTTAAAATAAAACATTTTGGCATTTATGTGAATACCCCTTTTGAAGAAATATCTTTGAGTATTCACTTAATAAAATAAAAGTACTTTAGAAAAAGAGAGAGACATTTTGAGACGGAATTCTGCAGTATAATGGCTATGTTTCGTGGATTTATAAAACATTGAAAAGAGAGGTGACATGGTTCAAACACTCATAAATGACCCAGAAAACAGTAGAGGGATAGAATATAAAGGATTTTAGAACATTGTAATGAAATTTTAAAGATATACCATATGAAAATAAGAACTTTAAAGGAAGACAAAAATAAGATTTCTCTTATGAAAATTCGGCAGCCTAATGGCATCACTTAAAACTTCAAAAAAATGAATTGATAAGGAAAAATATAATCTCTAATCATATTTACATAAAAGATCAGTATGATAGATATAGAGATCATACCCTAACAAAATAAAAAATAACACGAAAGACCTGACAAGAAAATAGATCTTGAAAACGAGAAGGGTGAAAGAATCCCTTAAAAATTCGGCAGCCTAACAGCGCCACTAAAAACTTCAAAATACTGAATTGAAGAGATCAAATAAGGTCTATCATCATATTAACATAAAATATCAGTATTATGGATATATATATCATACCACAACATAGTAAAATTAAAATTTAAATACTTTACATGAAATTAGAACTTTAAAAATGAGAAAGGTGAAAGAATCCCTTAAAAATTCGACAGCCTAACGGCGTCACTTAAACTTCAACAAAAATGAATTGACGAGATCAAATAGGGTCTCTCATAATATGAACATAAAAGTTCAGTATGATAGATATAGATATCATACCCCCAACATAATAAAAATGAACTTGAAATACTTGACATGAAACTAGAACTTTGAAAAATGAGAAGGGTGAAAGAATCCCTTAAAAATTCGGCAGCCTAACGGCGCCACTTAAACATTCTTAAAACAAATTGATGAGAGCAAGAGGGGGTATCTAATCATATGAAAATTAAAAGGGAAGTAAGATGAATATATATGAACATCCTCCAACATAAGAACATGGAGCATAAAAGAAATGACATAAAAAAGATTACTCGAAAAGAAAGAGAGAGGTCAGATCCCTTACCTTAAAACGTAACTCTTAAAACACAAAGGTTGGAACCTTGAGGGCTTGGGGGAACCTTGGGAGGACTCCTTGGGAGGTAATGAGACCCGGACTTCGTTGGGGGAGATTGGAGAGTCGAATGGATGAGAGGATGGCTTGTTATTGTTAGGGACCGTGAGGGGATAAGACATTAATGTCCAAGGGACTGCTCATTAGTGGTTTTGGCAAAACCATGGGCTAGCCCATGGTATTTTCCCATGGTATTGGCCAATTGGGACACCTAATACCTTATCTTACTATTCATAAGTCGACAAAATTGATGGCATACTTAATACATCATTTAATGATGTCATTAAACACCCGTAACTTAAAAACTGTATTTTCACTATTCATCGAAAATTCAACTTTCTCAGAAAAATCCCAAAAATTTCGCCTTAACCAATATCAATGCTCTGATTTCAAAAATGAACTCCATTTTATAAAAATTATTTTCTAAATATTTTTAATTTAATTTTTAAATAAATACACTATTTACCGAAAATTCATTTTTTTCAGAAAAATCCCCAAAAATTACTTTAACATAATATCAATGCTACGAGTTCAAAAATAAAATCCATTTTATAAAAATAATTTTCTAAATATTGTTAATTAAATTTTTATTTAATAAACACTATTCACCCAAAAAAAACTAATACTTGACTAATAATTCATGAAACCGTTATTTAACCATTTTATTGAATCACATTACTTAATCAAGGTGCCTAGATTATTTTAAAGCTTTATTTAAGTGAGATTACTAATCCATTTGGTCACATTACTAATCCTAGGCATAAAATCACTATTCATAATTTACTATTCATCAAAAATCAAGTTGATCTTATTAGACTCTAAATTTTGTACTGGACATAATTTTAGAAGACCATTTTTTGAATATCATTACACGTTTTTAATTATTTAAGGTTTACATAAACTTTTTTAAAATATCCTTTTTCTAAAATTCATAAAAAATATTCATACTATATTTATCCGGTAATTTGAAAATTCATAAACTTCATCATAAGAAGAAATCCCAATTTTTATTTAAAACAAAGAATTACACAAGGCAATTACGGTCTCCTTACATATCCCCTTATCACACCAGCATAGGACCTAAGTGTAAGGTGTGCTAAGGTGAGAGAATCTGAGGGAGGCTCGGCCAACATCGCATGAGTAGTAATTTCTATCAGTTTGAACTGCTCGCGAAGGCAATTTCGTTCTAGCTTTACACGATGAAGTTTGGATTGGGTTTGGTCCAGAGCAAAGCCCAGTGGTGATACCTCCTTCCCAAGTTCTGTTAGATGGGCTTAGATCAGTCCAAGACTACTGGGTGAGGCCATCGAATCTTCTTTCTATATTAATTAAACAAGATTACTTGTATTTAGAGACAATAATCAAAACGTTTAGTTTCCAGCAGTCATATTGACCAATGGTCATATAACAGTCAAAATCCAATGGTCTCATTTTAATTATACTCATGTTATCAAATGAAATAGTTTTGTTGAGTATAAAAAATAAAATAACACACAAAATTAGGAAACAAGATTTATTCAAAATTTCGGGTCGTTACAATCTTCCCCCATTAAGAAATTGCGTCCTCGCAATTTTTAAAATTGGGTTTTGAAATTTCATTGAAAGTCTCACATCTGAGAAAGAGTCAGTAACACTATTACTTTAAAATAAAGAAAATGAAGTACAAAGGCCACCCGAGTTAACCCACACTTGGATTCCATGTAGGAAAACATGGACATGGAGGAGAAAACAAAGAGTCAAGTTCTGAGGGAGAGTGATAGAAAACATGATTAGGAGAAAGTTAACCACGAGAAAATCTCAAACTTATGATGCGTGTAAATGGTCTTTGATTACCCAGTAGGAATCTTAAACCAACAACATTTTCATTTTACGTTCCTTTTAATAATTTTGAGTAATTCATTTACTACATAGAATAAAAACATAAGGAAATATACCTACCTTCCAGTAGAGTTTCATCCTTTAATAAGTTTCTACCAAAACTAATCTTTTCTCCAAAAGATGAGCATTCAAAACTACTTGGTCTCATCAAAACACAAGAATCATCTTCTTGAGAGTCACTTAATCCACAAAAGATTAACTATCAATTTCTTCTATCTTTAAACATTATCCCAAAAACATAAAGGGTAAGATAAAACAACTCTTCAAAAATAAAGAATCCCATAGGAAGGGAAACTAATTTTAAATCTTCAAGATTCCATGGTACTACCCAAAGTTCATCATTGACTATTCCATAAATAACTGTACTTCAAATTCCTCAAAATAAACCAAACTAAGATTGAAACCCAAATACAAGAAGGATTTGATAACATAGTCTTCCAAAATAAACTTCATTGTTCATCTCTAATAAACATCAACCACTCCTAACATCTTAGAACAAAAGTAGCTAACCTAATCATATTTTACCCAAGATAGGTTAATCATTTCCATAAGTAAGCTAAATTACTATAAGTCCACCTTAAATTCATCAATTCTTCAAAATATAAGTCAACCTTACTCCTCCAAGAAAATACCGTAGTAATCTATTTACCTCGATCAAATAGAGTTCCCAAAATATTGAACATCTTCCAAAATAATAATCATCATTTAATCCCCTAATCATATCTATCATATTAATACGGAAATCGTCACATTTCCTATATCATTGGTTTCTGGGACATGTTCTTCCATTTCCCACCATTAACTAAGAAAATAAAGTACAATTAGGGGCTTAAATACTTAGCCAATAATCATGAAAAGGAGCTTAAACCATAGAAGGATAACTTGTAGAATAAAAGTATACCCTAACTTGTGATCCAATAGGATCCAAACTAGGTTATCCATGATCATATATTCTTATGTGAATCTTTATTTTATTTTATCTTTGTTCCTTTAATCATGGTTCATACTAAGATTATGAATTTATCAAAGCATATCCCCCAGAAGTGTCGTAACCAAGAGTGCAGCAAGGCCCGTTGTTGTGTACCATTTCCCATTCGAGTCTAGCTCAAAGCAGTGTTTTTGATTTTTACCCCTATGTACATCTGTGCCAGATCCACCTTTACCTGCTCGTATCTAGACAGGGATGTATTTGCTCGGCAACCCCTTACTCAATACTCACCAAAATACCAGGAAGATTTCCTACATTTATACTTTTCGATAGGGTTCTTCCTAGAGTTTTCATATCCTAATTTCCACAAAAAACTAAACCATCCTTTGATACCATCTATAGCATCTCGCCTTTTTGTCACATAAACTTTCATTACATTAAAAAAAACTGAGGATCTTTAAGGTTTAGTGTCTTGGAAACCAGGAACTTAATACATGAAACAAAAAAAACATTCTTCTTAAACACTTGAAAGGATTCTCCTTATGTTCATCTTAGGTTCATTACTACATCTCATAACCTGGGGACATACATCAAAAGAAAGGGTGAGCAGAAGGCCCAGTAAGGGAAACAAGAGAAACATTTTACATGTGAACTTGAGATACTTCAATAAAGTCATGAAAAGAACTTTAAGGCATGAGAAAGAAATCATGAGGAATATGATAATAAAAATAAAATTTTTCATAACTTGAAGATGTGGCTACATTATTTAACATAGACAATCATGAACATATTACCAAGGTCCATCCCCAAGGTTTCATTTCAAAATTACCAAGTTTATTCACCAAGATATCGTGAAAATTGTAATCTCTAGTGGTTACATCATTACCCAATGCATTGGAGCGCTATCAGGGCGGACCCTTAAATTTTCCTTTATTATCATGTGAGCCACATATATCATCATAAATCATTTCATAAACAACCCATATAGCATAAAAGAAATGGGTTTCATTTCATAATCATAACGTTTTAAAAACTGCTTTAAAGACATGATATTTACATCACTTTAAACCCACGGAAGGGGAGAGCAGGTCTCATGTATGTAAATCCCAGAATTTAAAATAAAAAATTTTGGTATATATGTGAATACCACTTTTGAAGAAAGATCTTTGAGTATTCACTTAATAAAATAAAAGTACTTTAGAAAAAGGGAGAGACATTTTGAGATGGAAATTCTGCAGCATAACGGTTATGTTTCAGGGATTTATAAAACATTGAAAAGAGAGGGGACATGAATCAAACACTCATAAATGACCCATAAAACAGTATAGGGACATAATATAAAAGATTTTAGAACATGGTAATGAAATTTTAAAGATATACCATATGAAATTAAGAACATGAAAGGAAGACAAAAATAAGATTTCTCTTATGAAAATTCGGTAGCCTAAGGCGTCACTTAAAACTTCAAAAAAATGAATTGATGAGGTCAAATAGGGTCTCTCATAATATGAACATAAAATATCAGTATTATAGATATAGAGATAATACCCTAACAAAATAAAAAAGAACATCAAAGACTTGACATGAAAATAGATCTTGAAAACGAGAAGGGCGAAAGAATCCCTTAAAAATTCGGCAGCCTAAAGGCGCCACTAAAAACTTCAAAATACTGAATTGAAGAGATCAAATAGGGTCTCTCATCATATGAACATAAAAGATGAGTATTATTGATATAGAGATCATACCCCGACATAGTAAAAAGGAAATTTAAAGACTTAACATGAAAGTATAACTTTAAAAAATGAGAAAGGTGAAAGAATCCCTTAAAAATTCGGCAGCCTAACGACGTCACTTAAACTTCAACAAAAATGAATTGACGGGATCAAATAGGGTCTCTCATAATAAGAACATAAATGTTCAGTATGATATATATAGAGATCATACCCCGACATAATAAAAATGAACTTGAAATACTTGACATGAAAGTAGAACTTTGAAAAATGAGAAGGGTGAAAGAATCCCTTAAAAATTCGGCAGCCTAAAGGCGCCACTTAAACATTATTAAAACGAATGGATGAGAGCAAGAGGGGGTCTCTCATCATATGAAAATTAAAAGGGCAGTAAGATGAATATATAATAACATCCTCCAACATAAGAACGTGGAGCATAAAAGAAATGACATAAAAGAGATTACTTGAAAAGAAAGAGAGAGGTCGGATCCCTTACCTTAAAACGTAACTCTTAAAACTCAAAGGTTGGGACCTTGAGGGATTGGGGGCACCTTGGGAGGACTCCTTGGGAGGTAATGAGACCAGAACTTAGTTGGAGGAGAGTGGGGAGTCGAATGGATGACAGGATGGCTTGATATTTATAGGGAAAGTGAGGGGACAAGGCATTAATGGCCAAGGGAGACCTCATTAGTGGTTTTGGCAAAACCATGGGCTTGCCCAAGGTATTTTCCCATCTTATTGGCCACTTGGGACACCTCATACCTTATCTTACTATTCATAAGTCGACAAAATTTATTACATACTTAATACATCATTTAATGATGTCATTAAACACTCGTAACTTAAAAACTGTATTTTCACTATTCATCGAAAATTTAACTTTCTCAGAAAAATTCAAAAATCTCACCTTAACCAAATATCAATGCTCTGATTTAAAAAATGAACTCCATTTTATAAAAATATTTTTCTAAATATTTTTAATTTAATTTTTAAATAAATACACTATTCACCGAAAATTCATTTTTTCAGAAAAATCCCAAAAAATTACCTTAACATAATATCGATGCTCCGAGTTCAAAAATGAAATCCATTTGATAAAAAAAATTCTAAATATTTTTAATTAAATTTTTAATTAAAAAACACTATTCAGCTGAAAAAACTAATACTTAACTGATAATTTATGAAACTATTATTTAACCATTTTATTGAATCACATTACTCAATCAAGGTGCCTAGATTATTTTAACGCTTTATTTAAGTGAGATTACTAATCCATTTGGTCACATTACTACTCCTAAGCATAAAATCACTATTCATAATTTACTATTCATCAAAAATCAAGTTGATCTTATTAGACTCTAAATTTCGTACTTGATATAATTGTAGAAGACCATTTTTTGAATATCATTACACGTTTTTAATTATTTAAGGTTTACATAAACTTTTTTAAAATATCCTTTTTCTAAAATTCATAAAAAATATTCATTCTATAATTATCCGGTCATTTGAAAATTCATAAACTTCATCATAAGAAGAAATCCCAATTTTTATTTAAAACAAAGGATTACACAAGGCAGTTATGGTCTCCTTACATAGCCCCTTATCACACCAGCATAGGACCTAAGTGTAAGGTGTGCTAAGTGGAGAGAATCCGAGGGAGGCTCGGCCAACATCACATGAGTCGTAATTTCTATCAGTTTGAACTTCTCGTGAAGGAGATTACATTCTAGCTTCGCACGATAAAGTTTGGCTTGTGTTTGGTCCAGAGAAAAGCCCAGTGGTGTTACCTCTTTCCCAAGTTCTGTTAGATGGGATTCGATCGGTCCAAGACTACTGGGTGAGGCCATCGAATCTTCTTTCTATATTAATTAAACAAGATTACTTGTATTTAGAGACAATAATCAAAATGTTTAGTTTCCAGCGGTCATATTGACCAATGGTCATATAACATTAAAAATCCAATGGTCTCATTTTAATTATACTCATGTTATCAAATGTAATAGATTTGTTGAATATAAAAAATAAAATAACACACAAAATTAGGAAACAAGATTTATTCAAAATTTCAGGTCCTTACAGCTATTAGGGCGCACCCTTAAATTTGTCTTTATTATCATGTGAGACACATATTTCATCATCAAAATTTCATAAATAACCCATATAGCATAAAAGAAATGGGTTTCACTTCATAATCATAACATTTGAAAAACTGCTTTTAGGACATGATCTTTATGTCACTTTAAACCCACGAAAAAAGGAAAACGGATCTCATGTATGTAAATACCATAATTTAAAATAGAAAATCTTGATATATATGTTAATACCCTTGTAGAATAAAGATATTTGAGTATTCACTTAATAAAATAAAATAATTTGAGAAAAAGAGAGAGACATTTTGAGACGAAAATTCTGCTGCATAACGGCTATGTTACAGGGTTTTAGAAAACATTGAAAAGAGAGGTGACATGGTTCACCCACTCATAAATGATCCATAAAATTGTAGGGGGACATAATATAAAGGATTTAAGAACATGGTAATGAAATTTGAAAGATATACCATATGAAATGAAGAACACGAAAGGAAGACAAAAATAAGATTTCTCTTATGAAATTCAACAGCCTAACGGTGTCACTTAAACTTCAAAAAAATGAATTGATGAGATCAAATAGGGTCTCTCATAATATGAACATAAAATATCAGTATGATATATATAGATATCATACCCCAACATAATAAAAATTAACTTGAAGGACTTGACAAGAAAATAGAACTTGAAAATGAGAAGGGTGAAAGAATCCCTTAAGAATTCGGCAGCCTAACGGCGTCAATTAAACTTCAAAAAAATGAATTGATGAGATCAAATAGGGTCTATCATCATATGAACATAAAATATTAGTATGATAGATATATATATCATACCACAAAATAATAAAAAGGAACTTGAAAGACTTGACAAGAAAATAGAACTTGAAAATGAGAAGGGTGAAAGAATCCCTTAAACATTCGGCAACCTAACGGCGTCACTTAAACTTCAAAAAAATGAATTGATGAGATAAAATAGGGTATCTTATCATATGAACATAAAAAATCAATATAATAGATACAGAGATCAAACCCCAACATAATAAAAAGTAACTTGAAAGAGTTGACAAGAAAATAGAACTTGAAAATGAGAATGGTGAAAGAATCCCTTAAAAATTCGCCAGCCTAACGGCGCCACTTAAACATTCATAAAACGAAATGATGAGAGTAATAGGGGATATCTCATCATATGAACATGGAAAGGGATGTAAGAGGAATATAAAAAAACATCCTCCATCATAAGAACATGGATCAAAAAAGAAATGACTTAAAAGAGAGGATTTGAAAAGAAAGAGAGAGGTTAGATCCCTTACCTTAAAACGTATCTCTTAAAACTAAAAGGTTGGGACCTTGAGGGCTTGGAGGCACCTTAGGAGGACTTCTTGGGAGATAATGAGACCAAATCTTCGTTGGGGGAGAGTTGGGAGTGAAAACTAAAGGAGTAAAGGGTTGGTATTTATAGGGAAAGTGAGGGGACAAGGCATTAATGGCCAATGGACACCTCATTGGTGGTATTGGAAAAACCATGGGCTTGTCCATGGTATTTGCCCACGGTATTGACCAGTTGGGACACCTAATACCTTATAATACTATTCATAAGTCGACCATATTGATTACATACTTAATACATCATTTAATGATGTCATTAAGCACCCGTAACTTAAAAACTGTGCTTTCACTATTCATCGAAAATTGAACTTTCTCAGAAAAATACCAAAATTTCACCTTAACCAAATATCAATGCTCTGATTTCAAAAATGAACTCCATTTTATAAAAATAATTTTCTAAATATTTTTAATTTAATTTTAAAATAAATACACTATTCACCGAAAATTCATTTTTTTCAGAAATATCCCCAAAAATTACCTTAACATGATATCAACGCTCTGAGTTCAAAAATGAAATCCATTTTATAAAAATAATTTTCTAAATATTTTTAATTTAATTTTTCTTTAAAAAACACTATTCATATGAAAAAACTAATACGTGACTAATAATTTCTAAAACAGTTATTTACCTATTTTATTGAATCACGTTACTTAATCAAGGTGCCTAGATTATATTAATACTTTCTTTAAGTGAGATTACTAATCCATTTGGTCACATTACTAATCCTAAGCAAAAAATCACTATTCATAATTTACTATTCACAAAAAATTAAGTTGATCTTATTAGATTCTAAATTTTGTACTGAACATAATTTTAGAAGACCATTTTTTGAAAATCATTACACATTTTTAATTATTTAAGCTTTACATAAACATTTTTAAAATATCCTTTTTCTAAAATTCATCAAAAATATGCATACTATATTTATCCGAACATTTGAAAATTCACAAACTTCAACATAAGAAGAGAACACAATTTTATTTATAACAAAGGATTACACAGCGTAGCTATGGTCTCCTTACATAGCCCCTTATAACCCCATCATAGGGCCTATGTGTAAGGTGTGCTAAGGTGAGAGAATCTGAGGGCAGCTTGGCCAACATCGCACGAGTAGTAATTTCTATTAGTTTGAACTTCTCGTGAAGGTGATTCCATTCTTGATTCACACGATGAAGTTCGGCTTGGTTTGGTCTAGAGAAAAGCCCAGTGGTACTACTTCCTTCCCAAGTTCTGTTCGATGGGCTTCGATCGGCCCAAGACTACTGGATGAGGCCATCGAATCTTCTTTCTATATTAATTAATCAAGATCACTTGTATTTAGAGACAATAATCTAAACGTTTAGTTTCCAGCAGTCATATTGATCAATGATTATATAACAGTCAAAACCCAATGGTCTCATTTTAATTATACTCATGTTATCAAATGAAACAGTTTTGTTGAGTATAAAACAACACACAAAGATTTATTCAAAATTTTGGGTTGTTATAATCTTCCCCCCATAAGAAATTTCATCCTCGCAATTTTTAAAATTGGGATTGGAAATTTCCTTGAAATTCTCACATCAAAAAAAGAGTCAGTAACATTATTACTTCAAAATAAAGAAAAGGAAGTACAAAGGTCACCCGAGTTAACCCATACTAGGATTCCATGTAGGAAAACATGGACATGGAGGAGAAAAAAAAGGGTCACATTCTGATGGATAGTGATAGAAACATTATTAGGAGAAAGTTAACAACAAGAAAATTACAAAGTTATGATGGGTTAAACGGTATTTGATTTCCCAGTAGAAAACGTTAACGGACAATGTTTCTATTTTACGTTCCTTTTCATAGTTTTCATGGATTCATTTACTATATAGAATAAAAACATAGGGAAATATACCTACCTTGAAGTAGAGTTTCATCCTTTAATAAGTTTCTACAAAAACTAATCTTTTCTCCAAATGATGAGCATTCAAAACTACTTGGTCTCATCAAAGCACAATAATCATCTTCTAGAGAATCACATAATCCAAAAAATATTAACTATCTATTTCTTCTATCTTTAAACATTATCCCAAAAACAAAAAGGGTAAGATAAAATATCTCTTCCAAAAGAAAGAACCCCAGAGGAAGGGAAACTGCTTTAAATCTTCAAAGTTCCACGGTAATACCCAAAGTTCATCATAGACCATTCCATAAATAACTGTCCATAAAATTCCTCAAAATAAACCAAACTAAGATTGAAACCCAAATACAAGAAGGATTTGATAACATAGTCTTCCAAAAATTAACTTTGTTTTTCATCTCCAAACAACATCAACCAGTCCTAACATCTTATAACAAAAGTAGCTAACCTAAACATATTTTCTACAAGATATGTTAATCATTTCAATAAGTAACCTAAATTACTATAAGTCCACCTTAAATCCATCAATTCTTCAAAATATATGTCAACCTTTAATCCTCAAAGAAAATTCCGTAGTAATATATTTACCTCAATCATATATGGTCCCCAAAATAGTGAATGTCTTCCAAAATAATAATCATCTTTTAATCCCCTAATCATCTCTGTCATACTAATACGGCAATCATCACATTTCCTATCCCATTTTTTGTTGGGACATGTTCTTCCATTTCACACCATTAACTAAGAAAAGAAAGTATAATTAGGGGCTTAAATACTTAGCCAATAATCATGAAAAGGAAACTTTAAGAATATAAGGATAAACTTTTAGAAGAAAAAGTATATCCTAACTTGTGATCCCCTAGGCTCCAATCTAGGTTATCCATGGTCATATATTCTTATGTGAATATTTATTTTATTTTATCTTTTTTCCTTTAATAATGGTTCATACTAAGCTTATGAATTTACCCAAGCATATCCCCCTGGAGTGTCGTAACCAAGAGTGCAGCAAGGCCTGTTGTCGTGTACCAGTTCATGTTCGATTCTAGCTCAAATCGGTGTTTTTGGGTGTTACCCCTATATACATCTGTTCCAGAGCCACCTCTACCTGCTCGTATCCAGACAGGGATGTATTTTCTTGGCAACCTCTTACTCAATACTCACCAAAATACCAGGAATATTTCCTATATCTAAACTTTTTTATAGGCTTATTCCTAAAGTTTTCATATCCTAATTTCCACAAATAACTAAACCATCCTATGATACCAACTATAATAACCCGCCTTTTTACAACATAACTTTTCATTACATTTTACAAATAGAGGATCTTTAAGGTTTAGTGTCTTGGAAACCAGGAACTTATTACATGAAAAAAAACATTCTTCTTAAACACTTGAAAGGCATCTTTTTTTGTTCATCCTAAGTTCATTACGACATCTCATAACTTGGGAGCATACATCAAAGGAAATGGTGAGAAAAAGTCCTAGTACGGGAAACAAGGGAATAATTTTACATGAGAACTTGAGATACATCAATAAAGTCATGAAAAAGAACTTTAAGGCATGAGAATGAAATCATGAGGCATATCATAATAAAAATAACGTATTTCATAACTTGAGGATGTGGCTACAACATTTAACATAGACAATAATGAACATATAACCAAGGTCCATCCCCAAGGTGACATTTAATAATTACCAAGTTAATCCCCAAGTTATCATTAAAATTGTAATCTCTATTGGTTATATCATTACCCAATGCAATGGGGTGCTATCAGGGCGCACCCTTAAGTTTGTAATCTCTAGTGGTTACATCATTACCCAATGCAATGGGGCGCTATCAGAGAACACCCATAAATTTATCTTTATTATCATGTGAGCCACATATATCATCATCAAAATTTCAAAAATATCCCATATAGCATAAAATAAATAAGTTTCACTTCATAATCATAACATTATAAAAACTTCTTTTAGGACATGATCTTTATGTCACTTTAAACCCATGGAAAAAGGAAAATGGGTCTCATGTATGTAAATCCAAGAATATAAAATAGAACATATTGATATATATGTTAATACCCCTGTAGAATAAAGAGCTTTGAGTATTCACTTAATAAAATAAAATAATTTGAGAAAAAGAGAGAGACATTTTGAGACGAATATTCTGCAGCATAACGACTATGTTATAGGGTTTTAGAAAACATTGAAAAGAGAGGGGACATGGGTCACCCACTAATAAATGATCCATAAAACAGTAGGGTATAGAATATAAAGGATTTAAGAACATGGTAATGAACTTTGAAAGATATACCATATGAAATGAAGAAATGAAAGGAAGACAAAAAAAATATTTCTCTTATGAAAATTCGGCAGCCTGACGGTGTCACTTAAACATCAAAAAAATGAATTGACGAGATCAAATAGGGTCTCTCATCATATGAACATAAAATATCAGTATGATAGATAAATAGATCATACCCCAACATAATAAAAAGTAACTTGAAAGACTTGACAAGAAAATAGAACTTGAAAATGAGAAGGTTCAAAGAATCCCTTAAAAATTCGGCAGCCTAACGGCGTCACTTAAACT
This sequence comes from Viscum album, assembly GCA_963277665.1. Classification (NCBI taxonomy): domain Eukaryota; kingdom Viridiplantae; phylum Streptophyta; class Magnoliopsida; order Santalales; family Viscaceae; genus Viscum; species Viscum album. The sequence continues at coordinate 226,843,058 of OY728135.1, read as the reverse complement.
TCAAAAAAATAAATTGATGAGATAAAATAGGGTATCTCATCATATGAACATGAAATATCATTATGATAGATATATAGATCATACCCCAACATAATAAAAAGTAACTTGGAATACTTGACAAGAAAATAGAACTTGAAAATGAGAAGGGTGAAAGAATCCCTTAAAAATTTGGCATCATAACGGCGTCACTTAAACTTCAAAAAAATGAGTTGATGAGATCAAATAGGGTATCTCATCATATGAACATAAAATATCAGTATGATAGATTTAGATATCATACCCCAACATAATAAAAAGGAACTTGAAATACTTGACAAGAAAATAGAACTTGAAAATGAGAAGGGTGAAAGAATCCCTTAAAAATTTGGAAGCCTAACGGCGCCACTTAAACATTCATAAAACGAAATGATGAGAGTAAGAGGGGATCTCTCATCATATGAAAATTAAAAGGGAAGTAAGAGGACTATAAAAAAACATCCTCCAACATAATAACATGGAGCATAAAAGAAATGACTTAAAAGAGTGTATTTGAAAAGAAAGAGAGAGGTTGGACCCCTTACCTTAAAACGTATCTCTTAAAACTCAAAGGTTTGGACCTTGAGGGCTTGGGGGAACCTTGGGAGGACTTCTTGGGAGGAAATGAAACCATAGATTCTTTGGGGGAGAGTTGGTAGTGAAAACTAAAGGAGGAAAGGGTGGTTATTTATAGGGAAAGTGAGGGGGCAATGCGTTAATGGCCAAGGGATACCTCATTGGTGGTATTGGCAAAACCATGGGATTTCCCATGGTATTTGCCCATGCTATTGGCCACTTGGGACAGCTAATACCTTATCTTACTATTCATAAGTCGACCATATTGATTACATACTTAATACATCATTTAATGATGTCATTAACCACTCGTAACTTAAAAACTATATTTTCACTATTCATCGAAAATTCAACTCTTTCAGAAAAATCCCAAAGTTTCACCTTAACCAAATATCAATGCTATGATTTCAAAAATGAACTCCATTTGATAAAAATAATTTTCTAAATATTTTTTATTTAACTTTTAAATAAATACACTATTCACTGAAAATTCATTTTTTTTAGAAAAATCCCCAAAAATTACCTTAAAATAATATCGACGCTCTGAGTTCAAAAATTAAACCCATTTTATAAAAATAATTTTCTAAATATTTTTAATTTAATTTTTAATTAAAAAACACTATTAACACGAAAAAACTAATACTTGACTAATAATTTCTGAAACAGTTATTTACCTATTTTATTGAATCCCATTACTTAATCAAGGGGCCTAGATTATATTAATACTTTCTTTAAGTAATATTACTAATCCATTTGGTCACATTACTAATCCGAAGCATAAAATCACTATTCATAATTTACTATTCATCAAAAATTAAGTTGATCTTATTAGATTCTAAATTTTGTACTGAACATAATTGTAGAAGACCATTTTTTGAAAATCATTACACATTTTTAATTATTTAAGGTTTAAATAAACATTTTTAAAATATCCTTTTTCTAAAATTCATCAAAAATATGCATACTATATTTATCCGAACATTTGAAAATTCACAAACTTCACCATAAGAAGAGAACACAATTTTATTTATAACAAAGGATTACACAACGTAGCTATGGTCTCCTTACATAGCCCCTTATAACCCCAGAATAGGACCTAAGTGTAAGGTGTGCTAAGGTGAGAGAATCTGAGGGCGGCTCGACCAACATCGCACGAGTAGTAATTTCTATCAGTTTGAACTTCTCGCGAAGGAGATTTTATTCTTGATTCACATGATAAAGTTAAGCTTGGGTTTGGTCTAGAGAAATGCCCAGTGGTACTACCTCCTTCCCAAGTTCTGTTAGATGGGCTTCGATCAACCCAAGACTACTGGATGAGGCCATCGAATCTTCTTTCTATATTAATTAATCAAGATCACTTGTATTTAGAGACAATAATAGAAATGTTTAGTTTCTAGCGGTCATATTGATCAACGATCATATAACAGTCAAAACCCAACGGTCTCATTTTAATATACTCATGTTATCAAATTAAACATTTTGGTTGAGTATAAAATAACACACAAAATTAGGAAACAAGATTTATTCAAAATTTCAGGTCGTTACAATCTTCCCCCCTTAAGAAATTGCGTCCTCACAATTTTTAAAAAATTGGGATTGGAAATTTCATTGAAATTCCCACATCAGAAAAAGAGTGAGTAACATTATTACTTTAAAAGAAATAAAAGGAAGTACAAAGGTCAGCCGAGTTAACCCATACTATGATTCCATGTAGGAAAACATGGACATGGAGGATAAAACAAAGGGTCATGTTCTTAGGGAGAGTGATAGAAAACATGATTAGGAGAAAGATAACAACAAGAAAATCAAAAACTTAGGATGGGTTAAATGGTATTTGATTTCCCAGTTGGAAACGTTAACAGACAATGTTTTTGTTTTACGTTTCTTTTTATAGTTTTCATGAATTCATTTACTACATAGAATAAAAACATAGGGAAATATACCTACCTTCAAGTAGAGTTTCATCCTTTAATAAGTTTCTACCAAAACTAATATTTTCCCCAAACGATGAGCATTCAAAAATACTTGTTCTCATCAAATCACAAGAATCATCTTCTATAGAATCACATAATCCACCAGTAATTACCTATCTATTTCTTATATCTTTAAACATTATCCCAAAAACAGAAATGGTAAGATAAAACAACTCTTCCAAAAGAAAGAACCCCAGAGGAAGGGAAACTACTTTAAATCATTAAAGTTCCACGGTACTACCCAAAGTTCATCATAGACCATTCCATAAATAATTGTCCTTAAAATTCCTCAAAATAAACCAAACTAAGATTGAAATCCAAATACAAGAAGGATTTGATAACATAGTCTTCCAAAATAAACTTTGTCGTTCATCTCCAAACAACATCAACCACTCCTAACATCTTATAACAAAAGTAGCTAACCTAAACATATTTTCCGCAAGATAGGTTAATAATTTTCATAAGTAACCTAAATTACTATAAGTCCAACATAAATTCATCGATTCTTCAAAATATATGTCAACCTTTACTCCTCAAAGAAAATTCTGCAGTAATATATTTACCTCGATCATATAGGGTCTCCAAAATAGTAAACGTCTTCCAAAATAATAATCATCTTTTAATCCCCTAATCATCTCTTTCATACTAATACGGCATCGTCACATTTCCTTTCACATTGGTTGTTAGGAAATGTTATTCCATTTCACACCATTAACTAAGAAAAGAACGTATAATTATGGGCTTAAATACTTAGCGAATAATCATGAAAAGGAAACTTTAAGAATAGAAGGATAAACTTTTAGAAGAAAAGTATATCCTAACTTGTGATCCCCTAGGTTCCAATCTAGGTTATACATGGTCATATATTCTTATGTGAATCTTTATTTTATTTTATCTTTGTTCCTTTAATAATGGTTCATACTAAGCTTATGAATTTACCAAATCATATCCCTCGGGAGTGTCGTAACTAAGAGTGCAGCAAGGCCCGTTGTTGTGTACCATTTCACGTTTGAGTCTAGCTCAAAGCAGTGTTTTTGGGTTTTACCCCTATGTACATTTGTGCCAGAGCCACCTCTACCTGCTCATATCCAGACAGGGATGTATTTTCTTGGCAACCCCTTACTCAATACTCACCAAAATACAAGGAATATTTCCTATATCTAAACTTTTCTATAGGCTTCTTCCTAAAGTTTTCATATCCTAATCTCCACAAATAACTAAACCATCCTTTGATACCAACTATAACAACCCTCCTTTTTACAAAATAACTTTTCATTAAATTTTACAAATAGGGGATCTTTAAGTTTTAGTGTCTTGGAAACCAGAAACTTATTACATGAAAAAAAAACATTCTTCTTAAACACTTGAAAGGCTTCTTCATTTGTTCATCCTCAGTTCATTACAGCATCTCATAACCTGGGAGCATAAATCAAAAGAAAAGGGTGAGAAAAAGGCCTTGTAAGGGAAACAAGGGAAACATTTAACATGAGAACTTGAGATACATCAATAAAGTCATGAAAAATAACTTTAAGGCATGAGAATGAAATCATGAGGCATATCATAATAAAAATAACGTATTTCATGACTTGAGGATGTGGCTACAACATTTAACATAGACAATCATGAACATATCACAAAGGTCCATCCCCAAGGTTTCATTTGAAAATTACCAAGGTAAACCCCAAAGTATCGTTAAAATTGTAATCTCTAGTGTTTACATCATTACCCAATGCAGTGGGGCGCTATCAGGGCGCACCCATAAGTTTGAAATCTCAAGTGGTTACATCATTACCCAATGCAATGGGGTGCTATCAAGGCGCACCACTAAATTTGTCGTTATTATCATGTGAGCCACATATATCATCATCAAAATTTCATACATAACCCATATAGCATAAAATAAATGGTTTTCACTTCATAATCATAACATTTTAAAAACAGCTTTTAGGACATGATCTTTATGTCACATTAAACCCATGGAAAAAGGAAAACGGGTCTCATGTATGTAAATCACAGAATTTAAAATAGAAAATATTGATATATATGTTAATACCTTTTTAGAATAAAGAGCTTTGAGTATTCACTTAATAAAATAAAATAATTTGAGAAAAAGAGAGAGACATTTTGAGACGAAAATTCTGCAGCATAACGGCTATGTTACAGGGTTTTAGAAAACATTGAAAAGAGAGGGGACATGGGTCACCCACTCATAAATGATCCATAAAACAGTAGGTGGAAATAATATAAAGGATTTAAGAACATGGTAATAAAATTTGAAAGATATACCATATGAAATGAATAACATGAAAGGAAGATAAAAATAAGATTTCTCTTATGAAAATTCGGCAGCCTAACGGCATCACTTAAACTTCAAAAAAATGAATTGACGAGATCAAATAGGGTCTCTCATAATATGAACATAAAATATCAGTATGATATATATAGAGATCATACCCCAACATAATAAAAAGGAACTTGGAAGACTTGACAAGAAAATAGAACTTGAAAATGAGAAGGGAGAAAGAATCCCTTAAAAATTCTGCAGCCTAACGGCGTCACTTAAACTTCAAAAAAATGAATTGATGAGATAAAATAGGGTCTCTAATCATATGAACATAAAAGATCAGTATGATAGATATAGAGATCATACCCCCAACATAATAAAAAGTAACTTTAAAGACTTGACAAGAAAATAGAACTTGAAAATGAGAAGGGTGAAAGAATCCCTTAAAAATTTGGCAGCCTAACGACGTCACTTAAACTTCAAAAAAATGAATTGATGAGATCAAATAGTGTCTCTAATAATATGAACATAAAAGATCAGTATGATAGATATAGAGATCATACCCCAACATAATAAAACGGAACTTGGAAGACTTGAAAAGAAAATAGAACTTGAAAATGAGAACGGTGAAAGAATCCCTTAAAAATTCGGCAGCCTAACGGCGCCACTTAAACATTCATAAAACGAAATGATGAGAGTAATAGTGGATCTCTAATCATATGAACATGAAAAGGGCAGTAAGAGGAATATAAAATAACATCCTCCAACATAAGAACATGGATCATAAAAGAAATGACTTAAAAGAGAGTATTTGAAAAGAAAGAGAGTGGTTGGATCCCTTACCTTAAAACATATCTCTTAAAACTCAAAGGTTGGGACCTTTAGGGCTTGGGGGCACCTTGGGAGGACTTCTTGGGAATTAATGAGACCAGAGCTTCATTTGGGGGAGAGTTGGGAGTGAAAACTAAAGGAGGAAATGGTGGGTAGGGAAAGTGATGGGACAAGGCATTAATGGCCGAGGGACACCTCATTGGTAGTATTGGAAAACCCATGGGCTTTCCCATGGTATTTTCCCATGGTATTGGCCACTTGGGACACCTAATACATTATATTACTATCCATAAGTTGACCATATCTATTACATACTTAATACATCATTTAATGATGTCGTTAACCACCCGTAACTTAAAAACTGTATTTTCACTATTCATCAAAAATTCAACTTTCTCAGAAAAATCCCAAAATTTCACCTTAACCAAATATAAATGCTCTGATTTCAAAAATGAACTCCATTTCATAAAAATAATTTTCTAAATATTTTTAATTTAATTTCTAAATAAATACACTATTGACCGAAAATTCATTTTTTTCAGAAACATCCTCATAAAATTACCTTAACATAATATCGACGCTCTGAGTTCAAAAATGAAATCCATTTTATAAAAATAATTTTCTAAATATTTTTAATTTTATTTTTAATTAAAAAACTCTATTCACTCGAAAAAACTAATACTTGACTAATAATTTCCGAAACAATTATTTACCTATTTTATTGAATCACATTACTTAATCAAGGTGCCTAGATTATATTAATACTTTCTTTAAGTGATATTACTAATCCATTTGGTCACATTACTAATCCTAAGCATAAAATCACTATTCATAAATTACTATTCATAAAAAATTAAGTTTGTCTTATTAGATTTTAAATTTCGTACTGAACATAATTGTAGAAGACCATTTTTTGAAAATCATTACACATTTTTAATTATTTAAGGTTTACATAAACATTTTTAAAATATCCTTTTTCTAAAATTCATCAAAAATATGCATACTATATTTATCCAAACATTTGAAAATTCACAAACTTCACCATAAGAAGAGAACACAATTTTATTTATAATAAAGGATTACACAACGTAGCTATGTTTTCCTTACATAGCCCTTTATAACCCCAGCATAAGACCTAAGTGTAAGGTGTTCTAAGGTGATAGAATCTAAGGGTGGCTCGACCAACATCGCACGAGTAGTAATTTATATCAGTTTGAACTTCTCGTGAAGGTGATTCTGTTCAAGCTTCACATGATGAACTTCGGTTGGGTTTGGTCTAGAGAAACACCTAGTGGTACTACCTCCTTCCCAAGTTTTGTTAGATGGTCTTCGATCGACCCAAGACTACTGGATGAGGCCATCGAATCTTCTTTCTATATTAATTAATAAAGATCAATTGTATTTAGAGACAATAATTGAAACGTTTAGTTTCCACCAGTAATATTTATAAACGATCATAAAACAGTCGAAACCCAACGGTCTCATTTTAATTATACTCATGTTATCAAATGAAACAGTTTTGTTGAGTATAAAATAACACACAAAATTAGGAAACAATATTTATTCAAAATTTTGGGTCGTTACACTTGTCGGAAATCTTTCAATCTCGTATCAATTATTTTTGGAGGCATGTGGAATTTTCCTCTCCTAAGGGAGGGGAGTACGTTCTTACTGGGGTGTGGAACTTTTATTTAGGTAGAGTAGGTCCACAAATTAAATATATTGTGTCTATTAAATCAAATTTGGATGGTTTGGTGCTCGTATCAGATCTGCTGATATATCTAACCATTTTTCCTTTAGTAGTGTAATTTTACCATGATGCTTTTTTTATGGTATCTCAAGCATCCCACGTGATAGGGTTATTGAGTTTGAGATAGACCCCATATCGATTATCTATAATATATCTATACACCAATATCAGATGGCACCATATTAGCTTAGAGAGATTAAGATACATCTTGATAACCTGGTAGTGAATGGATTCATTCTCCTGATCACTTATCCATGGGGTGATCTAGTTTTATTTTCCAATAATTCATATGGAAGACTACAACTATGAGTGTATTATCAGAAATTTAATTATTTTATGCTTAAAAATATTTATTCACTACCAAGGATCTATGATGTGTTTGATCAGTTGAGCGGATCCAATTGGTTTTCTAAGATTGATCCAAAATTAGGGTACCATCAGTTATGGGATAGGTAATAGGATGTTCTAATTATGTTATTCAAGATAGATATAGATTATATGAGTATCTTTTTATGTCATTCAGGTTGAGGAATAGACCATAATTGTTTTTCTATCTCATGATCCTAATTATTCACCTCTATATCGACTCTTTTTTCATGGTATTTATTAATGAATATCATGTCTACTCATAGACCTTAAAGATATATACCAATCCCCTTGAAGTTATTTTTAGAACACGTTCATCACAAGTACTTTATTACATGTTCTCTAAGTGAATTTCTTAGAATAATGAGGTATAATTTCATTGTAATGTGGTTTTTGAGAAAGGTATTTCTTTTGATCCAGAGAAATTAAAGGTTCTTATATCTTGGGATCATCCTTAAAATGTGTCTGATGTCTATAGTTTTCTTTGGTTTTACAAAATATAAATGGTGTTTCATTCAAGAATTTTCCATTATGGTAACACCTATGGTAGATCTAACCAGTAAGGGGTCTCTTTTGAGTGAACTATCAGTTGTATGGAATCCATCCAAGAGTTAAAAGAGATGTTGATGTACACTCTTATTTTAATTATTCCAAAAATAAAGAGTTTGATATATAGTTTATAGTGATATATTGGGGGTTGGTATTGGTGATATCTTAAAATAGGGTGATTAGGTGGCCATGTATGGTTCACATCAGTTACAATAATAGAATAATAAATACCCTAATCATGACTTTAAATTAGTGCCCATGGTTTATTTTCTAATGTATTGGAACCATTATCACTTAAGCGAGAGTATAATCATCTAAACTGATAATAAAATCCTATTGTATATGTTTTTTCAATGATACATGAAACATTTCTAAAGATGTTGGACCAAGTAATTGCAGAGCTCTGATTTTTTAAGTTGTAATATGACCAAAAATGGTAATGTATTCAAGGATGACCTCAATATGAAGATACAATAACTAGGTACACATAAAGAAGAGGAAGAGTGGAAACCAATGATCCTACTATAGAGTTACAAGATAGATGCTTTGAAGGACCGAGAGTATGTGATTTGTGCTTCGTACTTTATGATTTCATCCTTAGTGGACTGGGTCAACGTTGACTAGGAGACCTATCTATAATTTTGGTTGATGAGAGATAATTATATCGGTGAAGAATTTGTCCTGTGATGGTCAATGGATTTGAAGGACATACTTCATATAAGAACCCAAACCTTATGAAACATATTAATACATGATTTTTAATATTAACATCCATTAATTTAAAACTAGAGATCATGAGGCCTAGTTTATTTAGAAGACTAGGTTTATGGTAAATCAAGATAATAAAATAAAACATATTTATTTTTTTCCATATTTTTCTCCAAAATATTTTATAGCTCCTAAAACTAAATTGGAATAGTTAGGGAATACATATAATAAATGGGTGACTTAAAAATCCCAGTAATTGAAAAAACGTGATAATGAAATATGACATGTGATTCAAAGGTATAACATGAAATCATAAAAGAGATGGCTTATGAGTAAACACATTAGAGAATAACATAAATAACATGGTATCATAATATCCTGGAATATTAGGAAAAGAGGAAGCAACAAAAAACATGACATAAATAGAAGTCAAGGATAACCACTAAGACAACATCACATGCTATAAAGAGTCTCAATTTGTATTAGGTTAACTACTTAATCCCAAACATGGTGTATTATGAGACTAAAGTATTACCCAATGTAGTGGAGAAATATATAATTCTAGTCCCACCCATCACATTCATTTCATGTACCTTCATATGTGTTCCATATAATAAAATAAATCATAATGAATAACATAGGAATTCACCATAGAATGGAGATGGGTTTCATAATCTTTCCACATATCATATTCAAATAAAATTTCATAATGAAGGAATTTGAAAAATGAGAATAAGGAATTTATTTACCCATTAAAGGGATTGAGAGTGATAAAGGTATATGTATAAGAGACATATATATATTTTTGAATCTTTACATAACATAAAATGTATTTTTTGTTGATTAATATAAATATTTTTAAAAATATTGATAACATTCTTGAGGAAAATAACCATTCCACACTGAAAATAATTTTTAAAAAACTAAAATTAAAAAAAAATGGATATATATTTTTGTTAAAATATAATTAGAATCATATAAGGTAATATTCAATGGAAATAATTGTCATAAAATTGGGTAATTTAGTACATTTTGTATTATTTAAAAATTAATTTCATTCACATTTTGTAAGAAAAGAAATATAGTTCCTCATTCAGAAAGCAATGGGAAGCTTCCATTTGAACAAATTTTTTAAAAATTAAAAAATGGGTTAAAATGCATTTAATAAATAATTAAAAAAATATTTCAAACATTATTTAATATATTTTTCATAAAAAAATTTAATAAAAATTATTTTCCACCAAATAGAGAAATGAATTCATATTTTCTTAGAAACAATTTCTCTGTAATTTTATATACATAAGAGAGGAAAATTATACTATTTGTTAAAAATTTAATAAATAACCATAGGATAAGGAAATGAAATTTTTTATTATGTAATTATCATATAATTTCCTTCAATGTAAATTCAACCATAAATAATCCCGATTAAAATGAGATTGAAGAAGAAACCCTTATCGATTTGGTATGTTTAGAATCATAACCCCCATGAAAGAAGTAAGTGAATTATAACATAAAACACCATTATTTATGAAGTAATAATGATTTAATATTTAAATAGTATGTATATAAACAATTTTTAGAGAATACATGTTTACAAAATAACACATGTCTCAAAGAAGTAGGTTTTGAGATGGAGACCCTTACCTCAATTTCATACTTGTCATGTATGGCCTTAATATCTTGTAAAATAAATTTACATAATTTAGTTGTTTTATTTAAAATAGTTTATTGGTTTAATAACTTTCAATTAAAAAATTTACTTCATTAAATTTTAAATTATATATTTAATTACATATTTAGTTATGTCCATATCGAGTATTTTTAGGACGTTCCGTTCTTGAATTCAACATGAAATCAGTGTATTGATTGTGTTAAAAAGAACCATTTTTTGATCATATAAAGAGTAATAATTTTGAAATAATAATTATTTTTATACATAAATTCTAGTTTCATAGCCAATCATGTATTATGGTTATGAAAATGAACTATATTACAATCATCGAGACACAATGACATACGTACGCAAGAGTAACATTTCCATTTTTCAAAAATCTTGAAGGAAAGAAGGTAAGTATTATTTTATTTTTAATGAATTATAATTATATCCTAAATAAAATGTTATATCATTAAATTAAATTATATATATCATCTATGTGATGAGGTAATAAAAATGAAAAAAATGCTTCATGAGATGGTAGTCCACCATACACACAAACGATGATATCATTTTTCAATGGATGGTAAGGAAATAATTTATTTGATATATTACTTTTCAATTATGATTAATATATCATGAATATAATATAAAAACATTAAATAAATCATCTTTATCATGCATTATAGGTGATGATTAAAACTGAATTAATTCGGTTTGTGAGGCGGTAGTCCGCCCAAAAGACAAATGATGGTTTCGTTTACCATTAGATGGAAGAGGGGATGCATTAAAATTATCATATGAATATAATAAAATCTATTTATATAGGATATAATGGTGTTATTATATAAATATTTTAATGAAATAATTTAAGGTAGAAAAAGAAGAATTAAAAAAGGAGGATCTCGGTGAAGATGATTACCTTCACTTAGAAAAAGTCCTTTGGACCTCATGAAGAAAATAGGATCTAGAATGTTTATATGGATTTTGAGGAGATATTATGTCAGTTTTTGGTTTAGAATAAATGGATTTAGAGGTGTGAATAACTGAGGGGATGGGGTTCCCTTTTATAATTGAGGGGGAGTGAGATTCTTTTAAATACCAAAAACTATTCAATAATGGGAAATCACTCTAAATACATGTGCATAAAAAATTTAAAAATAAATGATTGGAAGAGATATAATTATGATATACACCACCATTTTAAAAAAATAAATATGTTTTAATCATGTTAATCCCTTTACTTGTAAGGTTATTGACTTTTTGAATTTTAATTTTTTTTACCGTGGTAACTAGTATTATTGAGTGTTTTTACTGTTAACTATGACCAAAAATTAAGTTATCCTTATTATATAATTTTAATTATTTTGATTAAAAATATTGAATTCATTTTAACATATCCATTATCCAAAGTGGCATAATTTAATTTAAAATATAACCCACAAGTGCGATGAAAAGAGGTTTCCTGAAAAATGCATTTTTTCAAGGAAAATATAATCTTATATTAATTATATGATTAGAGATCATAATTCTATGAATTTAAATTAAGTAAATATATATTATATATAATTTAAATTTAAATAATTCCTTATTATGGGTTATTTAAAATAATTAAAATGAAGGAACATTTTTCACTTTCAATCAATTTTTAGAAAATTGTGTATTTAAGCCTAAAAATAAACTTATACTATAATATAATTTAAATTACATTTAAACATAATTAATTAGATTATATAAAAATAATAATTATTATGTCACTTGGAAAAAAATAAGAGAATAATGGGACTTTTAAATTACTAAATTTATTAAAAGAAATGATATTTTTTAAAAAATAATTATTTTTCTCTATTCACTAAAAAATCAATATTTTCAACAATGAAAATTCCAAAATTTCACCAAAATATAATAATAATATTTTTATTTCAAAAATATTTTTGATTTTATAAAATAAATTTTAAAAAAATCTAATAATTAATTATAATATTTTTTCAAAAAAGGAAATAAAAACATTTTTCAAATTAAAGTTTTTATTAAAAAAATTTGTCCTTATTTATAATGCATTTATGTTTGCATTTATATTCATAAAAAGCTTTATTTATTATTAACAATTTACTTAAACCTATTAATACCCTAAAATTTAACATCTAAGTTATAATTATCATATTTAAATAGTAATATTTTAATAATATGTCACAGTTCGTTTAAACCTTGTGTTGGGTATTGAATATGTTATAAAAAATAGGGTTTTTAATCTTGAGATATTATAGTTCATGTGCATGGAAGGGTATTTCTTACCACACAAATTAGAGAAGAATTGATGGGAGACTCTAATGTTTAATGATGTTTGGTTCATTAGAGTTTAGGAAATATGTGTAGGGATATAAAATACCATTTCTAGTGGGAAAAAATGTTTGATGTAGTAGGGTTATTTCTAGTTCCCCTAACTACCACAGAGTATAGTTAGAGAATAAGTGACCAGGTAGATTTATTTAGGCTATACTAGTGCTTGTGTGGAAATGGGTTGAGGTGAATATAGACTTTATTATAGGGTAACCTCATTCTTTTAGGAATCAAGATATTATGTGGGTATATGTTTACCATCTTATGATGGTTTCACACTTAATTCCAATTCAAATAGACATAGTTAGTTGATGAGATAGGTAGAGTATATTTTACTAAAATATTTTGGTTTCACGATGTTTCTATGAGAGTCATTTTCGATGAGGATTCTTGTTTCACATCATGATTTTATCAAGGATTGCAGAAGGCACTGGGGATTCATTTAATGTTTATCACCACATGTCACCCACAAAAATACAGACAATATGAGATAATAATATAGATTCTAAAGGATATTCTCATCTCCTTTTTATGATTGAATTCAGTGGGTAATGTGATTACCAGCTATCCTTGGATGATTTTTATTACAAAAATTTCTTTCAGGATTTGATTTAGAAGTCGCCCTTTGCGGATATATATAGTCAACCATATCAATCACTATTGTATTATAATGAGATTGGTGAGTCATCCATAATGAGATCAAGATTTGTTAAAGAGACTTTTGGCTATGTCTAAATTATCTAGAAGTGGTTGGTTACCTTTTACAAAGAGAAACATTTGCATGTTGATCATAAGTGATGACCATTAGAGTTTTCCATGGATGGTCAGGTATTCTTGTAGGTGTCTCCTCATCAAGGGTATAAAAGTTTAAGGAAATAATTGAAGCTAGAATAATGGTATATCAGTCTATTTTCGATTGTTGAATTGATTGAGATAGTGATTATAGGTTAGACATCTCTACATGACATCATTTCAGGAACAAAGTTTTTCATGTGTCATAGATTTGAAAATATAAGCTAAAGATGGCACACATAATTGAAAGTGAGGATGTAATGTTATAGAAAGATGATTTATTTAAGTAACATCCAATATGTATTGTTGAAAAAAGCAATATGGTATTTTGTGGGAAGGAATTGCCTCTTCTTCAGGCATTATGGTACCATGGGAAGACACATGAAGAAATATTTTAGTAAGAAACGTATGAATAGGAACAGTGGACATGTCTCTTTATCTAGGATCCCTAAAAGTGATTGTTGAGGATGATAAGGCCTTATGGGGGTTTTAATTCATATATAAAATTAAATATGATTTAAATTTAAAATTGATTTTATTTTATTTTTTTCAATGTTTTCTAGACCATTGAGTGGGAGGGATGTAGCTTGGAGTCTCATTGGAGGAGTTCGGGACCACAACATGTTTTCTTGGGTCCACTAGCTTTCTGGTGAAATTTCTAGGTGTACAAGTAGTCAACTTGGACCCATAATCTAGTTTTTGGTGTCTATATACTAGTCAGTATGGCTGTATTATAGAATTATATGATCTGGTTGTATTGATTTTTCTCCAAAAACCCATATTAAATTTCCTCCTCCTCTCCCTGACCATTTTCTCAAATTTATAGTGAAATAGGAGTTTTTTAAGTAATTGTTTATCCTCACCTAATTTATTCACAAAAATGAATAATGTTCATTACTTTGGGTCTCTCCAGGTAATTCTAACATGTTTTTTCTTCGAATCATCATTTATCATGGTTTTAGTTTTTGGAAACACTAATGCAATGAATTTCGGGATATTTTTAGGGATGATATCTTATCAGGATAGTTATGGACAACATTTCTTGATGGTTTGGTCTCACTATGACTAAGGTAGGGAATCTATTAGCCCAACTATGTTAAATACTCAGAGGGGGGTGAACCAGGGTATGATAGATTAAAACAACTTCCCCTTCAGACCTTGTTTCATTATTAAACAAAACACTATTATCTCTCTTTGATGTAGTAATGTATGAACAGAAATTAAATCATGAATGAGAAACAGAAATTTTACTTGGTTCACCCTCACTGGGAAACATCCAAGGATCATATAATGGAAATTTTTTGATGTACCAAAACTACTAAAAGTGTACTGTTGTTTACAGTGTTCAGAGATGACTCACTGTCCCTCATTATAAACAACTAATCACAATTTTAAATCTCATTACTCTCTCAAATGAAGTGTGTTCACTAATTATTCAGAATATCCTCCTTTTATTTCTTTAATCAATATTATTTACACCTCATTTAGTGCATCATTAAGTTTCACTATCATTCACTAGATGAAAACCCCTTTATCATAATATTATTGGGAAACTTTTATATTTTTTGAAACCTTTGAGTTCCTTTCACACAACTTTATCAATTTTCACACAACATTTTTCTTTGTCATGGATAACCAACTTGCTTGAAACTTTTATTTTTTTTCACAAAAAACTCTTCATATTCACAACACTCTTCTTATGTGAAACTCCCTTTGCACGCAATTCTTAGATGATTTAGAGCCATGATATTCACTAAGGGTTGAGCTATTAAAATGATGGGGTAGTTGCTTATATATAGGCATTATAGACCCTGTGCCCAATATTCTCACCCATCGACTGCCTTGTACACAACATTTCCCCAATTATGGAAAACCCGATTTGATGTCACATTGGGCATGTAAGTCTCTTTCACGTAGACTCATCTTTCACGCAAACCCAAATCTTTCACGAACTTCATTCCTTTTCCATATTTTAATGTGGTAATACTAAAACATTTATTTCACGCAACTTTCTAAACCACCTTCAATATTACACACAAATTCCTTTTCAAAAATAGTTTTCTCCATTCCCAATATTTTGAGGCCAAAAAATTTGGAAAACACTGAGAAATGACGCCACCATATATACAATCTTTTTAGACCGCCTCTAGAGCATCTATTCCTTTGTCTTAGATCTCTCTAAAAAAATATTATCAAAAATCTCTCTAGAACTCCACAAATTATCATGGAAACCTTATTTTTCAACAAACACAATCAAACCAAAAATGTATCAATGTTACCTTGAGGGGGTTTTCCCAACAAAATCCTTCAGTATTTTATAGTGTTTTTATAATGTTTCTTGTCTCATTTTTGTTTATAGGTTTATTGGTAACTCATGAGACATCCACCTAAGAAACAATTTCATATGTTTAGGCTCGTATATTCATGTTGGAACCTTTAAAGGGGGCATCATGATAATGCATAGCTAGTTTGGAAATAGCACAAGGAATCATTGTATGATGTAGGGGAAATCAACTTGGGAACTTTGATCATAAGAGAATCATTCAGGCTCTGTTTGGACTGGTTTTTCCTAGATAGAGTATGGATGAAACAACTCAACACTAGAAACATATATTCATTGTTTTATCTTTATTATAATATTATAAGATAAAATAAATATCATCATATAGGATCGATCAGTTTAGCGATCTTGGAAAACTAGATATATACATGATTCCCATATTACATTAGAATTATAAAAACATGGCATAATAAACATTAATACATACATTATATAATTCATAATATAATTATTCATATATATAATAAGGAAAAAAATTAACGGTTGATCTCAGATGCTCAGAAAGTATTGTATGTAATGGAAGCTATTATGAGTAAATAATACATAATCAACTCTATAGAGTGGATAATCAAAACACATGCCATTCAATAAATAACATGAGTTAAATGAGAATTCATGGATGATATCAACATATCAAACTCACATAGATTGAATATTGTATTCTAATAAAGGAAATACATAATAATAGATATTCAAAATTAAGGCCTCTCAACCTAGATAACATTAATTTTATCATTTTGTATCTCAACCAATACAACCTTCTTAATAAATTGGAAGGTGTAAACCATATACCATTATAATATGGAATTCCTGATATTTTGTTTCATGAGATCTATAGATTCATCAAGGTGTGATCTATAACTAGGACCCACCTATCACTTTCATATCTAATACACTCTTTATATTTTGAATGATCAATATAATTCATTCTCAAAATTTCTTATCTGTCGTCAATTATATGTATTTATATGGACCCCAACTCCATTATCCCAGATTTGGTGGTTAAATTATTACATTATCATAAGATATGAGGGATCTCAACCAAATGGAACTGGTTATTTAGTAGTCATGAAAAATATGATACATACTTGAATCTCACATTACATTAGAAAACATAAAAATAAAACATTATGAAACTATGTATTTTGAATCTTGGAAGTCATTCAAATATTCCTTCTTCATATCATGTGGAAAGGAAACAAACTATGGGTCATATTAGATTTTCATTATGGGTTATTCACAATATAATCTATCATGAGTAAATAATATATATTGAAAGGTAAATAACAGAAAACACATTCCATTTAATCATTAACTTAAACCAAAGGAATAATATGGTTGGAATTATTGATGATCAAATAATTTCATATAACCAATCACGTGTGATAGAAACATATCCATGGATGTCATAACTATTAATATAATAACGTGGATATAAGGAACGAATCACATAAATATGAAATTCATTATGTGAAACATTTTAAACATGAAATTGAGGACTTGTTTTAAGATATCAGACATAAATGGGTAAGGCCTCACCCAAATACCCAAACTAATTTCTCTAATGAGACCTATAAATGAATCTAGAGGCTATATAAGGCCTCAGCTATCAATTAATAAGTACAATAACACCCCAAGCTTCCACGGTACGCCTCTCTTTGAATAATACAATATCATGTGTTGAACGCAACTTCGAGTTCTAACACACCACAACCAATCAAACTAGCCGTTATGAATATTAATACCCATTTTTTTAAATTTTATAAATTTTATCATTCAAAATGGGATTCATTTTTCGATTTGGAATATCTAAATTATCCTATGGTGATTTTTTGGTATTTTTATGAAAACATTTAATTTTTCATGAATAGTGAAAAATACTAAATTTTAATTAAAAACAACTTTTTTAATAAAAATAATTTATAGTTTTAAATTATAATATTGATTGGTATTTAAGTATAATTAGATAATATTTTTACCATTTAATCCAATCTCGGTCATTGGATGTAATTTCACATTTAAACTGGACATAAGTAAGTGTCAATCATTTGATAGTTATTATTTCTTAAAAACACGCTTTTTGTTTTGACAACGGGAATTAATTTTAAATTAATTTCTACCACTTATGTGTTTTTAATTTAGATAAATTTATTCCATATTTATAATAAGGGGGTCAAAATTTTGTAAATAGGTAACTTTTATTTTTATACATTTTGAATAATTACTTCAGTAAATATTTTATTTACCATGGTTAAAGGGTAAATCCGATAAATAAGGGTAAAAAATAAATTTATAATAATATTAAATTACCCTAACACGTGCCCTAACACTGTTTTATGATACATGTCCGACCATGGGCATCCTTGGGTCTATTTTGGGATCCCATGGATCCACTTGTAAGTGATAATGATACTTTATATTAATTAAGTTAAAGTAAATACAAAAATGACATAAGCATATATCTTTTAGTAAAACAATTTTTACATAGGGTTATATATGTTATATTTTTGACTATAAATATCCATTAGAAATATAAAAATATTTCCCACATAATGGTATTTTATTTATAATTTTTATACATTTAATAATTAAATTTATTTATGACACAATGATGATGCAGTATTTTCCTTATTAATGAAAAAATCAAATAAATGGTATTACAAATGTTAAAATAAATATAATTTTAATGTTTTGATTCCATCCACTAATTTTATAGATTTATAGGACATGTTAGTATTGATTAAAGGAATTTATTTCGAATTAATAATGTTTTTAGAACTATAACAAAAATCAATTATTAAATAGTGTCAAAATTGACATAAAGGAGTTTTTAAAAAAATATTTTATTATTAATTGATATTATATTCCTAAAAATCTAATGTTTCGAAAAATGACTTATATAATGATATTTATATCATTAATGAACCACTTGGGGTTATCTTGTATGTTTATAGTAATTTTATTAACCATATAATATAAAAATACAAAGAGACATGGTAAATGTCAAACTATTTAACTAAGAGTTAAATCTTGAAAATAAAGTTAATATAGTGACCCAAACCAATATAAAACCTATTTTTTGAGTGGATTTAGACCCATCCCCACATTATTCTTTAAATAATTTATTTTTTATCCATTAAAAACCTAAAATTATTTTATTATAAAAAAATATTTCTAACTTTTCCTAAGGTTCCCCTCACCCCTCTTATAAAAGGGCACTTATCCTGCCATCCAATTCACACCTTACAAGCCTTTTGGATCGGAAAAACCCGGAAAATATACCATCTAAATGTTCCTCCCTTAATCATAGAGGCCTTCCTTTAGTTAGAAAGCCAACATAAGGAGCCCTTTTATCAAATAAAAAGGAAGAACACGAAGAATAGGTAAATATTTCATCACCTCTTTCAAGTTCCTTTCTTCTTTAACTTCCTATTTCTTTGTTGTTTCCATTCTAAAATAATAACTCTAGTATATTATATATACCGTTATGTTATTATAAATATGTTACAACCATATTCATTATTCTATCCATCTTTTGAATGACATGTTACCATACGTGAGTACGTACGACTTGTAGTCTTCACGTCGTGGTGTAATAGTTATTCAATACATTATTATTTGGATGGGTATAATAATGATGTGTAATTGATGTAAATAATAAATATAACATGATAATTATTATTTATATATGATATAACATCCAATTATATATTATTTTAATATCAAAAGAATGATATTGTCACTCATGCGTACGTATGGATTACCGTCTCCACGAACGCGATGAGATTCATTCCGCGTCATTTCCATTCAAGAATAATTTTTATTATATGATTAAAAATAATGTTTAACGACTTAATATCATTTTGAATATGAATAATATACATCCTATCCATAACAAACATTACTTATGTAACAAAACATATAAATGAAAACGAATCAGTTAACACCCAAAACGACGATAATACTAAGATATTATTAACAAAGAAATGTTAAAAGATCATATATAATATCATATATGATATCATATTAATGTATATGATTCTGGTATAATTTAATAACAATTGTTTCACCATTATACTGGAGGTTAACCTACCCTCAACCAAGTAAAAGTACAAGGTAAGGGTTAATTTCACAATCTCTATATTATCCGAGGTTGTCTTTAAGTAAGTATCTACTAGGACCTCTTTATCATCCACATCCATGTTTCTTAAAAATTTATTCAAAAACATTTTTAATATTTACTAGAATATGGTTTTAATTCATTTACACCCTTGTTTGACTTTTTATAAAATGGTTTCAAGGGAATCTTTTTGTTTTTTCCAAACAAGGTACTTTATGACCTTTTCGACAAAATTAAGGTAATAATGTTTTTTATCTTATACGGAGGGAGTGGCTATATTATGCCGTTATAACAATTTTGAAGTTTACCTTATGATATTATAAGAATATTTTCAAATATAAATGTTTTCTTTTATAATTACGTTACTTTTAAATTATTTCAAAATAGAAATAGATATTTCTATAAAAAGGTTTTTATTTCATCTATGTCAACATTTTTTGATGGATTTTAAGTTTTGTTTTATGTTGATTTATTATATTGAAAACCTTCCCTATTGTATTGAATGTTTTGTGATATGATTTATTGTGGATGTGTTATTTCATACCATTCAGGGTTTATGGATAAAGTATTTACATTTCGTATACTTTTTTCCATACGAATATTTATGTTATGTTTAAACCTTTTTATATGAGGAATTCATTGGACTTAGTAGGTGACGGGTGGAGCCCTCTATAGCTCCTTGATGCATTGGTAGGTCTCATGAGACAAACTAGTGTCTTGGAACAAGGCCTTGACAAAATCTTATTTGTAGTCTTGGCAAAAGGCCTTGACTATGTGGTTATGAAAGTCTGGCATTATGCATTCCATCATTATGAATGTGTCTATTGATATTGCATGTGATTATTCGACTAGTAGAATATCTATGTGATTAAGTAAATGGAATTATTTTGATTTATATTTTCCATATTATGATGAAGTTTATGTTGAAATGGATTTTGTTTTAGCTTTATACATTTCCTTAAATGTTTATTGTTATTTATGAAATTTTCTTCTATATTGTTATACTTATTGGGAATCTGAGGTCACCCCTTTCTATGTTTTATTTTTCCCAAGATGTGAAGAAGTAAATTATGACTGACCTACAGGGATAGTCTATGGGATCTCAGTGTTGTCTATGGAAACAATGTTGTTTTAGTTTTCCATTTTATGATGTAATGTAAACCTTATGAATGTATCTAGTACTTCCAAGGCTACTAAACTAATAGCTCTCTCAAGACTTGATCTTTTGTGATCATTCCAATTATAAGTAATAATGAACCAACTCTAGGCTTCAGGGTCCAGGGTGTTATAGTTGGTATTAGAATAATTTTAGTTCAAACCTTGGAATCTAGATTTAGATAAACTCTGATTAGAGCACATAGCCCTAAGATAGACTTTGTGGATTAGTATATAAGAACTTCCTAGAATTTTTGTATTGTAGATATTTTGTGAGTTTTCCAAGAAATACATCCCTGTCTGGATACGATCAGGTACAGGTGGCTCTGGCATCGATGTACGTAGGGTTAAAACCCAAAAACACCACTTTGAGCTGGACTCGAACGGGAACTTGTGTACGATAACAGGCCTTGCTGCCCTCTTGGTTACGACACTCTTAGGGGATATGCTTAGGATAATTATCATTTTATTTACAAACCATTATGAACGGTTTATGAGTATATACTTCCGCAAAGAAAATATTTTTTATGATTATGGATTATATCCATAAACTAATCAATTTATGTTAAGTGTTTTACAAGTTTGGATTTATGTATTGCGATTCATAAACTAATCTAGTGTTTTCCATTGTTTTGAAATGGATCCTAGTGGAAGAATTGGAAACTGTATCAATGCACGTACTCCATATAGGGATTTTCCTCCTGCTCAAGATAATTATAGTGGATCTGGTTATGTAATTGGTGTTGTAACGCCCTGACCCCAGTTACCCAGAGTCAGTGCATTATTGCGTAACATTTGCATGATCACAAAAGATCAAGTCTCGAAAGACCGAATAGTTTAGTAGCCTTGGAAACACTAGATGCATTCATTAGTTTTACATTAAATCATAAAGTAATACAAAACTACAACAACATATTGTCTTCATATCCCCTCATATTATCCCTTCAGGTTATTCATAAAATACTTCTTCACATCCTGGAAAATTTAAAACATTAAAAGGGGTGAGCTCAGATGCTCAGTAAGGATAAAAATATAGCGGAAGCTTTCATAAATAAACATAAACATTTAAGGCAATGTATGACTAAAACAAAAGCCTTTTAAACTTGAACTTCAACATAATATGGAAAAGGTAAAATGAGAAAATTCCATTTACTTATTCACATGGATATTCTACTGGTCGAATAATCACATGCAATATCAATAACCACTTTCATAATGATGGAATGCATAATGCAAGACTATCATAACCATGTAGCCAAGGCCTCATGCCAAGACTACAAATAAGATTTTGTCAAGGCCTTGTTCCAAGACACTAGTTTGTCTCATGAGACCTTCCGATGCATCGGGGAGCTATAGCGGGCTCCACCCGTCACTTATTACGTCCAATGCATTCCACATATGAACAGGTTTAAACATATCATAAACCATAACATAATCGTATCACATAAAACATGCATAGAGGAAACATAACATTTCCACATTTCAATCACAAGATATCAATACAACACATTGATATAATAAAAACATTATCAAAACCATTTTCAATACCAAAATAAAAGAAAATTAAAACTTGGTATTTATTTTTCATTTAAAAAAAATTATGGCTTGTAGAGGAAGCCGAAAATCAAATAATGGTCACGGCGGCGGAGAAGTCGTTGTCTCCTCATACGTAAGACAAGAAAAAAAATCCTTCTTTTCATTTAGTAAAACACTTCGTATAAAAATATTCCTTTTGAATAAATGTAAAATTCAAAGGGGTTTATACACCGTATAAAAAAAGTTGTGTATAAAACAAAATATGCCTCAATGAAAGGAGATTGAGACGAAGTCCTTAAAAAGATCATTTTTTTAAATAAAATAGTTCTATTATGTGTATTCACTATAAGTACACATAAATAAAATAAAAATACAAGATAGGAAATAATAATATCATGACATAATTTGAAAGTAGGAGATTAACCCAAAGAATAGAAATTGGGTTAAGAAGTTACCTTACCTCGTGTATGACTTCACTCGACCGTTCTTTAATATCCTGAATAATAAAATAGAGTTAATCTCTAATTTCTTAAGAACCTTTTTCAATTTCATTATCCATTTTATATCACTTATTACAATGTTACGAAAATTATGTATTCATTTAAGTTAATAACGGTCATTTTGTCGATCTTTGGTACTTGAGTCAAAAATAAACTTTTTATAATTACAAGTTGTTTATGTGGTAGAATGTCCATTATCTACATACTTATATTCATTATGTAGATATCATATATATAATATATATCCAGTATATACATTCATTCATAATATTACGTAACATTTAGATTTAAGAAATGAAATGCACCGTTCATGGAGACGGTAAGCCGTACGTACGCATGAACGCTACTTTCATTTCTATTTCATATTTAATGGAATGAAATCATAATGATATAAAGTTATATTATAATTCCAGTATAATATAATATATAATATCATTTACTCAACCCTTTATACATCCCACATATGGCATTAACGATTCAAATCACTTTGAGGGGCGGTAGTCCGCACTTCCTAAAATGAAATTATTGTGTTTACCCATAATGGAAATCATAAAGGTATGCCATAAATGAAAAATAAATAATCATAAGGAAAATAAAAATAAAATATATATAATATATAAAAATTGTGTCATCATAATGGCCACCATGAGAGGTGTTAAAAGAAAATTGAACAATCATCGTTTCATGAGGCAGTAATTCGCCACCCACAGAAACAGTATGTTCTTTAACCATTAGACGAAGGTGTGTGTAAGTGTAAATAAAATCCCTTTCCTAAAAACATCTAAGTATATTGAGGATACTGGTTTTGTTACAAAATTAAGTAATAAAAGATTATAGGGGGTTCGAGAAGCAAAATAAAACAAAAGAACACAAGAGAAGACATTACCTTAAAATCTGGTAACTCTTTTTTATTTGAGCCAAACGCTTCCTTGGGAAGACTTCTGCCCAAAGTGAGGCTTCTAGGAGTAATATAGGAAATTTTAGAGAGTATTGGGGAAGAGGTTTTCCGAGCCAAATGGCTTTGATGGTGTGAATAAGGTGGTAGAGGTGGGGGCCTTTTATAAGAGGAGAGGAGGGGTACTCTTGGAAAGTCATGAAATGTTACATTATTATGAAATGATTTTAGAATTTTAAAGGTCCCACAATGATATATTTCAAGGATAAGGTGATTATGGTTCGAAATATGCTCATACAATAGTATTTTTACTAGTTTAATCCTTAGATGATACATTATCTTTTCATTTTATTTAAATCGTTGATTAATGAGGTAATCGCTGCATCATCATGGTGTCATAAAAAATTTAATTTATTTAAGGTCTAAAAATTATAAAACAAATATCATGATGTATGAAATAATTTCATATTTCTAATGAATATTTATAGTCTAAAAGTTAACTTATATAACCCCATGTAATAATTGTTTTAGTAAAAAAACACATGTTTGTGACAATTTTATTTTTACTTTAAATAAAAAGTTATTAATGTCATTTTCTTACCCAAGTGGATCCATGGGGTCCCCAAGTTGACCCATGGATTTTCGTGGTCGTCCATGACTCATCCAATAAGGGTAGGACAAGTGTAAAGGTATTTTCATATTTTTATAATATCATTTTTACCTTATATTTCACTAATTACCTTTAATCATGATTAATTAAACATAAAAGTTACTATATACCAAAAAAATATTTTAATCCCATTGAACCACATTTTAATTCCTAATGACAACCATGTATGTCGGATTTTTGAAAATCAAATCACAGAAGTGGTAATGTTTCATTTAAATGAAAAATCAATTTTTAGCTATCACTTAGTGATCTAACTATTCATCAAAAATTGAAGTTTTTCAGAACAATGCCAAAATTTCACCCTAAACTATAATTGATATTACTAATTCAAAAATGATGTCTATTTTTAAAAAATTACAAACATATAAGTTGAATTAATTAATTTTATAATTAATTCCTGTTGTCACAACAAATAGCGTGTTTTTAAGAAACAATATATATCAAAAGATTGACAATTATTTATGTCTAATTTCAAAGTGAAATTAATTCTAATGACCACCATTGGATAAAATGGTAAAAATATATTCTAATGATAATTTAAAACCACTCAATAGAATAATTTATCACTATAAATTATTTTGATTAAAAAGTTGTTTTTAATTATTTTTCATTATTCATAAAAAATTGGAAGTTCTCAGAAAAATACCAAAAATTCAACATAGGCTAATTTCGATATTACAAATACAAAAATGAAGTCCATTTTGAAATATAAAATATATATAATTTCAAAAAGTGGGTATTACTATTCATAATGGTTATTTTGATTAGTCGTGGTGTGTTAGAATCTCGAACTTGCGTACAATGCAAGCTATTGCATTATTGAAAGAGAAGTGTATCATGCAAGCTCGAGGTGTTACATTCTCCAATCCTTCAATAAATTGCGTCCTCGCAATTTGAAATTTTTCTTTGAAATTAAAAGGTTGAAAATAGAAAATACCTTTGTGGAAAACCCACATCGGAAATAAGGTTAATAAAATTTAGCCTTTATAAGAGGGAAAGGGAAATGAAAAAGTCACCACCAAATTATGATATCGATAAAGAGAACATTGGTGGAAATTAGAGACATATAATTGGAGGAAAAATGTAAATATTTGTAGGGAGTGATTGAGGTCATAAATCACAAACAAGTGTAAAATTGAGGGCCTCAAAGCCTTCAATCTATGTTGATTTAAAATATTATCAGTTCAACAAGACATAAGGTATTAGGATAACACATTTGTTTGTTTTAATATCCCTTTACTAAAGTTTAAGAATTAATTTACTCATAGAATAAGAGATAGGTATATATATATTTATGCTTGACAAGTAGAGTTTCAACCTTCAACTAATTTCTACCACAAACTCATCTTTAACTCAAAAAGATAATATAACTCAAAAATATTATATTTATCCTAATGGTACAAGGTTCAAAATATTAACACATACCATTTAGATTAGGAAAACTATTTTGTAATAACCAGGGACTTCCTGTAGGATAGTGGTAGGTAATAAAGGCATGTCTCACTATGGTTGTGGGTTCGATTCCTACATCTTTGTCCGACGCGACGGGTTATCCCCCAACCTACAGGTGGTCCTTTTCCTAAAACTATAGTATTATAATATTCCAAAAATAATATTTAGAAATGTTTTAACCTTAAACAACACTATCCAAGGTTCAACTTAATCCATTCCAACCTTTATAGTTATCCAAAATACTTATGTCCAACTCAAAGTCCAAATTGTATAAGGAATGTAAACATAATGAAGATCCTTTTTTCCACATAACAACATGTGAACACCTTCATCATGTATTCTTTTAAAACACTGCAACATCCTGAATTACCATAAATCCTTATTGATTAAATTCATGATCCCTTATTCCTTATAGAATACTAGATATACTCCTTCTATCCAAAAATGTATAAAAATCATTAATCAGTTTCAAGTAAGTTAAGAATATCCAATATAATTTATCCTAATCAATCATGTATTAATCCAAAATCACTATCTCGGTATTAGAACCATATTATGGTTTATCTTTCTCTCAACCATATATTTTCCAAAAATTTAACCTACTATGGAGTCACTTTTCTTGGTTCCACACAATCTCAAGTCCTTGATGAAATAGTACTGTAGTACAATACTTATATACTCCATAATTATTATAACCAGTACATCATTGATACAACACTCAAATGACAAAATTCTTTAATAACAACATAATAACTCTAATCATTCCTCCTCATCTATGGTAGTACCATAACTTGATTATTGTCCAATAACATAATTTGGGGCATACTCTGATGATTTGTACATTGGTTTTCGTAGTGTCCCCACTCCTTGTAGATGAATCATTGTACATTTGAAACCTTTTTCTTACCCTTGTAGGCACGCACTTGGTGTCCTTTTTCTCCACACTTATAACAAACTCTCATTCCCTTCAGGAAAGTTCCAAGGTGTTTCTTCCCACAGTTATCACATATTCGAAAATTCTTCTTTTCCCTCATCCCTTTATCCATCATTCTCTCTTCCATCCTTTTCTTCTCTTTCTTCCCTTCAAATCCATAAGACTCATAGAATTATTTACTTATCTTATTAACACATGATACTATTTCTTCATATGTTGATAACACATGGGAGACTATTTCCCTTCTAAATGTTGGCTTAATACCGTGAAATATATGATCCTTCTTACTCTTTGGATCATACGTATTGATGGAGTTCACATTCCTTCTACTGGGCGCCATTTCTATACAATGGCATAAACTAGGTTAGTTTATGAATTACAATGAATAATTCCAAACTTGTAAAATACTTAATGTAAATTGAATGGTTTATGGATATAATACATAATCATAAAAAATGTTTTCTTTGAGGAAGTATATACTCATAAACCCTTCATAATGGTTTGTAAAAAAAATGAGAATTATCCTAAGCATATCCTCCGGGAGTTTCGTGACCAAGAGTGCAGCAAGGCCCATTGTCGTGCACCAGTTCCTGTTCGAGTCTAGCTCAAAGTGATGTTTTCGGGTTTTACCCCTAGGTACATTTGTGCCAGAGCCGCCTCTACCTGCTCATATCCAGACAGGGATGTATTTCTCGGAAAACTCACCCAAACTCTATAATACCAAAATTCTAGGAAGTTCTTCTATACTAATCCTCAAAGTCAATATTTGGGCTATGTTCTCTAATCAGAGTTTATCTAAATCTAGCTTCCAAGGTTAGTACTAAACTGCCTCTGATACCAACTATAACACCCCGACCCAAGTTACCCAGAGTCGGTGCATTATTGCGTAACATTGGCATGATCACAAAAGATCAAGTCTCAAAAGACCGATTAGTTTAGTAGCCTTGGAAACACTAGATATATTCATTAGTTTTACATTACATCATAAAGTAATACAAAACTAAAACAACATCTTGTCTTCATATCCACTCATATTATCCCTTCAGGTCATTCATAAAATACTTCTTCACATCCTGGAAAATTTAAAACATTGAAAGGGGTGAGCTCAGATGCTCAGTAAGGATAACAATATAGAGGAATCTTTCATAAATAAACATAAACATTTAAGGCAATGTATGACTAAATCAAAATCCTTTTAAACTTGAACTTCAACATAATATGGAAAAAGTAAAATGATATAATGCCATTTACTTATTCACATGGATATTCTACTGGTCGAATAATCACATGCAATATCAATAACGACTTTCATAATGATGGAATGCATAATGCCATACTATCATAACCACATAGACAAGGCCTCGTGCCAAGACTACAAATAAGGTTTTGTCAAGGCCTCGTGCCAAGACACTAGTTTGTCTCATGATACCTGCTGATGCATCGAGGAGATATAGCGGGCTCCACCCGTTACTTATTAAGTCCAATGCATTCCTCATATGAACAAGTTTAAACATATCATAAACCATAACATAATCGTATCACATAAAACATGCATATAGGAAACATGACATTTTCACATTTCAATCACAAGATATCAATACAACACATTGATATAATAAAAACATTATCAAAACTATTTTCAATACCAAAATAAAAGAAAAGTAGAACTTGGTATTTATTTTTCATTTAAAAAAAGTTATGGATTGTAGAGGAAGACAAAACTCAAATAATGGTCACGGTGGTGGAGAAGTCGTTGTTGCCACATACGTATGACAAGAAATACATTCCTTTTTGTCATTTAGTAAAATTATTCATATAAAAAGATTCCTTTTGAGTAAATGTAAAATTAAAAGGGGTTTATACATTGTATAAAAAAAAGTTGTGTATAAAACAAAATATGCCTCAATGAAAGGAGATTGATACGAAGTCCTTACAAAGATCATTTTTTTTAAATAAAATAGTTCTATTATGTGTATTCACTATAAGTACACATAAATAAATTAAAAATACAAGATAGGAAATAATAATATCATGACATAATTTGAAGGAAGGAGATTAACCCAAAGAATAGAAATTGGGTTAAGAAGTTCCCTTACCTTGTGTCCGACTTCACTCGACCATTCTTTAATCTCCTGAATAATAAACTAGAGTTAATCTCTACTTGCTTAAGAACCTTTTTCAATTTCATTATCCCATTTATATCACTTATTACAATGTTACGAAAATTATGTAGTCATTTAAGTTAATAACGGTCATTTTGTCGATCTTTGGTACTTGAGTCAACAATAAACATCTTATAATTACAAGTTGTTTATGTGGTAGAATATCCATTATCTCCAAAATTATATTCATGTTGTAGATATCATATATATCATATATATCCAGTATATACATTCATTCATAATATTACGTAACATTTAGAGGTAATAAATGAAATGCACCCTTCATGGAGACGGTAAGCCGTACGTACGCATGAACGCTACTTTCATTTCTATTTCATATTTAATGGAATGAACTCATAATTACATAAAGGTATATTATAATTCCAGTATAATATAATATATAATATCATTTACTCCATCCTTTATACATCCCACATATGGCATTAACGATTCAAATCACTTTGAGGGGGTGGTAGTCCGCACTTCCTAAAATGAAATTATCACGATTACCCATAATGAAAATCATAAAGGTATTACATAAATGAAAAATACAGAATCATAAGGAAAATAACAACATAATATATATCATATATAAAAATAGTTTCATCATAATGGCCACCATGAGAGGTGTTAAAAGAAAATTGAACAATCATCATTTCGCGAGGCAGTAATTCGCCACCCACAGAAACAGTATGTTCTTTAACCATTAGACGAAGGTATGTGTAAGTGTATATAAAATCCTTCTCCTAAAAACATCCAAGTATATTGAGGATACTGTTTTTGTTACAAAATAAAAGTAATAAAAAGATTTAACAGGTGAAATCGCGGCCGATTGTCGCCTATCGACCGTTCAAGGTTCCGGTGCTCTGCTAATGAGTATAGCAGCACTCGGGTCGAATCCTCGGCGATGGTACAATTTTTTATAGTTGATTGTTTTTGAATTGTGTTTTGATTTGGGGGTTTGTTTTCAGAGCTTTAATTGAAATGATTGATTGATTAATATTGATTTAACAATTTGATAAATATTGGGGTGAGTTCATCATTAGGTATTTAAGCTTGTGATATCCTTGAGCTTTGCTTTATATTGCATTAAATTAACACCCATGTCACAAGTTGACATTGATTGGAATTCCCAAGTGTTAAGGATTTAATCCAAGCCTTGACTTAACTCAGGGTTCTAATCTTAATCATATGTTGTTTATGGTAGCATATTTATGGTTCCAATAATCCATGGAAACCACATGTTAAACAAAACAAGTCATTAATCCATGACATGCTAAGTCCAACATACGCAATGTTAATTCAAAGAATACACATCGAGCAAAAGCTCTTCATCGCTTAACATACCTAAATTATAACTCACCCCAATGAGAGATTTACTCAGCCATTAGTATGTTTATTAATATGGTAGGGATGTTTATATTATTAGGGTATGAGAAGAAGAGGAAGAAGAATTGGACAAGAAAAGAGTGGTGTGCCGAACACACACACGAACTACAAAGAACGTGAATGAAACACGTGTTTTGATTGAATAAGAAATCACTTAAAGGAAATGGTTTTAAGATTGATTTTTAACAATTAAGAAACTATTAATATTAAACTACAGAAGGTGTATGATAATTAGAAGTGATTAAGGATAAAATTGCATTAAAACTCAAAAGAAATTACAAGTACACTAAAACAATTACAAAGGAAAGAGCATGAAATACATGGAAAGAAATGAAGGAGGAAAGGTTTCTCAAGTAAAAACTTGAGTATGGAAGATCCTCCCAAGCCCTTGGAAATGACTTGGTCGTACCAATATATCCTCCTAAGTGCCAAAGTGCCAACCTCTTGCAAGGAGAAGAGGGGAGTGAATTTATAGCCAAAGGTAGTGGACTGTTTTCATTCCCAAACTGCCCCTCACGTTGGCCCACCAATATGTCCTTTCAGACAGCTGAATCTCGAGAGATATCCTTCTTCAATATTGTATATATGGATGTGGACTAGTCACCCTCAACATTTGGCTGTCATTGGACCTTTGTGGCCAACGTTGTGGCCGGATTACTAAAAACCTTTCAACTGTCCAATTTTATCCAGAAAGTTTCCATGGCCTAAATGTGAATGCATTTATGGCTATGTATATGCCTTCAAATCCGAACCATTTATTCTGGAAAGTTGATCCTCCATATGTTATCTTTCACACCACAAAATATGAGCATCTTTGGACAAGTGGATAAGTTGAAAAGACAAGAATGGTGGGCTGATTTAAAATCCAGGACAGAATGGTGGGCTTGATTTCAATGGATCCATTGGGCCCCAAAATGGTAGATTTGGGCCTTTAAATTTTTATCCATGACTCCTTAGGAAATTCCCGAGCTTGAAAAAGAATATCCGCTCATTTGGGCTGGGATATTAAGCCCAGTAATGAAATCTTCAAGGTTGGTCCAGAAATTAGGCAGATCTGATGGGTCATCTTGTGTGGTCCATATGGCCCTTCAAATTGCCGAATTGGCCAATGCTCCAGTTGACTGATTTGTAGGAAATGGAATTTAGAACCCTACAAGACATAAATCACACAATTTGTATTAGTATGGTGAGAGTTATATTTAAAATACTAAACAGACATGAATCTGTATTATTCGAAACAATACTCCAAAATAATATTTAATATTAAAGCATGAGTATTTCACATAAGTTATGCACATTTAATCGAAAATAAGTAGAGGGAGTATATAAAATGATATTAATAAATGAATAACATCAAGTCGCCTACACTTAATATTGTGCATGTCCTCATGTACAACAAACACAAAAGAAAATCAAAACAAAACCATATTCATTCACCAACAAATATTAAAATTTTGTTTTCACCAATCAGGGGAGGTTTAGACTATTTCACTCATCCATATTGAATTCCATAACAAATTTGGTTCACAATAATGCATCAGAAACTATTAATTTTTTCATGTTCAAGGTTTGAATTGTAAAATGTAGGCACTCAAAACTTACTCCTCTCAAGATGATAAAAATGTATTTTAGGAGGTTCACTCATTCACCAACAAAAAGTGAAAATCAAGAGTTTGTAAGAGCTCTCAGCTTCCATTCCCAAATCTAATGTGTACAAGAATCAAGAGGTCTTTTAAGGGGTTTTTCAGTGGCTATGGGACGGTAGGTATGTAATGTCCAAAGGAAAAGAGGGGTTAAAAAACCAACATGGAAAAATCAATGCACATTTTTTTTTGAAATTTGATTTGAAAGGAAATAGAAACACCTATTTACAAGGGCATGAATGTGTGATGAATGAAAAGTTAGGGAGATAGAAAATGGAATAGGGTGAGATGATGGAATATGTACAACATGGGAGACTTCAAATAATGACACAATACAAGATGATTCAAGTGTTCTTTTTTTCTCTCTTTTTGCTTTTTTTTCAAAAGTTGTGCTTGGAACAAGTCTCACAGTCATCTCCCAACCCATGCTTGATATCCTCATGGAACTAATTTTAGTAGTTATATAAAGATCAAAGGTTGATGATGAATGATTTTTGACCCACCCAAGACACAACCCATTCCTTTTTTTTATTTTTTTTTTATTTTTTTTATATAATTTTTTTTCATTTTTTTAACACTTTTCGATGACTTTTGTATAAATGAAAATTACACATATACACCCCAAAGCTCACAGAATTACAACCTCTCCCCCACACTTGAATGGATGCTTGCCCTGAAGCATATGATGACACATTGGAAATCAATGAAAGTACGCCCAAAAATGAAGTCCATTCCCCCCACACTTAAATTTCAATAAATTGTACAATGAAAATCCATGAAGATGTTGGGTGGGAAAAGGTATTAGGCCTGTAATGTGGATATCAAAAGAAAGGTTTTCATAGGCTCAAAGGGGCTTTCAAAAGTAGGATCAATGTAAGGGTAATGGGAGGCTATTTGGCTATTCTGATTCTCATGTGGCTTAGAAAATGCCTCTATCATATTAATGCACACAAAAGATAGAAATTCAGCTCGAAGGTCCACAAACTCAAGACTCACAATCAGTGGTGAAGAAACACAATGAAAAAGATGGCCATAGATGACCTTGGCATGAAGGCTAATGTTATTCCTCACGGTAGGGGAGAATCATTTTCCACCAAAAATTGTTCATTCAAAATGTTTGTTATTGACACAAAATTGTTTACCCAAGTTTGAGATAAAAATTCAATATATTTGAGTTTAAAACAAGCCTTTTGACTCCCCAAAATGGTTGGACAGAATTTCAATATTGGATGATGAGTAATTATGACACCCCTTTTTTTGTTAATTTTCATTTTTTATAATTAATTTTTTTTAAATTTTTTATTTTTAATGACACATCCACACAAAAGAGAAAATAGAAAAAAGGTTGGGGAAGAATGTTGTAAAAAAATGAGAGGGAGATAGGAAGAAGAATAAATAGAGAGAAGAAGAGAGGGAAGAGAGATTGAGGAGAGAGAGAGTTAGAGGGAAAGAGGTTCCCCCTGGTTTGGATTTGGTGGGTCGTCGTTTCCATCTAGTGGTGGGTCAATGGAAGTCGACGTGGAACCTGAAGTGAATGGCCTCTCATGGTGATGCTTTAACCAGTGTCCATTTACCATGAATGTTTTTTTTTGAAGAAGGGTCTTGGACTTTCACTGCACCAAATGGGTAAACATTAGTAATAATAAAAAATCCATCCCAACGAGAATTGAGCTTACCTGGGTGAAGTCGAAATCAAGAATTGAAGAGAATTACCTTTTCACCTTCATGAAATACCTTTCGAAGAATGTTCTTGTCATGGAGTGACTTTGCCTTTTCTTTGTAGAGAATGGAGTTCTCATACGAATCGAGTCGAAGCTCCTCCAATTCAGTCAACTGCAAAAATCTTTCTTCACCAGATTTTTCACAATCAAAATTTCAAGTTTTGATAGCCCAAAATGACTTATGTTGGATTTCAACTGTTAAATGACAGGCTTTACCAAAAACTAGCCTAAATGGAGACATCCCAATGGGTGTCTTATAGGCTGTTTGATAGGCCCAAAGTGCTTCACCAAGTCTATCGGGCCAGTCTTTTCTTGTGGGCTTAACAATTCTTTCAATCACTCTTTTCACTTCTCTATTAGAAAGTTCAGCCATTCCATTTGTTTGAGGGTGATATGCAGTGGATGTTTTATGTACAACCCCATTCTTTTTAAAAAGTGACTCCATGGTTCTATTACAGAAATGAGTTCCTAAGTCACTTATCAAAGCACGTGGTGTTCCGAATCGATGGAAGATATGGGTTTTGAGGAACTCACTCACAGTTTGAGCATCATCTTTCCTAGTGGGATTGGCCTCGACCCACCTAGAAACATATTCAACATCAAGGAGAATGTAGGATAATCCATTGGAAGGGGGAAAAGGTCCCATTAAATCGATGCCCCAAACATCGAAAAGCTCACATAAGATTAATGGCTTTTGAGGCATTGTGTTTCTTTTGGAAATTGTGCCAAACTTTTGGCACGTGGGACATGATTGACAGAACTCGTGTGAGTCCTTGAAGAGTGAAGGCCAAAAGAATCCAGAATCTAGTACCTTTCGAGAAGTACTTTGTGGTCCAAAGTGGCCACCTCCAGGCATTGAGTGGCAGAATTCCAAGATGGAGGATTGTTCAGTTTCATCAACACATCTCCTAATTACCATGTCAGCCCCAGTTTTCCAAAGTTTATTATCTTCCCAAAAATAATGCTTTGAATCACTTTTCATCTTTTCTTTTTGTTCTTTTGAAAAATATTCAGGGAAAACACCAGAAACCAAGTAATTGACAATTGGGGCATACCATGGTAACTTTAGAGTGAGATGTGAGGGTGTTCAGTCGGAAATTCAGGATCAATTAATTCAGAATGAGAAGAATTAGAAATTCTACTCAGGTGGTCAGCCACAGAGTTTTCTTTTCCAGGTTTATCTTTTATCACAAGGTCAAACTCTTGGAGCATTAAAATCCATCTTATTAGCCTTGGTTTGGAATCACTTTTCTTAAGTAAGAACTTTAATGCTGAGTGGTCTGTGAAGATGATGATTTTGGCACCTAAGAGATAGGGTCGGAATTTATCTAAGGCAAAAACCACAGCTAAAAGTTCCTTTTCAGTCACAGTGTAGTTATATTGAGTTTCATCCAATGTTTTTGAGGAATAATAGTTGACATGAGGAATTTTTTCTCTTCTTTGACCAAGAACAGCCCCAATGGCCCTATCAGAAGCATCACACATCAATTCAAATGGTAAGGACCAATCTGGGGGTTGGATTATTGGAGCAGATGTGAGAGCAGATTTGAGTTCAATGAAGTCTCTCTTGCAAGCCTCATCAAAATTGAATGTGACATCATTTTGAAGTAAACGAGTGAGTGGGAGGGAAATCTTGCTGAAGTTCTGAATGAATCGCCGATAGAAACCGGCATGACCAAGGAAGGACCGAATGCCTCAAACTGATTTGGGTTCAGGAAGTGATTGGATCACCTCAATTTTGGCTGGATCAACTTGGATACCCTCTTGCAAAATTATGTGACCTAGAACAATCCCATTTGAAACCATGAAGTGGCATTTTTCAAAATTCAGAACAAGGTTGCACTTGACACACTTTTGAAGGACCCAAGAGAGTGAATGTAAGCAAGATTCAAATGACTCGCCATAAATGGTAAAGTCATCCATGAAGACCTCCATGCAATTCTCAATGAATTCAGAAAAGATACTCATCATACACCGCTGGAATGTTGCAGGAGCATTACAAAGGCCAAAAGTCATTCGCCTATAGGCATAGGTTCCAAAGGGGCAAGTGAATGTGGTCTTTTCTTGGTCTTGAGGTGTGATTGGAATTTGGAAGTAGCCGGTGTAACCATCAAGAAAGCAATAGTGTGACTTTCCGGCCAATCTCTCAAGTGTTTGGTCAAGGAAAGGAATTGGGTAGTGATATTTTCGTGTTTCAGCATTCAATTTGCGATAATCGATGCACACACGCCATTTGTTTTTCACTCGAGTTGTGACCACTTCTCCATGTTCATTTGTGACAACTGTTATCCCGCCCTTCTTAGGAACGACTTGAATTGGATTAACCCATTCAGTATCAAAAATTGGGTAGATAATCCAGCTTGAAGAAGCTTGGTAATCTCTTCCCTAACTACCTCAAGTATGAGTGGATTGAGTCTTCTTTGAGGTTTCCTAATTGGTTTGGATGATTCCTATATAAGGATGTGATACATGCAAAGGGCAGGGTTGATTCCTAGAATATCTTCTAGGGTCCAACCTAAGGCATTTTTGTTTTCCTCTAACACTTGAACAAGTTGGGACTCCTCAATTTCAGAAAGTGAATCAGAGATAATGACAGGGTAGGAGGGATCATGGAAAAGGAATGCATACTTGAGGTGTGAAGGAAGTGGTTTTAGATCAGTTTCAGCCTTGATTTGAGAGCTAGACAAGTTCGGAGCAGGAGAAGGGATTCCAGATGGGTTTGGATCATTTTCCTCAACACTGTCCAAGGTGGAGCAGTAGAGATCAGAGTTGATGTGGGATTCAAGAGAGTTTTCAAGTTCACTTTGATTGATGGAGTCTAAGAAAGACAGGTCAACATCAACTTCTCCATTTATAACTTGGTTAATCATTGAGAAGATTTCACAGTCTCCACTATCATTAGAACATGATGAGCATGAAGAAATGGAGGTGAGTTGACTCTTAGAAGTGTCATCAGATGCATGAATAGAGAATGCAGAGTGATTCTCTGATGGGTATCGCATGGCTTGAAAAATGTTGAACTTGAGCACTTGGTCACCAAATTCCATGGATAAGATGCCTGAATGGACATCAATCTTGGTTCTAGCAGTCATGAGGAATGGTCTTCCAAGAATTAGGGGAGATCGAGAAGTGTTCGTCTCACCTTCCATGTCAAGGACATAGAAATCAGCTGGGAAGATAAGATCATTGACCCGAACAAGAACATCTTCAATTATCCCCTCAGGACTGGCAGTGCTTCGATTAGCTAATTGAATGACAACACCCGTTGGGTGCAAGGGACCTAGACCAAGGTTGGAGAAAATGGATTTGGGCATGACATTTATTGAGGATCCAAGGTCTATGAGTGCATCATCAAAGTTGGAACTCCCTATTTGACATGGAACCGTGAAGGTCCCTAGATCTTTGCACTTCATGGGAATGGACTGTTGGGTTGAAACATTTTCAATGTTCCTAAGTTGCCTCTTATGGGTGCACAATTCCTTAAGAAACTTTGCATACTTATGGATTTGTTTGATGGCATCTAAGAGGGGGATGTTCACTTCAACACGTCTAAACATGTCAAGCATTTCAGGATCAGGTTCAAAGGACTTCTTAGGCTTGGAGATGGCTTGAGGAAAAGGAATTAGGTTCCTTAGAGGAATGGAAGGAGGTGAAGGAGTGGATTCAAGTTCCTTTTCCAACTTTTTGTTCTTTTCATTTTCTAGATTAACATCGAATGGGGAGGTAGAGGAATCAGCATGGGGCATAGCAATTTGCTTTCCCGATCTAAGTGCAATTGCACTAACATTACCCTTAGGGTTGGGTAATGGTTGAGCTGGGGGTTGGGATAAATTGGATGGTTGTTGCTGGCTAAGGTGAGATGCATGTTGACCTATTTGGGTTTCAATGTTCTTGAGGATAGAACGGGTGAAGGAAGCAAGATCCTCTACAGCACTTTCCCATGGTTGTTTAGAAGAAGAGGCTTGTCCCAAATTGGGTTGGCCTTGATTTTGGTTCTTGGGAAAGCGATTGTATTGGGTGGGGAATTGGGAAGGCTCCTTAGGATAGTGGAATCCAGGAGGAGGATTGTTCCTTTGGGGTTGAGGAACAAAAGGATAAGGTTGATGGATGTTACCACCACTTTGACCATATTGGAACTGGTTTGGATTTTGATGAGGGAACTGAGGAGGATGAGAAATGGGATTACCATACCTCAGAGGTGGGTTAAAGGTAGAAGAGAAGGGCCCAGAGTGGGGTTGGTTGAAGTTTCTAACAAACGGACCTGATTGTTGAGGCTTGAAGTTTCGCTGAGCATATGCCGCATTGAGCTCCATTGGACTAGATGAATCAGATGGATCATCTTGAAGGTGTGGACATGTGTCAGTCGGATGAGTTGGTGAGTTGCAGATTCCACAGTTCTTGACAGGCCCAGTGAAAAGAGATTGTTGAGGAGAGGAGTTTGGGGCTTTGGAAGCCACAGCTAGTTGACGCACAAGACCTGTAAGTTCACTCATCCACTCAGTCATTTTGTTGGGCTCTATGGATTGATTCTCTTGGGATTGTTTCACTTGAGCATGCGCTCGAGTATGGAATTGTTGCGTGTTTGCAGCCATGTTGCTTATGAGTTCTCATGCAGCTGCAGGAGTTTTGTCAACAAGAGCACCGCCACTTGCGGCATCAATGAGAGTTCGCTCCATAGCCAATAACCCCTCATAGAAGTATTAGATCAGGAGTTGGTCAGGGATTTGATGGTGTGGACAAGTTACCACAATCTTTTTGAACCTCTCCCAATACTCATGGAGTGATTCATTAGGGAATTGACGGATGCCGCTTATTTCCTTTCGGATAGAAGCTATTCGGGAAGCGGGAAAGAACTTCTCAAGGAATAGTCTCTTCATGTCAAACCATGAGTTTATGGAACCCGGTGGGAGGTAGTAGAGCCAAGACTTGGCAGAATCCGGTAGGGAAAAGGGGAAATCACTAATCTTGATTTGTTCTTCAGAAACCCCTTGAGGTTTCATGGTTGAGCAGACCACTTGGAACTCTTTGAGGTGAAGATGAGGATCCTCACCAGCTAGCCCATGGAAATGATGAAGAAGATGAATCAAACCCGATTTGAGTTCGAAATCAGCCTCGATGTTTGGATATTGAATACCAAGAGGTTGGTAATTCATATCAGGGGAAGTGAGTTCTTTAAGGGTCTGTTCCCTAGGATTGGCCATCTCTAAATCAATTGGTCTAGGAATGAGTGGGCCTTGGTTGTTTGATTGTACCTAAGGTTC
This sequence comes from Viscum album, assembly GCA_963277665.1. Classification (NCBI taxonomy): domain Eukaryota; kingdom Viridiplantae; phylum Streptophyta; class Magnoliopsida; order Santalales; family Viscaceae; genus Viscum; species Viscum album. The sequence continues at coordinate 226,803,438 of OY728135.1, read as the reverse complement.
CTCCTAATTCAGCGAATAGGTATCTCAATCTCAAGATCAAACAAATCCAAGGGATTGTTTGGGAGGCTACGGGGCATCAAGATTAGAGTAAGACTTGAAGATGATGGAGGGTTTTTCTCTGTGTAATTTTTTTTTTGATATATTTTTTTTGTGGGTTATTTGATTTTTTTGGTCTTTTTTTTCAAAAATCTGAAACTATCAACTACAATTATGCACCATCCCCGACAACGGCGCCATTTGAAAGCGCATCTGATTGTCTCCTATCGACCGTTCAAGGTTCCGGTGCTCTGCTAATGTGTATAGCAGCACTCGGGTCAAATCCTCGGTGATGGTACAATTTTTTATAGTTGATTGTTTTTGAATTGTGTTTTGATTTGGGGGTTTGTTTGCAGAGCTTTAATTGAAATGATTGATTGATTAATATTGATTTAACAAGTTGATAAATATTGGGGTGAGTTCATCATTAGGTAGTTAAGCTTGTGATATCCTTGAGCTTTGCTTTATATTGCATTAAATTAACACCCATGTCAGAAGTTGACATTGATTGGAATTCCCAAGTGTTAAGGATTTAATCCAAGTCTTGACTTAACTCAGGGTTCTAATCTTAATCATATCTTTTTTATGGTAGCATATTTATGGTTCCAATAATCCATGGAAACCACATGTTAAACAAAACAAGTCATTAATCCATGACATGCTAAGTCCAACATACGCAATGTTAATTCAAAGAATACACATCGAGCAAAAGCTCTCCATCGCTTAACATACCTAAATTATAACTCACCCCAATGAGAGATTTACTCAGCCATTAGTATGGTTATTAATCTGGTAGGGATGTTTATAGTATTAGGGTATGAGAAGAAGAGGAAGAAGAATTGGACAAGAAAAGAGTGGTGTGCCGAACACACACACGAACTACAAAGAACGTGAATGAAACACGTGTTTTGATTGAAAAAGAAATCACTTAAAGGAAATGGTTTTAAGATTGATTTTTAACAATTAAGAAACAATTAATATTAAACTACAGAAGGTTTATGATAATTAGAAGTGATTAAGGATAAGCTTTCATTAAAACTCAAAAGAAATTACAAGTACACTAAAACAATTACAAAGGAAAGAGCATGAAATACATGGAATGAAATAAAGGAGGAAAGGTTTCTCAAGTAAAAAATTGAGTATGGAAGATCCCCCCAAGCCCTTGGCAATGACTTGGTCGTACCAAAATATCCTCCTAAGTGCCAAAGTGCCAACCTCTTGCAAGGAGAAGAGGGGAGTGAATTTATAGCCAAAGGTAGTGGACTGTTTTCATTCCCAAAATGCCCCTCAAGTTGGCCCGCCAATATGACCTTTCGGACAGCTGAATATCGAGATATATCCTTCTTAAATATTGTATATATCAATGTTTACTAGTCACCCTCAAAATTTGGCTGTCATTGGACCTTTGTGGCCAACGTTATGGCCGGATTACTAAAAAACTTTCTACTGTCCAATTTTATCCATAAAGTTTCCATGGCCTAAATGTGAAAGAATTTATGGCTATGTATATTCCTTCAAATCCGAACCATTTATTCTGTAAAGTTGATCCTCCATATCTTATCTTTCCCACCACAAAATATGAGCATCTTTGGACTAGTGGATAAGTTGAAAAGTCAATAATGGTGGGCTGATTTAAAATCCAGGAAAGAATGGTGGGATTGATTTAAATGGATCCATTGGGCCCCAAAATGGTAGAGTTGGGTCTTTAAATTTTTATCCACGACTCCTTAGGAAATTCCAGAGCTTGAAAACGAATATCCACTCATTTGGGCTGGGATATTGAGCCCAGTAATGAAATCTTCAAGGCTGGTCCAGAAATCAGGCAGATCCAGTGGGTCATCTTCTGTGGTCCATATGGCCCTTCAAATGGCCGAATTATCCAATGTTCCAGTTGAGTGATTTGTAGGAAATTGAATTTAGAACCCTACAAGACAAGAATCACACAATTTGTACTAGTATGGTGAGAGTTATTTTTAAAATACTAAACAGACATGAATCTGTATTATTCGAAACAATACTCCAAAATAATATTTAATATTAAAGCATGAGTATTTCACATAAGTTATGAACATTTAATTGAAAATCAGTAGAGAGAGTATATAAAATGATATTAATAAATGAATAACATCAAGGGGGTTGGATAATCAAAATAAAACAAAATAACACAAGAGAAGATACTACCTTAAAATCGGGTAACTCTTTTTGATTTGAGCCAAAGGCTTCTTTGGGAAGACTTCTGCCCAAAGTGAGGCTTCTAGGAGTAAGATAGGGAAGTTGAGAGAGTATTTGGGTAGAGGTGGGCCGATCCAAATGGATTTGATGGTGTGAATAAGGTGGTAGAGGTGGGGGCCTTTTATAAGAGGAGAGGAGGGGCACTCTTGGGAAGTAATGAAATGTTACATTATTATGAAATGATTTTCGGATTTTAAAGGTCCCACAATGATATATTTCAAGTCTAAGGTGATAAGGTTTCGAAATATGCTCATCCAATAGGTTTTTGACAATTTTAATCCTTACATTTTACATTATCTTTTCATTTTATTTAAATTGTTAATTAATGAGGTAATTGCTGGATCATCATGGTGTCATAAAAAATTAAATTTATTTAATGTCTAAAAATTATAAATCAAATATCATGATTTAGGAAATCTTTTTATCTTTATAATTAATATTTATAGTCAAAAAGTTAACTTATATAACCCCATGTAATAATTGTTTTAGTAAAACAACACATGTTTGTGACAATTTTATTTTTACTTTAAATAAAAAGGTATTAATGTCATTTTCTTACCCAAGTGGCTCCATGGGGTCCCCAAGTTAACCCATGGATTGTCTTGGTCGGCCATGACTCATCCAATAAGGGTAGGACTAGTGTAAAGGTATTTTCATATTTTTATAATATCATTTTTACCTTAAATTTCACTAATTACCTTTAATCGTGATTAATTAAACATAAAAGTTACTATTCACCAAAAAATTATTTTAATCTCATTGAACCACATTTTACTTACTAATGACAACCATGTATGTTGAATTTTTGAAAATCAAATCACAAAAGTGGTAATGTTTCATTTAAACGAAAAAATCTGTTTTTAACTATCACTTAGTGGTTTCACTATTCATCAAAAATTGAAGTTTTTCGGAACAATGCCAAAATTTCACCCTAAGCTATAATTGATATTCCGAATTCAAAAATGATGTCTATTTTTAAAAATTCCAAAAATATAAGTTTCATTAATTAATTTTATAATTAATTCCCACTGTCACAACAAATAGCATGTTTTTAAGAAACAATATATATCAAAAGATTGACAATTGTTTATGTCCAAATTCAAAGTGAAATTAATTCTAATGACCACCATTGGATAAAATGGTAAAAATATATTCTAATTATACTTTAAAACCACTCAATAGTATAATTTATCACTATAAATTATTTTGATTAAAAAAGTTGTTTTTAAGTATTTTTCATTATTCATAAAAAATTGGAAGTTCTCAGAAAAATACCAAAAATTCAACATAGGCTAATTTCGATATTCCAAATCCAAAAATGAAGTCCATTTTGAAATATAAAATATATATAATTTAAATAGGTGGGTATTACTATTCATAATGGTTATTTTGATTAGTCGCGGTGTGTTCGAATCTCGAACTTGCGTACAATGCAAGCTATTGCATTATTGAAAGAGAAGAATATCATGGAAGCTCAGGGTGTTACAGGCACTGATCAGCTAATCACCATACTGGGAAAACTCACTCAGGTTATGAATAATAACCTTACCCGTATGGAGCACCCTGATCCGTAACATGGAGGATCAATGTTAGATCGATTCATGAGGCAACAACCACCAACATTCAATGGGAGTACAAATCCATTAGTGGCTGAGAAATGGATAAATTCCTTAGGGAAAAAATTCCACGCCTTAGGGAGTTGTGAAAGTGAAAAAGTTGTCATGGAAGTTTACCGCCTCACTGGAGAGGATGATCAATGGTGGTAATTGATTCAAAACACAAAGGAAGATGATAAAGTATCAAATATGGAATTGAGGTATATTAATGAAATTTTCTTAGAAAAATACTTTCCTCATGACCATCGAGCGGATATGGAAAGACAATTTCTGAGACTAAGGAAAAAGGAGGATGAGAATGTCACAAATTAGGAAGCTTACTTCAATGGTTAGTGAGTCATGTTTCGGATTATATATGTAACCCAATAAGTAATATTGATCATTTCATTGATGGGTTAAAACCATTTCTCCATCGATCATTAGTCTCAAAATCCTTCTCATCATATGAAGATATTGTCTCATGTGCTATCAAGACAGAAAAATAATTCTCTAAGTCTTACGACTTTAAATAAAAGAAAGAGAATACGAGATCTGTTGAACACTCTGAAAATGGAAATAAGGGGATGAAGGGAAAATTTGAATATCCATCCTGCTGTAAATATAGGAAGAAACACCCTGGCACTTGTCTGAATGGAGTGGGAGTCTGTTACAAGTGTGGTGAAAAAGTCCACCAAGATCGTAATTGCAAGGGGAAGAAAGAGGCTTCCGATGTTGAATTCTACAATTGTATAGAAAGGGGGAATTATGAAAATGAATGTCTTAAGCGTAAGGGGAACTTACCTCAGAAATGGCCAAGGGATCAAGGCCAAGATTATGCTATCACTACTGCTGAGGTTGAAGATCCGAAAGACATAGTGGCAGGTAATTTAATGGTTTCCTCAAGTTTAGCCAATGCTTTATTTGATTCTGGATCATCTCATTATTTTATATCTTCCCAATTTTCTAAGAAAATTATATATTTCCAATTTTATTTAACAATGGAGTTTTTAGTCAAAACTCCTCAGGGAAGTATCATTGCAAAAAAGTTTTGTGAATCAGTCCCCATTAGGGAATATAAATTCTTTTTATCTACTGATCTCATCGCCATACCCATGATTGAATTTGATATAATACTTGGTATGGATTGGATTTCAAACCATGAGGCAAAAATTTATTTTAAGAAGAAGGAGGTTACTATTTTTGTTGACGATGATAAAGAACACCTTATCTTTAGAGCAGAATCATCACCACCTAATTCTTATCTAGATCCATCCCCCAGTAGCTCAACTAAATTAGATTATTGGGGAGGAAGAGAATGAAATAACTGTGGGTGAGGAAAATAATGTTCAAATAGAGGATGAACCCATTGTGAAAGAATATGTTGATGTATTTCTAGAAGATTTACATGGACATCTTCCAGAATGAGAAATTGAGTTTTCCATTGATTTAATTCCTGGTTAAAGGCCCATATCAAAGACCACTTATAGAATGTACACTGTGGAATTAGTGGAACTAAAGAAATGACTAGAGGAATTGAGTAATAAGGGATTTATTCTCCCTAGTGTTTCTCCATGGGGATCCCCTGTTCTTTTTGTTAAGAAGAAAGATGGATTTATGAGGTTGTGGATTGACTACAGGGAGATCAATGCTATAACAATAAATAACAATTATCCCCTACCTCACATTGATTATTTATTTGACCAAATTCATGGAGCTAAATACTTTTCAAAGATTGACCTTCAATCTGGATATCATCAGTTGTGTGTGAAGAAGGAAGACATTCTGAAAACAGCATTTCGAACTAGGTACGGGCGTTATGAGTTTACAGTAATGCATTTTGGATTGACTAATGCACCCAATGTAGATACCCAAAGATTGACGTACATAGACATTACATTACTTTTGTGGAATATCTAATACATAACAAAAACAGACACCAAAGGACTGTAATAGTTTAGTGTCTTTGGAAACTTGGAATATAAAATTCTAATCATGTTGAAAGATCTTCAACATATCCCATAATGATCTTCCCCTTTTTGTTTCCTTACCTAAAACCTTTCATTTAATCCTGGGGGAAAAGAAAACATAAAAATGGTGAGCTCAAATTCTCAGTAAGGGTAAGCATGGAGAAAATAAAACAAACCATATACATTAGAACTTAAAAACACGAACATAATGTTTAAACATCCAGATCTTGAGCAATGATATAAAACATGGAAGTACGTAAGGCATGGATCATAATGGAACATCAATCATGATAAAATAGCATGGGAATAAAAATTTTAATTGTGGAAAAACATTAAGCACATGATATGATTTCCATAATAGCCAAGGCATTGTTTCCAATACCATCTTAGTGGACAAAGTCCCTTATTGAATCGGGTTTACTTGTCGTTCCAACCCTGTATTACTGAACTGAATTTACTTTTCGTTTCAGCCATGTCTATCTCATGAGATATAAATATTTACCCAATGAATTGGAGGGAGATATAGGTCCCACCCATCTCATAATGAAATCATTCTTACGTGTGCCACAACATAAACATAAATCATTCATCATAACCCAAAGAATAAAATGGGTTTCATAAACATCATCCCATCATAACATAATCCATATAAAACAAATAGATATCATTTAATCAGAAGAAAAATGAAACCATGTAAATCATAGAGACATTATACTTGAAACATAATCATACTAAATAATGTCATCTTTGATGGAAAATAGTTTTGACAAAACACTTGAAATGAATTCTTGAGGAAAACATCCTTTCTTCTTCAAAATCGTTTTATTTTCAAAAAAATCCATGAAATTTTAAAAGAAAATGATTTTTTTGAAAATAATCATGAAATATTGTAGATTAAGCTTCTTTAAAATAATGCGTTATGAAACCGTAAAAATCTGTTTATGCCGTATAAGTTAAAAAAACATTCTCCTCATACTTTTGTTGGAAAAGTAAAAAAGTTCCTCGTATGGTAAACAAAAGAAATATTCCTTTAATAACATGTGGTCAAAGTCAAAAATGGGTAAAACGAACTTTAAACATACATAAAAACACTTTTAGAAAACATGGGCATGGATGATAACAATAACCCCAGTAAATACTTACGAATAAACAATCTCAGATAAGAACGAGATTGGAATAATTATCCCTTACCTTAGGTACGATATGCTTCATATGTATCTGAACCTCCTGTATAATTATTTAAATAATGTCATTGAATTATTACAGAATCATATTCATTGTTATGATATCATATATGGTTCACTTATGACTTTATATTACTCGTTCTTTTGTAAATTCCATGTTAAAGCAGCATTCTGGGTAAAATCGTTTTATTTATCATACGTGTTTGGATTTATTGTTATTGATATTATTATTACTTATATCATGATTTACTTACTTTCAGAATGTAAATCATGATTAATATATCATATATATTTAGTATATATATATATAATAGATAAATTAAATGAAATACACCGTTCATGGAGACGGTTGGCCGTACGTACGCATGAACGTTGTTTTCCTTTCCTTATTGACTTGAATGGAAGTAAGTAGATGACATATATATATATATATATATATATCCATTAGATTTATAATGTCATATATTTCATTATTATTCATTATATATACTTTATAATCATTCTTGAATGGTTAACATGGAGAATGAATCTCATCGCGTCGTGGAGACTGTAATCCGTACGTACACACGAGCGATGATATCATTACCATAATTATTGAATTGAATTGGAGTGGATGATATAATATCTCATAATCTGTATGATGTTGTAATAACTATATATAGTTATTCTTTACACCATTATACTAATCCAAGTAAGGTGGTGGAAAAACATATTACACCACGGCGTGGAGACGGTATTCCGTACGTACGCACGCGCGTTGATTTTGTTTTCTGTAGGATGGATAGAATGTGAAATGGTGTTGTTTCATATTTATAATAACATATCAGTATATTTTTGATACTGATGTTATTACTTTATAATGAAACAACTAAAGAAGAATAAGTTTAAGAAGAAAGAAAACTTGAAATAATCGGTAGAAGAGATTACCTCTTCTTCGATGCACCTCTTTTAAGCTTCCTCTTAAGGCACTGGAGTTGGTATTTCGAGGAGACCAAAACCTCTATAATTTTTCTAAGGAAGTTGAGAAGGTAAATGGTCAGGGTTTTCTGAGCTTGAAAGCTCAAAATTTTGTAATGAGAAGAGGGAGGAGGTGCCCTTTTATAAGGGAGGAGAGGGGCACCTTAGGAAAAACTTAAAATATTATTTTATAATAAAGTCATATTCGATTTATAATGGCTCAAAATTGATTTATTTCGAAGATAAAGTGGGGATGGGTCTAAATCCTCTCAACCAATAGGTTTTAGACAAGTTTAGGTTACTATTTTAACCTTATCATTTAGATTTAACTCTAAGTTAAATAATTTAACTTTTACCATGTCTTCTTGTTTTCTTACACTATATGATTAATAAACTTACTATAACAAGACAAACGAACCCCAAGTGGTTCATTATTCATATATATAACCTTATCTAATTCATTTTTCTGAACCTTATATTTTTAATAATAGAATAACAATTAATAATATAATATTTGTTTTAAAAACTATTTTATGTCAATTTTGACACTATTTGGTAATTGATTTTTGTGAAAATCATAACAGCATGATAAGCTATAAAAAGTTAATTTAATCAATAATAACATGTCATATTAATCTAAAAATTTAGTGGAATTTATAAAAAGTCTCAAATTACATTTATTTGGGTATTTATAACATCAATTATTTTAATATTTCACTAATATGGTAATTACTGCATCATCATTGTGTCATAAATAAGTTAAATTATTTAATTTCTAAAAATTATAAATAAAATACCATTATGTAGGAAATATTTTTATCTTTCTAATGAATTTTTACAGTCTAATTTATCTTATTTATAACCCTATATTAAAAAAAATAGTTATTAAACTTTGATTTTAACTATTTTAACTCTTCTTTAAATATAATAATAATAAATGTACTAATCTAATCCAAGTGGACCTAAAGGGTAATATTTTATTCCTAAGGTTGTTTTTGGTCGAATTACACTTATCAAATAAAATTAGGACATGTGTTAGGGTAATAATAATATCATTTTTACCCTTAATTACCCTATTTACTTTTAACCGTGGTAAATAAAAGTAAAAAGCTACTATTCAACAAAAATTATTTTTATCTTATTGAACCACATTTTACTCCTTGATATTAACCATGTCTCTCGGATTTTCGAAATTCCACTCATAGAAGTGGTAAAATTGCATTTTATGTAAATTTTCAAATTCTCCTAGGAAGTGGGTAAAAGACGGTGAAAAGTTCAATAAAATTTTTATATATCTAAAATTATTATAAAATGACTCCAATTAATTACATTGAACTCATATAGGTATTTTGTATCGATTTTTACCTAAAATAAATTTAAATAAAATAAATAATTATTTAAATAAAAAGTCGGTTTTTAAATAGTAACCTAGTGTTTTCACTATTCATCAAAAAATGAAAGTTTTCAGAAAAATAACAAAAATTCACCCTAGGCTAATTTCGAAATTCCGAATCCAAAAATGAAATCCATTTTGAAAGATAAAATTTATAAAATTTCTAACAGTGGGTATAACTATTCATAATGTCTAGTTCGTAATAATATTATAATAATATCTCGTTTAGTGAAACTCAGTATTGCGTACTACACACGCTATCGAAGAAAGACTTGATTGCGTGTAATGCAAGCCAAGTCAGGGCTTCATGTAGTGAAAGCTCTATTTGGTGTTGTGTATAACATAATCAAAACTTATTTTATTTGTACATTAAATAAAATCTATACTTAATGTTGTTTAGAATAATTTTTACAAAACGAACTTGAAATTGTGTGTAACACGAGCGAAGAATAGTGTTGCGTATACTGCAAGCTAATTCGGTGTTGCATATTGCACAACCTAATTTTGGTGTAGCGTACAACATAATACATCAATGAAATTAAAAGGAATAATTCTCATAAAATCTCGGGTTGTTACACCCAATGTCTTCATGGATCTAATTAATAGAGTTTTCAAAGAATATCTAGATGAATTTGTAGTGGTATTTATTGATGATATATTAGTATTCTCTAAAAGATACGAATATCATAAAAATCCCTTGTGCATTATCCTGAAGACTCTTAGAAGACACGAATTATATAGGATGTTTATAAAGTGTGAATTCTGGCTTTAGGATATTTCTTTTCTTGGCCATATTGTCTCTAAGGATGGAATCTCTGTTGATACTTCTAAGACCAAGGAAATCCAAGAATGGCCCGCAGCAATGAGTATAACTGAGGTACGCTGTTTTATTGGTTTAGTAGGTTATTATCAACTTTTCTTCCAGAACTTTTCCCGGTTGGCTAACCCATTAACAAAGCTCACACGAAAAGGGGTTAAATTTGTTTGGACAAAAGAGTGTGAAGAATTTTTTGAATAATTGAAATGAAGATTAGTCAATTCACCTATATTGACTCTACCATCGGGGGATGATGGGTTTGTTATTTATAGAGATGCTTCAAAGAAAGGACTTGGTTGTGTCCTTATGCAAAATGATGGGGTTATTTCCTATGCATCATGATATCTAAAAATTCATGAGCAAAACTATCCTACTCAAGATCTTGAGTTAGTAGCTGTAATCTTTGCTTTGAAGATATGGAGACACTATCTATATGGTGAAAAATGTGAGATTTATACTGATCACAAGAGTTTGAAGTATATTTTCTCACAAAAAGAACTCAACATGAGGCAAAGGTGATGGCTTGAACTACTCAAGGATTATGATTGCACTATACACTGCCACCCAGGGAAGGCAAATAAGGTGGAAGATGCTCTAAGTAGAAAGGATCATGGAGTTTTGAATAAGATGAGAGTTGAAAAAGATCTTATATATATGGATCTAGTAAAGATGGATATGGGAATAACCATGGAAGGTGAAACATCAATACTTTTTCAAATGGTTTCCAAACCATCTTTACTAAAATGGATAAAGAGTTCTCAGACTGATGATGAAGAGTTTCAAAAGAACATTAAATATGTGAATAATGGGAGATTGAGTTACTTTGTGTATGAAGATGGAATTTCAAAATTTGGGAAGAGACTTTGTGTTCCCAATATACCTGATCTAAAAAGGGAATTGTTGGACGATTCTCATAGTTCGAATTTCTTTATACACCCTGGTAAAACTAAGATGTATAGAGATTTGAAGGAACATTTTTTGTGGGACAACATGAAGAGGAACATTGTTGATTTTGTGTTAAGATGTATGGTTTTTCAACAAGTGAAAGCTGGAAGGCAATAGCTTGGAGGAGTCATGCAAACTCTTCCCATACCTGAGTGTAAATGGGATAATATTACGATGGACTTTTTCATGGGACTACCAAAGACTCCTAGAAGGAACAATGCAATATGGGTCATTGTTGATCATCTTACCAAGTCAGAACATTTTCTTACTACAAGAGAAGATTTACCACATGAACGTCTAGCAAGACTATATATTAATGAAGTTGTGAGACTTCAAGGAGTAACACTATCGATTGTTTCTAATCGTGAACCCCATTTTACATAAAGATTTTGGAAAATTCTTCAGAAAGCCTTGGATACTGAACTTCGTTTGAGCACTGCCTACCACCCTCAAACTGATGGACAATCAGAACGGACTATTCAAACCTTAGAAGACATGTTGAGATCTTTCTCACTTGACTTTCAAGGTATGTGGGGTCAATATTTACCTCTGGTAGAATTTTCTTATAACAATAGCTTCCATTCAAGTATTCAGATGGCACCATATGTAGCATTATACGGAAAGAGATGTTGCACACCAACCTGTTGGGATGATGTTGGTGAAAGAAAACTCATAGGCCTAGAACTTGTGGAGGAAATGATGGAAAAGGAGAAGGTAATCAAAAACCACATCAAAGCAGCTCAAATTAGGCAGAAGATCTATGTTGATAACCGAAGGAAGGATTTGGAATTTCAGGTAGGAGATCATGTTTTCTTAAAGGTATCTCCATGAAAGGGTGTTATACATTTTGGTAAGAAGGGAAAATTAAATCCCAGGTACATTGGACCTTTCAAAATTCTAAAACGAATTGGGGTTGTAGCTTACTGTTTAGAAATGATGCCAAGTCTCTCCAAAGTACACGATGTATTCCATGTATCACTGTTGAGAAAATACATGCCTGACCCAATGCATGTACTCACCTATGATGAATTAGAACTAGAACTTTATCTGTCTTATTGTAAATATCCTTTCAATATTCTTGATACAATATAACAAGTGCTGAGAAACCGTACAACTAGTCTGGTAAAAGTTCTATGGAGAAACCATAAGATGGAAGAGGGAACGTGGGAACCAGAGGAACTTATGATGAAGAACCACCCGAGTCTTTTTATGCAGTAATATTCTAGAAATTTTAAGGTTGAAATTAAGGAGTGGAGAATATAACACCCCAAGCTTCCACAGTACGCTTCTCGTTGAATAATACAATAGTGTGTGTTGTACACAACTTTGAGTTCTAACACACCAAAACCAATCAAACTAGCCGTTATGAATAGTAATACCCACTTTTTGAAATTTTATAAATTTTATCTTTCAAAATGGACTTCATTTTTGGATTCAGAATATCAAAATTAGCCGAGGGTACATTTTTGGTATTTTTCTAAAAACATTCAATTTTTGATGAATAGTAAAAAATACTAAATTTTAATTAAAAACAACTTTTTTAATCAAAATAATTTATAGTGATAAATTATACTATTGAGTGGTTTTTAAGTATAATTAGATTATATTTTTACCATTTAATCCAATGTTAGTCATTGGATGTAATTTCACATTTATACTGAACATAAGTAAGTGTCAATCTTTTGATAGTTATTATTTCTTAAAAGCACGCTTTTTGTTTTGACAATGGAAATTAATTTTAAATTAATTTCTACCACTTATGTGTTTTGAATTTAGAAAAATGGATTCCATATTGAGAATCAGGGGGTCCAAATTTTGTAAATAGGTATGTTTTATTTTTAGAAATTTTGAATAATTACTTCGGTAAATATTTTATTTACCATGGTTAAAGGGTAAATCTGGTAAATAAGGGTAACAAATAATATTATAATAATATTAAATTACCCTAACATGTGTCCTGACCCTATTTTCTAATACATGTTCTACCATGGGAATACTTGGGTAGATTTTGGGACCCCATGGAGCCACTTGTAAGCGATAATGACACTTTATATTAATTAAGTTAAAGTAAATACAAAAATGACATAAGCATATATCTTTTAGTAAACCAATTTTTATATAGGGTAATATATGTTATATTTTGAACTATAAATATTTATTATAAATATAAAACGATTTCATACATAATGGTATTTTATTTATAATTTTTAGACATTTAATAATTAAATTTATTTATGACACAATGATGATGCAATATTTTCTTTATTAATGAAAGAATAAAATAAATGGTATTATAAATGTTAAAATAAATATAATTTGAGAGTTTTGATGCCATAAACGAATTTTATAAGTTAATATGACATGTTATTATTGATTAAATGAATTTATTTTGAATTAATAATGTTTCTAGGACTTTAAAAAAATTCAATTATTAAATAGTGTCAAAATTGACATAAAGGAGTTTTTTTTTAAAATATTATATTATTAATTGATATAATATTCCTCAAAATCTAAGGTTTGGAAAAATGACTTATATAATGATATGTATATAATTAATGAACCACTTGGGGTTCTCTTGGAAGTTTATAGTAAGTTTTTTAACCATATAATATAAAAATACAAAGAGACGTGGTAAATGTCAAACTATTTAACTAAGAGTTAAATCTAAAAGATAAAGTTAATATAGTGACCCAAACCTGTCTAAAACCTATTGGTTGAGTGGTTTTCAACCCATACCCACATTATCCTTTAAATAATTTATTTTGTAGACATTATAAACCGATAACTATTTTATTATAAAATAATATTTCTAGCTTTTCCTAAGGTTCCCTCAACCCTCTTATAAAAGGGAACTTCCCCTTCTCTAAAATTCACACCTTCAAAGCCTTTTTTCTTGGCCAACCCCTACCCAAATACCATATCAACTATCCTGCCTTCATCCTAGAGTCCTTCCTTTGGTCATAGAGCCATCATAATGAGCCATTTTGATCAAATCAAAAGGAAGAACCCGAAGAAGAGGTAAATATTCCATCACCTCTTTCAAGTTCCTTTCTTCTTTCACTTCCTCTTTATTTGTTGTTTCCATTCTAAAATAATAACTCTAGTATCTTCTATATACTGTGATTTTATTATAAATATGGTATAACCATATTCATTATTCTATCCATCCTTTTAATGACATGTCACCATACGTGCGTGCGTACGGCTTACCTTATCCACGTCGTGGTGTAATTGTTATTCAATACATTATTATTTGGATGGGTATAATAATGATGTGTAATTTATGTAAATAATAAATATAACATGATAAGTATTATGTATATATGATATACAATCCAATTATATATTTTTTTAATATCAAAATAATGATATTGTCGCTCATGCGTACGTACGGATTACCGTCTCCACGAACGCGATGAGATTCATTCCCCATCGTATCCATTCATGACAAAATTTTTCATTAGATGATTAAAAATAATGTTTAAAGACTTAATATAATTCTGAATATGAATAGGATACATCCTATCCATACCAAACCTTACTTATGTAACAAATCATATAAAGGAAAATGAATCATTTAACCCCCGAAACGACGATAATACTAAGATATTATTAACAAAGCAATGTTAAAAGATCATATATGATATCATATTAATGAATGTGATTCTATTATTATTTAATAACAATTATTTCACCATTATAAAATATTTTAACCTACTCTCGACCAAGGAAAAGTATAAGGTAAGGTATAATTTCACAATCTATTTATTATCTGAGGTTGTTTTTAAGTTAGTATCTACTAGGACCTCTTTATCATCCACATCAATGTTTCATAAAAATATATTCCAAAAAAATTACTATTTACTAGACTATGGGTTAAAGTCATTTATACCCTTGTTTTACTTTTAATAAAATGGTTTGAAGGGAATCTTTCCATTATTTTTAAAATAAGGTACTTTATGACCTTTTCGAAAAAATTAAGGTAAGAATGTTTTTTAACTTATACAGCGGGTGAAGCTATATTACGCCGTTATAACAATGTTGAAGCTTCCCTTATAAGATTATAAGAATAATTTCAAATATAAATTTTTTATTTTATAATTATGTGACTTTTAAATGATTTTAAAATAGAAATATATATTTCTATAAAAAGGTTTTGATTTCATCTATGTCAACTTCCTTTGATGGATTTTAAGTTTGTTTGAAGTTGATTTATTATGATACAAAAATTCCATATTTTATTGAATGTTTTGTGATATGATTGATTGTGGATGTGTTATTTCATACCATTCATGGTTTATGGATAAAGTATTGACATTTCGTATGCTAGTTTCAATATGAATGTTTATGTTAGGTTTAAACCTTTTCATATGAGGAATCAATTGGACTTAGTAAGTGTTGGGTGGATCCTGTTATAGCTCCTCGATGCATCGGTAGGTCTCATGAGACAAACTAGTGTCTTGGAATAAGGCCTTGACAAAATCTTATTTGTAGTCTTGGAAAAAGGCCTTGACTATGTAGTTATGAAAGTCTGGCATTATGCATTCTATCATTATGAAAGTGGCCATTGATATTGCATGTGATTATTAGACTAGTAGAATATCCATGTGAGTAAGTAAATGGGATTATTTTGATTTATATTTTCCATATTATGATGAATTTAATGTTGAAAAGGCTTTTGTTTTTGTTTTATACATTGCCTTAAATGTTTATGTTTATTTATGAATGTTTCCTCTATATTGTTATCCTTACTGAGAATCTGAGCTCACCCATTTCTATGTTTTATTTTTCCCAGGATGCGAAGAAGTATATTATGATTGACCTACATGGATAATTTATGGGATCTCATTTTTGTCTATGCAAACAATATTGTTGTAGTTTTCCATTTTATTACGTAATGTAAACCTTATGAATGTATCTAGTACTTCCAAGACTACTAAACTAATCGGTCATTCGAGACTTGATCTTTTGTGATCATGCCAATGATACCTAATAATGCATCGACTCTGGGCTTTTGGGTTTGAGGTGTTACAATGAATTCACAATACTAAAATGTGGAATAACAATTCAATACATAATCAACATAAGCATTCATATTGGAAAACTATCATACAAGATGTTAATATTTTCCTTACTGAAACATATCATAAACCATCTAGATAAAAAATAATGATGAAATCATTAAAAAATATCCTTAATGGATAATATGTTATATAATGGGTTATTTCTATAATGAATAAAAATAACATGAAAATATTATTAAAAATATTCTTGAGGAAAATTTTCTTTGTACTTTGAAAATTTTATTGAAAATTAAAAATTTAAAGAATATAAGGAAAAATATTTTCGTTGAAAGAAAACATGTGAACATGTAAGTGAATCTTCAATACATTATGTGGTTATTATGATAGTAAATTATATCTAGGATTATATGATAAAAAATTCATTTCACACTTTAGTAATAAAATTAAAAAATATAGTTCGTCAGAAAATAAAAGGAATATTATTTTTAAAACATTTTTTAAAATTTTAAAAAATTAAAATATTTCTATAATAAATCATGGAAGAAAAATGATAAATCATTAACACATTTTAAATAAAATATAGACATGGACGAAAAATATCTTTGAATGGGTATAAAATAAAAATAGGTTTTCCATAAAAACATTATTGTAGTATCTTGAGTACTTAAAGAGATGAAAATCAACATAAAAAAATTAAATTTATAGAAATACCCATAAGAGAATAAAATATGTTGAGTTTATAATAGAAAGATCAAATAATTCTCCCATCGTATATTTTAACATAAACAATACTAAATAATGAAGAGATTATGGATTAAACTATTAGTGCTTTGTTAACTTTTGAATCATAATCCCAAGTAAATAATAACTAAAAATTATACATTAAATTCCATCAATATAAAAGATTCATTATATAACGTATCGAATGGATTTATATACCCTAACATAAAAAACTGAGAGGTGGGTATACTATATGTCTCCCAGAAGTAAAAGTGAGACGTGAAACCCTTACCTCAGGTCTAACATCCTTCATACAGGTTTTGAAAATCCTGTTTAATAAAAATTTATTTATTATAAATATATTCCCAAATAATACTCATATATATCATACCATATATGATTTATATATTACCTTTTATCACATGTTTATAAATAATTATTTATTAAATTCAATGTTCCGGGTGATAACTTCTTCGTCTTCCATGTATGTTTCAATTCAATATTTTTGTTCCTTATACCTTGATTAGGGATCCATAATCCCTATAATTTTAATCAGGATATAAATATCATATATATTCATTATATATATATATAGTTTTATTCATAAAATTTATATATAGAAAAATGAATTATATTGTTCGTGAATATGGTCGGTCATACATATGCATGAACACAATTTTCACTTTTTTATGAATAGAATGAAAAAAAGTTAAATAATAATTCCCCATTTAGAATTAATATTATAGAAAATATATTCATTAAATCCATCCTTATTACCATCCATGTAAAATTTAAACAAAAACAAAACACATCGCATCATGGAGTTGGTAGTCCAAATAAACTCACAAGCGACGTTATCATTTTCTAACAGTTTGAGAGATAAAATGGTATATGTTATATTATAATTCCAGAAGATTAATTATATCATAAATATAATTTTATACTATTAAACCCATTATCATAACCATCCATTAATGATGGTTATGGAAAGTTATTTTTATCGCTACATGGAGACTGTAAGTCTGATGTACACACAAGAGATAAATTCACATCCAATTTGATCGAAAGAGGGTTAATTAAGGTAGTTTCAAAATCATAATAACATTTCAGTATATTTAATATACTTAAGATATTATTTTATGAAGAATATAATATATTATTATGTGTTAAAATAAGAATTAAAATGGATGTGTTTGGTTAAGATGAGAAAATATCTTCTTTGAAACATCTCCTTTAGATCTTTTATTAAGATCCTTATGGATGTTCATTTGGGATTAACACACCTATAGAATGAGTATATGGGAGTGGAGATGATAATTTGGAAGGTATTAATCAAGAAAAGGGATCAATTTGGGGTAAGTAATAGAAGTAAGGGGTTTGCTTTTATAAGGGAGGGAAATGACACACTTAGAATTATATAAATGATTAAAATATAACTAATTCATTATTAAGAAAAATTATTCCAGATGCCTGTATATTAGAATATAAGGTATATTATGGTTTAAATAAAATTAAATATTAAAATTTTCATAGGTGTAACAGGTATTTTAAATATTATATTTTGGTTTAATCCCTTAGTTAACTAATTTTAACCTTAACCGTAGTAAAATATTTTTCAATCTTAAAGGTTTATAGATTTTATTATATGGTGAAAATTTACTATTAAATGATGAAGGGATGAAACTTTTTAACATATCTTATATTTTCCTCTTTCGTTATTTTTATGATATGTAAATGATAATATAAAATATTATTTTAATAAAATATTAGTAATGTCATTTTTGACACTATTCATTTAATTTGACTTTAAATACACAAAAAAAAATATAATTCCAATATAATACTTTAATATATTTATAATAGGTCATATTTACCTAAAACATTATTGGGAACTTTAAATATCCAAAAAATATTATTTTTATAGTTCTTAAAAATACATTACTTGATTTTTCTACTACTTGCACAAGCACTGTGTCACTAATGTGTAAGCATTGAAGGTATTTATTTCATAACAATAATAATAATAAATTACCATAACAAAAACTTATGTTAATTATACACTTTTATATTACTTTAATATAAATTTTTACACACATATAAGTTATGAAAACATATCTAATATGTTATTTTCACTTTTTCAACCACGCCCAAGCATTGCACAAGCAATGGAACAATACACTTATTATATAACTCAAAAAAACATATATAAACATAAAAACCATCAATATAAATTAATATTTAATAAAAATGTTAATAAATGACTTCTTCCTTCCCAAATATTTTCTTTAGGACACCAAATTTTACTTTTATAGTTCTACGTAAGCACTATGTCGGCACAAACAATTATTTTAATATTTATCATGAAATAAATTCAAATTTATATGATTGTAATTATTTATGTATGATATTTGTAGTATATTATAATAAATAGGTCATTTAAAAATCATAAAAAAATTATAACATGTTAATTTCACGGTGATATCTTAAATGATATCGTATTTTATAAAAATTGATTTGTTTTTACTATTCACCAATAATTTAACTTCTTCAGGAAAATCCCAAAAAATAATATAGGGATAAATTATACATGATGAACCAAAATATAAATACCATTTTATAAAACCAAATTCTTATAATTTATAGAAATTTATTTTAACATAAATATATAAAACACAAGGAAAAACATATTTTAGGGAAAAATCATTTTTATGCCCAAAAATGAACATATACCAAAGTCAAGTATACCACTGATTCCTATAAAATTAATAATATTATTTATAATAATGTATAAATATGTTAGTTTAATATCAAATTAAAATTATAAATGGGAATTTAAATTAAAATAAATTTTAGTTTTATAACAAACATACAAAAACTGTATTTTCACCATCAAAGAAAAATCATTCTTTTCTGATAAAATCCAAATTTTCAACCAAAGATAATTTTGAAATTTTTATTTCATAAATTAAATTAAATTTATAATATAAATTTTATAAAATATATATAAAATAATAATAATAATTTCTCTCAAAATAAATAAGTATTATTATTGATGAAAACGTACTTCTATAGCATAAAACAACATTACTAAAAATTGAGTACATATTTCCTCTGAATTAATCAATTTGCTTATATTGAGTTGGTCCATTATATATATATATATATACATATATATTTTTCATAATCCAATTACCACTATTTAAACCCAAGAATCAACAGTTTTGCGATAACTATTACATAATAATATTTTAATAGTATATCATGGTTCATTTAAACTAATTGTTGCATGTAATACAAGATATCAAAGAAATTAAATTAATTTGGAGATATATATATTATAAAATCATGTGATGTTACATTACAGCCCCCATTAAAGAATTATTACCTCACAATTTTCTCTCAGTCATCAAAGGACCACCTTTGTTGAAAACCCACAGCATAATGTGGGAAAATAAAACATCCTTTAAAAAGTTATTGTTTGAAGCATAATGGACACCTAGAATATAAATTATTAAGGTTCCCAAATAAGGATAAAATTGGAGGGAACATAACATATTTAAATAGATGAGAATACATACATCTAAGGACTAATGGAGAGTGATAACTAATATAGTTAAGAGAAAGTTAACACCACAAAACCCTAAATTAGTGAGGGTGAAAAGACAATGAATTCATCATAAATAAAGGTAAATATATAAAAAATTTATTTCAAGATCCTTTCCTTAATTTTGAGGGATTATTTTACTATCATGATTTATAACTATAGATAAAATAATTACTTCATATCATTTTATAAGCACATTTTTTATCCTTTGGTTATACTTCAATCAATTTCTAATTCATTTCTTACTCTAAGAAATTAATATTTAAGATCAAATTTTTAACATGGATCATTACTTAATTAAATAAACATATATACCAAATAAACATTATAACCATAACATGAAATAGGTTTTAAACCTCAAAGTTTATCAAATACTCTTCATCTTACATCTCCAAAATGTTATAGAATTTATCCCAAAGAATAGATTAAATTAAACCTAAAAGTTATATATACCTCAACCTAATAGAATTTCTCGAAAAATATCATTAATCACCTCAAAACCATCAAAATTTAAAAATATTTGATCCTATAAAATGTTTCCCAAAATAAAATTAATATTTATTTGTCAATCTATTCATGTAAATACAAATTCATACTTGGTAGGATAATATGTAGGACACTGGTAAGTACAATACCATTTTCTCCCTTTGTGTGTTCAAGACCAATGTCCTTTCCAAATTTGATGGATTTTCTAATGGCATGAAGTTTTTCATTTTTATAAAACTATATTATTATAATTCCTATAACAATCTAAAAAATATGATTAATTGTCAATTTTATTTTTAACGATTAAGGTTTTATATACATATTATTATTTACACAAAATAAAATACTCTTAATTAATTAATACTACCTTAATATAAACAATGATACTAACCATAATGTTTATCAATACCTTTAAACTTACGTATATAAAATAAAAATAATTATTCTTCAAATTAAATTTTCACTAGAATATAAAATAAATAAAAGGTTTCCATTCCCATAAATATCTCCCAAAAATATTTTTATTATTGTTAAATTCCAATCACATAAAATATAAACATGTTTATCTATACAATTTAACCAAATATCAACCATATACATATCATACTAAGATAGTTTTTTATTATCCAAAATATTTATGGAATATTATAGGTTTTCATATGTTTTTTTCTATGATTCATAATAATGGTTCATAGAGAAAATTTTAATAAACCCATGCATATACCCTAGGAGTAACAAACATAGTTTTTAATAAGGGAACATTCACCATGTACCAAAATGATGGCTAATATATACTTAACCAACTCTTTTTGGGGTTATCACACCAAAAAATATCAATTCCTAAATCATTTTCAAATCTAATATCCATACATGGATGTATTTCTAGGAAAACAACATAATATATACCTTACCAAAACACTAAGATGTTATCATATATATATATAATGTTCATCAAAGTGATCTGTAGGGTAATATTCCTTAATATATGTTGTCATAAATCTAGTTATAAATGTTTCTACTAAAATTCATCTGATACGAACTATAATGATAAAAAATCTAATAGCCAAGAGCCAATAGTTACATTATTTCATTGTTATATGACACAATATATCACATCCCAAATGACTAAATTCTTCATTAATCTTGGTAAACTAGATAAATAATTAAATATCATATTTTTTGGAAAACATAAAAAGTCAACATAGTGAGTGTATATATTCCACATCCTTGAACTCATTCAAATATTACTTCTTCATATCATAGGAAAAGGAAATAAAATATGTGTGAGCTTAGATGATAATTAAGGGTTACTACATTGTAATATTTTATTATTAAATAATCAATATGGGAATATAAATAAAATAAAACACATTTTATTTAATCAAAAACTTGAGCACAATGAATAGTATGGTAGGAATAAATGATTATAAAATAATTCCATATAAATAATCACATGATCTTGAAATATATCAACATATATCATAACTATTCAAATTATCACATTGACATCAGTAAATAATCTCATAATAATGGAATGCATAATACCAAATATCTTACCATACTATCAAAGCCTCATTCCAAGACATATTACTTAACTAGGTACGGCCTCATCCAAATACCCAAAAAAATCCCATGAGACCTACCAAGGAACATATTAAGTATTATCTTTCCCTTAATCGTGTGTTTTCCATGAAATATTACCTTTATATTAAATCATACTTCTAGGTCATCATCCTTATTCAACATATTATTCAAAATCCTTAATGAAAAAATTGTACAAAAATCCTTATATATTTCATGATTTATGTAATATAATTATTTAATTCTAATATAAACTCTTCAATCATTCCATTGCATTCTTAAACCATTAGCTAGGATTCTCCATTTTATTCCTTAATACCTTCTTCTTTTCATATAACATTTATTGTCTCTTTAATTTCAAAAAAAAAATAATTATTCCACCTTGCTGATCATATTCTTGATCTTTCCCCCTAGGACATATATTTTCATTATTCCCATACCTTCTATAGTTAAATTATTAATCCATTAATAATAATTTTAAGAGGCCAATATTCTCATCCATTTTGTTAACTAGAATTTTCTTTTTTTCCTCAGCAATTACTTTATTTTTTCCCTTATTCTCCAGACATAAAATTATTTCTCATCCATTTAATACAATCCATTGAGTTATTTTTTCCACATTATCGACATATATGAAACTAAATATTCATTCCTCCATAGTCTCCACCACCCTAACTCTCAATGAACTATATCACTCTATTCTTTTGAGTGCATGAGAGTTGGTTAATGTGAATGTTCTCAATCATATGTCATGACAACCAATTTGAACAAATCACAAAATACTTCACTCCATTCATCATACCATTTGGATTCTCATCATCACATTTTTTATCACATTCAACATTTATCCAGTTCTTTCTGGTTCCCACTATTTATTAAAACCAAAAATTACATTTTGATTAATTACAATCATAGTTGGAATATACATAATCATTAAAAATCATTTATAGGATCTATAGATAATTACACCTTCTTTTCATTATATTAACAATAGTTTTTAATATAGGTTATTCATGGTTATTATTTAAATCCTTCTTAATGGTTCGTAAAGTGTTAGTGAATTTCCAATGCATATACCTTGGGTGTGTCATTCCAAGTGTGCATTAAGGCCCATTTTCATGCCCCAATAGATGATCAATTCCATCTCGATGTACTATTTTTTGAGTTATTACCCATATGTACCTCTGTTCTATAGCCACATCTACATGTAGCATATAGAAAGGGATATAACTTCTTAGAAACCACTCGCTCTATCCTTTACCAAAATTCTAGTGCATTTTCCTATAATATGAATCATCTTTAGAATTATCCATATACATATCCCTAGAAATATTCCCTTGGGATATCCCTAAAATTTTATCATCATATTTTCTAAAGGTTA
Organism: Viscum album; assembly: GCA_963277665.1. Taxonomy (NCBI): domain Eukaryota; kingdom Viridiplantae; phylum Streptophyta; class Magnoliopsida; order Santalales; family Viscaceae; genus Viscum; species Viscum album. The sequence goes on along the minus strand of OY728135.1, from coordinate 226,779,516 downwards.
ACTAAACGTATCCTATGATACCGACTATAGTGACTCACGCTTTTAAAATATAGATATTACATATTATTAGATGAATATTCATTACCTTACAAAAAAACATCTGAGTATCATAAATCTATAGTTCATTTGGATAATATACACAAAATTGTCTTATTTCATGAAATATCTTAAACGTCTCCCATAAAGATCATAAAACATTCATCAAATTAGAACACATGAATAGAAATGGGTTTCATAAACATTTCATAATAGTATAACCTATGGAAAAGAAATATAATTCATAATCATTTCATCATTCAATCATAGAATAACCCATTGAAAAACTATCTTATTTCATGTGAATTTTATCATGGTATAACCCATGTAAGAGAAATAGGTTTATTAAAAATTTAATCATGGTATAACCTATAGAAGAGAAATGGGTTTCATAAACATATTATCATCATAAATAAAAATCATCTTGATAAATAATAAAAATGGTATCATTTGATCATATCCTTAATAGATCTTATGTAACAGAAAAGGATGTCATCAAATATGAAAAATGATTTTGAAATATCAATTGGAAAATTTCTTGAGGAAAATAGCTTTTCTACATTGAAAATAACTTTTAAAATAATAAAACATTTTCAAAATATTTTTCAATGAAAATAACCTTTGGAAACATATAAATAAATCTTTAAAAATAATTTAAAAATTTTATAGAGGAAATATATTTTCCTCTTTGAAAAACTATTTTTAAAACTTAAATCATTTTCAAAATTATTTTCTTTGAAATTCAACATGGAAAAATATAGAAGAATAATTAAAAAATCATTTAAAATATTTCTTAGTGAAAATATCCTTTCCACTTTGGAAAAAAAATTAAATCATAATCCATTTTCAAAATCCTATTCTTTTGAAATTAAACTTTAAAATATATAAATTAATTTCTAAATAAAATAATTTCCATGATGTTGGAAAATTTATTTCATTTCATACACATTGAAACAAAGATTTCTTTCGTATTTTCTTGAAAATAATAATAGGAATTGTTTGGAATATGGCGTAATGATTCAATTAAAATAAAATTAAAAATTAAAAAATTGGTAAAAATATCTTTGATAAATCATTTTTATAATTTTGAAAACATTTTTTTAAAAAAAAAATTAAAACATATTTAGAAATCATGTTTTTGGAAGAAAACGGGTTTTTGACTGAAGAGAGAAATAAAATGATTTTTATTAAAAAACTTATTTTGAAATATTTATTACATAAAGAGTGGAAAATGAATGGAAAAATTTATTATCAAGATATAACCATAGGAGAAGAAATTTCATGGTTCTATGGAGTGATGGATCATAATATTTCATCATCTAAAGCATAATCATAAATAGTTCTGATAAATAATGAGTGTGTAACATCAAACCCTTACCACTTTGGTATCTTTTGAATTGGGATCCTCATTAAAGAATAAAAGAAAATTAAACATTAAATATAATTTATATAAGTATATTGATGATATAACGTGTCAATGGGGTATTATATACACCTCATAAAGGATAATAGGTGCATAACATAACATATTTCTCAAAGAAGAAAAATTGAGAAAAAAATCCCTAGTCACATTAGTGATTTATTGAATCATAAGACCCATTAAATAATAACATAAAAATAAACATTAAATGAAAATAAAAAAATTATATTCATGATATAAAATATCAATGGGTAACAAAAATGAAATAGGTTGTGAATATGGCATATATCCCCTATAAATAAAAGAGACTAGAAAACTCATAGCTCAAGTCTCAACTTACTTAATATACATTAAAAACTCTGATATAATAAATAATTAATTATTATAAATTTATTAAAGAACCATAAATATATATATATATATATATAACAATATATTATTTAATTTTGACATTTTATTACATGTTTATCTACAATTTTTTCCTAAAATCATGTTTCAAGTAATAACTACTTCATTTTTTATGTATGTTTTGATATTGTATTTTTTATCCTCTTTGATCATGGATCCATAATATCAAGAATTTTAACCATGATATAAATATAATATACATTAATTATATATGTATTTATCATAATACATAAAATTTATTTATTGAAAATGAAATACATCGTTCATGGATATGGTAGGTCATACGTACACATGAAAGTTGTTTCCATTTTATCGACAAAAAGAAAGAAAGAAGGGTAGATAAAATATTAACATTCAAAAATATTTTTTATGCTATATATATAACATGTTTTTATTTAAACCATAACACTATTACCTTCTATGTAAAACATACATGAAAAACGAATCACATCACTTCGCAATACAGTAGTCTTCCACACATGAATGACGTTATCATATCCTCCATGGAATAGAAAGTGTGATGTAATATACGATATAATAATTTCTGAAGAATAATTATATTACAAATATAATATTACTTAATTTAATCTAACCTTATTCCATGTAATATAAAATTGAATAACACACCACATAGGTTAACAAGGCGGTGGTCCTCCATATACACGAGTGACATTATTGTTTTCCAACAGGTTAGAAGGTAAGAATGTATATGTGGTATTATAATTAAATAGGTATTATAATATAATAAATATATTATAGAAACATTAAATCCATAATTATATCTAGCTGTGAGAGTTGGATATGGAAAACGAACAACATCGGTTCGTGAGGCGATAGTCCACCGTACACAAAAAAATGATGATTTTGTATCCCATTTGATGGAAGAGGAGAAGGATTTACGTTATTATTCCCAAATAAAATATTTTTATTTCTGAAATCAATTTTAAGGGAAAAGTGGGAAATCGACCAGTTCTAAATAAAAAAAAGTTAAACCTCATAAGAAATCATCAGGCCATTCCAGAGCAAATTAAAGCGGTTAGAGTCCTTTACCTTGAATAGACACCATTTGATGGAGGTAACCTCCATATTCAGGTTTTCCTTGATGAGATCCTCAAATTGAAATGCCATCATGTCCCAAGTAACCACATGCTCCTCTAGTTTTGTTTTCCCCTCGTTGAAACCACGTATCAGAATCTTATTCTATTTGTCTATCCAAGATGATTGTTCTTCATTTAAATCAATGTGCAGTGGTCTTTCAAACATTCTATGAGAATCCTCCTCTGATACCTTGATCAAGAAATACTCCTTTAGAATTTCTTCATTATAATGCATGAGAATCTCTTGGGTGTTTTCTGATTCAGTGTCCTCCTTATTCTTTGAGATGTTAGCAGCAACTTCCAAACTCTTTTGAGGGATTTTGCCTTTGATAGAAGCCCATGTAATAGGAGGACTAGGTAAGGTTTAGTAGTCCTTTCATCTCTACGGCCTCCGACTATGCTGAATAAACCCATCAGAATCAACCAGGGTGTTCTTTCCTTTCTTAGAAGAGAACCGGAGGTACTCTTCTGAAATTTCCGTATCCTTGTCCTCTGAGGACCAAGGTTATGAGGCAGACTCATTGACCTTTGCTTTATCATCTGACCTCTCTTGTAAATTCTGTATTTTCCCATGTCTCTCCTCATCAAGGGATCCATTTTCAGATAGGGGAGGATCAGATTCACCCAGCAACGCAAAACGGACAACCAAGTCAGGCACATACACCTGATTTGAGTGGAGATCGTCAGCCTAACCTAGCCATCTTTCCTGATCAGGAACATACACCTGCTCAGAGCAGCCACTTTCGCCAACAGGTGGTTTCCAAGGCGAGTAAGAAGGTGTCTAAGAAAAAGACCCACCCAGCACAGTCAGGAGATCAAGAGTCAATCTGTAATAAGGCCTTTCTCGATGCTGGAGTTCTTGAAGCCCGCTGACAGTTATCTGTTGGAATTCAAGATTCTACTATCTCATTTCCCAATAGTGGGAACATTAATTCTGAAGGTCTTCAATAGACACTTCCTCATGAAGGCTTGCTTCATGACAATTCGGTCGATACCGAAGTTTCATCTTCAGATGAGAGCCACAAAACCCTCTGTGTGGTCAGAATACCAAGGAGAAAGAGATCTCATCTTTTTCTGTAACCCACCATGGTGGTCCTCCCCATGATGATGAATTTCGCTTCGAAAGTCCTCTCCGTAGTAATAATGCACATTGCCCGGAAAATGCTCCAGTGGACAATGTAGTGCCGAGAAATCCCTCTTATCTTGAGGCACTTGAAAATGCGAAACGAGTCATGTATGATGCTTCATCTCTAGCAGGTGAAATACTTTCTCAATCAGAAGATAGCCCAGGGTGTAGGTCATTCTCCGAACCACCCCTAAGTCATGCATCTTCTTGTTTGATTAGTGATTTCTCTACCAATCCTGTTGAATCCAATGAAGCAACAAGGAAGCACCAGCTCTGGTCAAAATGGGTAGAAAAATCTTCATCAAATGATAAAGAGGAAATGATGAACATGAGAAAACTACTGGAAAAAGCTGAAGTGCCAGTTATGTTTTGGCCTATGGCTGAATCTCAGTATGACATTCCATAAATGTTGACAGAAGATGTAATTCATGATATTCTTCTCAACATATGGAAATCTCTTTGTCAGTTGAAAAAGAAAGTATTATCTTATGATGAATATGAAAATCATATTAAGATAATAGAAAGGTTACAACGTCAGATTGATTTGGCATTTCTATTAGTCTCTTGATATCCGAAGGCTGAAAAGCAGCAGAGATCCCTTCAACGTTCATGCCTTGGCGCACTAAGAAGATTACGTCAGTTAATTGCCAATGCCCCATCTGGTATTCGTGTCAGAGGATGGGGTGTTCATGGAGCACTACATTTCACGGTGATATCCAGTTAGCAAAGCCCGCCGAAAATGGTATCATGCAACGTTATTGCCCATGGCCAGCCACAGTCAATGGGATTTTTTTATAATCAAAAGCTTTCTGAAGAACAGGCTTTAACTAGTTCCTCTCAAAATCAAGCATACAGAGAACAAGTTGTTGAATTACTCTTGCATCAAGCAAATGAGAATATTGAACAGGCCTCTCGTATTGGATGACCTCCTTGATTGAAGGTTCAAACATTCCAATCAGTTTCTAATGGGCTTGTTCATAGAATTGGAAACATCCAATGATTCCACATCCATTTGGACCTACTTTCCAATGGTAGGTTCTCATTAGTTTGTGGACTGATGAGGCTTAATAATTTTCATTGGTCGAGAGGATGGGAGGTCGGACTCATCACACCTTTTTGAGGGGAATTATTGTCTACTCTGGGACTCTCTTTATAGATTTAATTTATGTTTTTTAATCCTTATTACATTACCAAGTATAAAATGATCTTTCCTTTAGATATGACAATCAATGATCGATATGTAGGAAATTTAGAGAATCTTTTATATGTATTCGAGGTTCTTCATTGATAGATAATCATCTGTATTTGTTAGAGATTCTTAGTCAATGGTATCCTTTGATACATAAAAGTCTCTTGGTCATTATGATGACCATACTGGTTTTAAAGCCACTCAGTGGGGCACTTGAAGTTTATTGTCATTCAAAAGGACATGGATTATTTCAGAGTTGGGATCGAACCCACAGATGGGATACCTACGTATCCTTTGTTTAGAAAAGGAATCAGAACCCACGTAGTTTGAGTAAGGGAGTATAATGTTTATGATTGATGGCTCAAAGAAGGATTTCATAATTACTTTTACACTCTAAGCTCACGTGAGTCATGCTCGGTGTGAGAAACAAAAGGTATTGGTAAAAATCAGACAATTGTGCCATGAAAGATGCAATTATAAGAAATAAGGTGGGACTTATGTATGTATGAATACCAAGATAAATGAATATTTGGATTTACTTCAGGGAAGAAATCTAGGAACAGGGTCCATAAAGGTATATGTGCTTCACGGAGATTTGAATACTCTAACATGGGGCTTACTCCTAAAAAGGAGGCCCAAATTAGGAGAGGACTTATGATTGGGTTTTTACTCCTGAGAAGGAATCCCAGATCAAAGGTAAATTAGGACTGGTTTAGAGGAATTAAGACTGGGGCTTACTCTAGAAAAAGAGGCCCAGGTTAAGAGACTTGAAAAATTAAGGGACTTGGGGATTACTTCTAAAGAGGATGCCCATATTTGAGACTGGGGATTACTCCTAAAAAGGAGGCCCAGGTTAAGAGAATTATGGTTGGGACTTACTTCTGAGTTGGATGCCCAGGTTAATGAGTTCTCTCATCTTAAAGGATGAGGTTGAATGAATGAAATCTCAATCTTTAGTGACATAAAGATGTGTAAATCACTAGGTTTTGAGAGATATTCCACATAATTCCTTTCAGATAAGGAATTAAAATCAAGAAATCATGCCATAAATGGCTTTGAAGAGTGTCTTGAAGATTGAATCTTGAATAGGATAGGTGGAATGGCTTAAGAGGGGTGAAATGGGCAAGAAGGGAACCCAAAAAGGCAGGGGCGCGCAAGTCCTGGTAGGCACGCAGGTACTGTGTGGGCGCGCAAGTCCTAGTCGTGCAGGTATACCTGCGCGACACATGGGTACTTGCGCGATGGTTAACCAGCAGGGTAATAATTGAGCGAATCTTGGTTAAAGCCTTTAGAATCATCTTGAGGTTCTTCCAGAAGAGGGGTGCGCAAGTTCTATTGAAGGAGTAAGGTGGCGCGCAAGTGTGGCCATTTCCCTTAAGGGCTGGACACTCAGGCGCGCAAGTGTTGATGAGTTTCAACACTTAGGCCTTCCTCCCCCTCTTTATATCTTCTGTTCTAGGTAAGAAATTACCTTAGAAGTGTTTCGAAAGCTTTGAGAAGAGACTAGGGAGTCGGGAGCTTAAATCTGAGTTTTTGGAAAAATTCCTCCTTGAATGGGGGGCCCACAGGGTCTATTTATAGGCTGAAGAAGACCCGGGTGGTTATCACTTAGGACGCGCAAGTGTACTTGCAAGACCATAGTGGTGCTCAAGTGTACTTGCGCGACCATTGGAGAACTTGTGAGACCTTTGTGAAACATTCTTCTTATTCCTTCCTTTGTCAATTTTTTATATATTTCCAAAGTTTGAATCACTTTGAGCTCAGATATTCCCCTTTTACAATATTTAGATTCTGTGACGAAAGGAGCATCAACAAAAGTCCCCCCTCAGAGTTGGATCTGGAGAGAATAGAGGATTTGAATCTGAGGAAAATGAAGAAACAGCAGAAAACGGGAGACTTGTGCGGCGAAGGTGACCTGCGCGGTGAGAGCTTGAGAATCCAGAATTCAGATTCTATGCGTGGCCAAGGACAGCATATTTATAGGCCTTGCTATCCACCTGCACATCTGCACCCAGCACGCTCCATCCAGTGAGCTCCATCCCTGCGCGACTCGAACCTACGCGCCATGTGTTGTGCACTTAACACTTGCGCGCCTCATTTCCTTGAGTTTTCTTCTTTTCCTCAGAGTCAAATCCTCTATTCTCTCCGGATCCAACTCTGAGGGGGGACTTTTGTTGACGCTCCTTTTGTCACAGAATCTAATGATTGGAAAAGGGGAATATCTGAGCTCAAAGTGATTCAACCTTTGGACAAATATCAAAAATTGACAGAGGAAGGAATAAGAAGAATGTTGCACAAAGGTCGCACAAGTTCTCCAATGGTTGTGCAAGTACACTTGCACGCCGCTATTGTCGCGCATGTCCACTTGCACGCCCTAAGTGATAACCGCCCGTGTCTTCTTCAGCCTATAAATAGACCATGTGGGCCCCCCATTCGAGGAGGAATTTTTCCAGAAACTCAGATTTAAGCTCCCGGTGCCCTAGTCTCTTCTCAACACTTCTGAAACACTTCTAAGATAATTTCTTACCTAGAACGGAAGATCTAAAGATGGTGAGGAAGGCCTAAGTGTTGAAACTCATCAACACTTGCGCGCCTGAGTGGCTAGCCCTTAAGGGAAATTGCCACACTTGTGCGCCGCCTTACTCCTTCAATAGAACTTGTGCGCCCCTCTTCTGGAAGAACCTCAAGATGATTCTAAAGGCTTTAACCAAGAGTCGCTCAAGTATTACCATGTTGTTTAACCATCGCGCAAGTAACCATGTGTCATGCAGGTATACCTCCATGACCAGGACTTGCGCGCCCACGCAGTACCTACCCGCCTACAAGGACTTGCGCGACCCTACCTTTTTGGGTGCCCTTCTTGCCCATTTCACCCCTCTTAAGCCATTCCACCTCTCCTATTCAAGACTCAATCTTCAAGACACTCTTCAAATCCATTTATGACATGATTTCTTGATTTTAATTCCTTATCTAAAAGTAATTCTGTGGAATATCTCTCAAAACCTAGTGATTTACACATCTTTATGTCACTAAAGATTGAGATTTCATTCATTCAACCCCATCCTTTAAGATGAGAGAACTCATTAACCTGGGCATCCTCCTCAGGAGTAAGTCCCAACCAAAATTCTCTTAACTTGGGCCCCCTTTTCAGAGGTAAGCCCCAGTCTCAAATATGGGAATCATCTTTAGTAGTAAGCCCCAAGTCCCTTAATTTTTCAAGTCTCTTAACCTGGGCCTCCTTTTTAGGAATAAGCCCCAGTCTTAATTCCTCTTAACCAGTCCTAATTTACCATTGATCTGGGATTCCTTATCAGGAGTAAAAACCCAATCATTAGTCCTCTCCTAATTTGGGCCACCTTTTCAGGAGTAAGCCCTAAGTTATAGTATTCAAATCTCCGTGAAGCACATATACCTTTATGGACCCTGTTCGTGGATTCCTTCCGTGAAGTAAATCCAAATCTTCATTTATCTGGGCAGTCATACATACATAACTCCCACCTTATTTCTTATGATTTCATCTTTCATGGCACAATTGTATGATTTTTACCAATACCTCTTGTTGTTGGTTCGGAGAGTGATGGCAAGAGGGGGGTGAATTGCCTTTTTAAAAAATAATTAACAATTTAAAATCAAAGTAAAAAGTGCAGCGGAAATAAAAGAGGCAAGACACAAAACTGGATAATGGAGTTCGGCTTAAACCAAAGCCTACATCTCCGCTCCCAACTCAACTGTTGAGATATTTACTACCGCTTGCTTTTTAATGGTTTTAGCAAGAAACCCACTAGACTTTAAGGTAGTCTAGTACCTATTACAGCTTGCTTTTAATGGTTGAGCAAGAACCCACTAGCCTTTTTACATGTGAAGGCTAGCTCACCTATGACTCAAGCCTTTTAAAGGGAAGGCATGACTAACCTCTTCACACCTTGAAGGTGGTGTGAAAACCCAAACAAAAGGAAGATGAGAGAAAGAGGGGTTTGTAGGAACAAACCCAAATTGATGCTCAAAATAATAAAACAAGAAAAACCGTAATGTGGAGAAGTCTTGGGCGCCAATGGATTGATTGGAGTTGTTGAAGAGAGCTCCCAAGCTTCTATGGTGATTCTCCTTGGATGTGGAAATGGGTTGGAGCAATTGAGGTTCCTTGAAGGAATCCGCCAGAGGTTTGCCAAATGATGAAAAATGTGTCTGTTGGCTTCCGTTGGCTTTGTTATTATTCCACTTCTGTTCCGGGGCTTCCTAGTCCTTTATTTATAGAGGGTTAACCCTCATATGGCCGTTCGGGGTCTTCGGAGCCGTTGGAAAAGTCTTCGGAGCCGTTGGGAGCAGGCTGGTCAAAGCCCAACGGCTAATTTGACTAGCTCCACCGGCTGACCGGTGCTTGGCCACTGGTTGGCCGGTGCTTTGGAAAATGGAGACGCCTTCTGCCCAGGCACCACCGGTTGGCCGGTGAGGAGGCCACCGGTTGGACGGTGGTGAGACAGTAGGTGTCCCTTCTGTCTGGGTTCCACTGGCTGGCCGGTGATGGGACACCGGTTGGCCGGTGGTCTGGACAGAGGGGATGCCTTCTTTCAAGATTCCACCGGCTGGCCGGTGGTCATCCACCGGTTGGCTGGTGGACTGAAATCAGTCCACTTTTGCCTTCTGGCTTTCTTGGCCCAATTCCTTGGCAACCTGAAATCATGCCTATCATCCAAAAACACTTAAAACAAGATTAGATAAATAAGAGAGTGATTGTGATCATGAAAATTAAACCACGAGGGGTACGAGAGGTACAACAATCTCCCCCTATTTTGATGATCACAATCACCAAAACTAGCAATGTAAAAGACTGAAATGAAAGGCATGCTTTAAAGGATAAAGCAAAGCATGAGAGAAAGATTTGTCCCCCAATCAACCAAGAATTTCTCCCCCTTTGTGATTATCAAAATAGCACGGGGCATAAAACTTGATTGAGGGAAAGGTTGAAAAACAAGATAGAGTTTTTAAACCAATTGAAATTTTTGAGATTTGAATTGAAAGTTTTGAATTGAAAGTTTTGAATTGAAAGTTTTGAATATAAAGCAAAAAGTCTTAAACGATCCTAACTCCCCCTAAATAAAAACAACAAATCACCAGGGAGAGGATTTTAGAACCGAGACAAATTTTGGTCCAGAGAGACTCGCTAAAAGGGATTTTTCAATCCATACTTGTCTAGTGGTAGGTCTTCTCCTATGAAATTCATCATTAAAGGAAATGGTTTTGGGCCTTCCATACCGGGCATTTTTGCAATCGCACTCATAAATTAAGTGCTCGGGTTTTTTACAATAGTTGCAAAATTTATATTGGGAGCTCCCCCTTACAAAAATAGTAGGAGCATGGGAAGAGGAAGCTTGCTTGGAATAGCCAAGCCCTTGGGTGGTTCTAGATACGAATTGGGAACCAAGGAGCTTCGAAAGGTTATGTTCACCTTTGGTGAACTTAGCTAGGGATTTCCTTAAATCCTTGATTGTTAATTCCATAGAATCAACATCGGGAAGGTTTTGGATCTTGAGGGACAACTCCTCCTTTTCTTTGAGAAGTTGTTCCTTTTCGAAAGAAAGTTTTTTGAAATTATTTTTTAAAGCAATAAATTTGGAAGAAAGTTCGTGAAAGCCTTCCTCTAATTGATCTCTCGCATGTTGGAGATCCTCATAAGATAAATGATTGAAAGAATTTGAAGAACTAGAGGATGAGGAGTCGGAAGAGGATACCTCATGAAATGCCATTAGGCATTTTTTACCGTTGTCACTTGAGGAGGAGGAGGAGGAGGATGTGGAGCTATCACTCCATGTGGCCTTGAATGCCTTCTTCTTTTCCTTTTTCTTAGCCTTTTTCTTGTTGAGTGGACAATCGGGCTTGTAATGGCCTTTCTTGCCACACCAGTAACATGTTACCTCAGGCTCGGATTTTTCGTTGGGTTGAGCCTTGCGGGATTTCTTCTTCTTGTGCTTCTTCATGAATTTTTTCATTTTGCGGGCAAGATTCTCCATTTCTGAATCGCCGCTTGAAGAGGAAGACGATGAGGAGAAGGAGCTTTCTTCTTTTTGAACTTTGAAGGCGATGTTATTTGGAACTTTGATCGGTTTTCCTTCCTTTTCAGCTTGCCTCCTCATGGTGATCTCGTAGGTCATGAGGGATTCGATGAGCTCTTCGACCGGCATGTTCTTGATGTCTTTTGCTTCTTGGATTTCCGTGACTTTTGGTGCCCATGATCTTGGTAGGATCCAAAGGATCTTCTTGACCATCGTTTCTGCAGACACATCATCACCAAGGGACTTTCTCCCATTGAAAACATCAGTAAAACGTGTAAACATTTCGGTTATATTTTCAGATGGATGCATGTTAAAAGACTCAAAATCTTGACGGTACATATCCAATCGAGTATCCTTAACTTTGTTGGTCCCCTCATGGGTAACCTCCAAACGTTTCCAGATTTCATGAGATGAAGTGCATGTGGAAACTCGATTGAATTCATTACGATCAAGGCCGCAATGAAGAGCATTCATGGCTTTGCCATCAAGCTCGAAATTTTTAATATCGGCTTGAGTCCATTTGTATTCATCGGGAGAAGAAAGAGAATAACCATGCTTGACAATTTTATAAATAGGATAACCTATACTTCTAAGAAAAGTGGTCATGCGGGTTTTCCAATAAGTATAGTCGGTTCCATCAAAGAATGGAGCACGACCCAAAGAATAGCCTTCGGGGGCGAAAGAAGTTGAAGCCATCACAAAGGATCTTGAATTTGAAACCGGTGAAGGTATTACTCAAATTTTTCCTCTGATACCAATTGTTGGGTCGGAGAGTGATGGCAAGAGGGGGGTGAATTGCCTTTTTAAAAAATAATTAACAATTTAAAATCAAAGTAAAAAGTGCAGCGGAAATAAAAGAGGCAAGACACAAAACTTGATAACGGAGTTCGGCTTAAACCAAAGCCTACGTCTCCGCTCCCAACTCAACCGTTGAGAGATTTACTACTGCTTGCTTTTTAATGGTTTTAGCAAGAAACCCACTAGACTTTAAGGTAGTCTAGTACCTATTACAGCTTGCTTTTAATGGTTGAGCAAGAACCCACTAGCCTTCTTACAGGTGAAGGCTATCTCACCTATGACTCAAGACTTTTAAAGGGAAGTCTTGACTAACCTCTTCACACCTTGAAGGTGGTGTGAAAACCCAAACAAAAGGAAGATGAGAGAAAGAGGGGTTTGTAGGCACAAACCCAAATTGATGCTCAAAATAATAAAACAAGAAAAATCGTAATGTGGAGAAGTCTTGGGCGCTAATGGATTGATTGGAGTTGATGAAGAGCACTCCCAAGCTTCTATGGTGATGAGCCTTGGATGTGGAAATGGGTTGGAGCAATTGAGGTTCCTTGAAGGAATTAGCCGAAGGTTTTCCAAATGATGAAAAATGTGTCTGTTGGCTTCCGTTGGCTTTGTTATTATTCCACTTCTGTTCCGGGGCATCCTAGTCCTTTATTTATAGAGGGGGAACCCTCATATGGCCGTTCGGGGTCTTCGGAGCCATTGGAAAAGTCTTTGGAGCCGTTGGGAGCAGGCTGGTCAAAGCCCAGCGGCTAGTTTGACTGGCTCCACCGGCTGACCGGTGCATGGCAACCGGTTGGCCGGTGCTTTGGAAAATGGAGAGGCCTTCTTCCTAGGCACCACCGGCTGGCCGGTGAGGAGGCCACCGGTTGGCCGGTGGTGAGACAGTAGGTGTCCCTTCTGTCTGGGTTCCACCGGCTGGCCGGTGATGGGACACCGGTTGGCCGGTGGTCTGGACAGAGGGGATGCCTTCTATCAAGATTCCACCGGCTGGCCGGTGGTCATCCACTGGTTGGCCGATGGACTGAAATTAGTCCACTTTTGCCTTCTGGCTTTCTTGGCCCAATTCCTTGGCAACCTGAAATCATGCCTATCATCCAAAAACACTTAAAACAATATTAGATAAATAAGAGAGTGATTGTGATCATGAAAATTAAACCACGAGGGGTACGAGAGGTACAACACTTGTTTCTAACACCGAGCATGACTCACGTGAGGTTAGAGTGTAAAAGTTTTTTTGACATTCTTCTTTGAGCCATCAATCATAAACATTATACTCCCTTACTCGAACTACGTGGGTTCTGATTCCTTTTCTAAACAAAGGATACGTAGGTATCCCATCTGCGGGTTCGATCCCAACTCTAAAATAATCCATGTCCTTCTGAATGAAAATAAACTTCAAGTGCCCCACTGAGTGGCTTTAAAACCAGTATGGTCATCATAATGACCAAGAGACTTTTACGTATCAAAGGATACCATTGACTAAGAATCTCTAACAAATACAGATGATTCTCTATCAATGAAGAACCTAGAATACATATAAAAGATTCTCTAAATTTCCTACATATCGATCATTGATTGTCATATCTAAAGGAAAGCTAATTTTATACTTGGTAATGTAATAAGGATTCATGAACATAACTTAAATCTATAAAGAGAGTCCCGGAGTAGACAATAATTCCCCTAAAAAAGGTGTGATGAGTCCGACCTCCCATCATCTCGACTAATACAAATTCTTAATCCTCATCAGTCCACAAACTAATGAGCACCTACCTTTGGAAAGTAGGTCCAAATGGATGTGGAATCATTGCATGTTTCCGGTTCTACGAACAAACCCGTTAGAAACCGATTGGAATGTTTGAACCTTCAATCAAGGAGGTCATCCCCGAATTCCGAGGGAAACAAAAAATGGTGAACCCGATGTGAATCCTTAACCAAGTTAAAATGATGTTTTACCTATTTGTTAGGCCCCTATTTAAAACTCAATGAGAGGGACAACAAAAACAATAATTGACATATGTGCTCATACAAAATATGTAGTGGATGAATTTATCTTGATTACATCTGTTATATCAAACAGGCACTCTTTTTCCAAGATTTTCTGCATTCTAAGAAGTGGCTGCTCTCAAGTTCACACCTGTGAATACCGTTGTAGCGAATTCCACTACTGTTACTCCTGCTGGATCATTGTCCGCTCTGAGGATGATATCACCTACTCAGCGTCTTCAACGCTGGGTATCAAATGCGCTGGTTAAGGAGTACTGTCAACATGGTACCATCCCAACTCTAGAGGCTGCCCGACAAGCCCTCCAAGTGAACAAATCACAGCGGTCGTTCGGACAATGATGAACAATGATCAAGCAGCAGGCGGTGCTGACTACCGTCTCCAACCGTTTCGGGTCATTATCCCCGAAACGCAATCACCATTCACTCCCATATTCCGGGGAGGTGAATGAGCAGGTCCCTAAGGGCCTTAATTCAAAGAAGCAGGAGTACTTCCTGAGGGCTCCTATCAACAATCACCACTAGACTCGTGCGGCAGTACCCCCTCAACATGATGAGGGTCCCAATTCCAGGCATTCGACTCAGGTTCCTCAAACCTCGAGCAGGCAAGAAGAACCGCCAGAGGCGAAATCTGGTCAACAGTGAGTAGGTTCTCATTTCTGCCACCTCCAGAGAATTCCACCAACCTAACATGGTGGCAAGCAATGAGCGGGCACACACACCTACCCGTTTTAATCCCGATGTTCAGCAGACTCGTCTTGTAGTAGCACGCCAATCCCGTCAGGCAATTCCGATAGGCAGGAACATACACCTATTTATACATCATAATCTAGTCAGAAGGCTCGTCTGACTACATATGATGGAGCTCATCAACCACGTTCGGCGAAGTGCAATCAGAAGGCACCTACACCTGCTAGTATTGATCAAGCCTACCAACAGTCTCTCTTGGTAGCATTCAGAGAAGTCAGTCAGAAAGCTCCGATGAAAAACAGGAGGTAGACTCAACTCTCTACCCCCACACTTGAGTACTGTCCAGATTCACTGACAGGAAAAGAAAGACAGGAGAAGTCACATACACCTACTCCAAGCACAGAATAGACGTATATCCCCATTCCGGTAGTTGAAGTCACCAAGCTTATTTTATCAATGGTGAAAGAGCAGAAGCAAATCCCTGCTCATATTATGGACACTTTCCAGGATATTATAACAACTTCAGCGACATCTCAGGGAAAGACACATAAATCTATCCCTACCAGTGGAGTGACACATCAACAATTCACTCTGGAATAGACACAGATATCTGTTCCAGTCCAAGAGGGTTGTGGGGAATACTCCCCCATATCATACGGACAACCAAATCAGGCACATACACCTGATTTGAGTGGAGATCGTCAGCCTAACCTGTCCATCTTTCCTGATCAGGCACATACACCTGCTCAGAGTAGCCACTTTCGTCAACAAGTGGTTTCCAAGGTGAGTAAGAAGGCGTCTAAGAAAAAGACCCGCCCAGCACAGTCAGGAGATCAAGAGACAATCTGTAACAAGGCCTTTCTTGATGCTGGAGTTCTTGAAGCCCTTGAACAGTTATCTGTTGGTATTCAGGATTCTACTCCCTCATTTCCCAATAGTGGGAACATTAATTCTGAAGGTCTTCAATAGACACTTCCTCATGAAGGCTTTCTTCATGACAATTCGGCCAATCTCTAAGTTTTATCTTCAGATGAGAGCCACAGGAACCCTTTGTGTGGTAAGAAGACCAAGGAGAAAGAGATCTCATCTTTTGTTGTAACCCACCATGGTGGTCCTCCCCATGATGATGAATTTCGTTGCGAAAGTCCTCTCCTCAGTAGTGATGTACATTGCCCATAAAATGCTCCAGTGGACAATGTAGTACCGAGAAAGACCTCTTATCTTGAGGCACATGCAAATGAAATACTGTTCATGTCTGATGCTTCATCACTAGCAGGTGAAATACTTTCTCAATCAGAAGATAGCCCAGGGTATAGGTCATTCTTCGAACCACCCCTAAGTCATGCATCTTCTAGTTTGATCAGTGATTTCTCTACCAATCCTGCTGAATCAAATGAAGCAACAAGGAAGCACCAGCTCTAGTCAAAATAGGTAGAAGAATCTTCATCAAATGATAAAGAGGAAATTTTGAACATGAGAAAACAACTGGCGAAAGGTGAAGTGCCAGTTATGTTTTGGCCTATGGCTGACTCTCAGTATGACATTCTAGAAATGTTGATAGAAAATGGAATTCATGATATTCGTCTCAACATATAGAAAACTCTTTGTCAGTTGAAAAAGAAAGTATTATCTTATGATTAATATAAAAATCAGATTAAGATAATAGAAGGGTTACAACATCAGATTGAATTGGAATCTCTATCAGTCTCTCGATATCCGAAGGCTGAAAAGTAGCAGAGAGCCCTTCAACATTCATGCCTTGGCGCACTAAAAATATTGCGTCAGTTAATTGCCAATGCCCCATCTGGTATTCGTGTCAAAGGATGGGGTGTTCATGGAGCACTACATTTCACAGTACTCTCCAGTCAGCAAAGCCCTCCGAAAATGGTATCATGCAATGTTATTGCCCATGGCCGGCCACAGTCAATGGCATTTGTTTGTAATCAAAAGCTTGCCCAAGAACAGGCTTCAACTAGTTCCTCTCAAAATCAATCATACAGAGAAAAAGTTGTTGAATTACTCCTGCATCAAGAAAACGAGAATATTGAACAGGCCTCTCGTATGGAGCAAGCACATCATCAAGTGACATAAGTTTTGGAAATCATCCAACGGTCTTTTGAACCAGGTGATAAAATTGGATACAGGTTAATGCATCCAACTAATTTTTGAACTGAGGTTCGCAAGATCAGGAGAGCATTTAAGAAAGTCTCAGACATAGCATTTCAAGAGCCATCCCATCTTGCTAGACTGGGGACTCTTTTAAACCAACCCTCGGAATCAACAATAGAATTTGAGGAGTTGAGCGGGAACAGCAGGAACAGCCCCAGTCCACCGGACTGGGGACTTTTTCAAATTATCAATCCCCTCCTCAGAGAATGTCAGTATTTTCTCGATTGGGGAAGAAGCCTCAAGAAGAACGAAGAGCCAAATTATCAGGAGATTCCCTCCAAATTACGGTTCGTCAAGAAGTTCCTGAGGGATTGAATCAACAAAAGGCAATGTCTCATCAAAGACTTGGAAGAAGACATTATCACAGGAATGCTGATAGAAGTGATGTGATGCATTATGCATCAATCAATGTCATCAATGTCATTGTTGCTGATCCACCAGATGAGGCTCACTCAGGGGACTCAGATGAAGAGGTTCCAGATCAAGAATATGTACGCACCAACACAAATGAAGAAGGTGTGCGTACACAAAATCAAAGGGTTACTCAGAACCTAGGTAATCCTTCGAGTAACCCACTTCTCCCTCTCCGAAAACCATCCAACAAAGGGAGGGGAAAGAATCAGGTAACATATCCTTCCTCTGGAGAAGGCCAATCTCTCTCACTAGAGCAATGGTTTTCACAATAGGAGAAAGAAATGAAGGAATTAAGAAGGTTGAATGCAAAAATACTTTAGAGTAGTCTTCTTCTTAAGCATGCTGGAGTCAGTCAGCCAAAGGAATTTGTTGCATCTACTAAGATGGATCAAGAATATCCTCCTCTATTAGTACACCCTCACAGGTCTAATCTTACAGGTCAAGTGCAACAACAGTTGGCAGTGCTACCATCAGTTGCAGTACCAACCACCATGCCTGTCCAAGCTCCAGTCATTGCACCTACCCAAATCCAAGTTCAAACGGATGTCTCTCAAAAGTTAATAACTATCATTGAGTCATTAACAGCTCGGTTAGAAACTATGGAAGGGAAACATGCGCAGGTTCAACCAGAAAAGAAAGTTTACCCTGAATGGGTAGATTCAATCTCTCCTCCATCCAGTTTTGGAAACCCTGTATTCCCTATTTTCAATGGATCAGGTGACCCTGAGCAGCATTTGACGCATTACGTATCTTGTTGTGATCATATGATGGGAAATCCAGAGCAGCAAGAAGCAGTAAAACTCAGATGCTTCGTACGGACCTTGCAAGACCGGCCTTTGTCTGGTATACAAGATTGCAATCCCAGTCAATTACTGGATGGGAAGATCTTCGTCAACAATTCCTTCTTCAGTTCAACTCAACTTTGCCAAAGACAACAGTTTTTGATCTTACAAACTGTAAGCAAAAAGAGAATGAAAGGGTCTCATATTTCATTGCTCGTTGAAATGGATTAACATATTCGCTAAGATTAGCACTCTCTCAAGAAGAATTGTTGCCAATCTATGTGTAAAATCTGCATGATGAATTACGCATGCTGTTAATCCCTGTGAAATACACAGGAGGGTTTCGAGACCTCACTTCAATCGCTCAGCAGATTGAAGACTCCCTTATACAGGCTAAGGCTAAATCTCGTATAATTCCATCAGCTCGAGGAAGGAGAATGGGTAAAGCATAAACTGCTACAGTTATGCTTAAACAAGCACCTATACCTGTTTCTACTTCAAAACCTTCATATTCTCGAGGGGATCCACTTCCTGAGCGCCAACAACAAAGGTCGTTTCGTCCAGATGATCAAAAAGATCAAAGATGAAAACAATTTGAGGATTTGAAGAGAAAAACATACTCTTTCTGAAATGAACAAGTTCTTGGTTACTTCATTTCGGCTCTGGAAAATAATCTGGTTCAATTGACAAGGCCCAAAAGGCCAAATAAGGAAAGAGATGAAGATCGTCCCAATTATTTCCCCTTTCATCAAATATTGGGGCATCCTGTCCGGGAGTGTTTTGTCTTCAATGACCTCCTGCAAAAGATGGTCGACTTGGGACAAGTCAAACTGAAAGGTTCTTCAGCTCAGGTAGCATGTGTTACTGCTATAGTTCCAAAGGAGGAAGAAGAATGGAAAGAAGTCAAAAGCAAAAATGCACAGAAGTATGATGATTGGATGGTCAGAAAGAAAATCAACCAAACTCATGCTATTTTGCGAACACAATTAAAGAAACTGATTGTGTCTTCTACCATTAATGTTGCGGCAAAACCCTCTTCATCAGAGGGAAAGTCCTCAATGAAACGGCATGATTCAAAGAAAGAAAAAGAATCATAAGAAGATGAGTATGTGTCAAAGACTAAGTTGTATTTTACTCTGGTAGACTTCATGACATCTACTTCGAAGCCACGGGCACCGCCCCACCAAACGGTACAGCCTAAACAGGCTAATCAGGTAGAGTCTTCATCAGATGAAGAGTTAATCTTCGGTTCTATTAATATGATTCAATTAACAGATCTATATTCCAGTAGCAGTTTCGATTTCGATGAGCCTGAATTCCCTGTATCAAACAAGTAAATCATAGGAAGTTCCAGAGGCTCAGAATACAGGGGAAAACGTGGATCTTTTAGAAGCCACTATTCCAATTCTACCCCTGCTAGAACTGTGTACGTTGCAGAAACTCGTGGTAGATCCCTTCAGCGAGTTCAGCAAGAACAAGCAAGTTCTTCTACCAATAGAAAATTCAGTCATGGAACAGTTATTTTGGAAGACCATTTGAATGTTCCATCTTCTTCCTCTCAGAAAGTAAATGGATCTAATCGGTCTAATCTTCCAAAACCAGGAATATTGCCAACTCCTATCCCGATACAAGATGCATCAACTTCCAAAACATCTGCTTCCAGGGTACCTGCTAAACCACATATTCCTGTTGGGAAACGCAGACCTCTAGATCAAAATTATGATATATTGAAACACTTGGCCCAAGTACCAGCCAAGTTATCAATTCTGGATGCTCTGAATCTGTCAAAAGATCTTTGGGAAGCACTCATCAAGGCTTTGTCAAGTCCTCAAGAGTTTGAAACTGAAATTGTTGCAACTGAAGTCTATCACATAGAGAATAATCCTGTAAAATTCCATGCAATAATATCTTTTACTGATGAAGATGAAGATGATGTTGTGCATGGATATATTAGAACTTTGTACTTATCTGGCAAGGTCAATGGCGTAGACGTCCTACGAGATTTCATTGACAATGGTTCAGGAGTCAACCTCATGCCCATTCATACACTTTATCGATTGGGCCTCACAGAATCTGATTTATCTCCTTCTACCATGATGTTACAAGGATATGATAAAAATGAACAATAACCACTCGGCGAAGTTACACTTAGAACTCAGTTTGGAGATCTTGTATCCAATTCAGAATTCATGGTTTTTGATCAAGACTCAGCCTTCAACATCTTGCTTGGAAGACCCTGGCTACATCAACATGTGGATATCCCTTAATCCTACAATCAATGTCTCAAATATTGTTTCAATGGTCAAGTTGGGACATTTTATGGTGATAAGGCCACATTCAAGACATGTGATCCTCAATACATTGAGTCGGAATTCTATCACATGAAGGGAAGGGAGAAATCCACAACAAAGGAGATTACCAAAGTTAATGCTCCATATGGTTTGGAGAAGATTCCATTAAATCCATTTACACATGTGAGTACAGATTATGTGTTGCCTATCAGTCAAATTGACATGATAGACCCAAATCAAAATACTCTTATGGAAAGATCCATAATGTCAGTTACGGAAATCGAGTTAGACAACATGGGAGAAATTGGTAACCCACCAAGAAATAATGAAAGAACAAATGGTGACGTCTTCATTTCATATGCTGAAAACCAACAAGTCTATACTTCACCAACCAGGCCAGAAGAAGTTATAGCAACATCGGAGGTGAACAATGATGTCGATTCTCAATCCATAATCTCCTCTTTATTACCCAAAGAAGACCCTTCATCATCAATCGGATCCGAAATGGAAGCTTCTTCTTCAAGATATGAAAATTTTGACATCTCTTCTGATCATGAAAATTCTACTTTATCATCTACTATGAAAGTATAAACGAAAGAAATAACAGATGATGAAGAAGAAGAGGAAGATCTCAGAGATGCTCCTCCAGCATTTGAAGAGGGTATCTCTACCACTATGGATGAACTCAGAAAAATAAATCTGGGTACAAAAGAAGATCCATGCCCTACTTTAATCAGTGCGGCCATGACTCTTTAAGATAAAGAGATGTATATTTCTTTTCTAAAGAAAAATAGAGATATATTTTCTTGAAACTATACAGAAATGCCTGGGCTTGATCCTGATGTTGCTACTCATCATTTGGGTTTATCATAATAACATCAAGGATTTAAGCAAGCCGCGAGAAGAACACACCCAACTTATGCTTCCAAAATTGAGGCTGAAGTGGATAAGCTTATCAAAGCTAACTTCATCAGAGAAGTTCAATATCCTAAGTGGTTGGCTAATATTGTCCCTGTAAAGAAGAAGAATGGACAAATTAGAGTTTGCATTGATTTCAGAGATCTTAATCGTCATTGTCCTAAGGATGATTTCCCAGTTCCGATTACAGAACTTTTAATTGATGCAAAAGCTGGCTATGAAGCACTTTCCTTCATGGATGGATATTCCAGATATAATCAGATCCGAATGGCTCCAGAAGATGAGGAATCCACAGCCTTCAGAGCCCCTCAGGGTGTGTTTTTCTACCGGGTAATTCCCTTTGGCTTAAAGAATACAGGCTCAACATATTATCATGCCATGCATCGTATCTTCAAACCCTTTTTAGGGAAGTTTGTTGAATTTTATGTGGATGATTTGGTGGTCAAATCCAAACAATGTTCTAATCACTTGGCTGATTTGGAAGTCATATTCCGCAAGCTTCGACAACATAATTTGAAGATGAACCCCTTAAAATGTGCTTTTGGGGTAACCTCAGGAAAATTTCTCATCTTTGTTGTACACCATCTTGGTATTGAAGTCGATCCTAAGAAGACCAAGTCAATCCTTGGTATGTCACCTCCTCAAAATTTGAAATAATTAAGAGGACTTCAAGGACACTTAGCCTTTATATGTAAGATAATATATGTTATTAAATTAACATAATAAAATTTAAATATATGTAAGATAATTTTGTTTTTATATCATTATTTTTTTAGTAATAATTGATGGAGGTGGAGGAAGAAATAAAATAAAATGATTGGTTTGGGAGGTTACCTCTTCTTCGGAAAACTTCTTTTGGTTTTTACCATGAGGCTTCCTAGACTGGTTTTATGACCAAAAAGGACTATAATGTGAGATTAGGTAATTAATTATGTAAATTGGGAATTTCTGGTCTGAACAAATGGTTTATATAAGTGTTATGTTGAGAGTTTAGGGGGTGGATTTTTGTAAGTGAGTTGACTGACACACTTGTACATTTTGAAAATAAAAAAGTTGTGCCCTTATTTTTCACATGTTTAAATTCCCAAAAATGGTCCATTATTTAACCATAGTGCTTATAAGGTATACATATTTCCATTAAATGGGGTTTTTTACAAGTTTCTGGTTCATTTTACTCCTTACCTTTTTATTCTAACCCCCTAGTAAACCAATTTTCACATTAACCGTGATAATTAATTTAAAATTGCATTAAATATTCATAATCACCAAAAATTGAGTTGAAGTTATTATAAATTATAATTTATCAAGATTAAAAATATTTAATCCATTTTTCCAAATTCCATTCATAAAAGTGGAAAGTGTTAATTTAAAGTTAATCCCTCAGAGGTGATGAAAAATCGATTTCCAAAGAGAAAAGTTGTAAAGGCTTAAAAAGTATATATCAAATTTCAATATGAAAATGATTACAGTGTAATAAATTATATTAATATATACATAATTTATCTAATATTTCTTTTGAAACCATATTAAAGTAAAATTTATCTTGTAAATGATTTGAATGAAAAGACAGCTTTTTAATGAAAAGCAATATTTTTCACTATTCACTGAAAATTTTATCTTTGCAAAAAATTCTCAAAGAATTACTAAAATAAAATATATAAATTTTTATTTAAAAAATTAATTTAATTTTTTCAATTAAATTTCTAAATTTTTCAAAAATTAATTTAAAAATAAGTGCACAAAATGTGAAAAAAACTACTTTTTTACAAAAATACAGTTTTTAACCATAAAGTTAGATCTATTATTATCTCTTGTCTAGAAATAAAATAAGATTAATGTTAAAAATTTTATTTATTTTATAATATATAAATTTTGTTAAAATAATTCACCAATATTTAAATGTTTAATTTATTGAGGTAAAATTCCTTTGTGTGCATAAAATATTTTTTCAGAAAAAGATTTACTTTGTTTTCAAATATTTTTTATTTTCATTTATAATTTATTGGTCACCAAAGAATTAATTATATATAAATGTGTAAATAATATATTTTCATAATTTATTTAATCTTATTCAGACCCATTATTCTAACAGCTAGGTGATAACTATAGTTTTAAATAATAATATTTTAATAGTATGTCACATTTTTTTAAACAAGGTTTTGAGTATAACATAATATAAACTCAACGTTGTGTGAAATAGAAGATAAAATCAATGTTATTTATAACTCATTCTATAATTAGTTTTGTTTTTAATGAGAAATACCAAAAAAATATTTGAATAAAAAATATTTCACAAAATATCATGGTGTTACAATCCAAACTAGGGAGCTAGCTCAATTCCAAAAATATGATATGTGGCATCAACCATGTAGTAGTGCTAGATCACACATATTGTTAGAAGCATAACATGGCTAGAGCTGAGGCTTTCATGGAGAGGCATGGTGGTTTTGCACATATAACACCGACAAATTGTGCATTGGAGTGCACATGGAGGTACCAGAGCCATCATGTGATGTCCGGATCTGAGAGCCACTAAACGGTGCCCCGATCTGGTTGGATTCATGCCCTCAAGCACACCTCCCCATATTCCAAAGGGTGATGACTAGAAGTGAGGGTCTGGTTTGTCGGTCTTGGGGAGACTATACACTCTCTTATCATAATAAAACGCCAATGGAAGCAAACAACAATAACCAGGTGTGGATGCGTATAAATAACCAGAACAATACCATGGCATATGTTAGTCAAAACCTAAAAAATTACAATACTCAAATAAAAAGTAAAACATTCAATGATAATTCAAGTGCCAGGTGTCTACAATGAAACTAAATTTAAAGACACAATGACTCCCAAGAGGGTGTTGAATCATGTTTAGTTCTCTCTCCCATGCCTCAATCCCAAACTATAACCTACCCCAAGTCCTTGCACTTATCATATCCTAGAACCACTGAGTCTACTCAGGTTCCAATCAAGCACCCCAAATAAGGTGTTAGTATAACTCAATGGGCCACCACCAATAGTGTCTAAAATGAGTCTATTCAAAATAGTGCATAAAGTTCTTTGAAGCAAGAAATAAAATTCACAATTAAACATATATCACATTGTCATTTAAACTTTAATCATCACATTAGGCCCGGTTTCTATTCATGTTTCCTATTTGAATAATCATTCATTATTAATAATCTTTTGGTGTATGTCATCATGCCTAGAACCCCAAATCTCATTAAGTGTAGGTTTCCATGTCTACCACTCTATAGCATCCCGTCTTTTTATAACATAAACTTTCATTTCATTACACGGAACTGAGGATCTTTAAGGTTTAGTGTCTTGGAAACAAGGAACATAATACATGAAAAAAAACATAAAAAATTCTTCTTAAACACTTGAAAGGCTTCTCCTTTAGTTCATCCTAGGTTCATTACTGCATCTCATAACCTGGGGACATACATCAAAAGAAAGGGTGAGGAGAAGGCCCAGTAAGGGAAACAAGAGAAACATTTTACATGTGAACTTGAGATACTTAAATAAGGACATGAAAAGAACTTTAAGGTATGAGAAAGAAATCATGAGATACATCATAATAAAAATAACATTTTTCATAACTTGAAGATGTGGATGCAACATTTAATATTGACAATCATTTCGTTTCACCAAGGTCCATCTCCAAGGTGTCGTTAAAATTACCAAGGTTATTCACCAAGGCGTCGTTAAAATGGTCATCTCTAGAGATTAAGTCTTTACCCAATGCATTGGAGCGCTATCAGGGAGCACCCTTAAATTTGCCTTTATTATCATGTAATCCACATATATCATCATCAAACATTTCATAAATAACCCATATAGCATAAAATAAATGGGTTTCATTTCATAATCATAACGTTTTAAAAACTGCTTTAAAGACATGATCTTTACGTTACTTTAAACCCACGGAAAGGGAAAGCGGGTATCATGTATGTAAATCCCAGAATTTAAAATAGGACTTTTTGATATATATGTGAATACCCCTGTATAAATAAGAGCTTTGAGTATTCACTTTATAACATAAAATAATTTTGAGAAAAGAGAGGCATTTTGAGACGAAAATTCTGCAGCATAACGGCTATGTTACAAGGTTTTAGAAAACTTTGAAAAGAGAGGGAACATGGGTCGAACAATCATAATTGACCCATAAAATAGTAGAGGGACAGAATAAGAAGTATATATGGACATTTTGATGAAATTTCAAGGACATACCATTTGAAATGAAAAACATGGAAGGAAGACAAAAATTTGATTTCTCTTATGAAAATTCGGCTGCCTAACAACGTCACTTAAACTTCAACATAAATGAATTGAACAGATAAAATAGGGTCTCTCATCATATGATAATAAGAGATCAGTATGATAGATATAGAGATCATACCCCAACATAATAAAAAGGAACTTGAAAGATTTGACATGAAAATCGAACTTGAAAAATGAGAAGGGTGAATGAATCACTTAAAAATTCGGCAGCCTAACGGCGTCACTTAAACTTTCATAAAACGAAATGATGAGAGTAAGAGGGGATATCTAATCATGTAAACATGAAAGGGAAGTAAGAGAAATATATAAGAACATCCTCTCACATAATAACATGGAGCATAAAAGGAATGACATAAAAGATATTACATGAAAAGAAAGAGAGAGGTCGGATCCCTTACCTTAAAACGTGACTCTTAAAACTCAACGTTTTGGACCTTGAGGGCTTGGGGGCACCTTGGGAGGACTCCTTGGGTGGTAAGGAGACCATAACTTCGTTGGGGGAGAGTTGGGAGTGAAAACTAAAGGAGGAAAGGGTGGGTATTTATAGGGAAAGTGAGGGGACAAGGCATTAATGGCCAAGGGACACCTCATTAGTGGTTTTGGAAAAACCATGGGCTTTCCCATGGTATTTGCCCATGGTATTGGCCACTTGGGACACCTCATACCTTATCTTACTATTCATAAGTCGACCATATTGATTACATACTTAATACATCATTTAATGATGTCATTAAACACCTGTAACTTAAAAGCTATACTTTCACTATTCATCGAAAATTCAACTTTCTCAGAATAATCCCAAAATTTCACCTTAACCAAATATCAATGCTTTGATTTCAAAAATGAAATCCATTTTATAAAAATAATTTTCTAAATATTTTTAATTAAATTTTTAATTAAAAACACTATTCACCAAAAACTCATTTTTTCAGAAAAATCCCCAAAAATTACCTTAACATAATATCGATGCTCTGAGTTCAAAAATAAAGTCCTTTTTATAAAAATAATTTTCTAATTATTTTTAATTAAATTTTTAATTAAAAACACTATTCATCTGAAAAAACTAATACTTGAATAATAATTTATGAAACCGTTATTTACCCATTTTATTGAATCACATTACTTAATCTAGGTGTCTAAATTATATTAAAACTTTCTTTGAGTGAAATTACTAATCCATTTGGTCACATTACTAATCCTAAGTGTAAAATCACTATTCATAATTTACTATTCATCAAAAATTAAGTCGATCTTATTAGACTCCAAATTCCTTACTGAACACTTTTGTAGAAGACCATTTTTTGAAAATCATTACACATCATTAATTATTTAGGGTTTACATAAATGTTTTAAAATATCCCTTTTTCAAAAATTCATCAATAAAATATATCCTAAAATTATCCGGACAAAAGAAATTCCACAAACATCACTAAAGGAATAAATCTCAATTTATTCACCTGAAAGGATTACACAAGGAAGCTAGGGTCTTGTCACATATCCCCTTATAACACCGGCATAAGACCTAAGTGTAAGGTGTGCTATGGTGAGAGAATCTGAGGGAGGCTCAGATAACATTGCCCTAGTAGTAATCTCTACTAACTTGAACTTCTCCTGTAGGCATTTCCGTTCAAGCTTCACACGCTGGAGTTTGTCTTGGGCTTGGTCCAAAGAGAAGCCCACATATGCTACCTCCTTCCCAAGCTCTGATAAGTGGGCTTCATAAGGGTCGAGTCTACTGGATGAAGCCATCAACTCCTATTTATGCATTAACCATTAACATCTTATTAAAACATTAAGAGTAAGTTAATATATTACTCAAAAATATTGGGTCGTTACATTCTTCCCCCCTTAAGAAATTCCGTCCTCGAAATTTATACTTGAGGCCTAGTCGAAAAGGTGAGGGTACTTTTGCTTCATTGTTTCCTCAGGCTCCCAAGTCGCTTCTTCATATTTATGATTCCTCCACAACACTTTCACAAGGTGGGTAGTCTTGTTTCGTAGGACCTTGTCTCTACGGTCCAAGATCTCCACTGGCTTCTCCTCATAAGGGAGGTCATGTTCCAGTTGTACCACCTCTGGGTTCAATACATGTGAAGGTTCGGGTATGTACTTTCTCAAGAGAGATACATGGAAGACATCATAAACTTGAGCTAGGTTCGGTGGAAGTGCTATATGATAGGCCACTTCTCCTATGCGATCAAGGATTTCATAGGGGCCAATGTACCTAGGGCTGAGCTTCCCTTTCTTCCCAAACCGCATGACTCTCTTCCATGGAGAAATTCGAAGGAAGACTTTGTCACCAACACCAAACTCCAAGTCCCTTCGGCGATTGTCAGCATAGCTCTTCTGCCGACTCTGAGCAGCCTTTATGTGTTGTTGGATGGCATGAACCTGTTCTGTCATCTCTTGCACAAGATCTGGCCCAAGAAGCTTTTGTCTCACCAGTTTCATCCCAACAAGTGGGAGTTCTAGATCGCTTTCCATATAGAGCTTCATAGGGTGCCATCTGAATACTCGAATGGAAGCTGTTGTTATAGGAGAACTCAACAAATGGGAGGTGTTGATCCCATCCACCTTTAAATTCCATTGAGCATAATCTCAGCATGTCTTCGAGTGTCTAAATAGTCCTTTCAGATTGGCCATCAGTTTGAGGATGATAGGCCGCACTAAAATTCAATTCAGTATTCAGAGCATGTTGAAGACTTCTCTAGAATTTTGATGTGAATCTTGGGTCACGATCAGATACGATGGATAGTGGTACCCCATGCAGCCTTACCACTTCCTTCACGTATATCTTGGAAAGCTGATCCAGAGAGAAATCTTCCCGAATAGAGATAAAATGGGCTGTCTTGGTGAGACGGTCCACAATAACCCATATCGCATTGTTTCCTTTGGATGTTTTTGGGAGACCAGTTACAAAGTACATAGTGATATTATCCCACTTCCATACTGGTATGGGTACCGGTTGTAATACCCCCTTAGGAATTTGTCTTTCTGCCTTTACTTACTGACACACCAGGCACCTTGTAGTGTAATCAGCAATCTCCCTCTTCATGTTATCCCACCAATAACAATCACGAAGGTCTCTATACATCTTAGTGCTTCCTAGATGTATAGAGAAAGTAGAGCTATGAGTTTCATCCATCAGTTATTTCTTTATCTCTGGAATAGATGGAACACATAGTCTTGTACGAAATTTCAATACACCTTCTTGATCAATATTGAAATCAGGGAACTTTCCATCTTTTACAGCCTCCAACTTCTCCTTCAGCAAGGGATCTTCTTTTTGAGCCTTCTTGATTTTCTCTAGTAATAATGGTTGAGAAATAAATTGGGATAGGGTTGGTGATGTCCCTTTCTTTATAATTCCCATATCCAGTTTTACTAGATCTTTAATCAAGGGATCTCCTAGGATCCTCATTGTTTCTAGAACAACAGGGTCTTTCCTGCTTAACACATCCGCGACTTTATTTTCTCTTCCAGGGTGATAATGAATTGAACAATCATAGTCTTTAATAAGCTCCAACCATCTCCTTTGTCTCATGTTCAATTCTTTATGTGTGAAAATATACTTTAGACTTTGGTGGTCAGTGTATATATCACATTTCTCCCCATAAAGATAGTGCCTCCATATCTTTATAGCAAAAACAACTGCTGCCAGCTCTAGATCATGCGTAGGATAATTCTGCTCATGAATCTTCAACTGTCGAGATGCATAAGCAATTACCTTGTCATTTTGCATGAGGACGCACCCAATCCCTTTCAGAGATGCATCACTAAAAATAACGAATCCTTCTCTGATAGAGGGTAGTGTTAACACAGGTGCAGTAACCAATCTCTTCTTCAGCTCTTGGAAACTTTCCTCGCATTCCTTTTTCCAGATGAACTTAACCCCTTTTCGAGTCAACTTGGTTAGTGGATTAGAAAGCCATGAAAAGTTTTTCACAAACCTCCTATAATATCCTGCTAAACCAAAGAAAACTACGAATCTTAGTTACTGTTGTGGGTTGAGGCCACTCCTCCACAACCATTGTCTTTTCAGGGTCAACCGAGATTCCTTCATTGGTTATGATGTGCCCCAAGAAAGCCACTTGTTGTAACCAAAACTCACACTTTCTGAACTTCCCGAAGAGCCTCTCCTTCCGCGGAGTTTTAAATATAACCCTTAGATGATCTTCATGCTCCTCACGATTTTTTGAATATATCAAAATATCATCAATAAAAACTACCACAAAGTTATCAAGGTAGTACTTAAAGACTCTATTCATAAAATACATGAAAATAGTAGGAGCATTAGTCAAGTCGAAGGGCATAACAATAAAATCATAATGCCCATATCTTGATTGGAAGGCAGTCTTTGAAATATCTTCCTTCTTCAGCCTCAGTTGATGATAACCAGACCGAATGTCATTCTTAGAGAAGAATTGAGCCCCGCGAAGTTGGTCAAATAAATCATCAATTCTTGGAAGAGGATATCTGTTCTTCACTGTGATCCTGTTCAGTTCTCTATAATCAATTCATAGCCGCATTGATCCATCCTTCTTCTTCACAAAGAGAACTGGTTCTCCCCAAGGAGACACACTCGGTCGGATAAACCCCTTCTCCAACAAGTCTTGGAGTTGTTTCTTTAACTCTTATAGCTCCACATTTTCCATTCTATACGGAGTCTTTGATATCGGTTGAGACCCAGGTACGAGTTCAATGGAGAACTATACCTCTCTTTCTGGGGGAGGTCCAGGTAACTCCTCAGGAAATACATCCATGTATTCCTGAACAATTGGAACATCTTCTTATTGGTAAGCTCCCTTTTCCTTATTCATCATCACCGATTAACTCCATAAAGAAAGCTATAGGAGGTGCTTCTAGATAGGGATTAGTTCGGGATATCTCTCCTCGGAAGATAACTATAGTTCGTTCATTCAAGACTACTGAGATTTCCTTACTTCTGCATTTGATCTTAGCATTATACTTTGAGAGCCAGTACATCCCTAGTATAATGTCGAATTCCATCATGGGAATGACTACTAGATTTGCGATAAGATTGTGCTCACCAAAGTAAACACTAGAGTCTCTAAATACTGTTGATGCAAGGATAATCCCACTTGGAGTCTTGACTGAAAACTCTACCTCTAGCAGTTCGGGGATTGATTCTATATTCCTTGCAAACTTGGAGGAAATAAAGGAATGCGTAGAACCAGAATCAAATAAAGTACTTGCTAGTTTTGAGAGGACAACAAGAGTACCTGATACCACATTGTTCGGAACTTCAAATTCAGTTGTTGTGATAGCGAAAGCACGACCTTGCTCCCTTGGCCTCTGCTGAGGTTGATGGCGATTCCCCTCCACCGCCCTCGGATTTGGACATTGGTTAGCAAAGTGCCCAAGCTGTCCACACTTGAATCATGTGACTTCGGGTAGGGCCAGAACCATCTTTCCTCTGTCGTTAGTGTTGGGAAGCTGAGGCTTCACCTCACTATGACAGTTCTGAGCAATATGGCCTCCTCTTCCACACTTGTAGAACTTTCCACTTCCATTCAAGTATTTACCTAGATGATTCTTCCCACATTTATTACATGTGGTAAGTTGCATTTGCTTTCCACCTCTTCCCTCATCAAAAGACTTCCCTAAACTGGGCTCCAACTATCTCTTCTTTTCATTTGGTTTGTGAGACCAGTGTGTCTCACCAAACTCCAGCTCGACTTTCATAGCACTTCGAACTATTTCTTCATAGCTATCATAGTCCATGTTGGCTAGATTCTTCCGCAGATGAGGTTGTAGTCCACCAAAGAATCTATCAACCTTCCCATTAGGGTCCATGACAAAGCTTGAGGTATAACGAGAAATCCTTGTGAAGTTCATCTCATAGCTTCTGACAGATTCGTTCTCCTTCTGCTTCAGCTCGAGAAACTCTTTCTCCATTCTCGTTCTCATGGAATGAGGGAAATACTTGTTAAAGAAAATTCCCTAAAATTCTTCCCACTCCATATCTTCCATCTCTCCTCTAGGCTTCGTGTTTTTGACCAGTGACCACCACTGGTCAGCTTCTCCCTCTAGGCGATAAACAGCAAGGGTTACTTTTTCTTGTTCCGAACAATTAAGTACAGAAATGATCTTTTCAATGGAGCTTATCCATTGTTCCGCAACCAATGGGTCAGTAGATCCACTGAATGTTGGCGGTCGTTGACGCATGAAGGACTCAACAGAGTGTTGTTCCCTTCGTGGTGAGGTCGGCCTCTCAGCTTGATTCAAGTTATTACTCATAACTTGAGTCAGTTGGTTCATCATTCGCATGAATGTTTCCATTCCGTCTTCCATCGGAGGGCCGTCAGCACATGGTGCATTGCGGTCACCATCGGCACGGTTCCTCCTATTTCCCTCCATTTTCTAAAAGAGTAAAACCTTAGTAAGAAACTTATTTCATTTATGAATCTTTTAACTAAGACTTCATGCTTAGACAATTACACTTTTCTATAATTCCTTCATAATGATTCATAAAAATCTTGTGATTAACCAAATATATCACCCAGGAGTGTCGTAACCAAGAGTGCAGCAAGGCCCGTTATTGTGCACTAGTTCCCGTTCGAGTCTAGCTCAAACCGGTGTTTTCGGGTTTTACCCCTATGTACATCTGTGTCAGATCCGCCTCTACCTGCTCGTATCCAGACAGGGATGTATTTGTTTGATAAACCACTTACTCAATACTTACCAAAATACTAGGAAGTTTTCCTATATTTAAAATTTTCTATAGGGTTATTCCTAAAGTTTTTATATCCTAATTTCCACAAATAACTAAACCATCCTTTGATTCCAACTATAGCATCCCGTCTTTTTATAACATAAACTTTCATTTCATTACACGGAACTGAGGATCTTTAAGGTTTAGTGTCTTGGAAACAAAGAACATAATACATGAAAAAAAAACATAAAACATTCTTCTTAAACACTTGAAAGGCTTCTCCTTTAGTTCATCCTAGGTTCATTACTGCATCTCATAACCTGGGGACATACATCAAAAGAAAGGGTGAGCAGAAGGCCCAATAAGGGAAACAAGAGAAACATTTTACATGTGAAATTGAGATACTTCAATAAGGACATTAAAAGAACTTTAAGGCATGAGAAAGAAATCATGAGATACATCATAATAAAAATAACATTTTTCAAAACTTGAAGATGTGGCTGCAACATTTAATATTGAATATCATTTCGTTTCACCAAGGTCCATCCCCAAGGTGTCGTTAAAAATTACCAAGGTTATTCACCAAGGCGTCGTTAAAATGGTCATCTCTAGAGATTAAGTCTTTACCCAATGCATTGGAGCGCTATCAGGGCGCACCCTTAAATTTGCCTTTATTATCATGTGATCCACATATATAATTATCAAACATTTCATAAATAACTCATATAGCATAAAATAAATGGTTTTCATTTCATAATCATAACGTTTTAAAAACTGCTTTAAAGACATGATCTTTACGTTACTTTAAACCCACGGAAAGGGAAAGCGGGTTTCATGTATGTAAATCCCAGAATTTAAAATAGGACATTTTGATATATATGTGAATACCCCTGTAAAAATAAGAGCTTTGAGTATTCACTTTATAACATAAAATAATTTTGAGAAAAGAGAGGCAGTTTGAGACGAACATTCTGCAGCATAACGGCTATGTTACAAGGTTTTAGAAAACTTTGAAAAGAGAGGGAACATGAGTCGAACAATCATAATTGACCCATAAAATAGTATAGGGACAGAATAAGAAGGATATATGTACATGGTGATGCAATTTCAAGGACATACGATTTGAAAAGAAAAACATGGAAAGAAGACAAAAATTTGATTTCTCTTATAAAAATTCGGCAGCCTAACGGCGTCACTTAAACTTCAACAAAAATGAATTGAACAGATCAAATAGGGTCTCTAATAATATGATCATAAGAGATCAGTATGATAGATATAGAGATCATACCCCAACATAATAAAAAGGAACTTGAAAGATTTGACATGAACATCGAACTTGAAAAATGAGAAGGGTGAAAGAATCACTTAAAAATTCGGCAGCCTAACGGTGTCACTTAAACTTTCAAAAAACGAAATGATGAGAGTAAGAGGGGATCTCTCATCATATAAACATGAAAGGGCAGTAAGAGGAATATAAAAGAACATCCTCTCACATAATAACATGGAGCATAAAAGGAATGACATAAAAGATATTACATGAAAAAAAAGTGAGAGGTCGGATCCCTTACCTTAAAACGTGACTCTTGAAACTCAAAGTTTTGGACCTTGAGGGCTTGGGGGAACCCTGGGAGGACTCCTTGGGAGGTAAGGAGTCCGGAACTTCGTTGGGGGAGAGTTGGGAGTGAAAACTAAAGGACGAAAGGGTGGGTATTTATAGGGAAAGTGAGGGGACAAGGCATTAATGGCCAAGGGACACCTCATTAGTGGTTTTGGAAAAACCATGGGCTTGCCCATGGTATTTGCCCATGGTATTGGCTACTTGGGACACCTAATACCTTATATTACTATTCATAAGTCGACCATATTGATTACATACTTAATACATCATTTAATGATGTCATTAAACACCCGTAACTTAAAAACTATACTTTCACTATTCATCAAAAATTCAACTTTCTCAGAATAATCCCAAAATTTCACCTTAACCAAATATCAATGCTTTGATTTCAAAAATGAAATCCATTTTATAAAAATAATTTTCTAAATATTTTTAATTAAATTTTTAATTAAAAACACTATTCACTGAAAATTCATTTTTTCAGAAAAATCACCAAAAATTACCTTAACATAATATCGATGCTCTGAGTTCAAAAATAAAGTCCTTTTTATAAAAATAATTTTCTAATTTTTTTTAATTAAATTTTTAATTAAAAAACACTATTCATCTGAAAAAACTAATACTTGACTAATAATTTATGAAACCGTTATTTACTCATTTTATTGAATCACATTACTTAATCTAGGTGTCTAAATTATATTAAAACTTTCTTTGAGTGAAATTACTAATCCATTTGGTCACATTACTAATCCTAAGTGTAAAATCACTATTCATAATTTACTATTCATCAAAAATTAAGTCGATCTTATTAGACTCCAAATTCCTTACTGAACACATTTCTAGAAGACCATTTTTTGAAAATCATTACACATCATTAATTATTTAGGGTTTACATAAATTTTTTAAAATATCCCTTTTTCAAAAATTCATCAATAAAATATATCCTAAAATTATCCGGACAAAAGAAATTCCACAAACATCACTAAAGGAAGAGATCTCAATTTATTCACCTGAAAGGATTACACAAGGAAGCTAGGGTCTCGTCACATATCCCCTTATAACACCGGCATAAGACCTAAGTGTAAGGTGTGCTATGGTGAGAGAATCTGAGGGAGGCTCGGATAACATTGCCCTAGTAGTAATCTCTACTAACTTGAACTTCTCCTGTAGGCGTTTCCGTTCAAGCTTGACATGCTGGAGTTTGGCTTGGGCTTGGTCCAAAGCAAAGCCCACAGATGCTACCTCCTTCCCAAGCTCTGATAAGTGGGCTTCATAAGGGTCGAGTCTACTGGATGAAGCCATCGACTCCTCTTTCTGCATTAACCATTAACATCTTATTAAAACATTAAGAGTAAGTTAATATACTACTCAAAAAGATTGGGTCGTTACATTCTTCCCCCCTTAAGAAATTTCATCCCCGAAATTTATACTTGAGGCCTAGTCGAAAAGGTGAGGGTACTTTTGCTTCATTGTTTCCTCAGGCTCCCAAGTCGCTTCTTCATATTTATGATTCCTCCACAACACTTTCACAAGGTGGGTAGTCTTGTTTCGTAGGACCTTGTCTCTACGGTCCAAGATCTCCACTGGCTGCTCCTCATAAGGGAGGTCATGTTCCAGTTGTACCACCTCTGGGTTCAGTACATGCGAAGGGTCGGGTATGTACTTCCTCAAGAGAGATACATGGAAGACATCATAAACTTGAGCTAGGTTCGGTGGAAGTGCTAGATGATAGGCCACTTATCCTATGAAATCAATGATTTCATAGGGGCCAATGTACCTAGGGCTGAGCTTCCCTTTCTTCCCAAACTGCATGACTCTCTTCCATGGAGAAATTCGAAGGAAGACTTTGTCACCAACACCAAACTCCAAGTCCCTTCGGCGATTGTCAGCATAGCTCTTCTGCCGACTCTAAGCAGCCTTTATGTGTTGTTGGATGGCATGAACCTGTTCTGTCATATCTTGCACAAGATCAAGCCCAAGAAGCTTTCTCTCACCAGTTTCATCCCAACAAGTGGGAGTTCTACATCGCTTTCCATACAGAGCTTCATAGGGTGCCATCTGAATACTCGAATGGAAGCTGTTGTTATAGGAGAACTCAACAAATGGGAGGTGTTGATCCCATCCACCTTTAAATTCCATTGAGAATAATCTCAGCATGTCTTTGAGTGTCTAAATAGTCCTTTCAGATTGGCCATTAGTTTGAGGATGATAGGCCGTACTAAAATTCAATTCAGTATTCAGAGCATGTTGAAGACTTCTCTAGAATTTTGATGTGAATCTTGGGTCACGATCAGATACGATGGATAGTGGTACCCCATGCAGCCTTACCACTTCCTTCACATATATCTTGGAAAGCTGATCCAGAGAGAAATATTCCCGAATAGAGATAAAATGGGTTGTCTTGGTGAGACGGTCCACAATAACCCATATCGCATTGTTTCCTTTGGATGTTTTTGGGAGACCAGTTACAAAGTACATAGTGATATTATCCCACTTCCATACTGGTATGGGTACCGGTTGTAATACCCCCTTAGGAATTTGTCTTTCTGCCTTTACTTGCTGACACACCAGGAACCTTGTAGTGTAATCAGCAATCTCCCTCTTCATGTTATCCCACCAATAATGATCACGAAGGTCTCTATACATCTTAGTGCTTCCTGGATGTATAGAGAAAGTAGAGCTATGAGTTTCATCCATCAGTTCTTTCTTTATCTCCGGAATAGATGGAACACATAGTCTTGTATGAAATTTCAATACACCTTCTTGATCAAAATTGAAATCAGGGAACTTCCCATCTTTTACAGCCTCCAACTTCTCCTTCAGCAAGGGATCTTCTTTTTGTGCCTTCTTGATTTTCTCTAGTAATAAAGGTTGAGAAATAATTTGGGATAGGGTTGATGATATCCCTTTCTTTATAATTCCCATGTCTAGTTTTACTAGATCTTTAATCAAGGGATCTCCTAGGATCCTCATTGTTTCCAGAACAACTGGGTCTTTCCTGCTTAACACATCCGTGACTTTATTTGCTCTTCCTGGGTGATAATGAATTGAACAATCATAGTCTTTAATAAGCTCCAACCATCTCCTTTGTCTCATGTTTAATTCTTTATGTGTGAAAA
Organism: Viscum album; assembly: GCA_963277665.1. NCBI lineage: Eukaryota > Viridiplantae > Streptophyta > Magnoliopsida > Santalales > Viscaceae > Viscum > Viscum album. The sequence continues at coordinate 226,742,436 of OY728135.1, read as the reverse complement.
TATACTTTAGACTTTGGTGGTCAGTTATATATCACATTTATCCCCATAAAGATAGTGCCTCCATATCTTTATAGCAAAAACAACTGCCTCCAGCTCTAGATCATGCGTAGGATAATTCTGCTCCTGAATCTTCAACTGTCGAGATGCATAAGCAATTACCTTGTCATTTTGCATGAGGACGCACCCAATCCCTTTCATAGATGCATCGCTAAAAATAACGAATCCTTCTCCGATAGAGGGTAGTGTTAACACAGGTGCAGTAACCAATCTCTTCTTCAGCTCTTGGAAACTTTCCTCGCATTCCTTTTTCCAGATGAACTTAACCCCTTTTCGAGTCAACTTGGTTAGTGGATTAGAAAGCCGTGAAAAGTTTTTCACAAACCTCCTATAATATCCCGCTAAACCAAGGAAACTACGAATCTTAGTTAATGTTGTGGGTTGAGGCCACTCCTCCACAACCATTGTCTTTGCAGGGTCAACCGAGATTCCTTCATTGGTTATGATGTGCCCCAAGAAAGCCACTTGTTGTAACCAAAACTCACACTTGCTGAACTTCCCAAAGAGCCTCTCCTTCCGCAGAGTTTTCAATATAACCCATAGATGATCTTCATGCTCCTCACGATTTTTTGAATATATCAAAATATCATCAATAAAAACTACCACAAAGTTATCAAGGTAGTACTTAAAGACTCTATTCATCAAATCCATGAAAATAGCAGGAGCATTAGTCAAGCTGAAGGGCATAACAGTAAACTCATAATTCCCATATCTTGATCGGAAGGCAGTCTTAGAAATATCTTCCTTCTTCACCCTCAGTTGATGATAACCAGATCGAATGTCAATATTAGAGAAGAATTGAGCCCCGCGAAGTTGGTCAAATAAATCATCAATTCTTGGAAGAGGATATCTGTTCTTCACTGTGATCCTGTTCAGTTCTCTATAATCAATTCATAGCCGCATTGATCCATCCTTCTTCTTCACAAAGAGAATTGGTTCTCCCCAAGGAGACACACTCGGTCGGATAAACCCCTTCTCCAACAAGTCTTGGAGTTGTTTCTTTAACTCTTATAGCTCTACATTTTCCATTCTATACGGAGTCTTTGATATCGGTTGAGACCCAGGTACGAGTTCAATGGAGAACTATACCTCTCTTTCTGGGGGAGGTCCAGGTAACTCCTCAGGAAATACATCCATGTATTCCTGAACAATTGGAACATCTTCTATTGGTAAGATCCCTTTTCCTTCTTCATCATCACCGATTAACTCCATAAAGAAAGCTATAGGAGGTGCTTCTAGATAGGGATCAGTTCGGGATATCTCTCCTCGGAAGATAACTGTAGGTCGTTCATTCAAGACTACTGAGATTTCCTTACTTCTGCATTTGATCTTAGCATTATACTTTGAGAGCCAGTCCATCCCTAGTATAATGTAGAATTCCATCATGGGAATGACTACTAGATTTGCGATAAGATTGTGCCCACCAAAGTAAACACTAGAGTCTCTAAATACTGTTGATGCAAGGATAATCCCACTTGGAGTCTTGACTGAAAACTCTACCTCTAGCAGTTCGGGGATTGATTCTATATTCCTTGCAAACATGGAGGAAATAAAGGAATGTGTAGAACCAGAATCAAATAAAGTACTTTCTAGTTTTGAGAGGACAACAAGAGTACCAGCTACCACATCGTTCATAACTTCAACTTCAGTTGTTGTGATAGCGAAAGCACGACCTTGCTCCCTTGGCCTCTGCTGAGGTTGATGGTGATTCCCCTCCACCGTCCTCAGATTTGGACATTGGTTAGAAAAGTGCCCAAGCTGTCCACACTTGAAGCATGTGACTTCGGGTAGGGCCAGAACCATCTTTCCTCTGTCATTAGGTTGGGAAGCTGAGGCTTCACCTCACTATGACAGTTCTAAGCAATATGGACTCCTCTTCCACACTTGTAGAACTTTCCACTTCCATTCAAGCAGTTACCTAGATGATTCTTCCCATATTTATTACATGTGGTAAGTTTCATTTGCTTTCCACCTCTTCCCTGATCAAAAGACTTCCCTAAACTGGGCTCCAACGATCTCTTCTTTTCATTTGGTTTGTGAGACCACTGTGTCTCACCAAACTCCAGCTCGACTTTCATAGCACATCGAACTATTTCTTCATAGCTATCATAGTCCATGTTGGCTAGATTCTTCCGCAGATGAGGTTGTAGTCCACCAAAGAATTTATCAACCTTCCCATTAGGGTCCATGACAAAGCTTGAGGTATAACGAGAAAGCCTTGTGGAGTTCATCTCATAGCTTCTGACAGATTCGTTCTCCTTCTGCTTCAGCTCGAGAAACTCTTTCTCCATTCTCGTTCTCATGGAATGAGGGAAATACTTGTTAAAGAAAATTCCCTAAAATTCTTCCCACTCCATAGCTTCCATCTCTCCTCTAGGCTTCGTGTTTTTGACCAGTGACCACCACTGGTCAGCTTCTCCCTCTAGGCGATAAACAGCAAGGGTTACTTTTTCTTGTTCCGAACAATGAAGTACAGAAAAGATCTTTTCAATGGAGCTTATCCATTGTTCCGCAACCAATGGGTCAGTAGATCCACTGAATGTTGGCAGTCGTTGACGCATGAAGGACTCAACAGAGTGTTGTTCCCTTCGTGGTGAGGTCGGCCTCTCAGCTTGATTCAAGTTATTACTCATAACTTGAGTCAGTTGGTTCATCATTCGCATGAATGTTTCCATTCCGGCTTCCATCGGAGGGTCGTCAGAACATGGTGCATTGCGGTCACCATCGGCACGGTTCCTCCTATTTCCCTCCATTTTCTAAAAGAGTAAAACCTTTGTAAGAAACTTATTTCATTTATGAATCTTTTAACTAAGACTTCATGCTTAGACAATTACACTTTTCTATAATTCCTTCATAATGATTCATAAAAAGCTTGTGATTAACCAAACATATCACCCGGGAGTGTCGTAACCAAGAGTGCAGCAAGGCCCGTTATCGTGCACCAGTTCCCGTTCGAGTCTAGCTCAAAGCGGTGTTTTCGGGTTTTACCCCTATGTACATCTGTTCCAGATCCGCCTCTACCTGCTCGTATCCAGACAGGGATGTATTTGTTTGATAAACCACTTACTCAATACTTACCAAAATACTAGGAAGTTTTCCTATATTTAAACTTTTCTATAGGGTTATTCCTAAAGTTTTTATATCCTAATTTCCACAAATAACTAAACCATCCTTTGATTCCAACTATAGCATCCCGTCTTTTTATAACATAAACTTTCATTTCATTACACGGAACTGAGGATCTTTAAGGTTTAGTGTCTTGGAAACAAGGAACATAATACATGAAAAAAAACATAAAACATTCTTCTTAAACACTTGAAAGGATTCTCCTTTAGTTCATCCTAGGTTCATTACTGCATCTCATAACCTGGGGACATACATCAAAAGAAAGGGTGAGCAGAAGGCCCAGTAAGGGAAACAAGAGAAACATTTTACATGTGAACTTGAGATACTTCAATAAGGACATTAAAAGAACTTTAAGGAATGAGAAAGAAATCATGAGATACATCATAATAAAAATAACATTTTTCAAAACTTGAATATGTGGCTGCAACATTTAATATTGACTATCGTTTCGTTTCACCAAGGTCCATCCCCAAGGTGTCGTTAAAAATTACCAAGGTTATTCACCAAGGCGTCGTTAAAATGGTCATCTCTAGAGATTAAGTCTTTACCCAATGCATTGGAGAGCTATCAGGGCGCACCCTTAAATTTGCCTTTATTATCATGTGATCCAAATATATAATCATCAAACATTTCATAAATAACCCATATAGCATAAAATAAATGGTTTTCATTTCATAATCATAACGTTTTAAAAAACTGCTTTAAAGACATGATCTTTACGTTACTTTAAACCCACGGAAAGGGAAAGCGGGTTTCATGTATGTAAATCCCAGAATTTAAAATAGGACATTTTCATATATATGTGAATACCCCTGTAGAAATAATATCTTTGAGTATTCACTTTATAACATAAAATAATTTTGAGAAAAGAGAGGCATTTTGAGCGAAAATTCTGCAGCATAACGGCTATGTTACAAGGTTTTAGAAAACTTTGAAAAGAGAGGGAACATGAGTCGAACAATCATAATTGACCCATAAAATAGTATAGGGACAGAATAAGAAGGATATATGGACATGGTGATGCAATTTCAAGGACATACGATTTGAGCTGAAAAACATGGAAGGAAGACAAAAATTTGATTTCTCTTATGAAAATTCGGCAGCCTAACGGCGTCACTTAAACTTCAACAAAAATGAATTGAACAGATCAAATAGGGTATCTAATCATATGATAATAAGAGATCAGTATGATAGATATAGAGATCATACCCCAACATAATAAAAAGGAACTTGAAAGATTTGACATGAAAATCGAACTTGAAAAATGAGAAGGGTGAAAGAATCACTTAAAAATTCGGCAGCCTAACGGCGTCACTTAAACTTTCATAAAACGAAATGATGAGAGTAAGAGGGGATCTCTCATCATATAAACATGAAAGGTCAGTAAGAGGAATATAAAAGAACATCCTCTCACATAATAACATGGAGCATAAAAGGAATGACATAAAAGATATTACATGAAAAGAAAGAGAGAGGTCAGATCCCTTACCTTAAAACGTGACTCTTGAAACTCAAAGTTTTGGACCTTGAGGGATTGGGGGAACCTTGGGACGACTCCTTGGGAGGTAAGGAGACCGGAACTTCGTTGGGGGAGAGTTGGGAGTGAAAACTAAAGGAGGAAAGGGTGGGTATTTATAGGGAAAGTGAGGGGACATGGCATTAATGGCCAAAGGACACCTCATTAGTGGTTTTGGAAAAACCATGGGCTTGCCCATGGTATTTGCCCATGGTATTGGCCACTTGGGACACCTCATACCTTATCTTACTATTCATAAGTCGACCATATTGATTACATACTTAATACATCATTTAATGATGTCATTAAACACCCGTAACTTAAAAACTATACATTCACTATCCATCAAAAATTCAACTTTCTCAGAATAATCCCAAACTTTCACCTTAAACAAATATCAATGATTTGATTTCAAAAATGAAATCCATTTTATAAAAATAATTTTCTAAATATTTTTAATTAAATTTTTAATTAAAAACACTATTCACCGAAAATTCATTTTTTCAGAAAAATCCCCAAAAATTACCTTAACATAATATCGATGCTCTGAGTTCAAAAATAAAGTCCTTTTTATAAAAATAATTTTCTAATTATTTTTAATTAAATTTTTAATTACAAAACACTATTCATCCGAAAAAACTAATACTTGACTAATAATTTATGAAACCGTTATTTACCCATTTTATTGAATCACATTACTTAATCTAGGTGTCTAAATTATATTAAAACTTTCTTTGAGTGAAATTACTAATCCATTCGGTCACATTACTAATCCTATGTGTAAAATCACTATTCATAATTTACTATTCATCAAAAATTAAGTCGATCTTATTAGACTCCAAATTCCTTACTGAACACTTTTGTAGAAGACCATTTTTTGAAAATCATTACACATCATTAATTATTTAGGGTTTACATAAATGTTTTAAAATATCCCTTTTTCAAAAATTCATCAATAAAATATATCCTAAAATTATCCGGACAAAAGAAATTCCACAAACATCACTAAAGGAAGAGATCTCAATTTATTCACCTGAAAGGATTACACAAGGAAGCTAGGGTCTCGTCACATAGCCCCTTATAACACCGAAATAAGACCTAAGTGTAAGGTGTGCTATGGTGAGAGAATCTGAGGGAGGCTCAGATAACATTGCCCTAGTAGTAATCTCTACTAACTTGAACTTCTCCTGTAGGCATTTCCGTTCAAGCTTGACACGCTGGAGTTCGGCTTGGGCTTGGTCCAAAGCGAAGCCCACAGATGCTACCTCCTTCCCAAGCTCTGATAAGTGGGCTTCATAAGGGTCGAGTCTACTGGATGAAGCCATCGACTCCTCTTTCTGCATTAACCATTAACATATTATTAAAACATTAAGAGTAATTTAATATACTACTCATAAAGATTGGGTTGTTACACACTCTATATCTCATTCGGTGTAGGTCAACATGCCTAGCACCCTATAATATCAATCTTGGATAAATATTGGGGAGGAACGTCATGTCCAGGTCCCAACTTCTAATCGGTCTAGAACACCATGTATAGCACCACAAAAATATAATCCATTTAATCATTCTTTAATTCACAATAATTACCGACATCATTCCATTACTAATCCAACAATTAGTTAAAAATTTAAAAAATCATTAGTTACCTCAACAATTAACTAAGAACATAACCCATTAATTAATTCATCAATTAATTAATCAATCAACACAAAACTTATTCCATGATTAATTCTTCATAATGAATTATCCATATCAATTCTCAATTTATCATAATTAATTCTCACAATTAATTATCTTTGATCAACATCATGGCATATAATTAATTCTCCAAATTAATTATCTTACATATCCAAACATCATTTCATAATTAATTTAACCCAATTAATTATCATAAAAATCAATTCAATATCTCAATTACTATCTCTCAACCCATAAACAATCTCTAAAATAAATATTTATTTGGGACCCCCCCTCATTTTTTCCATGATTTGATTATCAATTAATCACCAAGTCCAACTAAAGGTCAATTCCACATTCTTAATTACTCCAATTTAAGAAATAAATTATCAATTGATACTATAAAATTCATCAACTCACATTCACATATCAAATCCAAGACTATGGGAGTTTGATTTAGACCACCTACCTCGGTTTATTGAAGGATGTTAGCCCAACAAAAATTCCCAAAATTTGAGTGGCACAAAGTCATCAATAATGATTCAAATCTAAATCCCTAAACCATAATTAAGATCAAAGGAATCTAGATCTCAAACCATAGGTTTAGATCCATTGAAATAGTGGATATATTCCATGAAAATTCAAGGAAATATACAGGAAATAACGGGAGAAGAAATGGGATGAAATCCACTTACTGAGAAGAGAGTAGATCTTCAATACGGGCTTTAGATCTCGAAGAAAGGTGTTCGATTCACCTTGTAATCCCTCTAGAAGGATCTAGGATCACCTATAATTTTTCAATCCCAAGCCAAAGTCAAAAAATGGGAGTACCAGGGGCTTTGGGTGGTTTTAAAAAAGATTTTCAAATATTAAATTTCATGTGCATGGTTTCCTTGGAAGAGGCGCATGGATAAGGAAAACTGTGTGCCAACCGAGCAGACCCCTCTATTGAGGTTTTCATGGTAGCATGGTTTGGTCGCACAATTTTTAAAATCATGTGCAAATCGTGTGGACCTCTCTATTGGCACAGTTTTGCTGCACGATTTTGTCAAAACATCTACAAACTGTGCGCACCCCACTGTTTGTTAGTTTTTCTTAAAATTTCACCCAAACGCACCCCAATACACTACTCCAAAACAAAGGTACTTACAAACCTCAAAAAAAGTACCTGAAATTCACCTGATGTGACTCCAAAAAAGTTTAGGATCTTACAATATCCCCACCTTATAACATCTCGTCCTCGATCTGTACTCCCAAACTTCTCTAAGATTATGATCCAAAAATATTGGGTCATTAAACCCTCAGTTCTGCTTCTAGTTCCCAATTTTCATCTTGAACACTTCCATGTTTCCATAACACATGAACTAATAGCACATTATTTCCCCATAACACTCTCTCAATGCGACCCAACACACAAATCAGATGATCCTCAAAGGATGAATCTATCTTGAGATCAACCTCTTCCACATCAATCATATGAGAAGGGTCAGGGTGGTACCATCATAGTTGTAACACATGTAAAATATCATTCATAGTTCTGAATTTATGTGGAAGGGGTAATCAGTACGCCACTGGCCTGATTCTCTCTAGCACCTCAAACGGTCCTACAAACTTGGGTGCTAACTTTCCCTACCTCCATATCTTGTGGTGACCCTATCTAGGTGACACCATAATGAATACACAATCACCCTCCATAAACTCTAGGGGTATTCTCGGTCTATCAACATATGACTTTTTATTACTTTGAGCTATAGCCATACATTTCTGAATCAACTATACCTACTTTGATGTCTCTTGAATGAGACTCGATCCCAGCAGCTATGACTCACCCACCTCTAACCAACAAAGAGGTGATCTACAAGGTCTACCATAAAGTACCTCATATGGTGCAATCTGTATAGTTTTCTGATAACTATTGTTATAGGTGAAATCCACTAAATCCAAGTGCTTCTCCCAAGAACCACCAAATTCAAGCACACATTATCGTAGGATATCCTCTAACACATGTATGGTACACTCTGACTTCCCATCTATCTGTGGGTGTAAGGTCATACATAAAAAAACCTATGTACCGAGCACCTTCTGTAATCCCTTCCAGAAGTGTGAAGTAAAGTGTGAATTATGATATGAAACTATAGTCTGTGGTACCCCATGAAAATGAACTATCTCTCGCACATATAGTTCTCCCAACTGTTCTGCTGTAAAGGTTTCCCTGATAGGAAAAACGTGTGTTACCTTTATTAGTTGATCAAAAACAACCCCAACAGAATCATTCTTCCTAAGTGTATTTGGAAATCCTAAAACTAAATCTATAGTCCCTTCATCCCACTTCTATTCCGTAATAGGTAACATCTTCAATAGGACTCTAGGTCCTTGATTCTCTGCCTTCACCTACTGACAGGTGAAATATCTAATTATAAATCATGTTATCTCCATTTTCAGGCCTAGACACCAAAACTGTCATTGTAGTTCATGGTATATTTTTTCACCCTAGGATGTACCGCCAACCTTGAAGCATGAACTTCTCACATGAGTGCCTCTCACATAATCGTAGGCACAACAACCCAATTCTTCACATAGATGATATCATCCTAATTTATTATCCAGTATAAAGGTGTCTCCCCACCTTCAAGGATTTCCCTCAAGTCTAAACACTCCATATCTTCATAATGCCTATCCTTGATCCATATCAATAGTGTAAACTACACTACTATAGAAACTAGAGTCATCCTCTCCTAAATATCCTGAACAACCACATGAATTTCTACCAGAAAAGTCATCATCTTCCACTTTACACTTGACTCATATACCAACTGAGCCTGATTTTTCCTGCTCAAGGCATCGGCCACACTATTCCCCTTCACAAGTGTATATTTAAGTTCAAAATAAAAGGACCATATATATTCTACCCATCTTCTCTGCTGAAGATTCAAGTCGCGCTGTGAAAAGATATACTTCAAGATTTTGTGATCCGTAAAATCTGTAAACTTTTTACCCAAAAGATAGTGCTAACACTTAAGATCATAAAACACTACAACCAATGTGAGGTAATTTGTAGGGTAATTCTATTCCTATGGCCTCAGATCTCGAGACCCATAAGAAATGAATCGATCCCCTTACATCAACACAACTATAATTCCGATCCTAGAAGCTTCACAATACACTTTGTACTCATCACCCGAATCAGGTAATATCAAAATTAGTGATGATGTCAAGTGCTTCTTAAATTCCTAGAATGCATTCTATCATTATCCTATCTAATAAAAATTTATCCCTTTCTTTTTCAAACCTGAATGTGGTGCTTCAAATCAGGAAAATTCATGGATGAACCTTCTGTAATAACCAGTTAATCCCAAAAATCTTCAGATATCAAAAACATTCTTGGGATGCTCCCAAGAAATAATTTCCTGCACTTTTTCTGGGTCCACTACCACACATTATTTCAAGATGATGTTCCCCAAAAAGTATACCCTATCAATCCAAATATGAAATTTAGATAGCTTGGCTTATAGTAGATTCTATCTCATTGTACCCAAGACAATGTCAAGATGTTGGTCATGATCGTCATGAGTCTTAGAGTACACCAAGATGTCATCAACGAACACCACCACAAACTATTCTAGGTACGGATGAAAGATCATGTTCATTAAGGCCATAAATACTGTTGTAGAATTTTTCAACCCAAACAGCATTATGAAAAACTCATAAAATCCATACCTGCTCTTGAAAGTAATTCTTCATATATCAGAGGTCTGAAATCTCACTTAATGATAACCTGATATTAGATTGATCTTTGAGAATACACAAACCCCCTTTAGTTGGTCAAATATATCACTGATATGCAGAAGAGGATATCGGTTCTTCACAGTCATTTTATTGAACTTCCGGTAATCAACACACAATAGTAAACTCTCATTGGCCTTACTTTCAAATAAAATAGGTGATCCCCAAGGTGATGTACTTGGATGGATAAACCCTTTATCCTCCAACTCCTCCAACTACGTTTTGAGCTCTTGAAGCTCAGTTGGTGCCATTTTATATGGTGGAATGGATACAAACTTAGCCCCTGGTATGAGATCTATAGTGAATTCCACATCTCTCTTAGGTGGAAACCCTAAAAAGTCTTCAGGAAAGACATCCTAAAACATTTATACAACTAGTGTAAGGATGTCTTACCTACCACTCCCATAATCCATAAAAAAACTAGAAACTTGGGTCGCGAGTTCTCCTAGTTGCTGAGTAATTGGCCCAGCTCAGCCTTCATGGATATCCCATTCTCTATGATGAGCATACCGGTCACCCTTAGGAGATACAGAGTTCACTCTCCTATGATAACAATATATGTGGGCTCGGTATGCGATAAGTTATTCTATACCCATAATCAGGTCGAAGCTCGTTATATCAAGGACATAGATGTCCTAAAGAAAACGATATTCTCCAATCTCTAGTGAACATCCCTTGCATAAACAGATATCCCTATTTTTTGTTCCCAACAGTGTATTGATATTCATCACCCCACTTACAGGCTCCTCCTCTAATCTCAATCCATTAACAAGATTTGTATATATAAAGGAATAATAGGCACCAGTATCAAACAAGGAACTAGCTAAATTAAAAGCAACTAGAATAGTACCTCTCACTATCGATGGAACAACCTCACTCTCCACAAGTGTAGGTTGCACTACATGTAACTTTCATGACCCTCTTCCCTGTGGTGTCGTCTGACTCCCATGAATAGCACCACTCTTCTAATATGGGCACTCATACCCTAAAGCACCACATCCACTACCTATACCGCCTCTTCCAGTAGAACTCTAGCTGCCATACCTATATGGTGTAGAAGACCCCCTTCCCATAGTCTGACTCTGAGCACCTGCTCCCTCAGAACCATCCTACCACTGCTTTCTACAGAACTTCTATAGGTTTCCCATCTTTCCACAAAACCATCACTCCACTAGTGGTCAAGGATAATGTGTATGATAGTGTCCCTTCTTACTTCACTGGTGGAAAAGCACATGACTAAGATCTAATGCAACTGTTCCTCTGGGATATTTACCTTTCTTTCTATTATCCTGACTATGATTCTCATAACAGTGCTTCCTTCTCTTGGAATTCACACTCCCTGATCGTCCAGTGATAGCTACTTGTCCAGTACTGGAATCCTCTTTCAGGTTCCCCTTTGAAATGAGATTCTGACTATCCAATTTTAAAAAAAATCATCCTAAAGATATTCACCTGGGGCTTAATTTCACACCTAAGTCTGTCATAAAATTGTTTTGCCAAAGAAGCCTCATTTGCAGCCAAAGATGGAGAAAAATGCTGTAAATATATAAAACGTTCATCATACTTCATTATGGGCATACTTCCTTGGGTAAGACGCATAAAATTTGAAGCCTTATCTTGTCTCAATGTCTCTAGATAGAAATGTTCCAAGAACTTCTTTAGAAATTCCTTCCATAACATATCATCAACCTATCCAGATCATACCTGAATGGTCCACCAGTGCTTCACTAAACCTTGTATCATATAAGTAGCCAACTTGACACTTCTCTTAGCAAGATTATCCAAATAGTCAATGTTGGTCTCAACTGTTTTGATAATACCAAATCTTTATTCTTTTATATGATAATCATGTTTCATTAATATTTATAGTTTCTATCAGGTGATAACTATGTATATTTAATATCACCGTTCTATCGATTAAGTTTATAGTACAAAATTTCTCAAAGAGTTTACCGCTGGAAGGCTACTGATAGAGGTTACCGCTGGAAGGTTACCGATAGAGGTTACCATTGGAAGGTTACCAATAGAAGGTTACCAATAGAGGTTACCGTTGTGGAACCTCTTTGATAAGTTATCAATAAAAGGTCACCGCTACGAGTCTATCACTCAAAGGATATTGTTTTAAAGCCTACCGCTACTGGATATTGATGAAAGCTATCGATGAAGGATACCATTAAAGGCTAATAATAAAAGATACCAATGAAGGATACTGATAAATGCAACTGATGAAAGCTACCAATAAAATATACCAATGAAGGATACCACTAAAGGCTACCGATAGAGGCTACCATTGAGAAGGCTACCGTTACCAGCCAACCGATACCCGCTCTTCTACTCCATACATTGTCAATTTCTTAAGATTATTATAACGGTCGTATTTGGTAACTTTAATGCTTCTGACATTAATTAATGATGATTTTTTACATATCAATAGACCATATCTAGAGACAGTACGAGGTACGAGAAAGACCACACATGGTTTTTCTATTCCTATTATCAGACCTCAAATACAAAATAGAATACCATGGAAGAAAATAAAGGTAGATGATGCTAGAGAGATATTCATTACATGATAGATCTGAAGAACAAAAGAAGAACACCATCACTCTCATTGTGAACCCAAGAGCCTCAAGATGATCATTTCGGGAGAATAAATTCAAGACTATCTTTTGTGCTTCATCAAATCTATGTCAACCAAGAATAAGAACACTTAGTACCTGAGAGATAGAACCTAGAGTTGCGACACTCTATTTTGGAAAAAACTTCCAGAAAAAAAATTCAAACTAAAAATTCTTCACTCCAAGGATTCAAGAGATGAACTTAAACACATAGATCCTTCTAAACTCAATCATTATAATTTTACATCTATTGTGTTCTTTCTATTAGATTTCTGAGAAGTGTGTATTTTTCTATTACACACACTGTCTCTTGTTCTTGAACTGGGGGATACTGAAAATCCTCACTTCAAAATTTATTTACACTTTGTTTCTCATGTGTAACTGTGGAAGAGACTGTGTGTGGTCTGGATTGTTTTTTTTTCATGAAGAACTGTGGCAGAGGGTGTGAACCCTGGAAAGTTTGTGAAAATTGTTGTAAATCCCGATACAGGCTATGTATCAAGTTTATTGTTAATATAATATTCTTGGTGGTAGGTGATCACCAAGTGGAGAGGATTAAGTCTCAGCTGGAGACTGAACATCTTGTTTAACTCTATTGTGTACTATATTTTTTAATACTATTTTTTCTATTTGACTCTTATTATAATTTCAAAAATAGAAAATTATTTTACATTAACTCTAATAGTTAGTTATGGTTAGGGTGTGTATGTGTTTAATTCAGTACCTGTTTCAAAATTTTATTAAGTGGTTTACACTGATTCAACTGAGGACTAATCACCCTTTGAGGAACTTTTTTACCAACTAAACATTTATATCTCTAGTGCCTTAATTAACTGGTTTGTTTCCAAATTGGGGAATATTTATCCCAAAGTTTTTAATAGAAATTTTAATTAGGAACTCAATTCTCCCCCGACTTTGGTTTCCACTCTGACCAACATTTGGTATCAAAGGTTTTTATATTGACTACCATTGGAACTATTGTGCAAGTTTTCAAATTATTTTCAACTGTGATTTTAGTTATATCTTAATCATCTTAAATTTTCTATCATATCTAAATTTTTAGTTCTTTAAATCCAAATTAAAAATTGATAACCGAGTTCAGGGTGCAGCTACCAACAGGCCACCATTATTTAATTTTAATAACTATGCTCAGTGGAAATTAAAAATTTAAATGTATCTAGAGATAATGGGTCCTGAAATATGGGACACAATTGAAGAACAACATGCATTGCCTGCTACTGCTAGGGACACATGGTCTCAGTTGACTAAAGCTACATATAACAATAACTGTAAAGTAATGAATGCATTGTATTGTTCTCTAGGTGATGAAGAATTCAATAGAATATCTACCTGTAAAACTGCTTATAAAATCTGAGAGACTTTGGATATTTATCATGAGGGAACAACCAATGTTAAAGAAATGAGATTAAATACTTATACTATTAAATATTATAATTTTAAAATGAATCCTAATGAACATATATCTGAAATGTATCTCAGGTTCAATGAAATAGTAAATACTATGAGTCTTCTTGGGAAACCAGTGGACAGCAAGGATCAGATTATGAGGTTGCTTCGATGCCTACCCTAAAGATGGAGAGGAACTTTAATTTCTATCCAATAATATTGTGACATAATCAAGATACCAGTGAAGGAAATAATTGGAAAACTTATGATGTATGAAGAAGAGCTTAAGGTGAATCAAGAATCGGATGAATAACCAAGAAATAAATTTGTAGAATTCAATACTGCTACCTCAAAGAGAAAAGATAAAGAAAAATTTCAAGTTCCTGTAGACACTTCCACAAGTGAAGATTCAGATTCTAAAATTGATGATGAGATGGATTATTTTTCTAAAAGTTTCAAAAAGTTCTACTGAAAGAAGAATTTATTTAGAAAATAAAAATATAAAGGTATGATAGTAAAGAACAGTAGAAAAAGGACAGAAAATGGAATGACAATACAAAGGAGATAGTATTCTATGAGTGTAAACAAAAAGGCCATGTGAAGGCTGATTTCCCCAAGCTTAAATTTAAGAAGAAATTTGAAGATAGGGGAATGGTATATAAAAAGGTTATGAAAGCTAATTGGAATGCTTCCAAAGATAGATCTAGAGGATCTGAAACTTCTGATATTGAAAAGAGAAAACATGAAAACCTGTGTTTCATGACATAAAGATCTAAGGTATTACTTAATTCTCATATACATAATGCTTACTATTCTGGGAATGAAAGTGAATCAAATAATGAGGAAAATATGACTAAGGATGGACTATTTTAATACTTTGGATTGCTTGAGGATACATTTAACGAATTCAAGGATAAATATAAATTATTGAAAAGACAAAATTCTTTAAATGTCAATTATAAGTTTGATTTGGATATTGAGATAGAAAAATTTTATCAGCTTTTAAAATAAAATACTGAACTTAAATTATCAAATGATCAATTAAAAATTGATCTTGAGAAGTTTACTACAGGTAGGGATACCTTGACACAATTTCTATGGAAACAGATTGCTCCAAAATACACAACTGGTCTAGGATATCAACTAGGACAGATAAATATTTTAAAAAATAAATTTGTTCCAAAATCTAGACAGTTCACTGCTAGTTCAAGTTCTGGACCATCTTTTGAAAACACTTTTCTAAATTACCTAAAAAAGTGTTCATGTCTGAAAACATATCTGTTGATTATAGGAAACCTGTGAGACAAATATGGGTTCCCAAATTTTTACTTTCTAAACTCTCTGGACCTAAGAAAATCTAGGTACCAAAGTTACCTATACTTAATCTGTTTTGTAGGAAAATTTTCTAAAGAGTTCCTATAAAACTCTATGGTATTTGGATAGTGGATGTTCAAGACATGTGACAGGAGGCTATTCATGCTTCAAGAGCCTAATTAAAGTTGATGGTGGACATGTTAGATTTTGAGATAATGCTAAAGGGAATATTTTCGGCTTATGCCGAATTGGTAGCCAAAATACTATATTAATTTCAAAAGTACTTTTTTTGATGGGTTAAAATACAATATACTTAGTATCTCTCAATTGTGTGATGATGTGTTTAATGTTAAATTTGAAAATGATGAATGAAATTTTTTTAATTATAAAAAAGATTTAATATTCACTACTCGTAAAAATGAAAATGTATATGTTGTTGATTTAAACTCTTTAGCTAAGAAAAATGTTTCTTATTTAAATTCTTTTCATAAGGAATCCTGGTTATGGCGCAAAACATTAGGACACTGTAATGTGAACTAACTTAGGAAACTAACTAGAAAAGTTTTAGTTATAGACTTACTAGAATTGGAATTCCCATATAACAAAGTTTGTAATCCTTGTCAAAAGGTAAAACAACACAAAGTTTCTTTCAAACCAAATAAATAAGTTTCCACTTCTCAACCCCTTGAGTTGGTTCACATGGATTTGTTTGGACCATCTAGAGTTTCTAGTTTAAATGGAAAGCACTATGTTTATGTTCTTGTAGATTATTTTTCTAGACAAACTTGGGTATACATTCTAGCTCACAAAAGTGAAGCATGTTTTTACTTCATTAAATATTCCAAGTTTGTAGAAAATATCAGTGGACTTAGACTTAATACCTTGAAAAGTGATCATGGACGCGAGTTTGAAAATTAGGAGTTTGAATCTTTTTTCTCATATAATGTCTATAATCACAATTTTTCTACTCCTAAAACACCTCAACAAAATGGAGTTGTAGAAAGAAGAAATGGGACACTTCAAGTGATTTCTCGGACTATGCTAAATGAGTATAACCTGCCTATCTATTTTTGGGCTGAAGCTGTTAATACATATTGTTACATCATCAATAGAGTCTTAATTAGACATGTTCTTAAGAAGACCCCTTATGAGATCTGGAATAATAGAAATCCTAAGGTTAATTACTTTATATTTTTTGGTTGCAAAATAATTATCCTTAGCACTAAAGATAATCTTGACAAATTTTCTTCCAAAAGTGATGAAGGAATTTTCCTAGGTTACTCAATCTCTAGTAATGATTATAGAGTATTCAATAAGACAACTGAATGTGTGAAAGAATCAGTTCATGTTAAATTTGATGAGATTGATCCACATGAACCCAAAACCTCTCTTGAACATCTTGAGGAAGATATGTCAATTCTGGACCTTAATGATAAAGATAGTGAACCCTTAGTAAAAACATCTATTTCTAGAAATTTTCTAGAATCTAAGAAGGTTGAATATGAACCTATAGACAACCATGAAGAGACTAGTCCACCCCTTTCTAGAGGTATTAGAACCCTCAAAAATCATCCTTTAGATACTGTAGTAAGTGATCTAAATAAAGGTACACAAACTAGCGCTTCTCTGAGAAACTAGGTTGAACATCTAGTTTTTTATTCAATGATTGAACCTAAAAATATTAATGATGCTATCAATGTTGACTTTTGGGTGATATCTATGCAATAAGAATTAAATCAGTTTGAAACAAACAAAGATTGGGCATTAGTAGATAGACTTAAAGACACTTTTACCATAGGCACTAAATTGGTGTTTAGAAATAAAGTTGATGAATCTGGAAACATAGTTAGAAATAAGGATAGACTAATTGCACAAGGATATAGTCAAGAATAAGGAATAGACTATGGGGAAACCTTTTCACCAGTAGCTAGAATAGAGGCCATTTGGATATTACTTGCTTATGTAGCTCATTTGAATTTCAAACATTATCAAATGGTTGTCAAAAGTTCACTCCTAAATGGGTACATAGTTGAGGGTGTATTTTTTGAGAAACCCCCTGGTTTTAAAAATCCCCATTTTTCAAATCATTTCTTTAAAAAATCTAAAGCTTTATATGGTCTAAAACATGCTCCTAGAGCTTGGTATGATAGACTTAGTTCTTTTCATATTTTAAAATGTTTTACCAAAGGAATAGTTGATCCTAATCTTTTTATTAAAAGAATTTCCAAATATGTTTTAATAGTACAGATTTATGTAGATGACATTATTTTTGGATCCTCTAAAAATTATTTATGTATTTATTTTTCAAAAATGATGCAAGATGAATTTTAAATGAGTATAATGGGGGAACTTAAATTTTTCCTTAGATTTCAAATTTTTTCAAAATAAAAATGGTATTGTTTTAAATAAAAGTAAATATACTAAATATCTATTGAAATGTTTATCTTGGATGATAATAAAGGTAGTGATACACCTATGAGTACCACTTGTAAGTTGGATGCTAATGAAACTGGTAAAATAGTGGATCAAACCAGTTACAGAGGTATGATTGGGAGTCTTCTTTACCTTACTACTAGCCGGCCTGATATTATGTTCAGTGTATTCATGTGTGCTCGTTTTCAAGACAATCCCAAAGAATCTCATTTAACTGTTGTTAAAAGAATTTTTAAATATCTCAAGCATACTACAAACTTAAGACTATTTTATCCAAGTGGATAATCATTGGATTTAATAAGTTATTCATATACTAACTTTTCTAGTTGTAAGTTAGATAGAAAAATATCTTCTGGAACATGTCACATTTTGGGAAAGTCACTAGTATCATGGTGTAGTAGGAAACATAATTCGGTTGCATTATCCACTGCCAAAGCTGAATATATAGCTGCTGGTAGTTGTTGTGCTCAAATTATTTGGATGAAACACATGTTACTAGACTATGGATATCAATTCAAACATGTCTCAATAAATTGTGACAATAAAAGTGATATTAACTTCTCTAAAAATACATTATCTCATTATAGGACAAAGTACATTGATGTGAGACATCACTTCTTGAGAGATAATTATCAAAGAGGTGATATCACTCTAGAATTCATTGGCACTAAACATCAATTAGCTGATATATTCACAAAGACATTGAATTCTAAGAGGTTAAATTACATGAAACATGAGTTAGGTATGATAAACTATTAAGATAAGACTTCACGGTTAGACCTCACCGTTAGAACTCACTGATAAGACCTCACAGTTAGACCTCACCATTATACCTCTCTGTTATACCTCACTGATAAGACCTCACTGTTAGACCTCACTATTAGACCTCACCGATAAGACCTCACTGTTAGACCTCACCATTATACCTCACCGATATGACCTCACTGTTAGACCTCACCGATAAGACCTCACCATTAGACCTCACCTTTGTACCCCACCGATAATACCTCACCATTGAACCTCACCATTGGACCTCGCCATTGGCACCTTACCAATAGTCAACCTTAGATATGGGACTTCGTGTTTTTCTACTGGAATCCAAAACATTTTTAGTATTATTTATTTCTTTTACTCAATTTTTTTAATCCCTTAATGATGAAAACATGGTACAAACCACATTTTTATCAACTTCAATCCTCTCTAGAACCTCTTGATCCTTAATCTTAGAACCTAACCTTATTTTGAAACCCTCGAACCACTCCAGATAGAAATGTCAAGACTAAAGAGACCGATGGTTGGAGATGAAGGAGATTTGTCAAACCCTAAATACCTCGAGCTGGGTCTAGTAGTGGAAGAAAAGTTGTGGTGAAGCTGATCAATCCACATTTTTTGAAGATGGAAATCATGGTTAAAAAGGAAATAAGTTCAGAATGACAGCGGTCAAGAAGGTCTCTGGTGATGAAGGCACTCGAAGATCAGGATTGGGTAGAAATTTTTTCAAATAGCAATAGACCATACTACCCAAAGCTAGTCAATTGATTTTATGAGTTTATGAAGTTATAATAGTCTGAGTATGAGAACAGAATGTCTTCAAACGTAAATGGAGTAAGTTTGAGCTTCTCCTCTGGTGAATGGGATGAATGATTAAGAGTCCCACATGAAGGCATTTTTTATTACTACTCTAGAGTGGTGCCTCCCACCAATGAGTATTTTTTCTATGAAGAGGATTTGGCTGAGCTGACAGGGAATGGAATCCCTAGAAAGGTGATTTCTGCTGAAATGGAGGGAGAAAATAGGTTGCTTTTTAAATTTTTTCAACATGTTTTGAGTCCCAAGAGAGTGGAATTTTCCACCTTGAGGTATCAATACATATTGCTATTGTATCTATTGAAGCATGGACAAAGGATAAATTTTTTTAGGTTGATGATGATTTATTTAGAGGATATGACAAAGCCTAGTTCCAAATAAAATTCTTTGTTTCATGCCAGGTTGATATCCTTGATGTTGAGATTGAAAGGAGTTTCTAGAAATAAAGAAGAAACAGTAGTTGTAAGGGACAAATTATGCATAACCAAAATGATTTGCAAGTTTTTGAAAATAATGTAGAACCCTTGGAAAAGGTAATGGATAAATGATGAGGCTAAGATGTATAAAGAATTCAATGCTATTACTAATACTACTAGGACAAAGAATAAGAGAGATACAGGTTTAAAGCCTGATGAAGTGGATCCAGTATACTCAGATGAAGAATAGGATGATGTTGTTATGCAAGTAATAGAGGATTCTCCTGTAGATGACAGGAGTGATCCTGACCTTCCCTCAAGTCCTCATGTCAATACTATATCCTTTGGTGAGCCTATCCCACCAAAGAGATTTCCCAGAAGAGATGTTGTTTGAAGGGATAGTGATGATGAGGAAACCAGTGAAGAATAAGAAGAGAATGTCTTAAAAGACATTACTGTTGGAGAGACCTTAGAGGAGGAGGATGAATCTAACACTAATCTTGAGGAATTTGAGACAGATGTTGATAAAAGTGAAGAGGAATTCTTGAGTCTCGGTCCCTTGATTGGATATACAGAAGTGATAGAGAGTGAAGAGGAATAGAATATTGAATTTTTTGGAGCTGAAATTGATATGGTTGTGGTTGAAGATTCTATAGAATAAGTAGTTGTGTACTCTCATGTTACTGTAGTTGATCAAGTAGGAATGTAAGAGGTAAATTTAATTGATCAGGAGAATTCTCCAAGTGAGGGGGATGAAACTATTGCCACAGGTTCAGTTCTTGTTTCTCATGTAATAGAAGATTGGTCCAAAGATCCTAGATTCGTGGTCTTGGGCTTAGACTATGGATAATTTGAAGATGAAAAGACTAAAAGAAGACCTCAAATTCCTTCTGTTTCAGAGACCAATATTGTGCAACCACTAGTGCTTCTACCTCGATACTATGTGATGAAGGATGATTTAGAATCATTAAAATCAGATTTGAAGAGACACTTTGATGAGATATTTGTTGGGATAGAGAGATCATTGGTTCACAATCAAGAACTTGTAACTTATACTTTGGAAAGGCTAATTTCTACCTCTCACTCAAATCTATTACATGAAGTGAAGCAATGTCAGAATCAAGTCAGAACCTTGGAAGATTCTATGGAATCTATGAAACAATAAATTGTGAGTTTAGAATCCTATATAGATTCATGGGTTCAAGTGGAAAAAGACCTTAAGTATGTCAAGAGTGTTGTTCAGTAGATGGTCACTGAGTTTGAGGACTTTAAGAAGTCTATGGAGGCACATGTGAGTGGTTAGAATGATGATGTGAAAATATTGATTAGTGGTCTAACCAAGTATTTTAAAGAGACAATGGATTTTTCAATGGAACCTCTGTGTGCATCTTCTTCCTCTTCAACATCTCCTCAATATTGATCTAGAAGATTTCATATTGTTTGTTAGAGAAAAAGTGGATAAGTTCTCTGGTGTAAGTACCTTAGACCCTCAGTCTATGAATTAGGTCATTTCCACTACCAAATACATTCATAATCTTGTGGGATATTACTTAAGGGAGGCTGCTCAAGATCAGAAGGCCATCAAAGAGAAATTTTATTTCTATTATAAATGGGTGTACACTAATAATCAGATGGATGGTCACTTGAAGCAGCTATTGGAAAACTTGAGGATCACACCTATTACTCAGGCTTTTGAAGATCAAGTTAGAAGGCTTATAGAATTTCCTCATTCCTTGGATAAGTTCATGGAGAATATGGATGATTTTATCTCAGCTATAGAAAGAGGAGGAAGCATCATTATGGATTTCAGGAATCTTCTTTTTCCCTTCCTTCATGTGGACTGCACTCTCAGTATTGTTCCTCTAGCATTACCTTCTTCCTCAGCTGTATCAGGCTCTACCAGTGTTTCCCCTTTGATTACTCCTACACATGCCATTAAAACCTTTACCCCTATGATCTCTCAGAGATCTACTCATTATCGTTCTACTAATTCTTCTATAGCAGCTCCTCCTACACTATTAACTGTCATACCTCACCCTATCCCTCCATCCTCAAAACCTTCCCCCTTAGCTTCCAAATACAAAGATCCATTGGACATTTATGATGTGGATTAAATTTGGTATGTCTTAGTTGATAGGGATATTTGTAATAGTTTTGTATATTGTATTCTTGATTCATTAATACAAAAATCTTCTTTTGTCTCTTTTTGTCTTATATTCTTTTTGTAAATCACAGAGGGGGAGAAGTTTTAAGTCGACTAGAGTTCCTGCATATATTATCTTCTATATTTTCCAAAATAAACATGATAAAAATATATGTACACTCACACCTCTAAAGAAATTAGCAAATGGGCTTAACCCTAATTCAATTTACTTAAATGGAAATTTTCACTGGCATAATTTGTGATTATCAAAAAAGATGGAGATTTTTGGACTCACCTGTTTTGATAATCCAAAATCTTGATTCTTTTATATGATAATTGTGTTTCATTAATATTTATAGTTTTTATCAAGTGATAACTATGTATCATTAATCTCAATGTTCTCTCGATTAAGTTTACAGTGAAAAATTTCTCTAAGATGTTACCGCTGGAAGGTTACCGATAGTGGTTACCGATGGAAGGTTATCGATGGAGGTTACCGCTGAAAGGATGCCGATAAAAGGTTACTGATAGAGGTTACCGTGGAATTTTCAATACAAGGTCATTGTTACAAGTATATCGCTCAAAGTATATTGTTGTGAATCCTACCAATAAAGTCTACCGATTAAAGCTACCGATTAAGGCTACTGTTAAAGGCTACTGATGAAAGCTACCAATGAAAGCTACTGATGAAGGATATCACTAAAGGCTACCGATGAAAGCTACCGATGAAAGATTCCGATGAAGGATACCACTAAAGGATACCGATGGAGGCTACCATTGAGAAGGATATTATTACCAGCCTACTGATACCCACTCTTATACTCCATACTTTTTCAATTTCTTAAGATTATTTTAACGGTTTTATTTGGTAACTTTAATGCTTCTAACATTAATTAATGATGATTGTAGACATATCAAGAGAATGCATCAGGAGATAGTACGAGGTATGAGGAAGACCACACTTGGTTTTTCTATTCCTATTGTTAGACCTCAAATATAAAATAGAAGACCAAGGAAGCGAATAAAGGTAGAGGATGCTAGAGAAAGAGAGTCATTACACGCTAGATCTGAAGAACAAAAGAATAACACCAGCACTCTCACTGTGAACCCAAGAGCCTCAAGAAGATCATTTTGGGAGAACAAATTCAATACTATCTTCTGTGATTCATCAAATATCTGTCAACCCAAGAATAATAACACTCAGTACCTGAGATCTAGAACCTAGAGTTGTGACACTCTGTTTTGGAAATAACTTCCAGAAAAATACTCAAACTAAAAATTCTTCACTCTAAGGATTCAATAGCTGAAATCTAAACACATATATCCTTATAAACCCAATATTTATAACTTTATCTATATTGTGTTATTTATATTAAATTTCTAAGAAGTTTTTGTTTTCTATTACACACACTGTCCCCTCTGCTTAAACTGGGGAATACTAAAAATCTTCACAACAAACTTTATTTACACTTTTTTCCCATGTGTAACTATAGAAGAGAGCGTGTGTGGTCTGGATTGTTATTTTACCATAATGAACTGTAGTAGAGAGTGTAATCCCTAGACAATTTGTCAAAACTTTTGTAAAGCACAATACAGTTTGTGTATTAAGTTTATTATTAATATAAATTTCTTGGTGTAAGGTGATCACCAAGTGGAGAGGATTAAGTCTCATCTTGAGACTGAACCTCTTGTTTAACTCTTTTGTGTACTATATTTTGTAATACTATGTTTTTCTATTTTCCGCTACTTATAATTTAAAAAATAGAAAACTTTTTTACAATAACTCTAATAGTTAGTTTCTGTTAGTGTGTGTATGTGTTTAATTCAGTAAACATATTTCAAAAGTTGAATAAGTGTTTTACACTGATTCAACTGAGGACTAATCATCCTTTGAGGAACTTGTTGACCAAAAAAACATTTATATCTCTACTTCCATAATTAACTAGGCTGTTTCCAAATTGGGGGATCATTATCACAAAGTTTTTAACATAAATTTTAAGTTTGAACTCAATTCACCCCCCTCTTCAGTTTCCACTTCGACCAACAGTCAAGTATCACCACTATGGATTCAATCCAGAATTCAGATCCATTGGGACCACAATATCTAGTAAAAGTAGGAGGGTGATGTAGCTGAAACTACCATGTCAACTCCGACATGCTTTTCTGAACCTTCCCTGGGTCTCTCTCCGTGAACTGCATGAAACAAGAAAAGTTCTCTCAGAACTGTTTCCCTTCCTCCTCATCTTTCACCAATAGTGACTCAAGTTCACTATATGGAAGTTCGTTCTGGGCCATACCCCTCAGTCTCTCCCTCAACAAGCATCATGGAGGCATATCTCTACAAATCCAAATGCATATCTTAGTTCTCATAACACAACCTTATAACATTTATGTTAGAAGAGAAACTAACACAAAAAATTTCAACATGTCCTTTCCCCTTTTTATTACCACATGGTCAACACCGAGGCCTTATCACTACCCTTAACCATCCTACTCCTAGGTCTTGGTTAACAAGGGTACATAAATTCTCATTAATTAATCCAACCATTAATTAATCACATTATCTCAAATTAATTAATTCAACAATTAATTAATTAATCATACTCATTTCATCAATCAAGGTTCTCATTAGACACCCATTTATTCTCATTTTGAATAATAATTTCAATCTCACAACAAGGAAGAATAGTTCATGTTCAACAACATACCCATAACCCATTTTCCCATGAGTGCTTAGAATGATGCATGTCACAACAACCCTGAGTGACTAGAATGATGCATACATACTCAAATACCATGCCTCTTTAGTCCATGAATAAAAATTCAACAATTTTCAAAAAACATATCATATCGTACCACAAGTGTGTCACCTAAGGTGAAATAATATCTAACTATAACAACAAATAGAAATCACAACAATCCCACCCTGAGTACTCATATTTTTTCCCATACATGGGTTTGCAACTCCCATGCACAAGCTCATTACCAATCCTCAACTCTTCCTAGTCTCATGTCTACCTTTCCCAAAACAGTAAGACAAAAGAGGAAGAAAGAAAAGAAAACTCCTTTGGACAACTTTGTGATGTCCCAAACCGGGAGCCACTAAACGGTGCCCCGAGCCAGTTGGCCACATGCTTTCCAACACAACTCCTTGTACACCATAGGGTTACGACTAGTAGCGAGGGTCTAATATGTCAGTCTTGGGGAGACTATACCCTCTCTTATCAGAATAAAACACAAACAAAAGGAAACAACAACAACCAAGTGCAGAAGCGTATAAATAACCAGAACAATACCATGGATATGATAGACAAAACTAGAAAAATACAATAGTCAACTAAAAGGTAAAACATTCTATGATAATGCAAGTTTCAAGTGTCTACAATGTAACTAAGTATAAAGACACAATAACTCCCATGCGGGTCCTGAACCATGTCTTGTTACCTTTCCCATGCTCTAATCCCAAACTGCAACCTATCATAGGGCCTTGAACTTATCCTATCCTACAACAACAAATTCTACTCAGGTTCCCATTATCCAACCCAAATATGGTGTGATTACAACTTAGTAGGCCACCACCAACGTTGTCTAAAATGAATCTAGTCAAAAGAGAGTGCATGTAGTTCTATGAAGCAATAAATACAATGCATAATTAAATAGTTATCATATAGTAATTTAATCTTTAATCATCATATTAGGCTCAGTTTCAATTAATGTTTCCCATTTGAATCATCATTTATAGTTATTAATCATTTGGTGTAGGTCATCATGCCTAGCACCCCAAATCTCATTATGTTTTGGTCACCATGTCTATAACTCTATATCTTATTTGGTGTAGGTCGGCATGCCTAGCACCCAATAATATCATGCATGGATAACTATTGGGGAGAAACGCCATGTCCAAGTCCCAAATTCTAATCGGTCTAGACCTCCATGTATAGCACCACAAAAATGTCATCCATTTAATCATTATTTAATTCACATGAATTACCACATCATTCCATTACTAATCCAATGATTAGTTAAACATTTCAAATTCCATTAGTTAACTCAACAATTAACTATGCACATAAACCATTAATTAATTCATCAATTAATTAATCAATCAAAACAATTATCATTCCATAAATAATTCTTCACAATGAATTATCCATATCAAATCTCAATTTGTCATAAATAATTCTCAAAATTAATTATCTTTGAATAACATCATGGAACATAATTAATTCACCTAATTAATTATCTTACATAGCCAAACATCATTTCATAATTAATTTCCCCCAATTAATTATCTTAACACAATCAATTAAATATCTCAATTACAATATCTCATCCCATAACCAATAACTAAAACAAATAACTATTTTGGAACCCCCACCCCCCTTCTTTTGTTCTGTGATTCAATTATAAATTAATCACCAAGGTCAATCACATGTCAATTCCACATTTATAATTACTCCAATTTAGGAAATAAATTATCAATAGAAGATATAAAATTCATAAACTCACATTCACATATCAAATCCAAGACTATGGGAATTCGATTTAGACCACCTACCTCTATTTATCGAATAATGTTTGCCCAACAGAAATCCCCAAAAATCGAGTGGCACAACGTCATCGATCAAGCTTCGGATCTAAATCCATAATCCAAAATTAAGATCAAAGGCATCAAGATCTTGAAAATATATATATATAGATCGAAAATACTAGATCTAGATCTCATCCCATAGGTTTATATCCATGGAAATAGTAAATATCTTCCATGCAAAAATGAAGGAAAAATAGAGGAAAGAACAAGACAAGCAACGGGATGAAATCCACTTACTGAGAAGAGAGTGGATCTTAAATCTGGGATTCGGATCTCAAAGAAAGGTGTCTGAATCGCCTTGGAATCCCTCTGTAAGGCTCTAGGATGGCCTATAATTTTTCAATCCCAATCCAAGGTTAAAAAATGGGAGTCCTAGGGGGTTTGGGTGGTTTTAAAAAGGATTTTTGATATTAAATTCTACGCACACGGTTTCTTGGGTAGAGGCACATGGTTAGGAAAAATTGTGAACCAACCATATGGACCCCTCTCTCGAGGTTTAAACGGTTGGCATGGTTTGGTCAACTGGTTTGTTAAACCATGTACAAACAGTGCGGACCTCTATGTTGGCACGATTTAGCCACACAGTTTTATCAAACCGTGCGCACCCCACTATCTGTTAGTTTTTTTAAAAATTTCACCCAAACACACCCCAAGCCTCTAATCCAAAACAAAGGTACTTAAAAACCTCAAAAGGTGCCTTAAAACACACCTAATATAACTCTATAAAGGTTAGGGATCTTACATAACATGATGGGTGGTATGGAAGCATAAGACCATGTGTGTATGTTTTTAGGTGTGGAACCCCAATTCTGGATCAAGTTGTTAGTACAACTGAGTTTATTAATAAGGATTTCACAACTGAAGAAAAACATTTTGTGTGATAATGGAAGCACTATACTGTAGATCTACTTAAAAAAATATGGATAAATTTAATTCCATATAATATAATTAATAAGGTCCATCTGAATGTGTCTAACAATGTGTTCCACCTCTTCTATACTTATAGGCACCTTGATGTTATAGATTCAATGCCATGATGATACTAGTAAAACTTGAGGATACCATGGTCATTCTAAGAATGATATTTTTATATTATCATATATTTTATCATTTTTCATGAGTCTATGATGGACATTCAAATATTTACATGATGACATAGCTTCTTCTAAGATAGAATCTAATTAGACGAGTTTTATTCATGCATGGATGAGTTTGACTTTTTAAAATATAAATAGGAGCATGTGATGATCATCGCATGCATGTACATCATAATATCAAAATAATTCATGGATTAAAACTCAGTTTCACATGGTGAAAATTAATAATGAAATTTGTTTGAAGATATATGGGTGTTTAAAGATATTACTGTATTTAGATTTTTACATGGAATTATTTTTAGTATTTTAATGTGAAGAAGCATGACATAGTCTAGAGAACATACCTATAAATGGAGAATAACTAAGGCTGATGGTTTTTTTTCTAGTTGATATGTTTTTTTCATAGAAACATAACACCACAAAAAATTTCTTCATGAAGAATATATCTTTCACATATTTCCACTTGCATGAATAAGATAGCCTCCTATGATCCTTATTCTTCTACATGAAGAAAAGAATATTCCATGCAGATTTTACTTCTTTTGAGTATCATTTTAAATATTTTTCACTTGATTTTATAACATAATATCCATTTTTTTAATAAATATTAATCAAATACTTACTATATTTAGTGAACTTTTCTGAGATACTATATACTCTTACATGAAGAGGATAAATGAATATTGGGTGATACACTTACGTGAAGAAGCATGAGAATATATAGATACCTGAAATTTCATGTGGTACTTACAATCTTACAGTACTATGAATGTGAGGTTTTACATGTAAATAAGTAGAAAGGTAACACAAGAAAATAACATAATATAATAATACATATAAAAGAGGTGTTCTAGGATTTACAATATGAAACATGCATTGTAACATGCATTCATGAAAAGAAATTGAATGATTTTATTTGAGAATTGAAATATGGATATATTGAGTTATGAAAGATGAATCTAGCATAAAATAATTTTGACGAATTGTTTTCACCACATGCACACATCTAGTGAGGTCAGGACTTCAAAATCTAAAAGATTAATTGTCAAGCCATATTTCACTAAAGAAATTGATCGTACACAAGTGATATGATATATTTGAACAAGTCTAACACATCTGATTCATTATATGTAAAGTATCTTGAAGTGTGCATGAGAAAGTCAGATCTAGAAAGATTATGGAGAAATATCAAAGAAATCATCCTATTATAGATCAAACCTAAAAAGGGAAGAAGTAAATCAGTTGTTTTTAGAAGTAGAATAAGTTTATGAATTGGTTGTGGGATTAGAAGAATTATTTTATTTGGTGTTAGGTTTAGAAGAAGTCTTTTAGTTGAAATAGGGTTCTAATGAAGAATTTCAGTTTGTGATGGAAGTAGGAGAGGGTTTGTGTTGACTATGGTAACACTATGTGAAGAAGAAGAAATATCCTCCTATGTGACTCAGGTGTAAATACAATGTGACTATGTATAGATGATTGTAACGAAAATAAATTATTATAGTTGAGAATCAATTTTAGGGGTTATAAAAAAATATATAAAGGAGTTAGTATTTGTAAATAACATTGTAAATATTTTTTTTTTGTGCTCTTTATTGTAATTTCAACATATGAGGTGAGACTGTGAGACATAACATAGTGGATTCAAATCCATAAAAAGTTTAGGATATTGAATTCCATGTAAAAAAATTTAGAACATTAAACCACTGATTCACCCCCTCTTTGTGGTCAATCTATCCTAGGGATCTACAAACTATTTACACATTCATGATGACATTTTGAGATCTTTGGGGGAAATATTAAAATATTTTATACACATACATGACATGTAATTTTACATGAATTCCTTTTGGACATGATTCACGTAACATAAAGGATAATTTTTTATGATTATTATAGCAATATATATATATATGTGTATATAATTTTCATTAATAATGTTATTTCTGGTATTTATTCATGTTTCTGTTTTTTAAATTTTTTAGTTCTATAAATATATTAATTTAGGATTCCCTTATTATATGAAAAATAAATTTTATGGGATAATATAGGACATTTTTTAATATTTCTATCATCAAATGTATTTCATATGAATTTTTTATTATTTATATAATGGTTTCCAATATTTTATACCATTATAAAATGTTTCATTTATTACAAATATATTTCAAAAACATATTTACGTCATGTGCTTGTTGGTAAAAATATGTACGACTAAGTAATTCTCAAATTATGGATGTTTTTTGTGGTTTGAAAATTTTAAATAATTATTGGAATCATTAACCTATGTATTAGTATTGAAAATTTAATTTTTTCAATATAATTTAATATTATTTGGAAAATAATATAAATGATGTGATAATAGTTATAGAGGTTGGGGTATTTGTATGATAATTCATCAAAATTAAGAAATTTATTTTAATACCGGATAAATAATTTCCACTACAATCCCATAGTAGTTCCTTTCTCATTTATTTTTAATTTCCATTAAAAAGGATTCCATTATATAAAATGAATACTGAATCAAGGTATCTCTATTGGTTTTGTGAGATGAAAGTGGTGGAAAACAATTTACAATATAAGGAAAATTATAAAAGATGTGTTTTAAGGATACTATGATTAAATTTGGTGACCAATTATATATAATATAATGGTATATTACTTAGTAAAAAACCAAAAAATTATTGTTTTATATAATATAGAAAACAATTCACATGAGTTGAGATGTGAATTGGGGACTTTTTAATTTTATATTACCAATAAAACTTATATATATTAATAGAAAATACAATTTTGAATGATAAATGATGAAAGAATCCATCACATTATATAGGTAAAAATACAAAAATTATTCTCTATTTCAATTTTAATTCCTTAAATTTATACTGGAAATGGATATTTATAGCCCATGGATGATACTAAAGTTAATGGTCTATTCTCATAATATTAAAAATCCAAAATTGACCTATACACTTAATATAAAGTAGCTAAAATCTAATGTGTATTTTGAGGTTTTTTGGAACATGGTTTCAATCACAAAAATTTGATTTCATATTGGTTTAAAAGATATACACACAATATAGAACATGAATTTGTTTATATGGATATTGTATTTATCATAGATTTAGTGAATTTTGGGCTGCAAATTATTCACCCCATTTCTGGTTAAATTAAAAAATAGTTTTTAAGCCTAGATATGAGAGATAATAACTGTATTGAAATAATCAATGCATGAAAATTAGCTTTGGTTCTATAATGTAGTGATATAGGATAAAATTGAATATTTTACCCCCTTTTATATTTCTCATGTCATTGAGAACCTCAATTACAACTTTATATACAGGTTAATGTTTTAACCAAGAGAATGAATGTTGGATTTATTGAAAGTATTAGATATGTGGACAATCTAAAAATATGATTTAGATTATAATTTGGTGCAAATAAATGATAAAAATGTCATATATGTTGAAAATAAATGGTATTTATCTTAATAATAATATAATTAATATATTAGAAATAAATCATAGGATATGTATTTCAATTGTTTTCAGAAAAGGAAAAAAATAAAAAGTGTTGTTTTTGATGAGTGGCTAAGATGATGATTTTTCAAGATTCATCCAAGTGGTTTTGTATTAAACAATCTTTAAATATAGGGAATGTGAAAATAATAGAGATTTTTTATACATAAAGAATCATGGTTGGAGATAATGGTATTTTTCAGGTAAGGAATCTAAAAATGGAATTATAATTTTATAAAGATTATTGTGATTCATGGAAGGCCAACATATGAATATAAAAAATAATTGATGAATAATGGATAAATCTATTTTATATAGAAGAATTCATGGGTTAACACTAATTATTCTAGCCTATTATAGTATTGAAGGAATTAATAAAATGGTTAAATAATAATGGAGAACAATATATGTTTTATGGATGATGGTTTAGTTAAAGTATGGATATACCATTCCATTATGATGTTGAATATGTAATGGTTGTGCAAGACATGATAAAATTAGGAGTTTATGATTATAGTGGAAACTACATTCTATGGTAAAATATATTGATTCCAAGGTATATTTTATCACATTATAATGATAGTGGTGTTTGTATGGAAAATTAATAAGACTTTGGGTTGAATGATCTTCAAAAATAATTGAGTTTTGATCATTTTTCATTTCTACATTTGTAAAATAGGTTATCATAAATGACCATATAAAAATATTTATCATGTAATAAAATAGATTTTTTAAAAATCATTATATGTTATATGGATACCTAAAATGGGTGTAATTGACATAATAGTATTTTAATATCACTTAAATGAGGAGATTAAGTTTAGAGAATGAAAAATTAATGTTATATAATAGTATTGAGTTTTCTAGAATGGACTAGAAATGAGGACGGTGGTTGTACTACCAATAATAGAGAAAGGAATTTTGAGGAGGCAAGAAATTTTCCATTCATTAGAAAACAACACATTTTAGCTTATCAATATATAGATATATGAATTATATAATTTATCAGAGTCATCTGGATGAGAAAATTTGAAATCCATGGTTTGCACATTCATGGTATTAGACCGTGTTGTGATAAATTAAAGAACACTTCATTATGTATGAATATTTATAAAAATTAATGATTCAATACATATTCAAATATGATATAAGTGGATCTAGTTTTAAAATATTTACTCCATATATTTTGAATATTTTGATCATGCCTTAAAGAGTGTAGAGTATGGACGAATTTTAATTTTTTTTAGACTATATGTAGTGATATCAACCATTGATTAAAGGGTTGGGTATTTTTGGAGATTTATAAATTAATTTATGGTATATCATGGGAGTATAATGAATTATTATTAAATTTGGACTTCATTAAAATGAAATGTGAGGATCCTACAAACAATGAAATATTTATACATATAATTCATTAAATTAAAGCTTATAATTCATGGATTTACATTGATTATAACATGATATTTAGAGAAAAAGATATTGTATAATAATGGAAATTTCATCACTGGAATTATTTTTTTTAGATAAGTTTCTTTATAAATATAGATTTTTTCAAGAGATTAATGATTCAAAATCCTATTGTATGATTTGATTATAAATGGATTTTTAGAATTAAGGAAGTGAGGTGAATTTCATTAGATCATCTGATATTTAGTTTTATGATGCATATCATGTCAGTTTCTTAATATTTATCATGAAAACAACTTCATGTCGATAAATTGGATAGTTCTTTCTTGATGTAGTTCACAAATGAGGTATATTAAAGAACTACCTTTATGAGGTATTACACTATCAAAAAATCAATTGTAAGGTTTTATATCCTAGGAATGGAGTGACCACTACCATACCTTTTTATCTATTAAAACAATGTATTAATTATATATTTTAGTATATGGGAACATCAGTGTGTGTATAACCCTTTCACATAGGAAATTATGGGAGAATCAAGTAAAATCATCTTATTTTTTGGTTCATAAATATTATGCATATGTTTTTAGTATTTAGTGTTAGTGAAATCAATAGAGGGATATAAATTGACCATTATTCCTCCTAACAGAGGAACATCACCTAATAAAGGGTTAAATTTAATAATTAGATATAAAAAGAGTTTTAATTATTCAAAAGCATGATTCAAATCCCATATTTGGATGTCTTGGGTCTCACATGTTAACTCGGTGTTCTGGATAATTTGTATATGATACTAAATGTTCTGACATGGAGCTCAATTTATCAATATTTTTATTATTTTATTACAGAAATGGGTTTGACCATGGGGCCTCCTATTTTTAATTCTTCAAATATTGATTATTGAAAAATTGTATACTTTTTTATTTAATAAATTTTAGTGATGATGTCATTGAGTAAATAAAATATGATTCTAATTTTAAAAATCATAATGAAAATTTTTGTAGTGGAAAGACACAAAGGAACTTAGTTGGTGTTATAACCAATCATGTATTTAGGAAATCCATTTGTTGTTCTATATATTTTTCAAAATGGTAAATGTTAAAGAAGATATATATAGAATTATTGAATTATGAAAATTTATTTCACCCTCTACAATATTATTTAACAAATATGGTGGTGGTAATTCATTGGTAATCATAAATGGAAAGTATCAAAATTCAAGATAAAGTGGACAAAAAAGAAAAAAATCCTTATGAATATGGACTCTCCCATTAAAGTACATGATATTAGATTTGATAATATATCAAAAATATATTATATCATAAGGGATTATTTTTAATATTAAAATATGTATTCCTCTATATGGTTATAAGTGATTATTCATGTGGATAAATTATAATATAATTAAATTTTCGATTTGGAGAATATTCATGATGTAATCAAGAATAGATCTAATCCTTATAACAAAAGAATGATTAATTTTAAAAAAAAATATTGATTGAATTTTTCAATTATAGTGAAATTAATTTTTGATAATAATATATTAAATCAATTTAAGTCATATTTGAAAGATTATGTTGATTTTTTGGGTCAAAAGATAAAAGTGAAGAGTGATTCTCTCAGACAATTTATATATTAATTAGATGAAAAACAATCCAAGGATAAGGAAAAGATGTCTAACTTTATCCCTACTGATAAAACATAAAAAGTGCATAAAAAATATAAGAAGGTTTGATCATTGATGGAATAAATTGTTACCAAAATAATTTTAATGGGTTTTAAAATCAAGTATAATGAAATGAGGATGAAATTATGGAATAGAAACATAGAGATTGTAGAGACCCAATATTGACATACATGTACATTACATTACTTTTTCGGAATACTTAATACATAACAAAAAAAGACACACAAGGACCGTAATAGTTTAG
The DNA here is from genome assembly GCA_963277665.1 of Viscum album. NCBI lineage: Eukaryota > Viridiplantae > Streptophyta > Magnoliopsida > Santalales > Viscaceae > Viscum > Viscum album. Next base: position 226,707,812 of record OY728135.1, on the reverse strand, counting down.
TGTCTTTGGAAACTCAGAATATAATCTTATAATCATGGTGAAAGATCTTAAACATCTCCCATAAAGATCTTCCCCTTTTGTTTTCTTACCTAAAACCATTCTTTAAATCTTGGGGAGAATAAAACATAAAAAGTTTGATCTCAAATTCTTAGTAAGGGTAAACATAGAGAACATAAAACAATCCATAAACATTTGAATGCAAAAACTTGAACATAAAATCTAAATATCAAAATCTTGAGCAAAGACATAAATCATGGAAGTACGTAAGGAATATATCACAAAGTAACATAAATCATGATAAAATTGCATGGGAATGAAAAATGTAATTGTGGAAAACCATTAAGACCATGATATGATTTCCATAGTAGCCAAGGCATTGCTTCCAAGACCATCTTTGTGCACAAAGTCCCTTTCTGAATCGAGTTTACTCCTCGTTCCAGTCCTATAACACTGAACCAGATTAACTTAACATTCCAGCCATGTCTATCTCATGAGATATAAATCTTTACCCAATGCATTGTAGAGATATATAGTTCCCACCCATCTCATAATGAAATCATTCTTATGTGTGCCACAGTATGAACATAAATCATTCATCATTACCCAAAGAATAAAATGGGATTCATAAACATCATCTCATCATAACATAATCCATATAAAAAAATGGATATCATTTCATCATAAGAAAAGTGAAAACATTTAAATAATAGAGACATTATACTTGAAACATACACATATGAAATAATGCCATCTTATATGGAAAATGGTTTCGATAAAACACTTGAAATGAATTCTTGAGAAAAATATCCTTTCTTCTTCAAAATCATTTAATTTTCACAAAATTCCATGAAATTTTAAAAGAAAAGTATTTTTTTGAAAATAGTTAATAAATATTTTAGAGTAAGCTTCATGAAAATAGAGTGTTATGAACCCGTAAAAATCAGTTCATGCCATATAAGTTAAAAAAACATTTTTCTTGTACTTTTTCCAGAAAAGTCAAAAAAAGTACCTTGTAACGTAAACAAAAGAAAGATTCATAACATACCATGTAGTAAAAGTAAAAAATGAGAAAAAAGGAATTTAAAAATACATGAAACCATTTTTATAAAATAGGTACATGGATGATAAATATATCCCTAGTAAATACTTACGAATAAACAATCTCGGATAAAAACGAGATTGGAAAAGTTATCCCTTACCTTAGGTCCGATATGCTTCGTATGTATCTGAACCTCCTATATAATGATATAAATAATGTCATTTACTAATTACAGAATCATATTCATTTTTATGATATCATATATGGTTCACTTATGACTTCATATTACCCGTTCTTTCGTAAATTCCATGTTAAAGCAGCGTTTTGGGTAAAATCGTTTTAGTTATCGTATGTGTTTGGACTTGTTGTTATTGATATTATTATAACTTATATCATGATTTACTTACTTCCAGAATGTAAATAATGATTTATATATCATATATATTTATTATATATATATATATAATAGATAGATAAATTAAATGAAATACACCGTTCATGGAGACGGTAAGTCATACGTACGCATGAATGTTGTTTTCCTTTCCTTATTGACTTGAATGGAAGTAAGTAGATGTCATATATATATATATATACATAAATCAAGTATCTTTATCGTGTCATATATTTAATTATTATTCATTATATATACTTTATAATCATTCTTGAATGGTGAACATGGAGAATGAATCTCATCGCGTCGTGGAGACGGTAATCCGTACGTATGAACGAGTGATGATATCGTTCCCATAATTATTGAATTGAATTTGAGTGGATGATATAATATCTATGAATTAGTATGATGTTATAATAACAATATATAGTTATTCGTTACACCATTATACCCATCCAAGTAAGGTGGTGGTGGAAAAACAGATTACCCCACAGCGTGGAGATGGTATTTTGTACGTACGCACGCGCGGTGATTTCGTTTCCCATAGGATGGATAGAAGGAGAAATGGGGATGTTTCATATTTATAATAACATATAAGTATATTATTTATACTGATGTTATTACTTTATAACTAAACAACTAAATAATAATAAGTTGAAGAAGAACGAAACTTTAAATAATTGGTAGGAGAGATTACCTCTTCTTCGACGGACCTCTTTTAAGATTCCTCTTAAGGCACTAGAGTTGGTATTTTGAGGAGACAAGAACCTATATAATTTTTATAGGTAAGTTTATAATGGAAATGGTCACGGTTTGGCCAAGCTTGAAGGCTCAAAATTGTGTAAAGAGAAGAGGGAGGAGGTGCCCTTTTATAAGGGAGGAGAGGGGCACCTTAGGAAAAACATAAACTATTACTTTATAATAAAGTCATATTCAGTTTATAATAGCTCCAAATTGATTTATATTTACGATAAAGTGGGTATGGGTCTAAATATTATCAACCAATAGGTTTTAGACAAGTTTAGGTTACTATTTTAACCTTATCATTTAGATTTAACTCTAAGTTAAATAATTTAACTTTTACCATGTCTTCTTGTTTTCTTACACTATATGGTTAATAAACTTACTATAACAAGACAAACGAACCCCAAGTGGTTCATTATTAATATATATAATCTTATCTAAGTCATTTTTACTAACCTTAGATTTTTAGGAATAGAATAACAATTAATAATATAATATTTGTTTTGAAAACTATTTTATGTCAATTTTGAAACTATTTGGTAATTGATTTTTGTGAAAATAATAACAGCATGATTAGTTCAAAAAAAAGTTAATTAAATCTATAATAACATTTCATATTAACCTAAAAAATTATTTTAATTTATAAAAAGTCTCAAATTACATTTATTTGGGTATTTATAACATTAATTAAGTTAATATTTCATTAATAAGATAATTATTGCATCATCATTGTGTCATAAATAAATTAACTTATTTAATGTCTAAAAATTATATATGAAATACCATTTTGTAGGAAATATTTTTATAGTTCTAATGAATATTTATAGTCTAATTTATCTTATATATAACCCTATATTAAAAATGTTTTAGTTGTTAAACTTTGATTTTAACTCTTTTAACTCTTCTTTGAATTAAATAATAATAAATGTCCTAATCTAATCCAGCTGGACCTAAATGATAATATTATATTCCTAAGGTCATTTTTGGTCGAATTATACTTATCCAATGGAATTAGGACATGTGTTAGGGTAATAATAATATCATTTTTACCCTTAATTACCCTATTTACTTTTAAACGTGGTAAATAAAAGTAAAAAGTTACTATTCACCAAAAAATATTTTTATCTTATTGAACCACATTTTACTCCTTGATATTAACCGTGTCTCTCAGATTTTCAAAATTCCACTCACAGAAGTGGTAAAATTAAGTTTTATGTAAATTTTTAAATTCTCCGAGGAGGTGGGTAAAAGTTGGTGAAAACTTCAATAAACTTTTTATATATCTAAAATTATTATAAAATGACTCCAATGAATTATATTGAACTTATATAGTTATTATGTATCAATTTTTACCTAAAATAAATTTAAATAAAATAAATAATTATTTAAATAAAAATTCGATTTTTAAATAGTAACCCAGTGTTATCACTATTCATCAAAAATTGAAAGTTTTCAGAAAAATACCAAAAATTCACCCTAGGATAATTTCAATATTCTGAATCCAAAAATAGAGTCCATTTTGAAAGATAAAATTTATAAAATTTCAAAAAGTGGGTATTACTATTCATAATGGCTAGTTCATAATAATATTATAATAATATCTCGTTTAGTGAAACTCGGTATTGCGTACTACACATGCTATCGAAGAAGGTATTGATTGTGTGTAATGCAAGCCAAGTTAGGGATGTGTGTAATGAAAGCTCTGTTTGGGTTTGCGTATAACATAATCAAAAGTTATTTCATTTATACATTAAACAAACTCTATACTTAATGTTGCGTAGAATAATTTCCACAAAACGAACTTGAAATTGTGTGTAACACGAGCCTAGAATAGTGTTGCGTATATTGCAAGCAAATACGGTGTTGTGTATAGTACAAGCTAATCTTGGTGTAGTGTATAATAGAAGACGTCAAAGACATTAAAAAATAATGTATCTCATAAAAACTCGGGGTGTTACATTCTACCCCCCTTAAAATGAATTTTTCCCTCTAAATTCGTCGGGGTTATAAATCATTTACTACTTGAAAGTTTTGTTCGTAGAAACCCACATCGTAAAAGTAATACTAAAACTAAATTTTAAAAAGTAAAGTAAGGAATGTAACGGTTACCCAGATTAACCCATCACTGAGTTTCCACATAGGAGAACACAAGTGGAAATATGGATATAGAAGAAAAATATAACCATCAAGTTCTGATGGAGAGTGGTGGAGGACATGGCTATGAAAAATCCAACAATCACAAAGCCATAAATTTTTAATGATTTAAGGTACCATCTGATTCATCATATATAAGGACACTAGGAAAACTTTTTTTGTTTTCAAGATCATTTCCCTAAAGTTGAATAATTTTTTAATTAAAATAAATACTTACTTGATTTTGATACAATCTCACTATTGTTTGTCCCTTGAACAATTTCCACTTCATGTCTTAAAGAAATGAATTTGAATTTGTCTTTCGTGAAGTGTTAGCATATCATGTGATAGAATGATGGGTCATTCCATTTGTCTCAAACAAAAGGTTAGGAAAAGTTATCAAACATACATAAGTCCATCTATGGTGAGGTTAATCGTATATGATTCCAAAAATAGACTTATACTTGATCTATCATACCGCTTAATAAAATAAAACTAGTTTCTACTAACCAGGGACTTCCTATAGGCTAGAGGTAGGTGATAAAGGCCTGTCGCACTTCGGTTGTGGGTTCGATTCCCGCAACCTTGTCTGACACGATGGGTTGTCTCTCGTCTTGCAGGTTATCCTTTTTCTTAAACTACACTATTATAACATTACAGAAATAATTTCAAAAAAAAAAGTTCTAGCCTTAAACAATACTATTTGATGTCTGACATAATACTTTCCAATCTTTAGACTTATCCAAAATACATCTTTCCAATCTCATAGTATAAAGAAAATGATTACTGGAAAGGACACATAACAAGCACGTGAATACCATCATTTATCCCCCATATATCATAAGATATGTCTTGTTGGTCACATTCCAAACATTAAAATTCCTTAATCATATATTCTTATAAAAATGAATACCCATTGAACCTTAGTAAAAAGATGAATGTTGTCAAAAGTTAACTCTTTCCACATACCAAAATCCCAAAATTTCTATATACTGAAACCATGATATAACTTTGTCCTTATATCAGTCATGAGCTCATTAATACTATCAAACATCTCATTATATCCTTATCCATTCATTATGCGCATATCATCCACTTTCCAAAAATATATGAATAACCTTTCATGGTTACCAGTACCATTCAACATATACTTTAAAATACTTTAGGAAAAACAATAGTGTAACAATCCTTAGATGTGTCTTTATTCTATAGTACCATTACCTATACAACATAACTCTTGATAAAAATAAATCATTCCACTACCTTCTTAAACCATTGAGAGATTTTTAACAATTCTTTCATCTCACATATCATTTGTAGTCTCTTCATCATCATCAACATAAATACTACCCATACAACCATGTTGATTCTCTTCATGCGACTTTCCCTTAGGGCATTGGTTTGCATAATGCTGATACATTCCACATTAAAAACATTTAACCATTGTTGATGTCTTAGAAATATCATTATCCTTGTCCATGGTGTTAACTATTCCTTTTCCTTTGCAATTACTGGCTTTGTGTCATTCTTTTCCACACCCAAAGCATCTTCCAGTTCCTTTGAAACATTCTCCTTGATGTCTCTTCCCACATGATTCACATAAGGAAAATTGAACTTTCTTTCCTCTATGATCATCATGAAACTCCTTATTTCTCTTATTAACTGAGTCAGGAAACTTACAAAAGTTGAGATTATTGATCATATTATGAAATTGTTGATTAATCATAATAACGATGTTTCGCCTTCCAAATCCCATTTCATTTTCTTGGTTATGAAGAATATCATCCCATTGTCCATAATATTCTCCATTAACATGAATCTTCTGGTTTCCTACCATTTTCTAAAACCAAAAAAGAATAGTGTGAGAGGCAAAAAACATGCTAGGAAAACAACATAATCAAGGGGAGTACTTTTAATCTCTAACATCATAGGTTTAATCCTAGGTTATTCACGATCGTTATCATAATTCTAGGACTATAACCTATACTTATACCTAACCTTAGAGACATCCTTATAAATATCTCTAGGGATTTCACTAAAGTTTTCGCATCCTAGTTTCCAAAGGTTAACTAAACCTTTCCTCTGATAAAAACTGTAGAGACCCAATCTTGACGTACATAGACATTACATTAATTTTTCAGAATACTTAATACATAAAAAAAACAGACACACAAGGACCGTAATAGTTTAGTGTCTTTGGAAACTCGGAATATAATCTTCTAATCGTGGTGAAAGATCTTCAATATCTCCCATAAAGATCTTCCCCTTTTGTTTTCTTACCTAAAACCTTTCTTTAAATCCTGGGGAAAATAATATATAAAAATGGTGATCTCAAATGCTCAGTAAGGGTAAACATAGAGAATAAAAAACAATCCATAAACATTTGAATGCAAAAACTTGAACATAAAATCTAAATATCAAAATCTTGAGCAAAGATATAAATCTTGGAAGTACATAAGGCATATATCACAATGGAACATCTATCGTGGTAAAATTGCATGGGAATAAAACATGTAATTGTGGAAAACCATTAAGCCCATGATATGATTTCCATAGTATCCAAGGCATTGCTTCCAAGACCATCTTAGTGGACAAAGTCCCTTTCTGAATCGAGTTCACTCCTAGTTCCAGTCCTGTAATACTGAACCGGATTAACTTACTGTTCCAGCCATGTCAATCTCATGAGATATAAATCTTTAACCAATGCATTAGAGGGATATATAGGTCCCACCCATCTCATAATGAAATCATTCTTATGTGTGCCACAACATGAACATAAATCATTCATCATTACCCAAAGAATAAAATGGGTTTCATAAACATCATCCCATCATAACATAATCCATATAAAAAATGGATATCATTTCATCGTAAGAAAAGTAAAAACATGTAAATAATAGAGAAATTATACTTGAAACATACACATATGAAATAATTCCATCTTATATAGAAAATGGTTTTGATAAAACACTTGAAATGAATTCTTGAGGAAAATATCCTTTCTTCTTCCAAATCATTTTTTTTCACAAAATTCCATGAAATTTTAAAAGAAAAGTATTTTTTTGAAAATACTGATTAAATCTTTTAGAGTAAGATTCATGAAAATAAGGCATTATGAAACCGTAAAAATCCGTTCATGCCGTATAAGTTAAAAAACATTCTTCTTGTACTTTTACCAGAAAAGTCCAAAAAGTACCTTGTAACGTAAACAAAAGAAAGATTCCTTACATACCATGTAGTAAAATTCAAAATTGGGTAAAAATGACTTTAAAAATACATGAAACCACTTTTATAAAATAGGGGCATTGATGATAAATATAACCCCAGTAAATACTTACGAATAAACAATCTCGGATAAAAACGAGATTGGAAAAGTTATCCCTTACCTTAGGTCTGATATGCTTCGTACGTATCTGAACCTCCTGTATAGTGATTTAAATAATGTCATTGACTTATTACAGAATTATATTAATTGTTATGATATCATATATGGTTCACTTATGACTTTATATTACCCGTTCTTTTGTAAATTCCATGTTAAAGCAGCGTTTTGGGTAAAATCGTTTTATTTATCGTAGGTGTTTGGACTTGTTGTTCTTGATATTATTATTACTTATATCATGATATACTTGCTTCCAGAATGTAAATAATGATTTATATATCATATATATTCAGTATATATATATATAATAGATAGATAAATGAAATTAAATACACCGTTCATGGAGACGGTAGGCCGTACATACGCATGAACGTTGTTTTCCTTTACTTATTGACTTGAATAGAAGTAAGTAGATGATATATATATATATATACATAAATCCAGTAGCTTTATCATGTAATATATTTCATTATTATTCATTATATATACTTTATAATCATTCTTGAATGGTTAACATGGAGAATGAATCTCATCGCGTCGTGGAGACGGTAATCCGTACGTACGCACAAGTGATGATATCGTTCCCATAATTATTGAATTGAATTGGAGTGGATGATATAATATCTCAAAATCATTATGATGTTATAATAACTATATATAGTTATTCTTTACACCATTATACCCATCCAAGTAAGGTGGTGGTGGAAAAACAGATTACACCACAACATGGAGACGGTATTCCGTACGTACGCACGCGCGGTGATTTTGTTTTCCATAGGATGGATTGAAGGTTAAATGGGTTTGTTTCATATTTATAATAATATATCAGTATATTAGTGATAATTATGTTATTACTTTATAATTAAACAACTAAAGAAGAAGAATTTGAAGAAGAAAGAAACTTGAAAGAATCGGTAGAAGAGATTACCTCTTCTTTGACGCACCTCTTTTAAGCTTCCTCTTAAGGCACTAGAGTTGGTATTTTGAGGAGAACAGAACCTCTATAATGTTTATAGGGAAGTTGATAATGGAAATGGGAAGGGTTTTTCCGAGCTTGAAGTCTCAAAATTGTGTAAATAGAAGAGGGAGGAGGTACCCTTTTTAAGGGAGGAGAGGGGCACCTTAGGAAAAACATGAAATACTATTTTATAATAAAGTCATATTCAGTTTATAATAGCTCCAAATTGATTTATTTCAAAGATAAAGTGGGTATGGGTCTAAATCTTTTCAACCAATAGGTTTTAGACAAGTTTAGGTTTCTATTTTAACCTTATCATTTAGATTTAACTCTAAGTTAAAAAATTCAACCTTTACCATGTCTTCTTGTTTTCTTATACTATATGGTTAATAAACTTACTATAAAAAAGAAAACGAACCCCAAGTGGTTCATTATTAATATATATAACCTTATATAATTCATTTGGACAATACTTAGATTTTTAGGAATATAATAACAATTGATTATATAATATTTTTTTTGAAAACTATTTTATGTCAATTTTGACACTATTTGGTAATTGATTTTAGTGAAAATCATAACAGCATGATTAGTTCAAAAAAATGAATTAAATCAATACTAACACATCATATTAACCTAAAAAATTATTGTAATTTATAAAAAGTCTAAAATTAAATTTATTTGGGTATTTATAACATCAATTATGTTAATATTTCACTAATAATGTAATTACTGCATCATCATTGTGTCATAAATAAATTAAATTATTTAATGTATAAAAATTATATATAAACTACTATTATGTAGGAAATAGTTTTATCTTTCTAATTAATATTTATAGTCTAATTTATTATATGTATAACCCTATATTAAAAATGTTTTATTTATTAAACTTTGATTTTAACTCTTTTAACTCTTCTTTGAATTAAATAATAATAAATGTCCTAATCTAATCCAAGTGGACCTAAATGATAATATTATATTCATAAGGTCGTTTTTGGTCTAATTATACTTATCCAATGTAATTATGACATGTTTTAGTGTAATAATAATATCATTTTTACCCTTAATTACCCTATTTACTTTTAACTGTGGTAAATAAAAGTAAAAAGTTACTATTCACCAAAAAATAATTTTATCTTATTGAACCACATTTTACTCCTTGATATTAACCATGTCTCTCAGATTTTCTAAATTCCACTCACAGAAGCGATAAAATTAAGTTTTATGTAAATTTTCAAACTCTCCTAGGAGGTGGGTAAAAGACGGTGAAAAGTTTAATAAAATATTTATATATCCAAAATTATTATAAAATGACTCCAATGAATTATATTGAACTTATATAGGTATTATTTATCAGTTTTTACCTAAAATAAATTTAAATAAAATAAATAATTATTTAAAAAAAGTTTGTTTTTAAATAGTAACCCAGTGTTTTTGCTATTCATTAAAAAATGAAAGTTTTCAGAAAAATACCAAAAATTCACCCTAGGCTAATTTTGATATTCCTAATCCAAAAAAGAAGTCCATTTTTAAAGATAAAAGTTATAAAATTTCAAAAAGTGGGTATTACTATTCATAACGTCTAGTTCATTATAATATTGTAATAATATCTCGTTTAGTGAAACTCGGTATTGCGTACTACACACGCAATCGAAGAAGGTCTTGATTGCGTGTAATGCAAGCCAAGTTAGGGATGCATGTAGTGAAAGCTCCGTTTGGGGTTGAGTATATTATAATAAAAACTTATTTCATTTATACATTAAAAAAAATCTATACTTAATGTTGCGTAGAATAATTTCCACAAAACGAACTTGAAATTGTGTGTAACACGAGCAAAGAATAGTGTTGCATATACTGCAAGCTAATATGGTGTTGCATATAGTACAAGAAAATATTGGTGTAGTGTATAATATAATACATCAAAGAAATTAAAAAATAATATATCTCATAAAATCTCAGGGTGTTACAGAGATCCCACCCATAACAAGCACAACATGTGAAGATCACCAAGATAAAAAATATGTATTTTATGAAAAAAAATGGAATGTCCCTAGTAAATAAAAAGAAAACCATTAACCCAAGAATGGTTGAAATCAAGTACTACTACTATAGAGTTAATGGAAACACTATAGATTTGTTTTTGGGATTAAAATACAATAACAAAGGAAGGATACCAATATCAACATCGAAACTTTGAAAAATATATATGATGTTTGATCCTAATAAGAGTATTTTTATTTCTTCTAATCATAGAAATATGGTTGGTATTATATCATGTGTAATGATGGATATTAAAATAAGAAAACCCACATTCATAAGTCTAGTGGTGGATACATACAAATGGATATGAAATTTATTATTCAAATAAATATAATTAATGATTTGAATGAAATGATGATGTATGGAAAATTAGTTTTCATAAATAACTAATGTTTGCTTAGTCATAAAATATATCATAGATATAATGGATGAAAATATAATGAATAAATAATAAAACCACCATTGTTGAAAAAAAATAGGGATAGATGTCTAATGAAAACCTATCCTAGGATAAGAAATTTTTTTGTGGTCTTAATATACATGAAATATGAGAGGCACAAAGCATGCCTAAGGGGATTTATAAATTACACTATAAGGAATGGGAGGGAAAATGTTGGATTTTCCCAGACATAATGATGTAATCATTATAAATGATGTGATTATTCATTGGATAAATAAATACATTATTTCATGTAACTTAATCAACCCATAGTTAAATGATTTATAGTAAGGTATAAAAATTATTAAATTTTTAGGATCTAATTGGTTTATAGTTTTATAGAATTTTAGAAAACATTACTTATCAAACCATTATAATATTAAGTAGAAACTTCAACTAAATATCCATTTTTTCCATAACATCATGATAATTAATATAATGTGTTCTTAGGATCCAAATACCTCAATAAAGGAAGGCTACCAACTTTAACATCTCAATATAGAAAAATATATATGATGTTGGATCCTATTAAAAGTTTTTTTATTTTTTCTAATCATATACATATGGAATAGATTTTATCATGAGAAATGATGGAAATCCATGAAGAAAACTATTATTCATAGGTCTGGGGGAGGTATGTGTCAATGTAATAGAAATTTATTATTCAAAAAAATATAATTGATGTTTCTAAACAAAATGATGTTGTATAGAAAAGTAGCGAGAAAAAAAAATAATGGTTTCTTGGTAAAAAAAATATATCATGGGTATAACAAATGAAAATATTAAGAATAATGACGAAAAAACAATTTGTTTACCAAAATATGGATTAATGTTTAATGAAAAAATATCCTATGATAATAAAATATTTGGTAGTCTTAATGACTATCAATGATGAGAAGCAAAAATAATGCATATGGGCTTTCAAAAATTACACTAATTTGAATTAGAGGTAATTTGGAAGATTTTACCTTCCTTAAAGAATCAATAATTGGTGATGGAGTGGTTATAAATAGAGAGAATAAATATATAATTCCTTGTAACTTAAAACAAATCATACTATTAAGATTTATAGAAAGGGTTTTACATTCATATATTTCGAGGATCCATTTATTTTGAATTTTCATGGAAATAGGAAAAAAATACATATCAAACTTGTAGCGACCCCAACCCCATTAGCTCAAAGCCTATGTATACTTTATTACATTGGTATAAGATATAAGGATTTTCATCCTAAAGAACCAAATATTTTAGCAGTCTTGGTGAATTATATATATACATGATTCCTATATTATATTTGAAAACAAAAATTATGACATAATATTTTTATAATAAAATTATTACCTCTAGAATATCCTTTTGTTTCAATCATAGTACACTTCATGGAATCATAGTAAAAGGAAATAAAATAAGGGTGAGATCAAATGCATAGTAAGGGTTAAGTACCATAGAATCAATCATGACAAGCATAATAAATATGGAAAGGTAAATAACTGAACACATATTTTATTTAAATAACCTGATTATCATGATAAGATAAGGCGTAATCAATATGTAAAGTTAAATAACCAAAAACACATGATATTTAGTCAATAATTGAGAATTAAATTCATAAAGAGATAATATCATAGTGAAAATATCATGGATAATAATAAGTGAATTCTTAAGAAAAGAAATGATTAATTATTGGGTATCATGCCTCAGTAACTTGAAAACCTTTATTGTTAAGATATGTCATCTAGATAGTTTAAAACTATAGGTTGAAACCTAGTTAATTGTTTCCAACTAATTTTTCCCATGAGATATGATGATGCATCGAGGGGCTATATAAAGTCCCCCTCTATCACTACATGTCCAAAATATTCCTCATATATCAAATGATCAATGTAATTTATTAACAATGTAACTTATCATAAAATATCCATATTGATTAAAGTATGTGAATTTATCAATAGTTTCCCAATTAATCAAATAACTTTCAAAGTAAACAACATATATAAAAATGATATACCATTTAAGAAATAAACATAACCAGGATAAGTAATATGGATAATTGGGGTAATTTTAATGTCTAATGATCAAAGGAATGTGAATAATTAAAGGGGAAGTTGATGTCTATAAAAATGAAACAAGGCATTTAATTTTAATACTATACTTGTTCAAAATAATCATAAACCATATAGAAGAATAATAAGGACGGAATCAATACAAAATATTCTCATTAGAGTAAGAGTAAAAGGATGTAATCCTTGATGAATTGAAATACCGTAAAATATATTTAAAAAATTATTGAGGAAAATATCATTTCCATTTTGAAAATAACTTTTTAAAATATAAAACAATTCTAAAATCCTTTTATTTTGAAATCTCATTTAAAAATTAAGAATGTAACACCCTAAAAATTCTTTAAGAATAAATGTTATTCAGTAGTGTGTATGACACATAATAAAAAACGTAGAATGGAATATAACATCTTGAGAATTTATAATATATTTACTATTTTAAATAATTGAAATCTATTATATAGACTTTAATTCATGTAACACTGAGTTAGCTAGTGCTAAACGCAAGAACAACTTTATTTGATAGATTTCATTACACAGAAGACCGAGTTTTACCAAACAACAATATATTATTAAAATATCATTATTTAATATAATAAGATATAAATAAGCTTCTAAATTAGTAGTTATGAATATTATTAACTAACTTATAAAAATATATGGTCTAATTAATTGGTTACCAATTAATTATAAATGAAAATAAAAACCAATTAAATATAAAGGAAATGTTTGTTAAAGAACTATTTTCATGAGCCCAAGGAAAATTTATCTTAATAAATTAAATTAATTTCTATTATTAAATATTATTAATAAAATTTATATAATATATATTCAATAAAATATTTTTAAATTCCTAAAATAGATTATATATCTATAAGATAAGAACAAACCCAATTTTATGCATAAAAAGTTGTATTTCTTTAAAGATAGGTTTGCCACCTTTTAATGGAGAACTTGTTTTAAAACTAAATTTCGAAAATTTTATAAATTATATTTGAAAAAATAAAGTTAATTTTTCAAATAGGAATTTCATAATTATCTTAGGGTTAATTTTTTATATTATTATGAGAAGTTTCATTTTTGATGAATAGTGAAAAATACTTAATTTTTATTGAAGACTGACATTTAGTATAAATAATTTATATGGATAAATTATATTTAAAATTAGTTTTAAACTAAAATTATATAAATTATAAATATATTAATCCAATTTAGGTCATTGGAATAATATTTATATTGAATTTAGATATAAAAAATAGTAACTTTTGAACATTTTCACTTTAAAACCCCGCTTTCTCATCCCATCTGCGGGATTAATTTTAAATTAATTTATAACAATTATGTAATTTGAATTTGTAAAAATTGAGTCCATATTTGGAATAACCATAATTTATAATGTATAATAATTTCAAATTAATTTTTTAGCATAATGATTTGTAAATGCAGTTAAAATTAATTGCAATGATTAAGGTAAAAACAAGTTTACTTAGTGGTTAAACTTAGAGTATAAGGTGTTAAAATGACCCCAAAATTGTCCAAAACCCATTTTATAGACATATTTAGTCTATATAACATATTTATAGAAACGTTTTCATTATTTTAGGCACATTATGTAAGGGATGCCTCCCAATATTATTTACCTTTTTGGTATTTATAAGAATGGCGCTCTTCCTCCACTATAAAAGGGCACTCACCCCCCTCACTTATTCACACCTAAAAATCCATTTGGATCACACAAACCATACCCAAATTAAATATAAAAATACCTCCCCTAATCCTAGAATATTTTTTCTACATAAATCAGTCTAAGGAAGGATTTTTTTATAAACCAAAAGGCATCACCCGAAGAAAATGTAATGTTCATTAATGAGAAATTTTATTTTATTTCATCATCCACTCCTAAAATTATTATTATATATTGATTATATAATAAAATCAGTATATTATTTTTTTTATGTTTATTTTATGAACTAAAACCACACACACTTCCATCAGATGGATGGAATCATCGTTCGTGTGTAAGGCGGACAACCGCTTCATGAACCAATGTCGTTTGTTCTTCTATTTCCACATTTCATGGTTTGTAATAATGATATATTTATAGTTTATATATGATAAATATAATATTTATAATATATTTATTCTTCTATAATTACTTTATAACACTTACCTTCATGCTTTCCATTTTTTTGGGAATACCATTGCATCATTTGTAGACGTGTGGACTATTGCCTCCTCAAAGCGATGTGATTCATTCATGATTTGAATGGAATGTATTAAGGATGGTTTTAATAAAAATATTTTATATACATAACATAATAATGATATTTTAATAATATATATATATATATATATATTTTACTTTTCTTTCTTTCAATATATAAGTAAATGGATGCAGCATTCATGTGTACATACAGCCTACCATCTCCATGAACGGTACATTTCATTTTCTATTGCTAAATTTTATATATTACACTAAATACACATATAATGAATATATATTATATTTAAATCATGATTTAAATTATTGATATGATAAAATCATGATCAATTTAATAGGAACAAAAAAAAAGTCAAAACATACTCAAAAAAACAAAGCAAGTTATTACCCGAAATGATGAAAATAATAAAAAATTATTCACAAAAGGGTAATAATGTGAAAGAAAAGGATCATATACGATATTATAAATATTAATATGGTTATTTTATAAGTTAATGACATGTTTAAAGCCATTATAAAGGAGTTTAAATTGTGTTCAACTAAAAGGAAGCATAAGGTAAAGGATTTCGACTCAATTTTATTTCATTGAGGCATATTGTAACTTTATACACCAAATTACTTTTATATAGTGTATATAATGAACCATGAAATGTAATTTCTTGAATAATTAATTCTTAAATTTATTTTAAGTTTTAATTTGAATTATTTTATATATGGGTATTTGGATTAAAAGTTACCAAGTGGTAAATAATTGTATAACTCAATTTCTTTTCATTAGGTTATTTCAACACCTCATTGTAATTAATATTATAATATTATGTATATAAGTTCTTTTATTATCTTATATTTTATTTTTATTTATAGTTTATACACATAATTGACTCATTGTTTTATTCTCACTTCAACGTTATGATCATTTAAAGGGTTTATTTTACAATGTAATTATAATCAAGATTGTTTATTATTGAATATTATTTGAAGGAAATTACTTATAATTTCCTAATAAACCCTTATATTTTATTCACCCTTGGTTACTGATGATATTTTTCAATATATAGTACTATTTTTTTACTCTTTGGTTTTTAAAATGTTATATAAAATGTTTTCCAGAAATTATGACTTCATTTATCTCTTCAGTCAGAAATTTGTTTTCTTTAAAATTCATGTTTTCAAATAAAATGTTTAAAAAATGTTCTTAACATTTTTAAAATGATTTAAAGTAATTTTTACCCATTTTTAGTCTTTATAAAATGTTTTTAAAATAATACTATGTCATTCTCAAAACAATTATTTTTTTTCTTTTAATGAAAATGTGAAAAGAATATATGTTTTTAAATTGCATGGAATGTATAGTATTTTCCACTATTATGACCACTAAATGATTTCAAGATTTCCCTTATAGGTTTCCAAAGTTTTTTTAAAGAAATTTTCAAAGAAAAGGATTATCAAAATATTTTTCAAAATGAAAATGATATTTTCCTAAATAATGATTTTAAATATATTTTTATTTCATCAATGAAAACAACCCATATTCTTACTCTAATGGGTGTATATCATATTAATACCATCGTTATTATTTCTCTGGATAAATTGTGATTATTTTGACCAAGGATAGAATTGAAAGTCACTTCATTGAATAATTTATGTCTTCATTAACTTCCCCTTGAATTATTTTCTTTTCAGTGATCATTGAACATTAAATTTACCCTAAATATCCATATCATTTATCATTGATATGATTATTTCCTAAACTTTATAACATTTTTACATATGGTTTATTCTTGAATATTATTTGATTAACTAGGGAAATATTGATAAATCTATATCTTTTACTCAATACAGATATTTGATAAGGCATATTGTTCATTAATTAAATCAATTATTCAATATATGAGGAATGCTTTGGATAGGTATGACACAGGTGGGTCCTAGTTATAATTAGCCCCTCTATTCATTGGTAGTCTCATGGTATGAGTCAGTTGGATATAATTAGTGGGTTTTTCACCTATTATGCTTTAAAATGCCTCATGAAAGGTCTGTATAGTAATGGTATCATATAACTAGGAAAATTGGAGTTTGATAATTAAGAATTCCTTCATTCAAATTTTAGTTATTATCATCCATGATATTTTCACTACGAAAAAATCTATGAATTAATATAACATAATAAAAAGAAATTGAGTTATGGAATTCTTTACTACTTGGTAACTTTTAAATCAAATCCCCATAGAGGAAATAATTAAAATTAAAAATTAAAATACCATGACTAATTAATTATTCATTATATTACAATAAAAATGGGCGTTTTATACACCATATAAAACAATTAGGTGAATAAAAATACAATATGACTTAATAAAATGAAATTGAAACGAAATCCCTTACCTAACCCTTCCTTTTGGTTGAACGTTATTTAACATACATTATAGTGGTTTTAGACATGTTATTAAAATATTATAGGATCATATTAATATTAATATTTTTATATATTATACTTTTATAACATATTATCACTCATTCATTAATAATATTATTATTTTCATTGTTTCAAGTATTAATTGTCGTTTTTTCTCATTTATTCTTTTTTATGAAAGTTCTAGTTATTCTGAATATTAGATAGTTATATCATATAAAGAATAATAATCATTAAATAATTATCATATTTATATATCAATTATACTTTTAATACCAATATTGAAATATTTGTTTGAGAAATGAAGTATGTTATTCTCATAGATATTGTAGGTCATATGTTCGCATGGGTAACATTTTCATTTTAAAATGATCATTATGGAAAGAAGGTATGTGATATTATAAATTTATATAATTATAAAAATATAATATATTTTATATTATTATTTTAAATTTATATATATATATATATATATATCATCCATGTGTTGTTGTGATGAAAAGAGAGTCGCATCGCTTTGTCAAGGAAGTAGTCCACACGTACATGCAGGATATTATCATATTTTAGTGTAAAAAAAGAAAATAATATTTTGTATTTTTAGAATGATAAATATTTCATTAATATAATAATTAGTTCATTTATATCACATATATTATTTAAATTTATCCTTATTACCTTTCATGTAAACTGTTAGTGAAAAATGAGTCACATCATTTCGCGAGGAGGTAGTCTGTTGTACACATGACTGACGTTATCGTATCACATAAGGAATAAAAATTAAAAAAGGTATATATGATATAATTAATATATAAATATAATTTTGTTAACATTATCATACATATATTTTATATACATCATCATAACTATTCTTGAAATGTGGTTATGGAAGAATAAGTGACATCTGTTCACAAGGCAAGAGTCTATTCTACACACGAATAATGATTTTATAACCCATTTGATGGAAGTGGGGAAGGATGTAAGTCATTAAATTATTATAAAAAAAATTAAACATACTGATGATAATAAGTTTTTTATATCATCTTTGTTTAATAATAATTGTAGTAAGTGGAGAAATAAATAAAATAAAAATACTTGTTAAAGAATGTTGTCTCTTCTTTGGGTATCCTCATAAGGTTTCCTCTAAATAATTCCAAGGTTGGAATTATGAAAAAATAAAGGATTATATGATTAGAGTATGGAAGTTTGAAATTTATTTTGGTAGGAAATTTCTGAACCAAATAGGATTGAATTTGTGAAAAAGAGAGGAGTGTGTGTGGCCTTTTATAAGTGAAGTGAGTGGCACACTTGTAACTTTTTGAAAAGATTCAATCATACCCATGTTTGTATCATGACACAAGATTCTAAAATGGTAAGTTAAATAACATATAAGATATAAGGTATAAATGGATATAAAATGGGTGTTGTAAAAGTTTTTAGGTCTATTTTAACCCTTATATTTTTAGTTCCCCCCCCCCTGATAAATCCATTTTTTCCTTAATCATAGTAATTAATTTTTATTACTATCAATATTTATTTTTGCAAATAATTAAGTGGAGAATATTATAAATTATAAGTTATTATGATTCCAAATATAAAATCTATCTAACCAAATTTAGTTCATATAGTTGGAAAAATATAATTTAAAATTATTCTCATGAATGCACCGATAAAGCGGGTTTTTAAAGAGAAAATGTCTGAAAGATAATAATGTATTTATAAGAAAGATAATTATTATAATGATTCCCAAGAACTAAATTGGATTAATTGATAAATAATTGAAAAAATGTTTCTTTAAAACCAATTTAAAATATAATTTGATGTTATAAATATTTTAAATGAAAATAATTTTTTCAATTAAAATTTAGTATTTTTTCACTATTAATCAAAAGATGAAACTTCTCAGAAAAAATCCCAAAAAATCACCATAAGATAATTTTGATATTTTAATTTCAAAAATTATTTTTATTTTTCAAAATAAATTTTATAAAAATTTTAAAAATTAATTTTAAATTATGTGTGCAAAGCATGATTAAACTGTCCTTTAGAAAAAATACAGTTTTTCAGAAAAAATTATTTTTATTTTAAACAATTATTTTTTTATTTATAACAAATAGATAACCATAATTTCATAATTTAGTTCATACTATTCATGCCTTCCAATTTAAAGGTTGTTTAATAGCTATTTTATTAAATAATACTATTTTAATAATATTTCACCTTTTGTTTAAACTCTGTTTTGCATGTATCGCAAGCTAAACTCAATGTGGTGTGAAATGAAAACTAAACATAGTGTTGTGTGTAACAGAATCTATTAAAGAGATTTAATTTATTTAAAAAATAAATATATCAGAAAGTCTTCGGGTGTTATATTTTCTTTTATGTTTGGCATTGCATGTTATACATGTTATCAAATACAATGTTCTAATTTTAGAATTTCAAGATGTTACATTTTTTCCACGTTAAATAAATTGTATCCTCGCAATTTAATCTTTATCTCGGTAATCAAGGGTTTGACATTTGGATATACCATTATTGAAAAAGCAACATCATAAAATGTTTAATAAAATTTCCTATTAATAAGAGATAATGGGTAGTACGAAGTTCATACGGCATAGCACATAAATATGCTTCCAAGTAGGATAAAATTGGTGGGAATTGAAGATATGGATATGGATGAAGAGTGTAAATATTTATAAAGATTGATTGATGATGTGGACTTAAAATTACATAATTTTCTATATCTTTTATTTAAAATTTTAATCTTTTATTTAATTTTTTTTGTTCTATTGTTAATTAATTTCGATTTAATAATTTTTCTAGTTTAAATTGTTATATATTCGGTTTTCATAATTAATTTTGTGTTTTAAAATTTTTAAATTATTAATTTTATCTTTATTAATTTTATGTGTATTAATTCCCTAATTAATTTTTAAAATTTTAATTATGTTTTACTTTTAATTTTATGTAAGGTTGGTTTTTAATAATTAAACAATTATTCAATCCATTTAATTAACTAAAACTTTAATTTAATTTTTAATCTTTTAATTTTGTTTTCTTAATTTATTTTAACATTAATTATCAATAAAACTATTTAATTTGATTTTAATAATTAAATGAATTATTCAAATTTAATTTTTTAATTTAATTTAGAAATTTAATGTTTAAATATTTAATGGATCTACTTTTTAATGTCAGATAGTTTTTAATTTAAGTTAAGATTTTAATTTTTAGCTCCCTATTTTATCAATTCAATTAATTGTTTGTATTTAGTTTTTATTCATTTTTTATTTAATTTACTTTTCTTTTCTCTTAAATTATTAAATTAGTGATTAAATTTTATTTCCTTTATTCTTTTTTGAGTTTATTTTTATTAAAACTAACTTGTTATTTTGTTTCTTACTGGAAGATCCACTATTGATTCCACTCACCAACAAACAGGTGACTCAGCATTGGGAACCCAATTGTTACTCATTTGTTCCTTTTCTAATTTTTTATATGAATTTCCATTGGGAACCAAATGATGACTCATTATTTTCTAAAAATTTACTTCCTAACAATCAAGGGTGACTCCCAGCCTCACGAGACACTACCATAGTACACCTACCACTAGTCATATTCACCTTCACAGTGCAACGGTGAGTCCTTGATTCACCATTGTAGCTTCTCAATGTCGAACATTGACACATCGCCAAGTCCAGTGGTGACTCAACCAGACAATGTCACATTCTTCATACCGCCATAGAAACATGGCTCGTCGTCGGATTCACACAACGACCCGCCACCACAAATGATCCACCATTGTAAAGTCTCACCACCAGGATCACCAACATTCGACTCACCATTGTAGATTTGCAAGTCACCACTACAGATGAACCATAGTAATATTGAATATCAGAAAACAACCCATCACCGCAAATCTAAGTAACAATTTTACTGCCAACCACTATCACTCATCATTTAACGTTATACTAGATTCACCATGTGAGATTCCATCGGTTAAATCTTAATCTACTTGGAGTTCAATCTAACACCACATGTCGTCGGATATAGAACCCAGGTTGAGAGATCTAACACCGCTGATGAAGATCTAATGTCTCCCTTCACTGTTGAAGGAGCGCCACGCATGATATTTTTTGACGTGAAGGTGTCGTTGTGTGGAGGAGTTGATGCCTGAGATGAATCCTACTGCCGTCGAGGAGGAGAGACGTGACCAAAGTCGAATCTTATTGAGGAAGAATAACCCCCCGACCCCAGTATGTAGTGTTGGTTAACAAGGGGGAAATACAAAAATATAAAATAAAAACATAACAAATAAAAACATAATAAAAATAAAAAATAAATAAATTAAATTAATAATTATAATAAATCAATAAATATAATAAAACTAATAAATTAATAAATTAAATTAAATTTTATAATTGATTATTTTAATCAATTAAATTTAAATTAATTTAATATTTATATTAATCTAATAATTATTATTATAATTGAACTTAATAAGTTAATTAATAAATTTAATAATAATAATATTTAAATAAAATAATTATTATAATAAATAATTTAAAATAATAATAATAATTTAAAATCATTAAAAATAATTAAATCAGTTATATTTTATAAAGATATTAAAGTATTAACTTTAATAATGTTAATAAAATAAGTTAATTTATTAAACTTTAAAATAAAATAATTTAAAAAACAAATAATGATTAATAATAATGACTAATAATTATAATAAATTTAATATTTACATTAATCTGATAATAATTAGATAGATAAATAAATATTTATAAAATTTTAATCTTTTTAACATTAAATAATTCAATTATTGTTTGTGTTTTTCATGTAGAACCGAACCCAAATGACATCCAATTTCACCTCAAATAGGCCACTGGTGTGTATATTGAGTTTTTTACATGGGAGATTCTAAAGACATGAGTGTTGTAGAAGACAAGTACATGCGTTCGGTAAATTAGAGAGGACCAAGTTGAGTCTGTGCATGCAGTTGTTGAGAAATTAGAAGTTGAACGAGTACTTAAATTGTGAGGTAGACAGATGGATAGGAAACTATCTCATTTTTACATCTAATTCATTTGATGATTTTTTTGGACACCTAGAGAGGAGCAGGACAGAGACCCGGAGGAGGGAGACTGAGGCAGACCAAGAGGAGTAGATTATAATTCTTTGATTATGACAATTCTAAAGGAATAATTCATCTCCCTTATTTTTTCCTTATTTTTGTAATAAAACATGTTTGTTTTATTTTATTTTTCAATGATTCTTGGATAATTTCTTGTGCTCGAGGGAGTACAATTCTGGTGATTTTAATATTTTTCTCTTTCGTGTAATTCTTTCATCCAGAATTAGATTTGACTGGTGAGGTTGATTCTTATTCTTGAAACTAAAGTTGTTTTTGCACATTTTTCACTTAAATTCAATATTTTATGATCTTTATATGGGATTTATCATCGATATAATTCATCAATATTTAAATTATAAAACTTTAGAAACATTAAGTGAGATTTTTTGTATTGAAAATCATTAAAAATCATTTGTATTTAGAGTGGTTATTGAAGTGTTTAACTTTAAGATTCATTCTACTATGTGTTTACTCTCCTAGTGAGGGAGGTGAAACTAATCAATTTCCAAGGTTTCAAAGACAATTTACTTCTTAAGTGAAGAGAAGTTTCCTTCAACTGGTAGAGTTTAATTTCCCCAAACACCTTTCTTGAATGTTTCCCTCAAATTCTCAAGTCACTACTTATTCTTTTAACATGAATTTTTTAGTTATATTATAATCATTGTTTGATCATTAATAATTTCATCAAAATAAAAAAAGGTAAAAAGTTTAAAAAATATATTTTCACCCACTATTTCTAACATTGGGTCTTGTTTTAAATAAACCCATATATCACTCACCCTCCTTACCTTGGGTTCAACCCTTCACTATTATACTAGTGTAGGTTTATAAATAATATTTTGAGGGAAGTGAAGACCTCCGGTCATATAAAACTTTTGTGTCATTATTGGGGAAGGCATGTGCAAAGTATCTTAGTGTTTTAAAATTCTATAAAAAATATAAATAAAATACAAAAAAATAGGTAAAAAAAATTATGTTTATTGTTCGTTTAGTCAATATTTATATTCTTGTTGTGTGTTTTTAACTTCAATGTTTTAAGTGATTTTCTCTATTGATAATTTTAGTGTTTTTCACTAATATGATTGTTTTTTGGTGACTTTCCTATTGAGTTTTATGAAATATTTGTTTTTTTATGGTTTTTGATTTCTATTTTAAAAAAAATATTGGAATTTCAAGGGTAATGGAATCAACATAATGAGGTTTATTGTATATTTTTTGGCTACTATGGGAATATTTCTTGACAGTGTGTCTACAATGTTCCAAAATAGCCTTATCAATATGAAGAAAACATTGATTATATTGAACTTCAACCCAAAAACTATTCAAAAATAGAACAAACGATGTCAAAAAAATTTCTAAACTTGATGAATTTGATGAATCTCACGATCCCATAATTCATAGTCTACAGACTGATGCATTAGAGTTAAAATAAGAAAAAGAAAAAGAAAATGCAAATTGTTATAAACAATGAAGTTAACAGTTTGGAATATTTTTTGAGAAAACATGAGGAAGAGAATGAGGATAAAATTAAACAAAAAACCTGTTTTTGGGAAAAATATGAATTTGAAGAAGAATAAATTGTAGAAATAACCAAATATATTAATAAAGAAACCAATACTGATAATGTTGTCAAGAACATAAATGGATTTGAGTTGGAAAATTTTGAAAAGTAACTAAAATATATTGAAGAGGGATGTCTCATTCTCTACATGATCCATACCTTTGAAAAGGTCTACTATTTTAGGAGTTTTGAAAATTTCATTTCTTGGGTTGTGGTTAATTTCTAAAATCAGAACTTGAATGTTAAAAATTCTCCATCCAATATTCTTGAGATTTTTAATAATGAACTTGAACTTAAAATTGGGTATACTTTGGGAGAGAACAACAAATTAAAAACCATTAGTTTAGATAATTCTAAAACTAGAAAAAATGTGATCTTCCTTATTTTGAAATTTTAAACCCAATAATATTTGAAATGAATTTTTATGAAGAGGGTAAAGGAATTATATTTGACTAAATATTAGCTAATGTGCTTCCATTTCCCTGTAATACATTAATCATTTTTCTGAAACTTTATTTACTAAAATGAAAAACAATGTTGTCATACCTGGGGAAATTTTTTTCAATTTTATCTTTATATAATATAAATTTCTTGAATTTGAACTAGATATTTCCCCATGAATTGAACATTCCAGAACACTCAACTGATTTTTTTTATAGAATGAACTTTTTGATTATGAACTTCAAGGATAGGATGAAAAAACATTTTATGATTGTAGCATAATTAATTTTTTTGAAGTAGTTGATGATAATTTTTTATTTTTCGATGATGAACTTTTGGAAGAGATTTATAACATATTAAAACATGAGTTTTTAGATGAAAAAAAAATTAACTCTTCCCTGATTTTCTAAGTCTTCCTCAATTGATTCAGGTGCTAAACCTTTTTATGGGATTATGAGTAAATTGGAAAAGGAACCCTTTTTGATTGATAATTATGAAATTTTATATATATCTCTAAAAAACCCTCTTCATGAACTTATTATACAGAAATCATCTCCTAGAACCCATGATATTGATCTTGTTGTGAATGTGAATGAGTTTGAGAACATTGAATTTAATGACACAACTTTATGATCATCCATTTCACTAATGTCCCTTCATGAAAATTCTAACTTGGTCAAATATAAATTTATTCTATAAGTTGAAATCACACCTAACATGATTGATCCTTATGATTAATTTTTTATTTCTGATCTTAAAAACATCTTTGAAGATCTTGAGGGAGTTCCTTATTTTTCAATTGAACCTAAATGTCTTGAAAATACTAAATAGATGAATTTGAGTGATGATTTTTATGCTCATATTGAATACTACTTTGAGAGTTCACTTAAAGTTAAAGGGTGTTTCTTTGGGATATTTTATGTTATTAAGGGATTCAAGTTTTGCTTTAGTAGTCTAAGTTCCCACAAATCTCGATCTTCTGTTAAAAATTCATGGGAAAAACACATGTGGTGGTTCCTTCTTAAGAAACCACATCCACCTAGTGACTTTGGTTAGTTTCTAGGAGAGTCTAGATGGAGACTTTAAAACTATATTTTCATGGGAGGAAACCAATGATTTTATTACTTTCAATAAAAAAAATTTGACTTAAATAAATTATAACTGAAAACTTTAAATTCAGGGATTCATGGGAATCTCCCCATGGTTTTTCTTTGTCTTTAATTTTATTTTTGTTTTATTTTGAATAAATTGATTCATTCTCTACCTTTTGTTCATTTTCTACTAGATATATGTTCTTTTTCCTCTTGGTCTATAAATTTTTTAAACTATTGTTAATGGTGACCATAAAGGAGTATAATTTCCTTCATTTCTCAACTCACAAGAAGTTTCATGCAGAAACAACACTATAGGTAAAAGATTCATTAATCAGAGAAGTTCCTTATTTTTTTCTGAATATTTTTCATGATATTATATATTACTATTTAAATAAAATCATTATTCCACTACTAGTAGTGAGTCACCACAATAGTAACTTATTGGTATGGCAGTGTCGGTGACTCATTGATATCATGCTCTACTTTACTGCATTTTGGTTTGTTGTTTAAAATTTGTCTGATTTGATTTTAAATTCACTCACTTTGTAAAATTAAGTGTAGGGGAATTAACAATTTATTCTTTTTCATTAAGTAGGGGTTTTATCATACCTTTTTATATGCTTTTAGGAATCCAATTTAAACAAATCTTTTAAATTTCTTACACCCAATTTTCATTGTGTGCTAAATTTTCACATACTACTGTTTAAACTTAATTGAAAATGTCTTTTTAATGTATTTAATTGTAATTCATGAGTTTATATGAATTTTTTGTAAAATATTTATTGTGGAAAACTCATCTTATATGTACTTTATTATGAACCTTGAACTTATAACATTACTGCTGAATTGAAAATCTATTTTTGAGATTTAATAGTCAAATGGTTTTTCTCCACCTTGGAATTAAACTTTGGAGAAAAAGGTTGAGTTTTAAGTGTGGTGGAGGGGGTCTTCTTACTAATATAATATGTACTTTTAAATAATACCATAAATTTACTCAACCCATCAAAAATATCTTATAAAAAATGTTCAATCTTTTTTAATATTCGTTCACAATCTGAAGATCTTTAGGATTAGTTCTAAACTTAAAATTAGTTTTTCTTATTGAATAATACTTACTATTTTTTGAGGTTTACTTTGAATCTGAATTTTTTAGGATGAATTATTTCTGAATGGATTTGATTATTTCACTTATAAATTTTCAGTTTGTGAATTGAGAATGAGAGTGATATAGGATACATTTTGTGGAATTATGATCATAACCTTAGGAAACTTGAAACATGAAATTAACCAAAGGGGACTAACATTTTATTTAATTTAAAAATTAATCAAGTTATTAATACAATTTAAATGGTAATAATATAAGTCTTTTGAAACAGGAGTAAAATGGGAAAATGGGAACTCACGGTGAACCTCTGAGACACTAGGCACTAAGTGTGTGTGTGTGTGTGTGTAATACTTCTATACAAATTAAATAAGTACATATGCACAGTGCCTTGCATAAGTTACATGTATGGGTAAAATTCAAAAAAAAATCAAGTTCCTAGTTGTAAAAATGAATTCATTAAGGTGAGAGGATTTTTGAACGCTATATGAAGAAAGAAAAAATTGACTAACATGAAGTTGTATCAATAAAGTGATTTCAAACAAAATTATTTTTTGAACTTAGGAGAAATTATAAGTTGATAGTGCCTTTTTTTAGGATATTATTTCCATTTTTATGTTACCTTTTATCACTCATTGTTTTTAAAACTTGAATTTGAATTGATGTAAGTTAATAAGTGACCTCATATATGAGGCATTATATCCTCATAAGTATATTATTATTTTCTTCCTCGATCACCTATTAGGTATTTGAAATTTGGTAGGACTTAATTTTAATATTTCATTTGAAAATCCTAACTCTCATTTTTTGATCCACTATTTTTCAATACCTTTACATGCTTCTTATTAAGCTAAAAAACATTATCCTATTTTTCAAAATGATAAATACATGGTATTGATTATAGACAATCAATGACTAAGTGTGGGGGAATTTGATGTTCCCTTAAATTTACCCAATTTTCCACATCTTTTATTTAAATTTTTAATCATTTATTTAATTATTTTTGGTGTTTTTATTAATTAATTTCACTTTAATAATTTTATAGTTTAATTTGTTAAATAATCATTTTCCATAATTAATTTTGTATTTTTATCTTTTGAAATTATTAATTTTATCTTTCTTAATTTTCTATGCATTAATTATATAATTACATTTTAAAATTTTAATTACTAATTACTTTTAATTTTATGTCAAGTTTATTTTTAATAATTAAATAATTATTCAATTTATTTAATTAACTGAATAATTAGTTTAATTTTTAGTATTTTAAAAAAATCTTAATTTCGTTTAACTTTAATTATAAATAAAATTATTTAATTTTATTTCAATAATTAAATGAATTCATTAAATTTTATGTTTTAAATTAATTTAGAAATTTAATGTTTAAATATCTAATTTTTATGCTTTTAAATGTTATTTAGTTTTTAATTTAAGTTCATTTTTTAATTTTTAGTTCCTATTTTATCAATTTAATTATTTATTTGTATTTAGTTTTTATTCATTTTTTATTTAATTTTTTTTGTTTTATTTTATTTTAAATTATGAAATTAGTGATTAAATTTTAATTCATTTATTCTTTGTTTAGTTTATTTTTATTAAAATTAAATTTTTATTTTGTTTCTTGTTGGTAGATCCATTGTTGAGTCCACTCACCACCAAACATGTGACTCTCTTTTGGGAACCTAATGGTGACTCATTTGATCCTTTGCCAATTTTTTTGATGCATCATTATTGGGAACCCAATGGTGACTCATTATTTGCCAAAAATCCACTTCCCAATGATCATGGGTGACTCCAAGCCTCATGAGACACCACGAGAGTCCACCTAACTCTAGCCACCATCACTTTCATAGTGCAACAGTGAGTCCTTAAGTCAACGTGGCAACTTTTCACTGTCGAATTTCGACACACTTCCAACTCAAGCGATGAGTCATCCATACATCATCATATTCTTCATATTACCATAGAAACGTGACTCACCATCGGATTCACACAACAAGGCACCACCACAAATGAGATACCACTACAAAGTCTCACCAACACCTCACTCAACATTTCAAATCCACAAGTCATTACCACAGATGAACCACAGTAATATTGAATATCAGAAAACAATCAATCACTATAAATGGTAATAACAGTTTGAACACTGACCACTATTATTCACTGTCGAATGTCATACTGGATCCACCATGCATGGTGGGACCGGTTAAAGATGAAGTTTCTCGATGTTCAATCAAACACCACACACCGCCATATCTAGAACCCAGATCAAGAGATCTGACACCATCTAAGCAGATCTGGCGACGTCTTTCATTGTTGAAGGAGCGCTACACCTGATTTTTGTGATGTGGAAGTGTCTCACCATGGAGGAGTCAATATTAGAGTTGAATCTTTTCGCCATTGAGGAGGAGAGTCGCTTCTTACTGAGGAAGACAACCCCCCCCCCCCCCACAGGCAGTGCTGGTTAACAGGGGAAATATAAAAAATATAAATAATAATAATAAATAAAAACATAATAAAAATCAAAAATAAATAAATAAATTAATAACTATAACAAAAAAACTAATAAAATATTAAATTTAATTAAATTGTGTAATTTATTATTTTAATCGATTAAAATTAATTTAATTTAATATTCATATTAATATAATAATTATTATTATAATTGAACATAGTAAATAAATTAATAAGTTTAATAATAAAAAAATTAAATTAAATAAATCTTATAAAAAATTACTGAATAAAATAATAAAAAATTATAATCTTTAAAAATAACTAAATCAATTATCTTTTTTAAAGATATTAAAATATTAACTTTAATAATGTTAAATAAGTATGTTAATTTATTTAAATTTTAAATAAAATAATTTACAAAACAACTAATGATTAATAATAATTACTAATAAATAATATAACTTTAATATTTACATTAATCTAATAAAAATTAAATAGATAAATAAATATTTATAAAATTTTAATAGTTTTTACATTAAATAATTCAATTATCGTTTGTGTTTGTTGTGCAGATATGAACCCAAATGACGTCAAGTTTCACCTTAAATAGACCTTTGGTGAGTTTTTTGAGTTTGTTACATGGGAGATGCTAAAGACATGAGTGTTGTAGAAGACAATTACACACATCTGGTAAATTAGAGAGAACCAAGTTGTGTCGGTGCATGCAGTTGGTGACTAATTAGAAGTTGACAGAGTACTTAAATTCTGAGGCAGACAGCTGAATGGGGAACCATCTCATTTTTACATCTAATTTATTTGATGCTTTTCTTAGACACCCAAAGAGGAGCAGGATAGAGACCCGGAGGAGGGAAACCGAGGCAGGCTGGGAGGAGCAGAGTAGTATTCTTTGACGATGACAATTCTAAAGGGAGAAATATTCTCCCTTATTTCTTTCCTTGTTTTGTAATAGAACTTGTTTGTTTTAATTGACTTTTAAATGATTATTGGATAATTTCTTGTACTCGGGAGAGTAAAATTCTAGTGATTTTAATATTATGTTATTTCTCTTAATTATTTCATCAATAATCATATTTTACTACGGAGGTTGATTATTATTCTTGAAACGAAAATTTCCTTTTCACCTTTTACACTTTATTTCAAGATTCCATGATCTTATGGTGAGATTGATAATGGATTCAATTCATTAATATTTAAATTCGAAAACTTTTGATGATATTTTTTCTGTTGAAAATCCTTAAAAATTATTTTTAGTTAGATTGGTACTTGATGTGGTTAACTTTAAGATTCATTCTACTGTGTGTTTACTCTTCTACCTAGGGAGGTTAAATTAATCAATTTCTAAGGTTTTAAAGACAATTTATTGCTTAAGTTAAGAGTAGTTTCATTCAACCAGTAGAATTTAATTTCCCCGAAAACCTTTCTTAAATGTTTCCCTTAAATTCTCATTTAATTACTTATTATTTTAACTTGCCTTTTTTGGTTCTATTATAATCATTTTTTGATCATTACTACTTTTATAAAAATAAAAAAAACATAATGAGTTTAAAAAATATATATCCACCCATAGTTTTAAATAGTGGGTCTTGTTTTAAATAAACCCTTATATAACTCACCCTCCTTCCCTTGGGTTCGAACCTTCACTATTATACTTGTGTAGGTTTATAAATTATATTTTGAGGCATGTGATGACATCTGTTCATATCAATTGAGGTCATTTATCACAAAAAATGGAATGATCAATGAAATATTTTGTACCTCAAAACCATAAATCAAATAGGTATGAAAAAGGATATTGATATCATCAGAAATTATGGTAATAGGATAACATTTTATTTCAAGATCCATTTTCCTAAAGTTGTGGAATTATTTTACTATCTATTAATATAAGGTAATATAATTACATTATACATTTACATTTCATCAGAACAATTTCATCCTTTGTTTGTGATTCGATCAATTTCCAATTCATCACATACTCCAAGAAGTGAATATTCCAAAAATGAATTTTTTATACCTGAAGGACTAAAATTCACTTTTAATAGTTCATAATATCCATAAAAAATGACAATCATTTCTATTTATCTCTAACTATTTTAAAAATCCAATATGGTCAGCACATGTTATCCAATATAATAAATAAATCTCTAATCCTAAAATATAACACCACTGGTTCATCAGTAATATTTATTTTTCAAATAATTTAACCAAAAACAATGAAAAATTAATATAGACATTTCATAGTCTATTTGTAGGTGTTAAACCCTTATCGTCCTTCGGTCATGGGTTTAAGCCTCAAGGACTTGTTGGCTACATCAGGTTGTCACCTATCATATGGGTTACCATTTTTTTAAACTATATTAATATAATTTCTATAACATTCCTAGAAAAAAAAATGATGGAAATCCTTAAAATAAAATTAATCATGAAATAGACTTTTTACTCAGGTTTTCAATACAACCATTTTTTTCAAAAATTCAAATAATATTATTTGACTATTATTCCTCAAATTTCATTATTTATTAAAACCTATACTTACCATAAATTTCTTCTAAAATATATTTAATCTTGGTATACTCCCAACACATAAAACCTTAAAAGGGATGTTTAAAACTTTGAACTTATGATCAGTCTTAAACTCATAACCCATGATGGTACCCATAACTATTAATTTAATGAATGCCTGGTTATATAATTTAACAGAATCCTTAGATGTTTCATGATTCTCATAACCAAAATACCATTGGTAAAATACTTCAACAATTTAATTCTTGAATCAAAATATATAAATACTTATTTTATTTCAACATAGGTCCTTCCTTTAACTATGGTTTGAAGTTTATAAGATTTAATTGACTCATATAAGTCCCAGGTTCTCCACATTTAGGACAATGAACTATAAATAGATCCCTAGAATGAGATTTATTTCCTTCCATCAAACTCTTCACTTTTCATCAGCCTTTATTTTAAATATTACATTTTTTCCAAACATAAATCATTTTACCATTATATTAATACACTTCCCTAGGTGTCTTTTTCTAAATTTATTACATGAATTAAATCTATCCTTATTACCTCTACGGTCTCCATCACCTGAGACCATGGCCAACTACATCCTTCTCTTCTTTGGTGAGTCTGAGAGTAAGTTAAGTTATAGGTGGTTAATCATATTTCTGGAATTATAATAAATTTCACTCTTATAATCATCCCATTTGTTTGATCATAGTCACCACATTGTCCTTCACATAAATTTTTAACATGATTCCTTTGAGTTTCATCCATTGACTAAAACCAAAAAAGTATAGTGTGATAAATAAAAATCATAGTGCGAAAACCATATAATCATTTGTATGATTTAAAAATTATGACACATTATTTTCATATAAGAATCATTAGTTTTAACCCACATCAGTCATTATTATCATCTATTTAAATCCTTAATAATGGTTTGTAAAGAAAATGTGAATTATCATATGCATATCACCCCTGGAGCATCAAATCATGTGAATAGTAAGTCATGTTTTCATGCACCAGGTGGAGATCAGGTCCATTACAATGCACCATTTTTTATTTATTACCCCTAGGTACATTTTTTCTAGAACCACATCCACTTGTAGTATTGATATAGGGATGTATTTCCATAAAAAACAATATAATCTCTACCTTACCAAAACTTTAGGATGTTATTTTATACTTATCCTCAATGTCTATCATAGGGTAATGATCCGCAATATATGTTTTAATAAATTTATTTCCCAATTTATCTACTAAATATGATCTGATACCCACTATAGTGACCTTGTCCTCAGTATCCTAGAGCTAGTGTCTACTTTATTACATCGGCATAAGATATAAGTAATTGAATCCCAAAGGACTGAATAGTGTAGTAGTCTTAGTAAACTAGATACATAAATGATTCCCATATTAAATTTGAATACATGAATTTTGACATAATTTTTTTTCAATAATGTCAGTATTCCCTCTAGCACATCCTTTCTTATCAATCATAGTATACTTCATGGAATCCTAACGAAAGGAAACAAAATAAGGGTGATCTAAAATTCTCATTAAGGGTTAAGTAC
Organism: Viscum album; assembly: GCA_963277665.1. Classification (NCBI taxonomy): domain Eukaryota; kingdom Viridiplantae; phylum Streptophyta; class Magnoliopsida; order Santalales; family Viscaceae; genus Viscum; species Viscum album. Next base: position 226,674,094 of record OY728135.1, on the reverse strand, counting down.
AGTAGAAGAAATCATTAATAAATAGTAATAATAAATATATAAAGGTAAATAATTGAACACACATTAAATTTAAATAACCTTACTATCATGATAAGATAATGCAGTATCAATATAGAAAAATAATTAACTAAACATCATGTAACATTTAATCAATAACTGAGAATGAAATAAATCCAGAGATAATATCATAGTGAAAATTTCATGGATATTAATTGTTGGATTATTAATAAAGGAAATGATTAATTATTTGATTTCATGTCTTAGTAACATGAAAACCTATAAAATAAATTTTGTGCATAATATTACAATATTCCTCAGTAAAATGAAATTGAGATGAAATCCCTTACCTCACGCTTCATTTTGGTTGAACATGATTTAACCTCCTTTGTAGTTTCTTTAAGCATGACATTTACTTATTCCATAATCATCTTAATATTTATAATATCATATATGATCTTTTAATATCATCTTATCACCCATTCGTTAATAATCTTTCATTATTTTTATTTTTTCAGGTGTTAATTATCTTGTATTCTCATTCATGCTTTGTTAGGAATGTTCTGGTTCTTTTTAATATTATATAGTTATATAATCTCTAGAATAATAATAATTACATAATTATAATATTTCTATATCAATGATATTTTATTTCCAAAAAATGATATATTATTTTGAGAAATGAAGTATGTTACGCTCGTGCAGATGGTAAGTCATACGTACGCATGGGTAACGTTTTCATTTTTCAACAATCATTATGGAAAGAAGGTAAGTTATATTATACCTTTCCAGAATGATAATAATATCATATATATTTTATTATTTCTTTAAATATAAATATATATATATATATATATCATCCATGTGGTGTGTTGATGAACAGATAGTTGTGTCGCTTCTTTAAGGTGGTAGTCCACACGTACATGAACGATGTTATCATCTTTAAGTTTCAAAAAAAGAAAATGATATCTTATCTTTTAATAATGATAAATATTTCACTAATAAAAACATTAGGTCATGTATATCAGATATATTCATTAAATTTATCCTTATTACCTTCCATGTAAAATGTTCGTGGAAAACGAATCACATCGCTTTGTGAGGCTGTAGTCCGCCGTACAGACGAGCGACCTTATCATGTCCCCTATAGAATAAAATGTAAAATATATATATAATATAATTAATAAATAATTATAATTATTATATAATCATCACATATATAATTTATATCCATTATCATACCCAACCGTGAAAGGTGGTAATGAAAAAATAAATGGCATCGGTTCATGAGGCGATAGTCTACCGTACATATGAATGAAAATTTCATAACCAATTTGATGGAATTAGATAAGTTTCTAGGTCATTAAAATATTATAAAAACATCCCAATATAAGGAAGTTACTATGGTTATTATATCATCATGGTTTAATAATAATTTAATTAAGTGGATAATTAAATAAAATAAAAATGTTCGTCGAAGAACATTACTTATTCTTCATGTATCCTTATGAGGTTTGCACTAAAGCATTCCTAGGTTGGTTTTCAGCCCAAAAAATAGATTCTAGAATGATAGGATGGAATTTGGGAAGTAATTTGGGTATTTTTTGGCTAATTTGAAGATTATTTAATGTGTAAATAAGAGGTGAGAGGGTGTCCTTTTATATGTGAGGTGAGTGGCACACTTGTAATTTTTTGAAAATATTCAATCATACCCACATTTTTTCATGAAAAAAGCTTCCAAAATGGGTTTTTATTGAAACTAGAAGATATAAGTTGGAAATATTTCTTGACAATAGGTGTTTTAATAGTTGGTATGTAATTTTTAACCCTTATCTTTTTAGTTTAACCCCTGATAAATCCATTTCTACCATAACCATGATAATTAATTTTTAATGCTTTCATTATTCATTTTGGTCAAAAATTAAGTTTAAATTATTATAAATTATATATTATGATGATTCCCAATTTTTATTCCATTTTTTAAAATTCAATACAATTATTTGGACAAATAAAATTTAATATTAATCCTAAATATGCGGAAAAAAAATGGGTTTTTAAAGAAATTTGTTCAAAAGTTTACAAAGTGTTTATATTAAAGGTCAATATTAAAATGATTCCAATGTCCTAAATTAGATTATTTGATATTTAATTGAACTAATTTTTCTTTAAAATCAATTTAAAATATAATTTAACTTTAAATAATTTAAACAAAAAGGTAGTGTTCAATTAAAATTCAGTATTTTTTCACTATTCATCAAAAAATGAAATTTCTCAAAAAAAATAAAAAAATTACCTTAATATAATTTTGATATTATGATTTCAAAAATGAATTTAATTTTTTCAAATATATTTTCTAAAATTTATAAAAACTAATTTAAAATTATTTTCGCAAAGCGTGACTAAACTGTCCTTTAGAAAAAATACAGTTTTCGAGAAAAAAAATATTTTTCTTTTAAAGGGTTCATATTTTATTTATAGTCAATAGATAAAAATAATTTCATAATTTTGGTTGTAATATTTGTACCACAAATTTAACGATTAGGTTATAAATATTATATTAAATAATAATATTTTAAAAATATATCACATTTCATTTAAACTCGGTTTTGTAGGTAACGCAAGTTAAACTCATCATTCCATGTAAAGAAAGCAAAAAATAGTGTTGCATCTAATTGAATATATTTAAGAAATTGAATTTATTTAAAAATAAATATATCCTAAAGCCATGGGGTGTTACATTCTCTTATAATCTTAGCATTGGGTGTCATACACACTATCGAATACAATGTTACTATTTTATAATTCTAGGGTGTTACAAAACCCTTATAATATAAAGGGGAAACTTCATCACTATATCCATATTTCTAAAAAAAATAGTACACTTAAATTTAATCTCTTATTTCATCAAAAACATGTTCAGTTCATTAAAGGTGTACCCATATAGTAGAATTTTAAACCATGATATTGTTCCCTACTAATTATTAGGACTTATGAAAAACATTTAAAAACATTATATGAGAACCAAAATCTCACTAAAGGATAAAAATTAGTGAAATTCATTAGTCTAATTTCAAAATCATGTAATCCTATATTAAATTTTTCTAATTTTACATAATAAACATTCAACTAAAAATATTCATTTTCCTACTCACAAAATAAGCCTTATTTCTATAGAATTTTATCATAAAACAAATATTCATAAATATCAAAGTAAAATAGATAATCATGAGGGTTTCTAGTAAAACATAGTTACTCATGAAAACATTTTCATAGAAACATACTTTTCACTTCTAAAACTTCCATATGAATTCTTGTGATCATAATCTCATTAACTTACCTTATATAATAAAAATTCATCCAACAAAAGTAATTTTCATATAGGTAACTTGGTACATTATCTATATATAACTCTTACAATCACTTTTACAAGTACTCTTATAAATGGAATAACCTACTTAGTTATTTACAACTTAATTTCCTGGAGAAGGTAATCATTATAGAATGCATTAAAGAGTAGTATTGGGCTCACTAATCGTCATGAAAATTTTCCAATGACTAAAAAATATACAAAGAGTATATAATATTGTTCTTTAACCAAAAAATATCATTTTTTCATTTTACACATATTTATAATCAATTTTGGGCATCTGGTAAAATTAAGGGTAAAAATCCATTTTCATTCAAAACATTTTAGAAAATCCCATAATTAATGGGAAATAAGATATTATTTTGAAAACCCTTGAAAACAAGATGAGTAAATTTCTTAATAAATAACATTCATTATTGTAGGAAATTTTTATCATGTCATATACTATAGAAAATAATCCTTTCAAAATTTTATAAAAAATTAAAAAATTATACTTTTTGAAAATGATAAAAAGAATCCATTTAAAAACATCATAAAAATTCCAAAATGGTTTAAAATAAAGTTTAGAATTAATTTTGGTATAATAATAGCATAACTAAAATATTATAATGAACATGGATATAGGGGAAAGGTATGATAAAAATATTAATAAATTTAAAAATAATTGTTTAAAGAAAAATCTATTTCCATGAGTCTGACTCTCCATTTACATACATTAAATCCTTTGTAATAAAAATAAATTAAATTTCTACTTGATAAATACCTTTTTTAGGTGTATTCCCAATATTATTATACATTTTATTTAAATTATTATCCTGCATTATATATTTATTAATTTAGATTTCTTCATGTTAAATATTTTGAGGATGTTTCGTTTATAATCACAAAATAACTTAGGTGGGTTGAACATTAAAAAAGGGTTAATTGTAAATCATCTCAAAAGTTTTAATAACGACCTAATTAACTCTTTTATACATTAAATACAATTTTATAACCTTCCCTAAAATATGTACATAAAAAACCAATCACATAACATTGTGGAGGTGAAGGTCCACTCATACGCACGAGCAACATTATCATTTTCTGATGAAAGGGGGTAGAAAGGTAAGTAATTTCCTATATTTATAGAATAATAATTTTTTCATGAATATAATATATATTCATTAAATAAATCATAAAAAATGTCTTTTTTTTGGTGGTTATGAAAAATGAAACACATCGCTTCATGGAGGTGATAATCCATGTATACGCATGAATGATCTTTTCATTTCCCATGGAATATAAAAGTATATGAAAAGGGTCATAAAATAATAATAATATCATTTAATTATAACTAATATACTAAAATTTTATTTTATAATTATTAAAGAAGATTTCAAGTATGTATAAGAGGAAATAATCATGAAACCTTCAGTAAAGAATTATACCTATTCTATAAAAAACTCTATTGGCTTACACCTTAAGCCTCTATTGGTTGGTATTATGGTAAGACCAATACCTATTGGAAATGGGGAAGTATGTTAGGGAGATATTTACATATTTATTATTCAACATATAGGGTTCAAAAGGTGTGACCCTCTTATAAGCTAGGCGTGGAACACATGTAATTTTTCTATGCTTTTAATTATTAAATATATTTTAGTCATGTTCATGTGCCTTAGAAACTATCAAATTTTGAATATAAGGTTGTAAGAGTCTAAATACCATAAACCATTAAGATATAAGAGATAATATTTTTTCCTTATCAAAAAGTTTTATCCTAAATTAACTTGATATACACTTTATAGTGGTGACACATTTTTAACTTGGTTACTATTCATTATGACCAAAAATGAAATTGACCTCATTAATAGATTTGAAAATATAGATTCCAAATATGGAATCAGTTTTTATAGATTTTATTTTTATAAGTGTAATAAAACAATTTTAATATAAGTGGAGAATACGCAACAAAAATCAATTTTTTTTAAATTGTGTTTTATGCATAAAAATGAACTCAAACCAAAATAAAATATAATATTAAATCATATTTAATTATTTAGATTATATTTAATCTAAAATAAGTTATGTTACATTAAAATACAATCAAAAATATATTTTTATTTTTATTTTACTTATTTTAATGAAATATAATGACATTTTTTCAAAAATCAAAATTTTTCTCTATTCAATCAAAAATCAATTTTACAGATAAATCCAAAAATTCCACCCAAATATTTTTTTGATATACCAATATAAAAAATATTATTAATTATATCTATTTAAATTTTAGAAATTTATAATTTTAAATTTTAAATTAATTCAAATATTACAATGAAATGATTTTAGTTAGAATAAAACTATTTATTTTTCTATTGATAAATTGCATTAAATTGTTATAGTCAATATGAATCCATAAAATATAACAATGAATATTACTAAGAAATGAAATTGATGACTTATTAACATTACCTATGTTGACTCATTTTTCACCTCTTAATGAAATTATATCCTTTAAATTTTATTCATCATTTAAACCAGATGGGATATTTTTCCCTTAAAGGCTTTTTAGGTTCCCATGTTTCATCCTCAAACATGTGGTTCATCCAAAACATATTTACCCAGTGAGTCACCTTATTCCATGACACATGAAACTTGATATCTATGATCTAGAATCTATACTATAATTTCTTCATAATATTGATTCTCTTATAAATTTACTACCTTAGGGATAAAAACATTAGATGCATCAGGTATATATTATCATAACAATGAAACAAGAAACACATCATGTTCCTGACATAAAATCATAGTAAATTATTCTTAGTAAGTAAAAAATCACACCTTTTCATGAATTTTATAGGGACCAATAAAGTAGGTCCTTAAATTTCCTTTAATTCTAAAACACATAACACCTTTCCAATTAGATATTTTAAGAAAGATGTGATTTTGTACAACAAACAAATAAAACTACCTTCTATTATCTATATAAAACTTATGACTACTATAAGTTTCATTCATATACTATTAAATCGTATTTACCTTCTCAACCATTTATTCTTCAAGTTTTGGTGTCAAAAACGTTTTTTCACTGACTGTATCCCATCGTGCTGGATCCTGAAAATTATTTTCGTATAAATAATCAAAAAGAGGCATTTGAATAATAGAATGAAAACTATTTTTGTAAATGTACTTGGTAATTTAATGATAAATACTGAAATATATCCTCAAAATTATGAATCATTCTATCCAAAAAACCATTAGAATGAGGATAAAAAATCTAAACTGAAATTTAATTCACTACCCAATGAATTTTGATTCCATTACCATATATTTGATGTAAATCTGGGATCATGGATAGTTACAATAAATAGAGTGTATCTATGTAATATGAATATCATATTAAGATAAATTCTAGAATTTTTATCTAAGGATAGAGTAACTTGTGTTGGAAAAAATGTGCAAATTTAGTCAAATAATCATCAATAACCCAAATCACATTATTAATGTGATATTTGTTATGTAAAATCTCAATGAAATTAATGGATATGTTCTCCCATTTACATTCAGTACTTAGAAAAGGATAAATCAACCCCTTTATTAGTTATCCCTCAGCTTAAACATATTATAAAATCAATCATTTTATTGAAAAATCCAAAATATCATTCTTTATTACTTCCACACAATAATATTTTTGATGGAATATATATATCATAGTACTTCTTGGATGAACATATTATGGGGACAAATGAAATTCAATTAACAATTCATTATTAAATTGGGGATCACTTATCATAAAAAACATCTTTATAAATCATATAAAACTCTATTTGTAAAAAATAAATTAAATAAACATAACCATCTTAAAAAACACTACTCTTTCATGAAAACATTGACATTCATTATAATAAAATTTAATTCTCTCTAACAAATACAACTTCACTAGAACCTAAACCAAAAGTATGGGAGTTATTGCATGCATAATTTCGAGGATAACTTTTAACAATCATTATCTAATGGATAATGTTCCAAACATATCATAGATAATGATTCAATATCTTTTTAGATCAAGGAATCTACTACCATATTTTCTTTACCTAGTAGATAGTGAATTGTAAAAATAGTTCCAACCAGCTTCTTGGCCTCATGTTTAACTCTCTTTGAGTGAAAATGAACATAAAAATTTAATGTTCAAAATATATTTCACTTTTTTCCCATATACAATATTTCTATATATTTTTAAATAAAAAATTGCTACAATCAGCTAAATATCATGGTTGGGGTAATTCTATTCAAATATTTTCAATTGGGGTAATTCTTATGAAATTACCTACTCATCTCTGATAAAGAAACATCCAAATCCCTTCAAATAAACATCATTATAGGTAAAAAAAAGTCACCATTTCTATATATAATGGCCATCGTTGAGACATTTTGTTGGATTTGGTTTCCTAGAACCAACTAATTTGTACTTTATTCATTAATAAACACTTTATCACATCTTGATTGTTCTTATGTATGACGATTCATGTGATAATGTACCAAGGATAGCTGTTGCATTAAAGGGTCATAGCATATCCCTACTATGATGAGAACCCGAAAGAGCCATAACACTGTTCTTGAATATATGTTCTATGGCCGGATGATGTTATTTGAGGGACACAAATAATACAGGCCATTAGGGGTGAGGACTCATAAAACTTTGAGGCACCTTCTCATGGTGTGCACCCTTGGTAATATCCAGGAGGATATTATGATAACAAGACCCGCCAGTAGGAAATCCACATTTCATAGTGTCATTGGATGTTCCTATCTGAGGACGTGTGTATTGGTCCTTAGACTTTAAGATTATTATTAATGTTCATTACAACTCGCACACTTTGATGTATTTATTAAAACTATGATGACACACTATTCGCAGTAAGGTAGGATATATTGGGTGCGTCACGAGTAATACTGCATTAATAGATAATGCGAGAAAGGATTTATCCCTTCTATTCCATAATAGAAGTAGATATCTCAGGCCCTTTGATGGAATTGATATAGCCTAAGTAAATCCATGGATATGGTAAGGAATGGGAAAGTTCAATTTCGGAAAGTCAAAGAAAGAATAATTGAGCACATGGGTTGGTGGCACTAGCATACAACCCGCTTGATTCAAGATATCATGACACAGGGATTATATTACACGGTAAGAATTTGTATGAGGTGACACTTCAATGAGGCATCAACCTCTTTCTCTTGGGTGCCTTGACTCGTTGCTAGATAGTAATCTAGGACTTTAGGAAAGCCCGCCTAATGCCAATGAGAAAGTGGCCTAGAGGGTCACACACTAAGTGTGTCCATGTATCTTAGTTAAATATTAATTTAACAAGTTAAATAAATATTATTCCCGACTGTGGTTTAATAATTATTTAAGGATGTATGATCGTATTTTTTTCGACACTAGTTATTCAAGAGAATATATTGTGGGAAAAATAATATATATTTATTAGTGAGTAACTCAGTTACATTTTTTTAAAAAATAAATAGCCATTACTCAAGGTCTAATAAATGTGGTGGAGGAAATAAAGAAAAATGGAAAATAAAAGTACATGTTGTGTATATTGAATATACACGCCGTGTAGTTTTCATGGAAAATGAGTACACTCCGTGTATTAATGATTACACGTTGTGTAGTTTTTCCAATCGTGATTTTGAGGAAATAATATTGTTTTATTAAATTATATTTATTATAATCAGTGTGGGCTCATGTCAATGAATTAATCATTCGATATTGGGGTTTTAAATGAGAGTTAATGAAATAAATAAAACGTGTAACGCATTTATTTATCATCATAACTCTATAACCTCAAAACTGATTATAAATATCCTCACAACCCCATCACTTTTCCAGAGAGAATCGTTGTGCACAAAAATTCTGGATAGTTCTCTCAAGGTCGAAAGAACTCTTTCCTCCAAGAACGCTCTCAAGACCGAGAGAGATCCACCACCACCGGATCAAGGCGATCGAAGACGGACATCGCAAGCGAAGGTTCTTCCGCACTAGCTCCCAAAGATCCCTTCAATGACATCCAAAGATACGTGGAGCACGTGTGGATCACCGCTAGAGGAATCCTATACTTGAATTCTACAATGCAACAACGAATCACACCAGATCGTGACCGGAGATATCAACGAAGAAAGAATTACATCAAGGTAATTCTTATCAATTAATTAAATTAATTATAACCAACATATGATGATCTTATCTTTATGGTTCTGGGACTCCCTCTTTTTTTTATTTCTTTGTTCTATTCTGAAGATCTGGTGTTTTACATCATGACGGATTTCGGATTAATCATTATTAATGCTAAAATTAAAGTTGGGAACTCCCACCAACGCGCTTCTGTTATGCTCGGAACCTACACATTTACCAATAATCAATTCAATTATTAAAAATTATTATCACATTCCTTTTTATATATGAATTTAACTCTTTTTTAGTTAACATAGTTAGCAGTCTAGACAACTGATCAATGTTTTCAACAAATCATCAGTAGTAACCCAATAATCCATGAAAACATTAAATCTCTATGACATTTTTTGGTCTTGGTTACTCTTCCACCACATCTATTTTATAAGTATCAAAATTTATTCCATAATTAGAGACAATATATCCCTGAGAAAAACTTATGTGACCAAAATTTACATTTTTTAAATTTTCCATTCAATATTTTTCTACTAATGTCTGACTAAAAATCCTTAGATTTCTCTAATGTTACTCATAATATTTATAATAAATCATTATATCATCATAAAACACAACAAAAAAATTATCCAAATACTCATAAAAAAATCTATTCATGCTATATATGAATACTCAAGGTGTATTAGTTAACCCAAAGGGAATTAACACAAATTAATAATACAAATACCTAGTAAAAATAATATATATGAAACTTCTTCCTCTTGTACATTCAACTGATTATATCTATAAGTGAGATCAATCTTTGAAAAATAATATTCTCCCAGAAGTTTATTAGAAAATTCATTTATATGAGGCAACATATACTATTTCATAACCATAATGTTATTGAGTGCTTTGTATTTAATGCAATTCCATGTTAAACTTTGATATATATTCAAAGAAAATTGGAGCACCCGATATTTTTAGAGACCAAGGATTATCATACATAGATATTGAATCATTTTTATTAGATATTCATTTCATTATACAAACACATGACTGCGAACCATAATATATTAGTGTCTTTGGAAATATAAAAACACAAAAAATTAGTCCATATGCAAACTAATTCATCTCCTACTATAATATTCATAACTAGAACCATTCTTAGACATATCATTTATAATAAATTTCTTCATTACCAGGGTAAAGGAAAAAATAAGAAAGGGTGAGATTAAATGCTCAGTAAGGGTAAACAAGGAAAATGCATAAGCATATCATAAATATAAGGGTATGAGAACATGAGCATAATATTTGAAACCAATACCCTGTATATTAAAGATCATAATCTAGAGTCAAGGAATAAATATTGGTAGTTATAAGACATAAATTATAATTGAATCAATGAACATGAGACATGAGAGCATAACATTAAAATAAGTCATAGATTTTTGTCATACACATAATCATAGAAAATCATTTCCATATTAGTCAATGATCAATTACAAGGTTGTCATAGTGGAATGGGTTCACTCACTAAACCATCATAGTAGTCAAGGTTCACTCCCAAGACCATCATAGTGGACAATATACCTTATTTAATCAACTACCCATTTTAGTTCTGTTTATCTCATTATATATAAATATTTACCTAATGAATTGGAGGGAGATATTGGTCCCACCCATCTCATTATGAAAACCACATTTATGTATGCCAAAAGATCATAAAATATCATTATATCATAACCCATGAAATTAAATGGGTTTCATAAACATTTCATCATATCATATACTATAGAAAAGATAAAAATTCCACAATCATTTCATCATTTCATCATAGCATAACCCATGGAAAAAAGAAGTGTGTTTCATAATAATTTTATCATGGTATAACCTGTGGAAGTGAAATGGGTTTCATAAATTTCATACCATCATAAATATAAAACATTATAATAAATAATAAGAATGGTATTCTTAGATCATATAACTAGTAAGGTATAGGTAACATCAACATTTGTCATCTTATATGGAAAATAATTTTGATCAATAATTTAAAAAAATCTTAAGGAAAATATCATTTCCTCTTTGAAAAAATCTTTTTAAAACATAAAATATTTTCAAAATATTTTACTTTGAAAATAACCTTGAAAATTATAAAGAAATCTTTGAGTAATGAAAAGTTTTCCTTCATCCCATATAATTTACAGATATGGGGTGGATGTGGGGTGAGGTGGGCCTGAAAATTTACACTGTTAAGAGTACGGGCTAATGTGGGTTGAGCCCGCATGGGTGAGGGCCAAGGCGGGTTGATCCCACAAGGGTGAAGGCTTACCCACGGGCCTAGTTTTAGAAAAATTATTTTTAAAAAAATGTATTCTTCCTTAACATTTTAGTTTTTTATTAAAAATCATGATTAAACCATGAAATATGATTTCTGATTGTAATGGTTATACTAATTCACTATTCATTCACATGTGAATTTTAAATAGGTTTATATTTGCTATTTTAATATGATATTATAATATTTATATAGTAATTATTAATCATATTCACATGGTGTTTCATCCCAAATCTTGAGAAATAGAACTCATCTCTCCTGCACAAGGTTTCAATTCTGAAAGATTTATTATAATCATAATATTTTTTGGCCGATTTATTATTGTTAATTTTTAATTTTATTTTGTTATTAAGAAAATAATAAAGGACCTCATGGGAACCCTAATAACCTCCTCTAAAGCTGGTCTTTACCAAAAGAGTTTTTGTTCATTCATAGGTCCATACCTTCGCATCACCACACAACCAACATCATCATCCATCACATCTCACTGACCACTCAACTACATTGCATAGAAATAGTTCACCACCACATTGGCATTGTCACATGCCACCATTGACACGTTGAAAAATGTTCCATCACATCCCTTAAAACTCTAGTCATTGTAAATCCATACTTCTCCCCACAACTACCATTAAGAATGAGAAAAAATACAATATTTAAATGATTATAAATAGTGTATTTTTTTAAAATATGGGCAAGCTCTTGGGCTACCCATGAGATTATGCAGGGTGGGACGGGCTTGAAATTTTTTGTTTGAATTATACGCATTCCCTTCTAGACAACCCCGTGCCGTCTCAAACCTGTACAGTTTTACCCTCCCCACCCCATCATGCCTTTTTCATATTACTAGAATCTTAAAATAAAATAATATTCTTGATGACGAAAAGTTTTATTCATATTGTAAACAATAAAACAAATATTCTTTTTAAATTTTCGATAAAATCCAAATGGAAATTATTTGAAAAATGACATGAATATTCCTTTCAAAACATTTTTTAAAATAGTCAGTCATGAGTAAAAATTTATTTTACAAATAATTGGATAATAATAAAAAATTATAATATTTTTATAAAACATGGTTTTCAAATAAAATGAATTTCTGATCAGAGAGAGACAAATAGTCATATTTTTGTAAAAACATTTTCTCAAATATTTTATGTAAAAAAAGTGCAAATGGTAATGTTACTAAAAAATATCGCGAATAAACAGAGTATATTAATATTCATGAGTTTATTGAGATATGTATGATAATATTTTATCATCATAAACATAATCATAAACAATCCCAATAAATGATGATATTGTAACATAAAATCATAACCATATTGGTAGCATTAGATCATAAGCCCAATGAAGGAATAAAATAAAATGAAACTTAAAATACCATTAGTATAAATAAATTCAAGATATTTCATGTGAAAGGGTATTTATATGCACCTCATGAAAGAATATAGATTCATAACAAAACATGCATCCCAAAGAAGTAAAATTAAGACAAAAACCCCTTAGCATAAGTCTTGACTTTCATCGTATGTATTCAAAACTCATGTATAATAAATATAATTTTATTATAAATCTATTAAAGAAAATTATTTATATATTTAATACCATATATTATTTTCTTATGACCTTTTATTACCCATTTATTAACAATTCCATATTAAAGTTATGTTTCAGGTAATAACCGCTTTTTTTCTTATATGTTTTGATTTTTTTATTTCTAGTCCTCTTACATTGATAATTATTTCATCATATATATAATTTTGTCCATTATATAAATATAAAATATATTAATTATATATATGTATTTCTATTAATCGATAAAATTTAGTGATAGAAAATGAAACACATTGTTCATGGAGATGGTAGGCAGTACATACGCATGAATGTTGTTTCCATTCTCTGGTCAGATTGAAATAAATAAAGTTAAATGATATATCATAATAATAGAATAAATTTTATGCAATATATATCACATATTTTCATTAAAACTATCCTTAATACCTTCCATGTAATGCATGAATGAATCACATTGCTTCTCAAGGAAGTAGCCTGCAATACACATGAGAAACGTTATCATATTCCCTCAATATAGTGAGTATAAAGGTATGTGTGATATAATAATTTCAAAGATATAATAATATAATAAATATGATATATAAAAAATAAATCCATCATTATTTCCATCCTTGAGAGGTGGTAATGGAAAAACGAATAATGTCATTTTGTGAGGTGGTAGTCTTTCGTACACATGAACGATGATTTCGTAACCCATTTGATGGAAGTGGGGATTGTTGTAGGTCATGACCATAATATAAAAACATATCATTATATGTAAGATAATTTTTTTATAATATCATAATTTTATTATAATAATATAATGAGGTGGAGGAAGATATAAAACAAAAATTATCATTGATGAACGTTGCCTCTTCTTCGGGTGTCCTCCTTAGGTTAAAACTAGAAGCCTTCCTTCGATTGTATTCTATCTAGAATAAAGATTATAGGATGAGAATATGTATTCTGGTAAGTTATTTGGTTATATATTTTCCAAACCAAAATGGTTTTAAGGTGTGAAGAGGAGAGGAGAAGGGGTGTCATTTTATAAGTGAGCTGAGTGGCACACTTGTAGTTGTTTGAAAGGAAAAGTTCCACCCATGTTTTTTTATGCAACAAGGCTCAAATAATGGGCCATTTTATATAATATAATATATAAGGTCAAAATATTTCCAGAATATAGGTGATGTTAAAGTTTGGGTTATTTTTAGCACTTATCTTTTTAGTTTAACCCCTTGTAAGCCCATTTTCACCTTAACCGCAGTATATATTTTTTTAGTTTTTACTATTCATTTTGGTCAAAAATTAAGTTGACCATATTATATAATATAAATTAAGATTATTCCAAATATGGAATCAATTTTTCCAAATTCCATTGATATAATTGAAAATTTTTAATTTAAATTAATCATATAGACTCGATGAGAAATCGGGTTTTTAAAGAGAAAACGTTCAAAAGATTACAAAGTTTTTATATCAATATTCAATATAAAATGGATTCCAATGAACTAAATTAGATTATTGGATATAAAATTGAAGTAATTTTACTTTAAAACCAATTTAAAATATAATTTAACTTTATAAATAAATTAAATGAAAAATAAAGTTTTCAATTAAAATTCAGTATTTTTCACTATTCATCAAAAAATGCAATATTTTAGAAAAATCCTAAAAAAATCTCCCTAAGATAATTTTTAAATGATGATTTCAAAATTGAATTTTATTTTATTAAATTAATTTTTTGTAAGTTTCAATAATAAATTTTATTATAGTTCACAAAAAAATGAATAATAAAAATACATTTTTTTGGAAAAAGTATTTTCAAAACATATAAGGATTTTAGAAAAAAACATACTTTTATCAATATGTTTTATTTATATAAAACCATTATACATAATATTTAAATAGAATTCATTATGATTCATCTCACTAAGTTTAGCAGTTAGGTTATAATAGTCATGTTTGAATAACAATATTAATAATATATCATGGTTTTGATAAAACTCAATTTCATGTGTAATGAAAGCTAATCCAATGTTGTGTGTATCACAAAACTAACTTAGTGTTGTGAGTAAAATATGATATCTAGGCAGTTTAATTTATTCAAAATATATATATAAAAACTCAGGGTGTTATATTCTACCCACCATAAAATTAATTTATCCATTGAAATTCGTCATTATGAAACAAAAAATTGAGAATACTTTTTCCTCATCATTTCCTCAGGTTCCCACATAAATTATTTAATATGGTGTTTTCACCACAAAAAAATTGACTAAGTGGGTGTTATTGTCTCATATAACTTTCTCTATATGATCCATAATCTCCATCATTTGTTCCTCATAAGAAAGACCATGCTCCAGATGTATAGCCTCTAAGTTTATTACATGTGAAGGGTCAAGTATGTACTACCTTAGGAGTGATACATGAAACACATCATGGAATTGAGAGAGGTTTGGTGGAAGCACCAAATAATATGTTGTCATCTTGATATGATCAAGAATTTTAAAGGGATTGATATACCTAGGGCTTAGTTTCCCTATCTTCTTGAATCTCATAACCTTA
This sequence comes from Viscum album, assembly GCA_963277665.1. Taxonomy (NCBI): domain Eukaryota; kingdom Viridiplantae; phylum Streptophyta; class Magnoliopsida; order Santalales; family Viscaceae; genus Viscum; species Viscum album. The sequence continues at coordinate 226,658,122 of OY728135.1, read as the reverse complement.
TTCCATGGATAAATTCTTGCAAACACCTTATAACCAACTTTAAATTCTAGATCACACCACTGATTATCATCATAACTACTCTGCTGACTCTAATATTTCTTGATGTGATGCTAAATGGATTTAAACTTCCCAACCATTTATTTATCTATCTCATGTACTAATATCTTTCGTTCTTTAATTTCATTCTAACACATTTTAGATCTAAATTTCATTTTATAGAGGGATTTATAAGAATCCATTGGAATAATTGAGTGAAAGATATTGTTTTAAGAAAACAAAACTGGAGGATTTTTTTGATCCCAAACACCTTTGAAATCCAAAAAACATGATATCTACATATCTTATGGGGTTTCAATTGTTCTTTAAAACTGGACATCAGTTTAGGGGTGATACATAGTGATTAAACTCAACTCCATATTATGATTTTGTCAAATGATGCTCCATGAATTTGAGGTAATCCTTGAATCCTAAATAGGCACAATAGAATGTGGTACTCCAAGAAACCATTCCACTTCCTTGATGTATATCATGGAAAGTTAATATAGAGATAAGTCTTCTCTAATAGAGATGAACTGTGTTGACTTAGTCATGAAATCGACTAAAACCCATAAATAATTATTCCCTTTAGATTTTTTGGGGAGTTAAATGAAAAAATTAATGGTGATGTTTTACCATTTCCATTCTGGCATGGGTAATGGATATAAGATCTCCTTATATTTTGGTATTTCATTCTAAACTTGATAACATACCAAGAACTAAGATAAAAACTCCACGATATCACTCTTCATTCTATCCCACTATAAATAGTCCATAAAATATATATACATATTTGTACTTCCCATATGAATTGATAATGAATAACTATGAGCTTCCACTAACAAATCCTTCTTTGAATCTGGTATGGATCAAACACATATATGGTTCATGAACATTATCATTCTATCAAAATAAAGGTTAAACTCCAGAACATTTATAACCTTCTTTTTCTTCTCTATATCTACCTTATGTGCCTATTTAATTATCAGTTGGATAGATTTATTAGAAATAGTCATGGGTTTTTTAACCTTTTCATTCAGTGTGTTCATCGTAAGAACTAAATATATAAAATTATTTAAGTTATTTTCAACTTGATAAACATTTACCAAAATATATTGAAGTGTTTTATCCATATGATTAATTTTTATAATATTAAATAAAATTAGTGTATCTAGGTGATGAAGATGTAAGAATTAGATAATCACATTGATTTCTTGATTTATAATCTTCTTATAGATGATAAAACATGTTTAACTGTCCATGTATTGATGTTGTTTTCACAACTCAGTGAAAATAGAAAATATCATTATAATGTAAACGTCAAATGTGCAATCCATGTGTCTTCTATAAGCATTATTTTCACCATTTCTTATTGAGGTGGATCAACAGGTAGTGGGGAATCTGACACATATAAATTCTTTTCATATCAAATTACTTTTTGCAACTAACTATAATAATATTGAAAATTTATTCCATTCAAGACAATTTATTTTTCCAAAATTTATCACAGTGAATTTGTGGTATTACTTTCCATTTGTATTTAAAAAAAATTAATATATTAGTAATTTTATCTTGATTAATGATTATAAGACATTATATATTTATTAATTTTAAATGTCTCCCACTATTTTATCAAATCCTAGTAATACTCAACTACTAGATTCATATTACTCAATATCTTGAGTATTCTAGTGTAAATGATCCCTAAAACTACTCATCATATTCTATGTTATGATTGTACCAATATACAAAGAGTTTTAGGGTAGGCGTTTGGTTGGCTGACCACATTAACTCATTACTCCATAGTCTATTTAGCGGAGTCTCATCTCCTGCAAAGTATAACCTTTCAATACTCAACATTTTGTCTCTAAAGTTACAAAAAACTAGTTATGGATACTTTTTTACTTACAACTTTAGTTAAGTTAACCCATCACTTTATAATAATAACAAAGCAGTAAGAGGTACCCTCAATTAGGTTAAATGCTCACCTTAAAAATATGGTTTTTAATAGTTTATCATGGTGAATTAAATCAATTTATATTTATAATACTTGTTTTATGTGATCTCAATAAAAACATATCTATGTTTAAATATAAAACATTCATCGTGCAAGTTAATTTTATCTATGAATGATTATTTATTATTTTATTTTATTGTATGTATATAATTCATATACAAAATTAATAAACCATGTATAAATAAAAAAAATGGTTTGATCATGAGCTGATTCTAATGGTTAATCCATTGAGAAAATAATAGATCAACCTTGGCCCTAAGGGGAAGTCCTTGAGTCACATCACATTCAACTCAAGTTACAGTACTCACCGCATCCAATGCATCAAACTCTTAACTAATGCATCTCCATGTCTTGGTATGAACTATATAATCCTTCATCTACATTATATATCAATAATACTTGCACACAGGTGAGGGAATTTCAAGAATTCTAAATGCGAATAAATTATTTTTATCATGGATGTGCAGGCCCTTTTACATATAAAGAGGATAAATATGGTGCGTAGGTTATCATTTATTAAATAATTATAAAAAAATAATCACATTTCAATGATTAAATAATTATCTAAATACCATATATGCATTGTTTATACTATGTATCATGATTAGTCATTATTCATTAAACTCGTGTAATAAATTAAAATTTGTGAAAAAAATATACTTGAGAGTATTTTTAATGAACTAAAAAAAGTGCACTAATTTTAATTTACAAAAATACTCATTAGATAGTCATGAGATTAATTTAATAAATTTCATATATTTTTTAAATTCTTTTTGAATTTTGGGGAAATTTTTTTGGCCTCCTGGGGCTTCGCAGTCACCCCGATGGGGTTCCAGGTCCTGGGGGGATCGAATAGGGTGAGCGGGTTTGGAATTTCCCAATCTAGTGTAACACCCCAATATTTTATAATGTATTTGATATAATTTTACATACACAATTCCAAGCTTAAATGAATATTTATGTGCTATAAAAATATGATTATTTAAATATGAATGTTACAACTTAGTCGTTGGCATGGTGGGTATGAATAGAAGTTATTACATTATGAAATATGCGTTGAAAATTTTTCCTAATAAAAATACATAGATTAATTATAATTAAATAGATACTAAATTATATGGATGAAATCATATAAGTTTTATAATATTTAGAGTTTAAAAGGGAATTTTCTATAAAGGTGAGTTTTCATTATATTATGTATTTTTATTTAAAAGCTAAATTTAAAAATTTTAGAAATTTTAATTGATAAAATGGAATTAATTTTTGAAAATATCTTATCAGAAAAATATTAAGATTAATTTTTGGGTTTTTCTAGAAATAGTTGATTTTTGGGTGAATAGTGAAAATAATGATTTTACAAATAATGTCACTTTTATGACATTATCATGAAATAAGAGTGAATTGAAATTTTATGAAACATTTTTTATAGAAAAAAAAAATAAAGAATTAATATAATTCATTTTAAAATATAATATTGAACATATAAATCTATGTTTGATATTTTTAAAATCTAAGTAATATTTTTAATAAAATAAAAACTATTTTTGGTACTTCTATTTTAATCAAGTTTTAAAAAAGTATATTTTGGTTTTAAATTGATTTGAAATTAAAATAAGTCTCATTTTATAAAAATTTACCCAATAAATTTAATAATAATCACAAATATAAATGATTTTGGAATAAAAACATTTTTATGCTTAAAACGGTGATTTTTTTAAAAATGATTTTGTGTTGCATTTTGAGAATTTTTATTAAAATTATTTTCTACCACTTTTGGAAATTAAATATAAAAAAATTTATTTCATATTTGAAATCAGGAGGTTCAAATTTAGCAATGAGATCAATTTCATTTTTGTTCAAAATGAATAGTAACTATAGTAAAAATTTGTTAGTGCGGTAAAGGGTGAAATGAGTTGATTAAGGATAAAACATAGTGATATAGTCACAAAATCATATTTTAAATCTTATTTGATGATATTATTTAAAAATATATTACCTTATCTTTTCACTTGATTTTTTTAGTGCCACTTTCCCTTGACTAGGACTTTATATTATTTTAAAACATTGAATAATTATCAGAGTATCACTCTCCCCACTTATAAAAGGGAAACTCCTCATGTCTCTTATTCACACACTTTGTTCCATTTTTATCGATAAATCACTACCGAAATAACTTTGAAAAATCCCTCCTAAAATCCTAGAGGTACTAGTTTCACTAAATGACTAATCCTAGAGGGCTTAAGGTGTAATCTAAAGTAGGGTTTCCAAAGAAGAGGTACAACTCTTAACCAAGTGTTTTCATGTTTATTTCTTCTTACACCTATTTCAAATATTCTATAAACATGATGAAATGATAACATGGTCATATTAAATATACTTAAATTTTATTTTTTTGATAGAAACCCCCATTTTCATCTCTTTTTCCATCCAATGTGAAATGAATGCATTGCTGATGCATATGTGTGGAATACCACCTCCATGAAGCGATATGTTTCATTTTTCATCACTGGATCATATGGATTGTTAAAATGATGTATAAAAGAAATATATATGATATTTATGAAACAATTATGATTCTATAAAGATAATTTATTACTTAACTTCTAACCCTTATATCCATTGAAAAATGATAACATCACTCGTACGTACGTGTAGACTACTAACTCCAAGAAACAATGTGATTCATTTTTAATTATATCCACATATGTCTGGTCATAAGGATGGAACAAATGAATAAATATAAAATGTATAACATATTTATGATTCTATAAAAGTAAAATAATATCTACTTTATTTCATTACTACCCAATAGAAAAACTAAAATGTCGCTCATGTATACATGTGGACTATTGCTTCCATGGAATGTGTAATGTCATGACCCACATGACACACACCAGTTATCCAGGACAATCAGGTACATGACCTCAAGCATACCTCCCCGTATTCCAGAGGCTTCTAACTAGCAATGAGGGTCTAATATCATTCATAGGGAGACTATACCCTCTTTATCAGAGTTTTACACCAGTAGAAATCAATAAACAATAACCAAATAATGATATAACATAACCAAAAAATCTTGTATCATAAGATGACCAAAACTGGAGAGACAATATAAAAACTAAATAGTAGATATTCCATGCTAAATTACATTCCAAGTGTCACAATGCAACTCAAAAGTAAAGACACTGACAACTCCCAAGGGATCCTGAACCACATTTTCTTACTTCATCTATGCTCCATCCCAAATGAGCCATCTAACATAGGGCCCTTTTACCTTATCTTGTCCTGTAAACATGAATTCTATTCAGGTAATGATCAGGCATCCTGAGTAGCATGTGAGTAAAACCCAGAAGGCCACCACTAACGGCATCTAAAACAATATCAAGACAAATAATAGTGTATGTAGTTTTATAAATAAATAATTACAATGCATAAGTAAACAGTTATCAAATTATCAATTAATATTTATTTAACCACATAAACCCTTAGGTTCTTGTAGACACTAATACCTAAATACCTGTTTTAGCCCAAGTCAAAGCCTGAAGTATCTTCAATGTATATCATATCTCAGAATTCCATTGTTACCATTATTTATCTCAGTCAACACATGAATGTCATTATTACCATTCATTGTCTCTATTAACACATGAATTCCATTATTACCATTCAATGCCTCAATTATCATAGGAATTCCATTATTACCATTCATCATTCTAATTATCTCATGAATGCGATTATTATTGTTCATTATTTCAATATCACATATGAATGCTATTGTTACCATCCATATTTCATAATACATGACTGAATACCAATGTTACCATTCATCATTTCATAATTGATATTTTATAATATCATATATATCATATATATCAGAAAAACCCATTAATTAATTAAATAATTAATTAATCATGTCGAACTCATCAATTAATTCACCAATTAATCGATCACAATAATTCCATTAATTAATTCATCAATTAATTAATCATGTCAATCTCATTAATTAATTAAACAATTAATTAATCACAACAATTACATTAATTAATTTAACAATTAATTAATCACATCAATCTCATTAATAAATTAAAAAAATATTAATATGAATAATTATATTAATTAATTCAACAATTGATTAATAATGTCAAACTCATCAATTAATTCAACAATTATTTGATCACAAAAATTCCATTAATTAATTCAATATTTAATTAATTATGTTAATATCATTAATTAATTCATCAATTAATTAATGATAAAATTTACATTAATTAATTCAACAATTAATTAATCACATCATACTCATCATTTAATTCAACAATTAATTGATCAAAAAAGTCCATTAATTAATTTGATAATTAATTAATCAGGTTAATCTCATTAATTAATTCTAAAATTAATTAATCATAAAAAATCCATTAATCAATGAAATAATTAATTAATCACATAAAACACATTAATTAGTTCAAAAATTAATTAATCACAGCAATTCCATTCATTAATTCAATAATTTATCGATCTCATCACAATCTCAATATTACAATAATTAATTCAACAATTAATTATATCAGTTCCACAATCACTATCTCTCAATAATTAATTCCAAAATTAATTATCCATGTTCCACAATAACAATTAATTCAAAAATTAATTATCCCACTTCCACAATCACAATATCTCAATAATTAATTATTCTCACTCCATAATCACAATATCTCAATAATTAATTAAATAATTAATTATTCTAATTTTGAAATCACAATATCTCTAATAATTAATTCCACAATTAATTAATCACATTCAATCCCATTAATTAATTCACCAGTTAATTATTCATGAAAACTCTATTAATTAATTACTGAATTAATTAATCACTTTCAAACCCTTCAATTAATTCACCAATTAATTGCTCATGTCAATTATATTAATTAATTCTATAATTAATTGATCACATTAAATCCCTTCTGTTAATTCACTAATTAATTATTCACATCAATTTCTTTAATTAATTCTACAATTAATTGATCACATTCAATTACATTAATTAATTCATAAATTAATTTTTCATGTCAACTTAATTAATTAATTATACAATTAATTAATCACATTAAATAACATCAATTAATTAACCAACTAATTTTTCATGTTAATTCCATTCATTAATTCCATAATTAATTAATCACATTAAATCCCTTCAATTAATTCACAAATTAATTGTTTGCATCATTTACATTAATTAATTATATAATTAATTAATCACATTCAATCCCTTCAATTATTTTACCAATTAATTGTTCACATAAAATGAATTAATTAATTCCAAAATTAATTAATCACATTCAATCCCTTCAATTAACTTAAAAATTATTTTTTCACATCAACTTCATTAATTAATTCTACAATTAATTAATCAAATTCACAATCATAAAAATTCACATAATTAATTTATCAATAAATTATTCAAGATCCAAAATCTTAAACAACCCCATAATTAATTCATTAATTAATTATTCCAAATCAATCAATTCAATATCTAAATTAATTCATCAATTAATTATTCTATCTCAATAAATTTAATATCCCAAATTAAATCATCAATTAATTATTTGAACTCAATCAATTCAATATCCCCAATTAATTCATAAATTAATTTTTCCAACTCAATGAATTAGATATCCCCAATTAATTCACTAATTAATAGTTCTATCTCAATCAATTCAGTATCCCCAATTAATTCATCAATTAATTATTCTAACTAAATCAATTCAATATCCCCAATTAATTAATCAATTAAATTTTCCAACTCAATCAATTCAATATCCCTAATTAATTCACTAATTAATTATTCAATCTTTATCAATTCAATATCCCCAATTAATTAGGAAATTAATTATTCTAAATCTATCAATTCAATATCAACAATTAATTCACAAATTAATTATTCTGTCTCAATCAATTCAATATCCCCAATTAATTCATCAATTGATTATTCCAACTCAATCAATTAAATATCCCTAATTAATTCATCAATAATTATTCAAATAAATAATCTCAATATATCATAATTAATTCAACAATTAATTATTCAATTCATAATCTCAATATCTCATAATTAATTCAATAATTAATTTTCTCAATTTAACTATCTCAATATGTCATAATTAATTCAATAATTAATTATCTATTCAACAATCCCAATTCCCTCATAATTAATTCAACAATTAATTATTCAAAATATATAATCCTTATACCCAAATTTCACATTTCCCTCAATTAATAAATTCACCAAATTAATTAATTTGATCAAGAACTAAATTTATAAATATATAATATAAATTATACAATTACATAATGATAATTGAAATCAAGACTTTGGTATTTTAATTATAGACCACCAACCTCAAAATTTACGAAGAACGCTCATCAACAAGAATCCCCAATTTGAATTAGATCAATCAAGAACATGATGAAGAACTAGATCAAGATCCAAAAACCCTAATTCAAGATTGATCAATAAATATCCCACAATTCTAGATCTATATCCAGTAATAAAGAGGATATATTCCCTCTAAAAGATGAGGGAAATATGGGAGAGAAGAAGAAAACCACACTTGATTAGATTCTCTTACTGGGGAAGGTGTAGATCTTCAATCCAGACTTTTAATGGCCAAGAAAAGAGATCAAGAGCCCTAGGTAATCGTCTGAGAGACTCAAAAATTAAGATAAACCATTAGGGGGTGAGTGGGGGTCAATTTGGGTTAATATATGGGTTTGGATATTTTAAAATCTAATTTTTGAGTTAATTAAAATCGCATGCATGGTATACTTGAAAGGGGGGGCACAGTTTCCCCTAATTGTGCACCTTAACCATGGACCTATTATAAGGGGTGCATGGTGTCTACTTTTAGGGTGCACAGTTTGAAAAACCATGTGCCAGTCATGCAAACCCTCTCTATTCAGGTTTTCACGGTTTGCTGGGAGAGGGTACACGGTTAAGGAAAACCACACGTCAACCATGAACTACCCTCTTTCTCTCATTTTTCTTAAATTTTCACCCAAACACACCCCAAAGTATAACCCAAATGAAAATTAATCAACATAAGGAAAAATATTACCTGTAAATAAGACCGAGACATCTCCAAAAAAGGTCGGGGTTATACAATCTCCCCACCTTATAATAGTTCATCCTCGATCTGTACTCCCAAGTATCTCTAAGATTCCAAATCAAAAATATTGGGCCATTGAGGCCTCATATCTACTTCTCTCTCCCAATTTTCCTCATTAACACAATAATGTTTCTAAAATACATAAAATATCAGCATGGCCTTTTCCCAAAACACTTTCTCACCAATCCAACACACGTATCAAATGATATCCAAAGGATTTATCTATCTCTGACATGTCACTAACCACCTTAGGTGCATTATTGTCATCAATTTCACAATAAATTACTAACTAGAATAGCTCATTCCCCTACTATACAGAGCCCAAGAAGTGGTCATGATCATCTCATTCTTAATCAAGCATAAAAATTGAAACACTAACCACTGTTCATTCCTGGCTTCCAAGAATGTAACCCTTAGAATTTATCGACATGCAGCCTCCTTATGACGATCACTTAGGTACAACCAGTGGTTTTCCACCCACCACACGGTTTCACCTTTAACTCATTCCAAGGACAAAACCTTAAAGAAGTTCCTTTTTATCCCACCAAAAAATTTCCATAAGTATTTTGGCATATAACCAATGATCTCTCAGTATACCTAGGATGATATCAAGGTGTATGGAATGATCATATCAAGTCTAAAAGTACATGAAGATTTTCACTGGTAAACACTATCCTTTCACACAATAATCTGAACTAAGTGACCACCCCTCACCCCGAGTGTCACTTCCCCCAAACCATGACACATGTTCAAAAGTGGGGTCCTATCACTACCCTTAACCATCTTACATCTATGTAATGGTTAACAAGGGTAAACATATTTTAATTATTGAAGTTTTTTCATTAGACACCCATTTATTCACATCTTGTATCATTTTAAAATTCTCATTTTTATATAGGCACCAATTTCCATTTAATTCACAAAAACAAGGAAAAATAGTTCAAGTTCAACAACATACTCAAACCCCATTTTCAATGTGTTTCTATGATGATACATGTCATAAAATAATCCTGAGTGCCAAGAATGATGCATGAAAATTCAACTCTCTTTCCATACTAGGGTATGAGTCAAATCTCAGAAAAATCTCAAAACAATTATCATATCACACCATAAGTGTGTCACCCAAGGTGAAATAATATTCAAATATAATAGGAAACATAAATAACAACAATCCCACCCTGGGTACTTGGGTTCTCCCCTGTGCATGGGTTAGATACTCACATGCATGAGCTCATTTCAAAGGCCCAACTCTTACTTGTATCATGTCTATCTTTCCAAAATAGTAAGAAAAAGGAAAAGAAAGGAAAACTATCATCGATACCACTTTTTAACATCATGACTCATGTTCCACACACCGATGCCCCAGGCCGGTCAGGTACATGACCTCAAGCACGCCTCCCCGGACTCCAAAAGCTTCCAACTAGTAGGGAGGGTCTAATATCAGTCATAGAGATACTATATCCTCTTTATCAGAGTACTACATCATCCAAAATAAATAAAAAATAACCAAATAATGTTATAATATAACCAAAACAATCCAGTATCATAAGATGACCAAAACTGGAGAGATAATTTCAAAACAAAATGGTAAATATTTCATGTTAAAGTATGTTCCAAGTGTCACAATGCAAGTAAGAAGTAAAGAAGATGAAAACTCCTAAGTGATTCCCAAACCACATTTGGTTTTATCATTCATGATCCATCCCAAATCAAAAATCTAACGCAGGGCATTTTCCCTTATTATGTCCTACAAACATGAAGTCTATTCAAGTACCGATCAAGATGCTCGAGTAGGGTGTGATTACAACTCATTAGGCCACTACCAATATCATTTAAAACAACATTAATTTAAATAATATTGTATACAGTTGTATAAAGAAATAATTACAATGCATAAGTAAACACTTATCACATTATCAATTAATCTTTATTTAACAACATAAACCCCTGGGTTCTTGTGGACACTCATACCTGAATTCCTGATTCAGCCCATGCCAGAGTTTGGACTATCCTTGAGGGATATCATATCTCAGAATTCCATTATTACTATTCTTTATCTTAGTCAACACATGAATTCAATTGTTACCATTCATTGTCTCTATTAACATATGGATTCCATTATTACCATTCATTGTCTCAATTATCATAGGAATTTCATTGTTACCATTCATCATTATAATTATCTCATGAATTCTATTGTTACCATTCATTACTTCAATATTACATATGAATTATATTGTTACCATCCATATTTCCTAACACATGACTGAATTCCACTATTACCATTCATCATTTCATAATTGATATTTCACAATATCATAATATCACATATATCAAAACAACCCATTAATTAATTCAGTAATTAATTAATCATGTCAAACTCATCAATTAATTCACCAATTAATTGATCATAATAATTACTTAATCACTTAAATATCATTAATTAATTCAAAAATTAATGAATCACGTCATTCTTATTAATTAATTCAATAATTAATTAATCTTAATAATTCTATTAATAAATTCAAAAAATTATTAATCACATAAAACTCATCAATTAATTCAACAATTAATTGATTATAACAATACCATTAATTAATTCAACATTTAATTAATTACGTCAATATTACCAATGAATTCAACAATTAATTAATCATAATAAATCCATTAATTAATTCACAATTAATTAATAACATTAAACTCATCAATTAATTCCATAATTAATTATTCAAAATAATTCCATTAATTAATTCAATAATTAATTAATCGATTCAACCTCATTAATTAATCCAACAATTCATTAATCACAACAATTCCATTAATTAATTCAAAAATTAATTATCCCTATTCTGGAATCACAATATCTCAATAATTAATTATTCCAACTCCATAATCACAATATCTCAATAATTGATTATCCCTATTCCACAATCACAATATCTCAAAAATTAATTCAACAATTAATTATCCCACTTCCACAATCACAATATCTCAATAATTAATTATTCCAACTCCACAATCACAGTATCTCAACAATTAATTCAACAATTAATTATCCATATTCCACAATCACAATATCTCAACAATTAATTCAAAAATTAATTATCCCACTTTCACAATCACAATACCTCAATAATTAATTATTCCAACTACACAATCACAATATCTCAATAATTAATTCCATAATTAATTATTCTAATTTCACAATCATGATATCTCCATTAATTAATTGCACAATTAATTAATCACATCCCTTCAATTAATTCACCAATTAATTGTTCACGTAAACTCCATTAATTAATTCCACAATTAATTAATCACATTCAATCCATTCAATTAATTCACAAATTAATTGCTTACATCAATTGAATTAATTAATTCCATAATTAATTAATCACATTAAATTCCTTCAATTAATTCACCAATTAATTGTTCACATCAATTTCATTAATTAATTGCACAATTAATTAATCATATTAAATCCCTTCAATTAATTCATCAATTAATTATTCACATCAAATAAATTAATTAATTCCATAATTAATTAATTACATTAAATCCCTTCAATTAATTCACCAATTAGTTTTTAAAATTAATTCCATTAATTAATTCTATAATTTATTAATCACATTATATCCCTTCAATTAATTCACCAAATTGATTTTTCACATTAATTTCATTAATTAATTACATAATTAATTAATCACATTCAATCCCTTCAATTAATTTACTAATTAATTTTTCATGTCAATTTCATTAATTAATTACACAATTAATTATTCAAATTGAATCCATTCAATTAATTCATCAATTAATATTTCATGTCAACTTTATTAATTAATTCAATAATTAATTAATAAAATTTACAATTAGAGGAATTTTCATAATTAATTCGTCAATTAATTATTCAAGATCCACAATCCCAATAACCCCATAATTAATTCATCAATTAGTTATTCCAACTCAATTAATTCAATATCCCAATTAATTCATTAATTAATTGTTCCATCTCAATCAATTCAATATCCCTAATTAATTAATCAATTAATTTTCCAACTCAATCGATTCAATATCCCCAATTAGTTCATCAATTAATTGTTCCAACTCAATCAATTAAATATCTCCAATTAATTCAATAATTAATTTTTCCATCTCAATCACTTCAATATCCCCAATTAATTCGTCAATTAATTGTTCAAACTCGATCAATTCAATATCCCCAATAATTCATCAAATAATTGTTCCAAATCAATCAATACAATATCCTCAACTAATTCAATAATTACTTTTTTCAACTTAATCAATTCAATATCCCCAATTAATTCATCAATTAATTGTTCCAAATCAATTTTATTCAATATGCCCAATTAATTCACTAATTAATTTTTTCATTTTAATCAATTAAATATCCCCAAATAATTCATCAGTTAATTATTTCATCTTAATCAATTCAATATCACCAATTAATTCATCAATTAATTGTTCCAAATCAATCAATTCAATATCCCCAATTAATTCATCAATTAATTATTCAAATCAACAAACTCAATATCTCATAATTAATTATTCAATTCGTAATATCAATATATTATAATTAATTCCACAATTAATTATCTCAATTCAACAATCTCAATATCTCATTATTAATTAAACAGGTAATTGTCTCTTCAATAATCCCAATTCCCTCATAATTAATTCAACAATTAATTATTCAAAATCTATAACCCCAATATCACCAATTTCACATTTAACTCAATTAATTAATTCGATTAAGAACTCAATTTATAAAAATATAAGTGAAATTATAGAATTACATACACATAATTAAACCAAGACTTTGGGATTTGAATTATAGACCACCACTTCAAAATTGACGAAGAACACTCGTCAACGTAAATCCTCAATTTGAAGTGGAGCAATCAAGGACGAGATGAAGAACATGGTCTAGATCTGAAAACCATAATTCAAGATCAAATAATAAAGATCCCAAAATTATAGATCTATATCCAAAAATATAGTGGAAATATTCTATCAAAAATATGCGGTAGAGACTGGATATAAGAAGGAAACCACATGGTATTAGATCCTCTTACCAAGGAAGGTGTAGATCTTCAATCTGGACTTCGAATTGCCAAGAAAGGAGATCAAGATCTCAAGGGAATCATCTAGAGACCACCAAATAGGAACCATTAGGGGAAAATTGGGGGTCAATTTTGGATTAATATGGGGTTTTAGGTATTTAAAAACCTAAATTTTGGGTTAATTAAAACCACACACACATCGTTTGTTGGGTATGGTGCATGGTTTCCACTAATTGTGTGCTTTAACCATGAGCCTCTTCTAGGGGGTTCATGGTGTCTTCTATTAGGGTAAACAGTTCTATAAATCATGCACCATTATTACAAACCCTCTTTATCCAGGGTTGCATGGTTTTTTGGGATAGGGTTCATGTGAAGTTCCAAAGGATCGAATAACAATTTAGAAGGGGGGTTGAATTAGTTTTTCACTTTTTATAAGTTTCAAAGCTTTTATAAACTTAACCCATGAAACCTGTTAAGATTTATTTACTTATCAAATTTTAGTAAATACCTATGCATACTAGAATAGTAAAGCAATTAAAGCACGTAACATTTAAAAGGTTCTCCCTCAGGGTAAGAACCCACACCCGTTCCATAGCCACTCATGTGGGTCTATGAAAATCCACTATTATTAAGAAGTGAATAAAACTTGTTCCAAATCCTTTTAGATGACTTCTATCTCCCAATAAGAAATCTTATATTGACTCCCATCAGTTTACAATGTCTAATTATAAAATAATTTATCCAAACAAAATAATAAAGGCTTTGTTGAAATAGCTCCAAAATTTCTCAGTCTGAATCCTCAGTCTGATTTGGATGGATCCGATTTTCTCAATTCGATAATGCTCAATCTTATTATCTCAATATGATGCACTTAAAATGATGAACCTATTATCAATTTGAAAAATTCAAACTCTGTATAAAAACTCAATACGATGTACATCAGTCTGATTGACTCAATCTGATTAACTAAATATGATCTTCTCAATATTATCTTTCTCAATATGATCTTCTTCAATCCGGTAAACAATCAATCAGTTGTTTGATCTTCCTCACGAGATCTCTATCCAGTAATGAATCACACTTGATTTTGTTAACACTCCACGTTTTCCACTTGTGTGCAAAGTTGACAAATGAAATAATGATCTGAGCAAGTATTTATAGGTGACTCAGAAAGAATTAGTTGGAAACTTGAAAACTTTCCCCGCTTCCTCAAATTTCAAAAACTAAAAAAATATCTCACATTTAAACTTCAAATTTTATTTATTCAAACCTCCTTATATTCCTCTGAGATTTATGAAAAAATGAATTTCAAGTTTGACCTCTTAATCTTTTGGAATTTTCTTTTTGAGTCTTCTTTGAAATCAACTCAATCTGATTTCGGTTTCTTTCTCAGTCTCAATCTGATTTTTGTTTCTTTATCACTCTCATTATGATTTTTGTTTATTTATAAATATTAATCCAATTTCTATTTCTTTCTCGGTCTCAACACGATTTATGTTTCTTTCTTAGTCTCAATATGATTTCTATTTCTTTCTTGGTCTTAATTTTATTTTATATTTCTTTATCAGTCTCAATTCGATTTCTATATAATTTTTAGTGAATCTGAATTTTGTATTATTCTCAATGCGATGGAATTATCATTATGATGGAATTCTCATTATGATGGATATCCCATTATAAAGAAATATCTATATTGAAACTTTTAAATTCTTCAAACCCCGCCACTATTTCTTGAAAATCTTTTATCATGAAAGTTTTCATGATTTGTGAGAACATTATGATTAGAAAATAATTTTCTGATTTTGTTTAGAAAGTATAAAACCTTGTAAACTCCTGATATCAATTTATTCAAAAAACCTCTTCATCAACAATATTACTTCTTTAATCAACAAATTTTTTCTTTCTCTAATTATGAAAAAGGTAAACTTTCAGCAAACAAAAATTTCTACCTTTGATTCTTTTGGATCTGATGATCTGAATCTGATGCAGATGAATACGATACTCTCAATCTGATGGATCTTCATTTTTATGGATATGGGTCTGATTATTAAATAAAAAAACATTATATTATAAATATAGTTTGTTGTCATAAAATAAAAAAATCTAAAAAAACCATAAAGGTTCTTTAATCTCCCCCTTTGTATATGTTGACAACCCCTGTTAACAACTTTTCCAACTCTTGGAATTTTTTCACAACTCAACTTTTGTAAAAAACTCAGGTTTTTGAATTTTATTAAAACATGTCCTTTATCAAAAGTGAGTGTCCTAAAACCAAACTACTGGATAAATTAATGTTTCTAAATTAATTTCATCCCTTGGTGGAAAGAAAATTTTGTATCCATGTAAAGATAAACTCTCCTTACTTTTCTTTTCCCACTTTCTTTTTCTCTCCCCCATTCTCACTTTTCTTTTCTCACTTTATTTTCTCTCATTCCTTTTCTCTCACACATTCTCACTTTTCTTTTTCTCACTTTCTTTTTATCTCCCCAATTTTATGATAACCACGGTTTAGATTCATAAAATAAAGATAAGTAAAACTTATTATAAAGTAAAAAAGTTTCTAATTCTCCCCCCCCCCCTCCATATAATCCAAATTACATTGGGGGTTATTCCTTATGAGGATTAAGAATACATGGGTGGAGGCTGAACATGATGTTTTATCCTCAATTACAAAATCCTTTATTTAATAATTACTTTTGTAAAGATATCATGAATCTGATACTTTGTTGAAATGTATTCCATCAAAAAATCTCTAGTAGAAACTTTATCTTTTATAAAGTGAAACTTTATATCAATTTGTTTTGATCTTGAATATTTTACATGATCCTTAGAAAGATCAATTTCAATCTGATTATCACAAATTATCTTCAATGGTTTAGAAAATTTTACTTTCAAATCTTCTAAATGAAATTCCATCCATAATATTTGAGTGAAAGCCTGAGTATCTGTAATATATTCAGATTCAGCTATTCTCAAAGTTACTGAAATGTTTTTCTTACTATTCCAACTAACACAACATTCACATAAGAAAAATGTTCCTCCTGAGGGTGATTTTATATCATTATAATATACATACCAATCGGCATTAGTAAACCCATCAAACTTCATCTCACTATTTCTTTTGTATAATAACCCATGTGAACTTCTTCCTTTAACATATCTTGCAATTATTTTTACTGCCAACATATGTGATTCTTTTAGATTACTATGATACTTAGCACACAAAGTCACTGCATAAACAATAGCAGTCCTTGAGGCTGTAAGATAAAGAATACTTCTTATCATCTTTTGAAAGTCTTTCTGATTCACACTTATTTTGGATTTATCTTTACTCAATTTTGTGCTCACTGAAATAGGGGTAGAAACTTATTTATATTCTATCATCCCAAAATTATTAAACATTTACTTGGTATACTTTTCGTGGGATAAGAAAATGTACTTTTCTTTTGGTTGAACTTTTAAGTCAAGGAAGAAATTTAATTATCCCAACATTGACATTTCAAAATTCTTCTTCATTTCCCCAGAAAATTCTTTACAAAATTTTTCTTCATCCCCAACAAAAATTATATAATCCACATAAAAAAATAAAATTAAATTTATAGAGTTAGTATATTTAACATACAAGTTTCTATCAACTTTTCCTTTAGAAAAGTTCAAAATCCTCAAAACAATTTTTAATCTTAGAATACCATGAACATGGATCTTGTTTCATCCCATATAAATCTTTATTCAATTTAGAAACTTTGTTTTCATCCTCATCAAGAAGAAAACCACAAGTTTGTTCAATTTCAACTTCTTACTCAATATCATCATTTAAGAAATATGACTTTACATTCAACTAATAAACTTTGTAATTCCAATGAGTATCTACTGTAAGAAACATTCGAATAGTTTCTGGCCTTGAAACGGGGGAAAAGGTTTCATAAAAATTTACACCATCCACTTGTGTATATCCCTTAAAAACAAGTCTTTTTTTGTTTCTTGAAACTTCTCTATGATCATTAAATTTGTTTCTATAAATCCACATTGTTCCAATAAAACTATTAATTTCTATTCATGAAACAAGTTCCCATGTTTTATTTTTCTCAATCTAATCTAACTATGCATTCATAACATCCACCCATCCTTTGTGTTGAATAGCTTCTGAAACTAATTATGGTTCAAATTTTAAATAATCTAAGTCTGATTTTCTAATCTCAACTTCCTTTTGGTCTGAACTAGAGCCTTATGATTCCCAATAAGGATGTTTTGAATTACTTTCACTATTATTGGAAATCTCTAGTTTATCCTCTTCATAATTTTAAACAACTTTTTTTAAGGAACTTTGATTTTCAATTACCTTCACATCATATGAGTCCACCAAATTTTTTAACTTCTTCCATTTGGTGACAAATCCATGAAAGTTCATTCCTCATCTTTCTTATTAAACTTTTCCAAATCCAAATTTTTTATTTTGAGCAAACATGGACTTCTAATCACTCTGAAGTATTTCAATGAAGGTTTTTTGTTATACCACATTTCATAAGGAGTCATGTTGGTTTTTGGTCTCAACAATAATCTATTTTTAACATGCACATTAGTACTAACAACTTCTCTTCAATAGAACTTTGAAAGTTTTTATTCTTCTAACATACTTCTTCCCATTTCCACTAATCTTCTATTTTGTATTTCTATTAATCTATTTTGTGGTGGAGTATAGGGAGAACTATACTAATGTCGGATACCATTTTTTCTCATATAATCTTCAAAATTATTTTTTTTGAATTCAGTACTATTATTTATTCTCAAATTATTTATGGAAACCATTATTTCTTTCTCAACATCTTTTCTAAAGAATTTGAACATTTAAATGGCCTCTGACTTGTGCTTCATAAACATGATGTTTTTCATCTGATTGAAATAATTAATATAATTGATAAAGTATAAGTCTCCTTTTTTTATTTTATGTCTTATCGACCCATATAAATCAGAATGAATAAGCTTAAGTGTTTTGGTAGATTGAATCTCAACTATTTTATGACTTTTTTTAGTCATCTTTCCTTTTTTTAAAGTAATGAAAACATCTTCATCTATTTTTTTAAATTCTGGAAAATTTTAAACAGCTTCAAATTTAGAAATTTTATTCATTTTTTTCTTCCCAACATGAAAAATTCTTCTATGCTACAATTTTATTTCGTCTTTAACACTTAAGTAATAGGAATTGTTGAATTCTCCTATTTAAAGGAGATTCCCTCTGGTTCTTTCTCATTTTATAATAACTTTTCCATCTTTCACACTTTTTATGATATAAAAATATTTTTAAAAAATAAGTTATTTTCTATCATCACAAAGTTTACTTACACTAAGTAAGTTATGTTTTATCCCATCAAAAAATAAAACTTCCTTGGATTTCAACTTTTCCGCTTCAATCTCAGCTATTCTGATTCCTCTGATTTTTAAGGAATTGTCATTATCAAAGGTAACCGCTCCTCCATCATGACTTTCAATATGTTTCAATATTTTTATATCACCTATCATATGTTAATAACAACCACTATCAATAATACATGGTTTTTTACTTTTAAATTATTTCAAAGATATCTCAACAACAAAATCTCTTTCCCTAACTTTATTCTTTTTAGATTTATTTTATTTTCTATCATAAGTATTTTTTTCGAGAAGGAGTTTCATACATATTTTTTGGAATTATGAACATACTGATCACATATTCCACAAAATTCTTTCAAAAATTAAAATTTATTTTTTTTATAAAGTTTCTAAACTCTTAAGAATTTATATTTTTAACTTTCTGTAAGTTAGGAAAGTTTCTCATTCTACTTTCACTATTTATTCCACTTTTCTCAAACCTTATCTCTGGAAGAGATAACTCATGAAAAAAATTATAACCACTATACCCATAGATTCCAAAACACTAGTAATAGCCATAAAATCTTGATTTTATATTTAAGAAAGATATTTCTCTATATAAACTTTGTTGAGGTTAGTAACTTCTTTCAACTCTAATATACTCAGGACACATACCATCTTTTCTTTTGAGTGAGTTTTCTAATTTTGGGGATTTGATAGGATTATCACATATTTTATCCACCCATGCTTCTCCAATTCTTTTTTTGGAGCCTAAAATGTTAGAAGAATCAGATGAAACATTATTTTTGGTAAGAGAAGATTTCACCTCTCGTATTGATCATTCCCATCAACTTTATAAGTCTAAAATATTACTTTCAAAAATTTGTTGAAGTTTTCATTCATATTCCTCAAGGTACTTTCAGACTCAACAGGTTATTATTGAAACTTGTTAACTTCTTCTTACATAGCTTCCTTCTTTTTACAAATATCTTCAACCATCTTTCCCTATTCATCAATTCTAAGTTTATAACTTAAACTCTCCTAAATGTATTCACCCTCATACTTGATAACATCTTTTCTTCCTTCAGTAAATTTTTTACAATATTTCTTTATCATTATGATTTCTTTCTTGATAGATTTTTTTTCTCAATACACTCAAGAATTTTTTCTTTGAGCTGATACTCTTTGTAATATTCTTCACCACCTTCTTCACTATTTGATGAATCTTTTGTTTTCTCAACTTTGGCAATGAAGGTTTTGAATTTTCCTGAACTTTCATCTTCAGAAGAATTATTGTCAATTGAGTCGGATTCAACTTTCTTTCTCAACATAATTCTTTTGTTTCTAGTAAGCTTCTTCTTGTATTTTTTGGAATACTTTTCTTCTTTATCATTTTAGTTCCACTTCTTCCATCGAGGTTTTTCATTGGAATCATCTTGATATTCTCCAACTTTATTCTTGGGGAAATTCATATAAAAGTTTCTAATTTTACCACACTCAAAAAATTTGGGAGGAATTTTACCTCTATATTTTCTTCTTACTCTCCAATAGTTTTTAGAGGTAAGGGAAATAATTATATCATTCAAATCATCATCTTACTTATCTTTAGACTCAAAAGGATCGGATTCTTTAACATCTTGTATTTTCATCTTTCTAATAGCTTCAAAATCTATTTCATCATTCATATTATTTTTAAAAATTGGATATTTCTTCATTTTATAAGAAACAAGAAAGTTTTGAAATTCATCAATAGATAAATCATCCTTATCTTCTAAAGAATAAATTTTAGAATCAAAACTATAAAAAAATATTCTCATAAGTTTCTTCATAATTGTATAATATTCTAGGACATCTCTAAATCCTTTGATATTGAAAATAATTTCATTTACTCTGGTGAAGTATTCATCAATTTTTTCTTCACCTGTCCTTCTGATGACTTCATACTTACTATGTCATATTTGTAGCTTTTCTTTCTTTACTTTAGTATTACCTTCGAAAACAATTTCAATATTTTCTCACATACTTTTTTAAGTTTTGAGACCCATAACCTTTTGATAAACATTATCTAATAAGTACATAAAGATTTCATTTCTAGATTTTCCCTCAACTTATATATTTCTCTTATCAACAAATGTCATAGAAAAATCTTTCTCAATAGGAGGAAAACCAATATTAGCAGCATCAAAAACTTCTAGGACAATAGATAGAAGATAAATAATCATCCTATTTTTTCATCCATAATAATTTTTCCCATAAAACATAAGAATTCCTATATTATTTAAAGAATTGATATTATCCATGATAAGGATTCAACAAGGGTACTTGGCCCTCTGATACAAATTGAAGTTCCAAATTATTGAATAAAAACTGATAAGGGGGGTTGAATCAGTTGTTCACTTTCTATAAGTTTCAAAACTTTTAAAAACATAACCACTACAACCTATTAATATTTATTCACTTATCAAATTTTAGTAAATATGTATACATACAATAATTGTAAAGGAATTAAAGCACATAATATTTACAATGTTTGGACTCAGTGTGAAAAACTACATCTTTTCTATAGCCACTCCCATGGGTCTATAAAAATTATCTATTATAAATAAGTAAATACCACTTGTTCCAACTCATGTTAGACACCTTTTATCTCATAATATGAAATATTATACTGACTCCCATCAGTTTATAATTTTTCTTGTTATAAAATAATTTAGCAAAAAAAGAATAAATAATTTTTTTACAATGCTCCACAATTACTCAGTCTGAATTATCATTCTAATTTGGATGGATCTAATTTTCTCAATATAATGATGTTGGATCTGATTCTCTCGATACAATGGACTCAATACGATGAACCCGTTCTCAATATTCAAAAATAAAACTCTAATTAAAAACTCAGTATGATGTACCTCAGTCTGATTGAAAAAAATAGATTAAATGAATATGATATTCTCAATATGATCTTTCTCAATATGATCTTTCTCAATCCTATAAACAAACATTTAGTTGTCTAATATTTATCACGAGATCTATGGTCGGTAATGACTCACACGTGATTTCTTTAGGGCTCCACCTTTTCTGCTTGTGTGCAAAGTCCAAAAATGAATGATTGATCTGGGAAATTATTTATAGGTGACTCAAAAAAAATGTGGAAAACTTGAAAAATTCACCTGCTTCCTCAAATTTCAAAAAATCTGAAAATATTTCACATTTAAACTTCATATTTGACTTCTTCAAACCTCCTTATATTTCTATAAGATTTATAAAAAATTGAATTTAAGTTTGAAATCTTAATATTATGGAATGTTTTTTAGTTTTCTTTATAATCAGCTCAGTCCAATTTCTGTTTCTTTCTCAGTCTCAATCAAATTTATATTTTTTCTCTATCTCAAATTGATTTTTGTTTCTTTCTTAGTCTCAATTAGATTTCTATTTATTTCTTAATCTCAATCCAATTTTTGTTTCTTTCTCAGTCTCAAACAAATTTTTGTATACTTCTTAGTGAATCTGAATACTATAACCTTCACAGTGCGATGGAAATCTCCTTACGATGTAATCAGCATTATGATTGATATTCCATTATAATGGAATCTCCATACTACAACTTCGAAATTCTTCAAACCACTCCACAATTTCTTCAAAATATTTTATCATGACATTTTTCATGATTTATGAGAACTTTATGATCAGAAAAGCATCATCTAATTTTTTTAGAATGTATGAAAACTTTTTAACTCCTAACTTCACTTTATTAAACAAAACTCTTCAATGAAAATACAACTTCTTCACTTGGAAATTTATTTCTTTCTCTAATTATGAAAAATGAAAACTTCCATTAAAAAATAATTTTTCCCTTGATTCTTTTGGATTTGATGATCTGAATCCAATTAAGATGAATACGATACTCTGAATCCAATTAATCATCATTATGATTTATATAGGTCCAATTATTTAATGAAAAACATTCTTTTAGACATAGAGTTATTTGGAAACAAATAAAAAACTTTAGCAAAACAAAAACACCACAAAGTTTCTTCAGCACGGTTAAGGAAACTCATGCACCAACCACACACATCCCTCTTTCTCCCATTTATTTCAAATTTTAATCCAAACACACCCTAAAGTAAAACACAAATGAAAATTACACAACATAAGGAAAAATATTATCTATAAAAAAGCTCGATACATTTCCAAAAATGGTCGAGGTTTTACAATATGACATATTTCATTTTTCATGTCCACCATTCATATCTGGTTCAAAAACTATATTTAATTTAAAAAATATATAATTATATAATTATTAATATTTTATAGATGATGGAATAATGACCCTTCTTACCGTGATCAATGCACTGAAGTTATTTTGATGTTACAAAACAAACGGCCTCAAAACACCCTATGTAAACTTATGCGATTTAATAATTAAATAAAACATGGTAATAAATGAAATAAAAGGAATCATAGTAAGGTAATTAAATGAAAAAATTTCTTGGGAAAGTAAGAAATTAATATAATTTTATTATTCATGAAAGTATAATACGTATGTGGTGATTCGGGAAACTAGGTAAGAGATTTCCCATCTCAATTTCCTCTCTTTCTGACATATTCCATTATCACAACATGTTTTATTTTTTTGGTATATATACTTCCATATGGATATATTATTCTCATTAATTTACTAAAATTAAAGTGGTTTATAAATTCTATTGAATTTATTTACTTCAATGTTCTTTGATTTAAAATTTATCAAGGACGTAATATATTTTTCTTTAAAACATTATTTTAAATGTTTTAAACTCTTTCTTTCGATATATATGTTCTTAAATTTTTTTCAATAATTTTCTTATTTATAATCTAATGATCTTTTTAAATTCATTTTTAACTATCCTTGACTATTTAAAATGGTTTTAGAAGGTAATTTTTTAAACATTTTCTATACGAGTCATTTTTTACTCTTTTTACCAAAATGAAAAAGAATGTTTTTAATATATATGACATGAACTGATTTTCCCTCTATCATTTCCTTTCTTAATTATCAATATTTTTCTATAATTTTTCGTAGTTTTTCAACTAAAATCTTATTTCTCATTCTTCTAGGAAATTTTTTTTTAATATTTCTCAAATAAAAAAGATTTTTATCCTTATTTTTATGTGAATCCCAAAAGTGTTTCTATGTATATATTAAACAGATTATTATATGATATATTATTATGGGGATTCATGATTTTATGTGTTTTTATTCTGATATTCTCATTTTACATTTTATATGACGACAAAGTTAATAGTAAATAAGTTACTCCTAATATATATATATATATATGATAATGGGAGAGCCCGATATAGCTCTCCAATGCATTGGGTAATGTGATATAGTTAATGAGAATTAAGTAAATCCTAAAGGATATATCATAATTGACTGTGAATTTTATTCCTTTGTAAGGGTTCTTATGAGGGTGAATGTAAGGATAATGTCTCAAGATAAATACATGGTTTTTTATGCTTGAAAATGGGTTTTTTATGGAAATATTTTAATTTCATAAGGTAAGAAAATGAGCTTATGGTTTTTAGAAAGTTTATAACCCTTTTTTATAAAAAGGGATTTCCAATGAAAGGTTTTCATGTATTTTAAGAAACCCTTATGATTATTATTTTTTCTTTAGGATTACTTATGATATGTTTTATGAAATATTTTGGTAAATAATTTGATTTCCAGGGTAATTAAAAGATTATTTGTGCTTAATGTTTATTTTATAAAAGGAAAACTGCCTTATGAGTTTTCACGAATTTTAAATGGCCTAACAAGTTGTCTTTTTTATATCCCTTACTGGTATTTTTTTTCTCATCCCATATTTTCAAATTTATTTTATAGGCCATAAGTATAAGTATGAACTATCATAGAGTCTAGATCTAAATAAAATAAAATTGATCTTGGATAAATAAAGTGTGTTATGAATGAAGTAGGACTGTGAATATAAGAATCATATTTTTATGCAAAAAAAGGACACTATATTTCAGTGTTCCCTATATAATGTAATGGTTTTCCAAATTCTTTAAAACTCTAAACCTAAAATATACTAGAAATTTAATAAAGTGCAGCCCTAGTTATAAATAATGAAATTATGGGTTGATTATATTATGGGATGATATAGTTTGTATCAAAGGGAAGGTTTTGATAAATTTATTGGTTAGGATGTTTTTTTTGATAAATATTTAGGGGATAATATATTTACATGGGATCATAAGTTTGAATTATTCATAACCTTAAAGATTAGTATGTTAAGGGTAATTATGGTTGTTTTTTACTAAATCAAAATATTTAAATAGAAGATAACATTTTTAAGTGTGTCTTAGTGTTTATCCTCCTAATAATATGGTTTATTATGATTTTTTTTATATAATCACACTAAATATTTTTTGTTTTAGAAAATTTTTAGAACCAGTATGAACCAATTTAACAATGTATGTGAAGAAAAATGCAATTGTTATCTAATCAAGTAACCTTACAGGACATGAGATGGATTGAAAACTCTTGTATCTATTCCTAGCCATATATCTCATATTTTGATTAAAAACCAAAACCTATGTGAGTTTTATAACACACCAAACAATAGAAAAATGGATTTTCATGGATGTTCGGATGATAAATCTAATAAAGTTAAAAAAGATAAAATATCGTATGTTTCAAAAATGTGGGAAGAAGATCCTAGAGAAATGTCTCAAAGTGATAGGAATATGTTTTATATGTGTTAAAGGAGGGAATAAATAAATAAAATATAAAGGAAAAATAAATAGTTTAGTTGATATAATAGGGGTATAATGTTCTTCCTAAGGTATCAATTGAATTTTTTAAATACATAGAGTTTGATCATTATATGAATTGATGAACTAATAAGAAATATAAATAAGTGTGTCAACAAGATCATATGAATAAAGGTTTATAAAATTCATATAAAGATGAAGAAACTTGAAATTACATATTAAAGGTATGAATTATTTTTTTTCTTATGTTTAAATTAAAAAACATGATTAAATTGAGATTGATGAATCTTAGGATATAATTCATATTTTTATCATATGAAGGAAGAGTTAAGTAATAAGATGGAAATTATTAGTAAAATGTTTATATAGGATGTTGAATGATTAAAGTGTCTACATATAATGTTCTAAGAGTTATTATTTAGTGGTATTTATTCAATTGTTGATGAATTTAAGTATGATCATAATTTTAAAGGCACTGATACCCTTTTGATTTTTTATGTGATGGGAATAATTTGGTAGACATTTATTATGTTTTAATAGATGTTTGAGGTATATGCAACCATTAAGTTTAACATGTGTTTTAGTGAAAAGGTTATTTGAGTAATAATGTTTTTCTATTTTTTGGTTATAATTTGAAAGATATTGATAACCTTTAGGATTAATATGATATTTTATGTTGAGTTAATTATGGTTATTTGGGGTAAAAGGTTCATTAAATTTTAGGAAAATACATTTTATTTTATAAATAACCATAAGATTGAAAAGTGATTTAGTGAATAAGTGATTAATTTTATTTTTGAAGAAGTTAACTATATTGAACATTATATGATTATGGTAAATGAAAATATTATTAGATAAGATGGGATTTTTTAGGAATAAAGGTTCAAATAACTTTTAAAATCATATATGATTTTATTATGGATTTAGAGTGATTTAGGTTATTTATGTAAAATATTAGCATATTTTAGATATTTTTAAGGTTATTTATTTATTGAAGTATTTAAGTTGAAATTTTGGTGTTGTTATTGAGTCTTTTGAGATTAATGTTTTATTTTTTCATACAATGTTTTCTTCATATTAGATATTATATTAACTTATGATAACCATTTTTGGTTTTAGAAAATATATAGAGATAGTAGTAATAAATTTTCATGATTTTGTAGATATTATGATCTGTAAAAAGTTAATTTTAGTTCTTCAGACATGAAAATTAATCATGGTTATTTATCATTTAAAATATAAGATGAATCATAGGTAAAAATATACACGAAATAAAATTGAAGGATAAAATTATTCTTATGGTATAAAATTAATTCAAGTAAGTATATTTTATCTTATTCTTCATCTCACTAGTAAAATAATTACTCATCTCAATAAAGTTGAATATAAATTTATTGAGGCTTATCTAGAAAATATTTCTCAACTATTAAGGTTTCTTTTAGAAACTCATTCACAAGTAAAATTCTCACAATGGTAAATTCATAGTTTAAGAAATATTTTGGAAATGATAGGTTTCCTGGTATTAACATAGTCATTAATATTATTTTAAAAATTAAATGATATCTATGTGGATTGAAAGTTATTTATTGTCACTTAGGTATATTTATATTCCACTTTTTGGAATTGATTTTGAAAATGTTTTAAACCTTTTTTATGAGACACGGGATAAAATTGTGAGGACTCGATTTATTTAAGGGGGTATAATATAATACCTTAAGATTTTAGAATGTATTTGATAACATGTACCACATGCATCACCAATATTAAACAACCCACAATATACTATAATATATTATTATTTAAATATGACCATTATAACCTATATATTTGTTTAGTGGGCAAGAATATGAGTAACCGCATTACGAAATATATGTTAAACAAATTTCCTATTACAAATTTATTGATTAATTCCTTGTAAATAAGTAGTCAATGGTAATAATTAAATCATATAATGTTAAGAATAGATAATGTTTATATGGGGAATTTTCTATAAAAGTGGTTTTTCATTATATTTTATATTTTTATTTAAAATTTAAATTTATTAATTTTAGAAAATAAAATTGATAAAATGGAATTTATTTTGATATCATCATGTCAAAATAATCTTAAGATAAATCCTTGGTATTTTTTCAGAAATGGTTTATTTTTGGGTGAAAGATTTTACAAATAATGTCACTTTTATGAGATTATCATGATATAAACATTATATTTTATAAATAATTGGAAAAATATATTTAATAAGTAATATTATGGATTTAAAAATATAATTTTGAACTTATAAATATATTTTTGATATTATATAAATTTAATTAATGTTTTTATTCAAATAAAAACTATTTTCGGTATTTCCCTTTTAATCCAATATTCAGAAGGTAAATTTTGGTTTTAAATTTTTTTAAAAAAACTAAGTATTATTTTATAAAAAATAATCCATTTAAATCAATGTTAATCATAATTATCCATGATTTTGGTTTAAAATCATTTATATTATTAAAATCGGTATTTTTATAATAATGGTTTTTCGTTGCGTATTGCGAACTAATATTAAAATTGATTTCTTCCACTTCTGGAAATTTAATATTGAAAAATGAATTTCATATTTATAATTATGATATTAAAATTTATTAATGAGTATAATTAAACTTTGGGTTATAATGAATAGGGACCATGGTAAAAAGTTTTCATTGTGGTAGAGGGTGAAATGGGTTAATTAAGGTTAAAACTAGGTGATAATGTCACAAAATATTATCTTAAAAATTATTAGACTTGTGGATTTTTATCATTATCGCCTTATATTTTAACTTTAATTGTTTTAGTTCCACTTTCCCATGATTAAGACTCTATACTATTTTAAAACTTTGAATAATTACATGAGTGTAAATCCCATCATTTATAAAATGGAACCTACTCTCTACTATTATTCGAACACTTTGATTCATTTGGATCAACCAATATCATCCCAAATACCTTAACAAAATCTCTACCCACATCCTAGAGATACTTGTTTCACCAATTTACTAATCCTGTAAGGCTTAATGTGTAAGCCAAAGGAGGTTTTGAAAAGAATAAATATAACTCTTAACTGAGTGTTTTCATGCTTATTTATTCTTCCACCTCCATAAAATATTCTATAACCATGTTGACATGATAACATAAGTATCTCAAATACACTAAAATTCAATTATTTTGGTGTCAAAACCCTTTTTCATCTATTTTTTCTATCTAATAGTAAATGAAAGCATCTCTTGTGCGTACGTCTGGACTACTACCTCTACAAAATTATGTGTTTATTTGTTCATCACCAACTCATATAGATGGTTAAAATGATAGATAAAAGGAACATGTATGATATTTATGACATAATTATCATTCTATAAATATAATATATTACTTATATTCTTAACCTTTTGTTGGTCGGAGTATGACACTCAAGAGTGGGGTGAATTGGGTTCCTATAAAAAATTTATCTAAAATGCCTATTTAAAAATTCCACAATTTAAAATCACATACAGTCCAGTTAACCAAAGTAGAAGATTTATAAAAGATTTTATTATTTGAATTTTTTTCTCAAATATTGATTAGTTATCAGTTAATATAATATGAATTACTATTAAAAATTTTGAAAATAGTCTACTAAATAAAATTATAATGCAAATACTATCTAAGATTAACTATAGGAGAGAAGTGAAGTTTTCTGAAATAATTATAAGAATAGATAAAACAAAACATTAAAACTCATAGAAAAAATAAATAAGAGTTCCAGTCTCTAGTTGGGACCTATTCCTCTCCACTTGGTGATCACCTTCCACCAAACAGTTTATATTAAATAAACTTGACCTACACCTTAGATTGGGGTAACAATAGTAAACTATTCAGTTCAAATAGAACTCTTCCACAGTTTTCATTAGAGTAAAAAATCCACACAGGACCTCTTCCACTATTATTTTTGGGAGTGTAAATGTGAATAATTGTGAAGATATCGAAGTATCTTATAGTTTGGATCAGGAGTCAATGTGTGTTTACAAAATAGAGACATACACTACTCAAAATGTAAATAAAGTACACCGATGGAGAAAATAGATAATAAAGTTTTATAATGCTCTATGTGATGTTCTATAAATCTTTTGGACTCCTTTAGGATGGTATAAGTGAATATGGAGTCATCTTTTATAAACAGACAACAAAACAAAGAGACGTTTTTGCTTGTGTCTTCTGTTCCTAGTGAGGTAGAATATTCCTCGAAGTGTTCTTGTCTTTTAAGTTGTTGTTGTAGATATTTGTGGTGTTTTGGGTTCTCAGTAGTTTCTTTGTGTATCCACTATAAGAAAATATTGTGTTTTTCTCTAATGTTCGTGAACTGTTTCTTCCATGTTGCCTCTTTATCACTGTCTTTCTTATTGATTCATATATTCCATTTATACAAACAAGAAGCATGTTCCCTGGTACCTTGTACCTCATACTTTTATCTGACATCATTAAGTGTTTTCTAAAAAATACATACAATCTCATTAATATAATAATCAGTACTAAGTTTCATAAATATGATCGTTAGAGGTAATATTGAATTTAAGAGATAGATCATCAGTGACTCAGTCTGTCGGTAGCTCAGGCTATCATTGTCTCATGTTGTCATTGACTCATGATGTCAGTAGATCATTATATCGGTGGATCAAAAATGCATCATTAACTCAGATTTCAGTAGGTGATCCATGGATAACTCATCTATCAATAGATCATACTTAATGAAATTATGAGTGTCGATCAGTATCTCTATCAGTAGGTCTGGTGTCGGTTGGTTAGGAATCGATAACTCATCTGTCAGTGAGTCAAGCTATTGGTGAATCATTCTTAGCAAAAAAAATTGATTTTCTCTATCAATTAGTGGATCTATTAGTATCTTAGACATATTTTAGTTACTTATCTTATCAGTATCTTATGTCATCGGCATCTTATGTATCGGTGAGTCGGGTATTGGTGACTTTTCTATTAGTAGGATAAGTATCGGTAGCTTCTACTTAACCAAAAACTATAATTATATCTTATGATGTAAACACTAACATTAGAGGATAAAATTATAATTGAACCTGATTAAACATAATGTACCTTAATAAATCATAATTATCATAGTTAACCATGATTTTTTAGCATTAAAACTAGAGGAGGCCAGCAATCTCCCCCTTTCTTATAGTAAAAAATCATGGAATTATATACCACAAAAAAATGATTTATTATGATCAGAGTAGAAATATACTTACCATATTTCATAGATTATTGAGATGAAATTTCAAAATAAACACAAGTACATATTACTTTTTAAAAGGTATTTTTTCAATTATATGTTCCCATTTAATCTACAAGATTAATATTAAACTCCCCCAAAGAGAGATGCCATATTATTTTCCATATTATTCCTCCCCCTTTTAGGATTATCAAAAAGGAAACAATGAATGAAAATGAAATAACAGATAATAAAATAATCAATGATATGAAATTAGAGAGAGTATTTCATTAATCAAGTAGTACAAGGGATAAAAAACAAAAAAAAGAGTACATAAAATCCCTATCAAAAAGTGATCTAACTACTTTTTGGGTAAATCATATTCCATCACTTCCTTTCCCTTATCAGAATCAGAGTATGGAGGAGCAGAAGTTGTAGAGGAAAGAGTGGTGGAAGGGAGGGAACTCCTTGAAAAATGGATGGATCAAGGATCGGTCTAGAAAAGGAAGTGGTAGCTGTGAGTTCTTGTTGGATAAAATGTATAATATGGTTGAGATCTTGATAAGGGTTCATGGTAAAAGGTGAGAAAAGGGTATAATAAGAGGAGGTAGAAGTAGGTAGGACTAGTCTGATAGGATCAGTAGGAGGAGCAAAAATGGTTGTGCTATGATGATGCAGGTATGGTTTGAGAATATTGATGAAGTCCTAGATTACTCACCACCATATGTCATTGCCTTCTCAAAATATTCTTTATTCTACATAAACTTCACTAGGGTAGGATTTAAATCCTTCAACTGCTTAACTTTCTCCTTGAATACCTGAGACGCTGGAGGTGGCCTCAAATTTTCCACTAAATATTTTAAATGACTAGTCCACTGGTTTTTGGTGTAAATCATCTTAAAATAGAAATTGATATTCTTGGTTATTTCTTCTTTAGTCGTGGTTACTTCCTTTGAGTAGAACCTCACCATGTCAGCACATTCACATTTCTTGCTAATTTTATTAAGGCTCTCTGGATCAGTGTTACCCATCACAGTTTTAAGTTCCTATCAAATTATATTTCTAACCATCTCAACATCTGTAGAATGATAAATAGGAGTAGATCAGCTGGATGCACCTTGTCATGACCCCTCCCCACAAAGTGTACCCCTCCTGGGCTGGCAATGTTAGAAGGGAGATAATGACCCCTGAGTCCCACCTTCAGTAGGCCCCGGGTTGGTGAATAGCACTAAGGGTATAGTAAACACATAGATAGGAGTCATTACCCTCTAAGAGAAGACATACGGAAGAGAGAGATAAGATAGAAACCAACCAACTCCAACTTAGATAGCAATATAAATGAAAACCCAAGTACACATATGTAATGTCATGCAAAACTACTACAACTAGAAGGAGAAAACTGAAAATACCCAAAATAAAGTAAAAATAGTAACAACCACAAGCCCAAACAGCTCCTATAACCCCAAGCTAGTAGAAACCAGCTTGATCTCCAACATGATCCTAGTGTCCTAAAAAAATAGTTTATATAGACATAGGGTGAGTATAACAGTATACTCAGTAAGATCCTCCCTGAATCCACTTATGTAAAAGTAAAGAAAGCAGGCTAAAGCACAATGAACAACAAGTGAAACTAACTCATCACCTAAATAGGTATACTAAGTTCCCAGCCTCACCATGACTACTCTCACCAAGTAATGCATACAAAAGTATATAATATAATAAATAATATCAAGGGTACCCTGCTACTACTTCCCCACTGGTTTTCCACTTTTCCCCAATGTCGCACGTCCTAAGCATCTCTCTCCAAAAAGGCTTTCCCGAAGACACCTAGGAGAAGCACCATAACATGCACCTCGTGCAACCAAACCACCGCATCCACACAAGAAAGTAACCAGGTAGTTTCTGTGAGCCACCACATCTCGCATAACGTGTATCATACGTCGATTATTATACCTCAATCCATTACAGCCCATACACCAAGTAAGGATCCTCAATCCATCACAGCCTATACATGTTACACCTATAGTAGTCCATAGGAAACTATATCCAAAATATGTGTGTGTGAATAAACACAAGTCATTAAATCCCTCTACACACGTATATAAGGAAAACTAACTGTTGTGCCTACCAACACAAATAACTACCAAGAGAAGAGAGTGGGGAAAAGGGGGTAGTCAGTCATCCATCCTCCCACCAGAATGTTAGGGAAAACACCCCCCCCCCCCCCCACAGGGCTCAAAAATCCCTGGGGTTTTAGTTTCCCTAACTGATAGGGTGGAGTAGTGTATAGAAACACAAAAATTACAGAATATAATATAACTTACAACCACACTATGGGCATAACCTAGTCTTAGACTCAACTGCAGCTAACGTCTCTCAGACTCCCGGCTTCAAATTCTAAGACTTAGTATCTTATAAGCACACAATCATTTTAAGATCTTTAATACATTACTTCATTCCATTTTTATCAATTTCACTTTACGTTAATTGATTATTTAAACATTAATTAACCATTAACAATTCCACATTGAATTTCATTAGCATCACACCCAAATTCCAATGTCCCCTTAAATTTTAACCTCAGCATTACATCCCAGCAAGCTCTAACCCCATGGGTTAGCGTCATTTATTCAATTATTTAGTACAACATTACTTTCCCATATTCCCAATCATTCTAGAAAAATGTTCTATGCTACTAAACACAAGGGGGCTCAACACAGTGAGTAGATGAACTACCCATTGAGTTTGCTGCCTATAGCGAGAGTGTAGACCCATCCTCCCTTGAGAATCTAGACATGGAAAGAACGTGGCATACCCCACACATCTTCTCCCCTTTCTAAATATGGGTAAGAAAGACCAGATGCCATGGGCAGTGGGGAAATTAAAGCAGATAACTAATCAAAGAATCAGAGAGCATCCAAACATTCATATCCAACCTGTTCCATCATCCCTGGTGTCCTCTCCAAAACTCACATGCATAAACCAATTCATCTCGCCACTCTAGGAATCAACTACTGCCACAACCAAATGGCCTCCCTTCCCCCACATATCACAACAGCCTTCCTGGCTCACATCATAACACAAGAAGAAGGAAAACAACCATCATATCAACTAAGCTCTTAGCCCTTAATCAAGAAAGAGGGTAACTCAGAACCCTACAAGTATTATCTTTTATCAACAATCAGTTCTTTAATCCATCTTGTATTAACCAATTTATTATTCATAAGTTCCATCTTCGGGAAACCTAAATAGTAAGCTATCATAAATAAATTAAACATGATTACTGCACCAATTTTACTAACATAAAATCATAACAAGAAGAACTAGATTCATTTACATGCCTCTTTATCTTTAGCCAAACAATCATCAATTAATTCTGATTTATGTTCTTTACCAATTTCCATCAAGAACAAACAGTTAAACAAAGCAAGCATAGATATCACACTATCTAGAAAAACAAGAGGCAATAACATATGATCGATATCAATTTATTTATCCGATTCAAATATTTGTTATGTCAATTCCATTATCATCCAGTGGGATAAAACATGCTAACTATAAAGTTGCACGTAAATAAAAGAGAAGCAATAAATCCCCTACCTCAAACGGTTCTTGACGTTCTTTATAAGAGAACGAGTCACACAATGGGTTACGATCTCCTCCCCCTGTGACAATTGTATCCACCCGAGGATACAGAGACACCCCCACACCAGTCAACACAAAAGAAAATCCCATTAGTAACATGGGGGTAAATTTTCATAAAATGGTGAGGAGAAATATAAGTATATAAATCCAAAATAATGAAGATAGATCATACCTTATATCAAAGATCTCTACTACTTGGTTGCATCAAAACAGAGCCGAACTAATACTAGGATAAAATTTTGATTGTGAAACTCCTATGGGATGGAATGAAAGGTTCTAGCATCTCTCATCATAGAACAAGGAGAAATAATTAGGGAGGTAGATATCTTGTCCCTTTAGAAGATTTAACGGAGTATCGGTTTAAGATACGCTGGATTTTCCATTAAAAGCGGATCACATTAAACCACATGGTTTGACCAAGTAAAAAACATATCGAGCCTTAGGAATAATTAATATAGGGGTTATTATAAGGCCCCAGCCTTGAAACTTACTTAATCTTGAGTTATTACAATATTACACATTGAGGATCTTTTCAGGTTTAGAGTTTTAGAGAATTAGATCATAAAACTTGCATTACATTCCACATTTAAACAAAGTGGTTACATAAAAGATAGTATTCATTTTTCCATCAACGGAAAAATATTTAAAATAAAACATGGATTTTTTCTTGACACTTCCTTGACACTATCATCATATCTTGTACCCTTCCCTTGACCTGTGAAAAACATTTCAAAAACTTGGGATGAGAATAAAAATCTCAGTAAAGGATATAAAAATATGGAAAGGAAACATGAGTACATGTATACATAAGAATGAAATCATACTTTACCCATAAAACATAAGGACTTTAACATACCTCATAAAATCATGAATAAATCATAGAAATCATAAGACATAAAGGTAACTTGAGGCATTCATAACATTCTTACGTAGGGAGTAACCCTCTTGGTTACATTTGGAATACCCATCACAGTATATTCCCTAAATCTCTTCGAAGAAACATTAACGTTTAACCCCTTCGCGTTACCCAATGCATTGGAGGGCTATATCGGGATCACCCACGCTTAGTTTATCACAGAACCATCCATCTTCATAACAATGCCGAAGAACCATAACATAATCTTATCACACAAAACATGCAAAAAGGAAACATAACATTTCCACATTTCAATAATAAGATATCAATACAACACATTGATATAAAAACATTATGAAAACCCTTTTCAATACCAAAATAAAAGAAAAGTAAAGCATGGTATTTATTTTTCTTTTAAAAAGAAGGTATGTCTTGTAGAGGAAGCCGAAACTCAAATAATGGTCATGGCGGCGGAGAAGTTGTTGTCACTGCATACGTACGACAAAAACATTCCCTTTTGTCGTTTAGTAAAATGCTTCCTATAAAAAAGATTCCTTTTTGGATAAATGTAAAAGTCAAAGGGGTTTATACACCCTATAAAAGAAAGTTGTGTATAAAAAAAATATGCCTCAATGAAAGGATATTGAGACGAAGTCCCATACAAAGACGGTATCCTTGGATTAAGGATAAATCAGTTACATAATTATGTGTGACAAACGAATACACCAAATATAAGTGGATATTAAGTGTAAAACAATAATAGGTTATTCACACATATTCATAGAACGACCTATTCAAGGAGTACAAGTTTATCCCAAAGAATCAAATTTGGGTTAAGAAGTTCCCTTGCAAAAATTTGACAGCCTAACGGCGTCACTACAAAATTCAGAAAATGAGTTGATGAGAGATAAAAAGGGTATCTCATCACATGGAAATAAAATTTAAATCAATAAGGATATATAAGAACATATCCCAACATAATGGTATGTGAATTAAAAGACGTAACAA
Source organism: Viscum album (assembly GCA_963277665.1). Classification (NCBI taxonomy): domain Eukaryota; kingdom Viridiplantae; phylum Streptophyta; class Magnoliopsida; order Santalales; family Viscaceae; genus Viscum; species Viscum album. Next base: position 226,620,993 of record OY728135.1, on the reverse strand, counting down.
AAGAAGTCTTTTAAAAAGAGGAGGTTGAAAGGTTCCCTTACCGACATGGGTATCCTTCGAAACATACACCCCGTGAAAGAAGGACAATACAACATTGATGTAAATACTCATAAATGAAATTATATTACACAATGATTAAAATAATGGTAAGTACATACACCACTCAAAGGAAATTGTGGAAAATGTAGCATAAATCTCACGGGAATAAAAGTGAGATGAAAAATCCCTTACGAAAACTCGGCAACCTAACGGCGCCACTTAAAACTTCCAAAAATGGATTGATGAGATCAAATAGGGTATCTCATCATATTACAATAAAATTTACAGCAAGAGTAATATAAAAGAACATCCCCAATCATAAAAAATATGATATTAAAAGAATTGACATAAAGGATAGTACTTAAAAAGAAAGAGAGAGGTTAAATCTCTTACGAAAATTCGGCAGCCTAACGGCGCCACTCAAAACTTCCAAAATGGATTTATGAGACAGAATAGGATCTCTCATCGTATGAACATAAAAATTACAGTAAGATTAATATAAAATAACATCCCAATCACAAGAAATATGAGCTTAAAAGTAATGATATAAAAGAGTGTACTTAAAAAGAAAAAGAGGAGTAGGATCCCTTACCTCGGGTCCGACTTGACTCAATCGTTCTCTAACGTCCTGAATAATAAACTTGAGTTAATTTATACTTTCTTAAGAACCTTTTTAAAGTTAATTATTCCTTTTATATCACTTATTGTCATGTTATAAACATTATGTAATCATTTAAGTTAATAATGTTTGTTTTGTTGATATTTGGTTCTTAAGTCGAAAGTGGACTTCTTACAATTACATGTTGTTCATGTGGTCAAAGGTTCATTATATCCAGAATGATATTCATGATTTGGATATCATATATATCATATATATCCAGAATATACATGTATTTATAATATTACATAATCATTTATAGGTAAGAAATGAAATGCACCATTCATGGAGACGGTAAGCCGTACGTACGCATGAACGCTACTTTCATTTCTATGTCATATTAATGGAATTAAAACTAAATGAGAGGTATGTATATTTTAATTCCAGAATTATATTAATCATTTATATGTAACATACATCATATATAATAACTTTAAATACATCTTTTATACATCCCACATATGGCATTAACGAATCAAATCACTTTGAGGGGGCGGTAGTCCGCACTTCCTAAAATGAAATTATCGTGTTTACCCACAATGGAAACCATAAAGGTATGCCACAAAATAAGAATAAAGAAGCTTAATTAAAACATAAACATATTATATATCATATATAAGTATAGTGACATCTTAATGGCCACCTTTTAAGGTGTTATATGAGTGTTGAACAATCATCATTTCGTGAGGCAGAAATTTTCCATCCACAGAAACAGTATGTTCTTTAACCATTTGATGTAGGTGTGTGTAAGTGTAGCTCGAATTCTTCTTATAACAACATCCTAGTATATTTAAGATACTGGAGTTGTTACAAAATAAATGAATAAAAAGAGTTTAGGGGGTTGGAGAAGCAAAATAAAACAAAAGAACACAAGTGAAGACATTACCATAAAATCGGGTAACTCTTTTTGATTTGAGCTCAAAGGCTTCCTTGGGAAGACTTCTGCCCAAAGTGAGGCTTCTAGGAGTAATATAGGGATTTGGAGAGGAAAAATGAGAAGGTTTTGGCCGAGACAAAGGCTTTTGAAGTGTGGGTAAGGAGGTAGAGGTGGGGGCCTTTTATAAGAGGAGAGGAGGGGCACTCTTGGAAAGTAAAGAAATGTTACTTTATGTTAGAATGAGTTTCGGATTTTAATGGTCCCACATTTATGTGTTTCTAGGATAAGGTGATAATGTTTAGAAATCCACCAATTCAATAGGTTTTGGACATGTGTAGGTCTTAGATGTTACATTATCTTTCCATTTTATTTAAATCGTTAAATAATGAGGTCATCGCTGCATCATCATGATGTCATAAATAATTTAATTTATTTAATGTCTAAAAATTATAAAACAAATACTATGATGTAGGAAATATTTTTATCTTTCCAATGACTATTTATAGTAAAACATCTGACTTTTATAACCCCATGAAAAAATTGTTTTAGTTAAACAACTCATGTTTGTGACATTTTAATTTTAACATTAAATAAAAAGGTATTTATGTCATTTTCCAACCAAAGTGGCTAAATGGGGTCCCCAAGTTGACCCATGGATTTTCTTGGTCTTCCATGACTCATCAAATGAGGGTAGGTCATGTGTCTAGGTCATTTCACATTATTAAAACATTATTTTTACCTTAAATTACACTAATTACCTCTAATCGCGATTAAAAACATAATAAGTTACTATTCACAAAAAATTATTTTAATCCCATTGAACCACATTTTACTTATTAATGACAACCATTTATGTCATATTTTTTAAATTCAAAACACAAAGTTGGACCAATTTCATTTAAACGGAAAATCAGTTTTTATAAGTACCACTTAGTGGTTTCACTATTCATCAAAAATTGCAGTTTTTCAGAAAATTACCAAAAATTCACCCTAAGCTATATTTGAAATTCCGAATTCAAAAATGATGTCTATTTTACAAAATTCATAACATATAAGTTACATTAATTAATTTAATAATTAATTCCCGCTGTCAGAACAAATAGCGTGTTTTTATGAAACACTATCTATTAAAAGATTGGCACTAGTTTAAGTCCAATTTCAAAGTGAAATTAATTCCAATGACCACTATTGGATTAAATGGTAAAAATATATTCTAATTTTACTTTAAAAAAAATTAAAAAGATAATATAATCATATAAATAAATTATATTAAAAATAGGTTTTGAATTAAAATACAACATTTTTCACTATTCATTAAAAATGAACTTTATCAGAAAGATACCAAAAATTTACACAAAGTAAATTTTGAGGTCTCTATTCTAAAGAAGAATTTTATTTTGTCAAATATAACACATAAAATTGTAAAAAAGTGGATTTAAAAGAGGTTCTCCATCAAAAGGCAGTTAATCGACCTTTTAAAGAATATTAGAATGTTTACGCTTAAAATTGGATTCATTCGCATTTTTAATCCTCTAACATTTATTGTAAAGAGTAAAAACATTTGACAAACATATATAATCATTTTGTAGTTAGTTCTGTTCATTCCCGCCATTACGATGGCTAGGCGTTAACTACCATTTAAAATAATATTATTTTATTATTAGAGTGCAACGTAAGATTTCAAAGGAACTCGTTGTTGTGTATTGGGTAAGCTATCGAGCATAGCGTTCCCTTTAAATTAATATTAATATTTTATTCACAAATATGGATAAATATAAAAATTTCATATTCTTTATTTACCTGGGGTGTTACATCCTTCCCCCCTTTTGGGAATTGCGTCCTCGCAATTTTAAAATTGGGCTCGGAAACATCCTTGAAAGTCCCACATCAGAACAAGAGTCGGTAAAACAATCACTTTAAAATAAAGAATGAGAAGTACAGAGGTCACCCGAGTTAACCCATACTAGGATTCCATGTAGGAAAACATGGACATGGAGGAGAAAACATAGGGTCATGTTCTGATGGAGAGTGATAGAAAACATGTTTAGGAGAAAGTTAACCACAAGAAAATCACAAACTTGTGATGGGTTAAACGGTATTCGATTCCCCAGTAGGAAAAGTTAATAGACAACATTTTTTGTTTTTTTTTATTGAGGAATTTATTCATAAGGAAACATAATTACTTATCATGTTGACTTTCAACTTTTATTAGATTTCTTACACAAACTCATATTTTCTCCAAAAGACGAGCATTTAGGAAGACTTGTTCACTATAATCAACTTCTAGAGAATCACCTAATCCACAAAAGAGAACTATATACTTCCCATGTCTTTAGACTTTAACCAAAACCAAAACCAAAATGGTTAGTACAAGATCAGATAATCCAGAAAAGGATAACCCTTTATAAAAAGAAAATCTATTCTTAATCTCCAAAATTTGTCCAACAAAACCCAAAGTTCAACGAGGACCATTTGATAAACAATTTGTCCATAAAATTCTTCAAAGTAAACCAAACTAATATTGAAACCCAAATATTTGAAGGATTTAATCACATAGTCTTCCAAGGTAAAAATTAACTTTTATCTCCAAATAACATCAGATGCTCTTAAATTATCATATTGAAAAGTAATTAACCTAATCACATATCTTCCATGATAGGTTAATCATTTCTATAGATAACCCAAAATAAAATTACTCTTGATTCCTAAAATCATCTAACTAAAAGGAATTATTCAAACTAACCAGGGACTTCACGTAGTCCAGTGGTAGGCGATAAATACCAGTCGCACTTTGGTTGTGGGTTCGATTCCTGCAGCTTTATCCGACGCGACAGGTTGTCACATGGTCTGCGTGTTGTCTTTTTTCCAAAACTATATAATTCATAAAACATTCCCCAAAATGAGATAAAATCTTAAAAACTAATCATAACATATTTTAACCTCAAGTTTATCTCATGCCTTTCATTTTCCATCATAACATATAATAACCCATAATTACCTCAAAAGTAAGGATCATATAAACTCTAATGGTTACCTTTATAATTATTACCTGTACTTCCACATTGATTGGTAATCTCATACATGATGCATTACAGATCATACCAAGGTTCAAGTGGTTGATCATGACTCCTTGATAGTTGGTTTAGAACCACCACGAGTTTCCTCATTGAATCCCCCATTTTATCTAGTATCTTAATCAGAGAACCACCACAGTTTCCTTCAAACCCGTTGTCTCTTTGGTGCCTGCTAGATCCATCCATTCACTAAAAATAGAAATTTCAGTGTGAGAATATAAACAAAACCATCATGTACTAATGAGGAAGGTAAACATGAAGATATACTTACTCATTCACTTTATCTAAAACTAGGACTCTTTCTGAAATCCTAACCATTATGGTAATGTCACTTATGCTTAAAGAATACCCTAACCTCTAAAGTTATCTAAACCGACCTTTGATACCAACTATAAGGCCCCAGCCTTAAACCTTACTTAATCTTGAGTTATTACAAGATTACACATTGAGGATCTTTTCAGTTTTAGAGTTTTAGAGAATTAGATCATAAAACTTTCATTACATTCCACATTTAAACAAAGTGGTTACATAAAAGATAGTATTCATTTTTTCCCATCAACGGAAACATATTTAAAATAAAACATGGATTCTTTCTTGACACTTCATTGACACTATCATCATATCATGTACCCTTCCCTTGACCTGTGAAAAACATTTCAAAAACTTGGGATGAGCATAATAATCTCAGTAAGGGATATAAAAATATGGAAAGGAAACATGAGTACATGTATACATAAGAATGAAATCATACTTTACCCATAAAACATTAGAACTTTAAAATACCTCATAAAATCATGAATAAATCATAGAAATCATAAGACATAAAGGTAACTTGAGGCATTCATAACATTCTTACGTAGGGAGTAACCCTCGTGGTTATGTTTGGAATACCCATCACAGTATATTCCCTAAATATCTTCGGAGAAACCTTAACGTTTAACCCCTTCGCGTTACCCAATGCATTGGAGGGCTATATCGGACTCACCCACCCTTATTTTATCATGGAAACACCCATCTTCATAACAATTTCCAAGAACCATAACATAATCTTATCACACAAAACATGCATAAAGGAAACATAACATTTCCACCTTTCAATGACAAGATATCAATACAACACATTGATATAAAAACATTATGAAAACCATTTTCAATACCAAAATAAAAGAAAATTAAAACATGATATTTATTTTTATTTTAAAAATAAGGTATGGCTCGTAGAGGAATCCGAAACTCAAATAATGGTCAGGGCGGCGGAGAAGTCATTGTCGCCGCATACGTACGACAAAAACATTCCCTTTTGTCGTTTAGTAAAACGCTTCGTATAAAAAAGATTCCTTTTTGGATAAATGTAAAAGTCAAAGGGGTTTATACACCGTATAAAATAAAGTTGTGTATAAAACAAAATATGCCTCAATGAAAGGAGATTGAGACGAAGTCCCATACAAAGATGATATCCTTGGATTAAGGATAAATCAGTTAGATAATTATGTGTGACAAACGAATACACCAAATATAAGTGGATATTAAGTGTAAAACAATCAGAGGTTATTCACACATATTCATAGAATGACCTATTCAAGTAGTAAAAGTTTATCCCAAAGAATCAAATTTGGGTTAAGAAGTTCCCTTGCAAAAATTTGACAGCCTAACGGCATCACTACAAAATTAAGAAAATTAGTTGATGAGAGATAAAAATGGTATCTCATCACATGGACATAAACTTTAAATCAATAAGGATATATAAGAACATATCCCAACATAATGGTATGTGAATTAAAAGACGTAACAAAAGAAGTCTTTTAAAAAGAGGAGGGTGAAAGGTTCCCTTACCGACATGGGTATCCTTCGAAACATACACCCCGTGAAAGAAGGAAAATAAAACATTGATGTAAATACTCATAAATGAAAGTATATTACACAATGATTAAAATAATGGTAAGTACATACACCACTCAAAGGAAATTGTGGCAAATGTAGAATAAATCTCACGGGAAGAAAAGTGAGATGAAAAATCCCTTACGAAAACTCGGCAGCCAAACGACACCACTTAAAACTTCCAAAAATGGATTGATGAGATCAAATAGGGTCTCTCATCATATTACAATAAAATGTACAGAAATAGGAATATAAAATAACATCCCCCATCATAACAAAGAGGATATTAAAAGAAGTGACATAAAGGAGAGTACTTAAAAAGAAAGAGAGAGGTTAGATCTCTTACAAAAATTCGGCAGCCTAAAGGCGCGACTCAAAACTTCCAAAATGGATTGATGAGAGAGAATAGGTTCTCTCATCATATGAACATAAAAATTACAGTAATAGTAATATAAAATAACATCCCAATCACAAGATAGATGAGCCTAAAAGGAATGACATAAAAGAGTGTACTTAAAAAGAAATAGAGGAGTATGATCCCTTACCTCGGGTCCTACTTGACTCGATCGTTCTTTAACGTCCTGAATAATAAACTTGAGTTAATTTATACTTGATTAAGAAACTTTTTCAAGTTCATTATTCCTTTTAAATCACTTATAGCCATGTTATAAATATTATGTAATCATTTAAGTTAATAATGTCTGTTTTGTCGATATTTGGTTCTTAAGTCGAAAGTGGACTTCTTACAATTACATGTTGTTCGTGTGGTCAAAGTTTCATTATATCCAGAATGATATTCATGATTTGGATATCATATATATCATATATATCCAGAATATACATGTATTTATAATATTACATAATCATTTATAGGTAAGAAATGAAATTCACCGTTCATGGAGACGGTAAGCCGTACGTATGCATGAACGCTACTTTCATTTCTATGTCATATTAATGGAATTAAAAATAAATGAGAGTTATGTATATTTTAATTCCAGAATTATATTCATCATTTATATGTAACATACATCATATATAATAACTTTAAATACATCCTTTATACATCCCACATATGGCATTAACGAATCAAATCACTTTGAGGGGGCGGTAGTCCGCACTTCCTAAAATGAAATTATCGTGTTTACCCATAATGGAAACCATAAAGGTATGCCAAAAAATAAAAAAACAGAAGCTTAAGTAAAACATAAAAATATTATATATCATATATAAGTATATTGACATCTTAATGTCCACCTTTTAAGGTGTTATATGAGTGTTGAACAATCATCGTTTCGTGAGGCAGAAATTTGCCATCCACAGAAATAGTATGTTCTTTAACCATTTGATGTAGGTGTGTGTAAATGTATCTCTAATTATTCTTATAAAAACATATTAGTATATTGAAGATACTGTATTTGTTACAAAATAAATTAATAAAAAGATTTCAGTGGGTTGGAGAAGCAAAATAAAACAAAAGAACACAAGTGAAGACATTACCTTAAAATCGGGTAACTCTTTTTGATTTGAGCTCAAAGGCTTCCTTGGGAAGACTTCTTCCAAAAGTGAGGATTCTAAGAGTAATAGATGGATTTTTAGAGGCAAAATGATCAGGTTTTGTCCGAACCAAAGTCTTTGGAAGTGTGGGTAAGGAGGTAGAGGTGGGGGCCTTTTATAAGAGGAGAGGAGGGGCACTCTTGGAAAGTAAAGAAATGTTACTTTATTTTAGAATGAGTTTCGTATTTTAATGGTCCCACATTGATGTTTTTCGAGGATAAGGTGATAAGTGTTCAAACTCCACCAATACAATAGGTTTTGGACATGTGTAGGTCTTAGAGTTTACATTATCTTTCCATTTTATTTAAATTGTTAAATAATGAGGTCATCGATGCATCATCATGATGTCATAAATAATTTAATATATTTAATGTCTAAAAATTATAAAAAAAATACTATGATGTAGGAAATCTTTTTATCTTTCCAATTACTATTTATAATAAAACATCTGACTTGTATAACCCCATGAAAAAATTGTTTTAGTTAAACAACTCATGTTTGTGACATTTTAATTTTAACATTAAATAAAAAGATATTTATGTCATTTTCCAACCAAAGTGGCTCCATGGGGTTCCCAAGTTGACCCATGGATTTTCTTGGTATGACTCATACAATGAGGGTAGTACATGTGTCTAGGTCATTTCACATTATTAAAACATTATTTTTACCTTAAATTACACTAATTACCTCTAATCGCGATTAAAAACATAATAAGTTGTTATTCACCAAAAAATTATTTTAATCTCATTGAACCACATTTTACTTCTTAATGACAACCATGTATGTCAGATTTTTGAAATTCAAAACACAAAGGTGGAAAATTTTCATTTAAACGGAAAATCAGTTTTTATAAGTACCACTTAGTGGTTTCACTATTCATCAAAAATTGAAGTTTTTCAGAAAATTACCAAACATTCACCCTAAGCTATATTTGATATTCCAAATTCAATAATGATGTCTATTTTAAAAAATTCATAACATATAAGTTACATTAATTTATTTAATAATTAATTCCCGCTGTCAGAACAAATAGCGTGTTTTTCTGAAACACTATCTATTAAAAGATTGGCACTAGTTTAAGTCCAATTTCAAAGTGAAATTAATTCCAATGACCACTATTGGATTAAATGGTAAAAATATATTCTAATTTTACTTTAAATAAAATTAAAAATATAATATAATCATATAAATAAATTATATTAAAAATAGGTTTTGAATTAAAATACAACATTTTTCACTATTCATTAAAAATGAACTTTATCAGAAAGATACCAAAAATTTACACAAAGTAAATTTTGATGTCTCTATTCTAAAGAAGAATTTTATTTTGTCAAATATAACACATAAAATTGTAAAAAAGTGGATTTAAAAGAGGTTCTCCATCAAAAGGCAGTTAATCGACCTTTTAAAGAATATTAGAATGTTTACGCTTAAAATTGGATTCATTCGCATTTTTAATCCTCTAACATTTATTGTAAAGAGTAAAAATATTTGACAAACATATATAATAATTTTGTAGTTAGTTTTGTTCATTCCCGCCATTACGAGGGTTAGGTGTTAACTACCATTTAAAATAATATTATTTTATTATTAGAGTGCAACATCAGATTTCAACGGAACGCATTGTTGTGTATTGGGTAAGCTATCGAGCATAGTGTTCCCTTTAAATTAATATTAATATTTTATTCACAAATATGGATAAATATAAAAATGCCATATTCTTTATTTACCTGGGTTGTTACAGTTATGGCCTCTGAATCGGGATTAGAGTCCTTAAAACCAGGCTTTAAAAGCATTTTACATCAAAGGAAACGTTAAAGGGGCAGAACTGTAGGAAGCTGGAAACACTGTTCACAAACTCAAAATTTGGCAAAGGAAAAAGGTCATCATTGGAACCTCACCGTTGGAACCTCACCGTTCTAGAAACACTGTTCATGAACTCAAAATTTGGCAAAGGAAAAAGTTCACCGTTGGAACCTCACCGATGGAACCTCACCGATGGACTGTTCACCGATGGAACTGTTCATAGAATTGAAATTTTGGAAAAGGAAAGAGGTCACCGATGGACTGTTCACTAATGGAACTATTCACCGATGGAACTCTTTATAGAATTGGAAATTTGGAAAATGAAATAGAGGTTATCATTAGAACCTCACCGATGTAACTGTTCATTGAAGTTCACCGATGACACTGTTCACATAAGGTCACTGTTGAACTGTTCACAACTATCTACCATTGGAACTGTTCATCAATGGTCACCGATGACACTGTTCAGATAAGGTCATTGTTTCAGTGTTCACAATTGTATACTGTTGGAACAATTCACAACCATCTACCATTGGAACTATTCACTGATGGTCACCGATGACACTGTTCACATAAGGTCACCGTTGCACTGTTCACAACTGTCTTCCGTTGGAATTGTTCACCGATGGTTACCTATGACACTGTTCACATAAAGTCATTGTTGCACTGTTCACAACTGTCTACTGTTGGAACTATTCACCGATGGTCACCTATGACATTGTTCACATAAATGGAAAATTGGAAAAGTGTTGGGGATAAGTCACCTTGACCTCCCAAAACACCTCATACACCTGATTTTAGCAAAGGAATGGACCAGAGAGTTCTGGGACATTACATTAGATACCTCTCAAAACATTCTCATCCTCAAGAATTAAAAACCCACCTAAAGGTAAAACGAAACGGGGTCCGAACAACCACCCATCGAGATAACTCTCAAAAGAGAGAAAGCCACAAGAAGCAACAAAAGGAATCCATATTATAAACATGAAAGGTCTATAACCACAAAGGGTACATTATTACATGAAAAGAGTTAAACATCAAACAACTTTGGGTAATGATCCCGTATATGTGACTCACGTTCCCAGGTACTCTCCTCCATTCCACCGTGTCACCACAAGACACGAACCAGGGGGATAGAATGTCTGCGCAACACCTTCTCTTTGTAGTCTTGGATCTCCACAGGTCACTCCTCAAAGGTCGCATCATCATCAACATCGATCTATCCCCAATCTATGATGTGAGAGTCATCATGAAGATAACGACAGAGCTGTGATACATGGAAAACATCATGTATCTGACTCATCTGCAAGGGAAGTGCTACTCGATATACCATAGTTCCAACACAAGATAACACCTCGAAAGGCCCAACAAACCGGGGAGAAAGCTTACTCCCACGACCAAACCTTTGCTTCCCACGATGGGGAGTCACCATCAGAAACACTTGATCCCAACATCAAACTCTAAGGGTCTCCTCCTTTGATCGGCATATGATTTTTGACGATCTCGCGTTGTCTTCATCCTCTCACAAATCACCTGAACCATCTCTATTGTTGTAGAGACCCGAAGCTTGAAGTACATAGACATTATATTACTTTTGTGGAAAACTTAATACATGACACATACAAACACCCAATGACTATTTTAGTTTAGTGTCTTTGGAAACTCAAAACATAATCTTCAAATAATGGTGAAAGATCTTCAACATCTCCCATAAAGATCTTCCCCTTTAGTTTTCCTACCAAAAACCTTTCATTATATCTTGGGGAAAAGAAAACATATAAAGGGTGAGCTCAAATGCTCAGTAAGGGTAAACAATAGAAATATCAATCATATCATATTCATTTGAAAATATTATCCTCCAAAAGAGATCATAATATCATGTCATGGGATAAATCATAAAATTGAAATGTAATACCAATAATTATAACATAAGACATGAAACTTTATGGCATACACAGATAAGCACAGAAAATCATTTCATATTAGTCATAGATCACTGCCAAGACCATCATAGTGGACCAATTCCATTACTGAACCAAGATCACTCCTCGTTCCAACCCTATATCACTCAACTGGATTAACTTATCGTTCCATCCATGTCTCTCTCATGAGATATAAATTTTTACCCAATTCCTTGGAGGGAGATATAGGTCCCACCCATCTCATAATTAAACCATTCTTATGTGTGCCACAAAATCATAAATCATACATCATAGCATAACCCATGTAATAAAATGGGATTCTTAAACATCATTCCATCATAAAATAATACATATAAGATGAAAGGACTTCATAAAAATAATTCCGTCATAACACAATCAAATAAAAGTAGTAATGGGGATAAAAAAATAACCATATATCATCTTAAATAGAAAATAATTTTGGTAAAACACTTGAACTTAGTTCTTGAGAAAAATATCCTTTATTCTTAAAAAACATTTTATTTTCTCAATATGTCATACAATTTTAAAATAAGAGAATTTAATTGAAAATAAACTTGAAAACATGTAAAGGAAGATTCATGGAAATAATTCTCTGTGAAAGCATAAAAATCCGTCCAGGCCGTATAAGTTAAAAAAACATTATCCTCGTACTTTTACTGGAAAAGTCAAAAAGTACCTCATATGGTAAACAAAAGAAAGATTCCTTCCATAGCACATAGTAAAAGTAAAACAAGGGGTAAAAATGACTTTAAACATACATGGAAGAATAATAAACACTTTATTAAAACATTTTTATAAATCATGGAAATAGATGATAAATATAACCCCAGTAAATACTTACGAATAAACAATCTTGGATAAGAATGATATTGGAATAATTATCCATTACCTTAGGTCCAATATGATTTGTATGTATACGATACTCTTGTATAGTGGGTTTAAACATATTATTAACTCATAAAATAACCATAATAATACTTATGATATCATATATGATTCACTTATGACTTTATATTACCAATTCATCCATCAATTCCATGTTAAAGCAACGTTTTGGGTAATAATCATTTCATTTATCGTACATTTTGGACTTGTTGTTCTTGATATTATTACTTATATCATGATTTAATTACTTCCAGAATGTAAAACATGATTTATATATCATATATATTCAATATATAGATATATATATATAATAGATAGATAAATGAAATGAAATACACTATTCATGGATATGGTAGATTGTACGTACGCATGAACGTTGTATTCCTTTCCTTATTGAATTTATTGGAAATAAGAAAATGACATATATATATACACATAGATAAAGTAGAATTATTATATCATATATTTTATTATTATTCATTGTATATACTTTATAACCATTATTTAATGGTTAACATGGAGAATGAATCTCATCGTGTCATGGAGACGGTAAGCTGTACTGTCACGACCCATCCTCGGGGCCCGTGTCGTGACTACCCCAAGCCCGCCTTCCATAGGACAGGGGTTGGCGACTAGCACCAAAGGCGTAAATCCCGATAACTGGGAAGGCATTTCCTTTATAAAAGTAAACAAATCACCACAGAGTACAAGCGGAAGTAAAACACTAAGTACAAAGAGAAGTACTAAAAGGTAAATGGGCCAGAATACAAACCCAAATGAAAGTACAACTACAACTGAACAAAGTACAACATGAAAAGACAATAGTTGGAAGAACAGAGGCGGCTCCTGGGTTGTCCTCCTGGGATCCTACCTGAAGGGTAGGTACAGATGGCGCAGCTCCTGGATCATCCACCACAGATCCTACCTGAAGGGTAGGTACAGATAGCCTCCACAACGCTCTCGCCTGTCAACCTCCTCCATGTGTCGTCTCGTCGCGAAGTCCACCTCCGGATACTGACTCGTCGTGTAGTCCACCTCCAGGTATTGACTCGTCGTGTAGTCCACCTCTGGGTACCGTCCAATCCTCGAACACTCAGCCTCCGTCAGCACTGCCCGTCGTCTGCAACCAACACAACGAGGTGCGGGCATAGCCCGTGCAGGGGTGAGTATAATGATACTCAGTAGGGACCCCGAGACCCTCAAGGTCTCACTAAAAACCAACAAGGATAACCACAAAGAAGATCTCAACAGATAACCTCTACTTAGGTATATGCCCATGCATATACCTAAGTTATCAAGTAACCCATCTCAATCATGAGGAAAACACCAAGATCATGAAATCAATGGATAACCACTACCCAGGTATATGCCCATACATATACCTAAGTTATCAAGTGACCCATCTCAATCAAGAGGTAAACACAAAGGTCAAAAGTCTCAGCTCAAACCAGGATTTTCATTATCGAAACCTTAACTGCTGAAGAGCTCCGTCTCTGGAGTGTACAGTGGTCCTGTCACGACTCCGAGGTACTGCTCACTAACCTAAGACTGTTGAGGTACTCCTCCTATCGAGTACCGCGGGTCAGCCACCCAGACACAGTAGTGCTTCCCGTCGAGGTATGTCACTCAAACACAGTAGTTCACACCCCCTAGTAGCCTGCTGAGGTACTCTCCGGACGAGTACTGCGGGTCTGCACTGTCACACAGGTAGTGCTCTGTCCTCCATGGGTCTGCACCCAAACAAAGTAGTGTTCCATCCACTGGGCTAGTCGACTCACTCCAAGTCGAGTCGGTCAAGCAGTCGTCAGGTCTCAGTCGGCTACACGGTCTCTGTGCTCTGCACGCTCGTCTCCGGGAGGGTCCGCTCCACGAGCTAATGGTCGATACTCAAAGTATCTCAAAGTCCCACGAAGAAGTATCTCAAAGGAACGCCTCGTCATAGGGGTCTCAACGCAACAGACGGCGCGTCAATCGAATGCCTGGTCTGTGAGTTATTAGCCTTTTCGTCCCCGGGGCCCGGTTGGTTTTGTGTGCGAACCAAACCGGCCGTATCTCAACTGTACCCCCGAACTCTCATAGGGTATACTCATAGGGACCGTTTCTCAACGTGATCACCAACGCCGCTGACAGTTCATCAATCGGACGTCTGGTCTGAAAGATAACAGCTTTTCCGTTCCAAGGGCCCGGTTGGATTTCGGGTACAATATAACCCAACCACTATCCAACAGCAACCAAAACTCGGGCGAAGTATTCCAGAAGTTCTGTCTCATCAAGAGGAATTCAACGAGACAGACGTCGCGTCAATCGGACGCCCGGTCTGTGAGTTATTGGCTTTTTCATTCTAGGGGCCCGGTTGGATTCGTGAGCGAACCAACCCAACCACACCCCAACGGCATCCAAACCTTGATCGGAGTAAGCCAAAAGATCCACATCACTTAGAAGAATCCATCAAAGTCGACGGCACGTCAATCGGACGTCCGAAGCTCAAGAAATAAGCGTTTCCGCTCCGAGGGCCCGGTTGGATTCGTGTACGACCCAACCCGGCCGAACTCAAAGTGATCCGAAACCTTGAGTACGATATACCGAAACGACCATTTCGTTCCAAGGATCGCTACACAACTGACGGTGCGTCGATCAGAGGTCCGTAGCCCATGTTATGGGAAAAAGACCGAAAACGGTCCGAAAACGGGGGTTTCGGGCCCGGACCGACCCGGCCAGACCCCCCCTGGGTTGGCCCGAACCGGGTCGACCCGGATGGGCCCGGCCCGGCCCGGCCGGCTCGGTCTGGCTCGACTGGCCAGTCGCGGCTTGGCCAGCGTGGCCGAGCGGAACCCGCGGAGCGAGGGTGCGCGGTCCCCCCCCCCCCCCCCCTCGCCGCTAATTGAAGACGGCGGCTACCGCCGCTGCCAACCTTCCGGCGGCGCGCCGCCGCCACCGGTCACCGGCGCCACCGGGTCGGCGTGGCGCGCCGCCACCGCCTTCCGCAGACCACCGGACGCGCTCCGGTGGTCCGTTTCTCCTGCCGCCTTCGCCAACGGTCCTCTCGGGACCCGACCTTCACTGCGGAGGCCTCAAAATTACCTTGCGGCCTCGTTTGTCGTCGCCCATCAATCCGCACGTCAAAAACAAATCGTGTCGTCTTTGTGGTTTTCCCGGTGCGGCGCGTCGGCACCGCACCCCTTCACCGCGGCCCGACTCCGACCGCGGATTCGTTCGGCCCCAAAGGTGCGGCGCAACGGCGTCGCGCTCCTTCGTCGTGATTTTCTAAATTCCCGCACGGTCTTGTGCGGTGCGATGGTTCCACGCCATCTTCATTCCAAACAACAACAGGAACAACAACAAGATAATGGAGGAGGGTCGGTCATGTTTGTGCGGTCCGACCCCCTCCCGTTAATTGATAGCAAGCGGTCCAAATTTTTAAACGGAGCACGGCGACGGTACTAATCACGAACAAAACAAAAAAATAAACCCATGCAGTTCTCCCCGTAATCAAGATTTCCCAACCCGTAACATAAATCTTCGCGGATCAACTTAATATTTTGTTAATCCGCGTTCTTAGATTTAGAAGGGAGTAAATGAGGGTTTACAAATAAGTTCCCTACCTTGACAAAAGTTGATGAACGACGGTGTCGCGGAAAACGGCGTCGCAGGGTGAGGTTTCGTATATGCCGACGGAGAACGTCCGAGGAGGATGCAGCGTCTCCCTTACTTTCACGCGGAGAGAAATTTGAAAGGCGGATTGTCGATGGCGAGTTCCCACGTCGGTACCTCCTCCTTTGCCGAGGAAGAAGAAGATGGAAGAAGAAGAAGAAGTTATTTTAAAACTTCCAAGCTCTCTACCCTTACCCTCAACACCACAAAAGCCAACCCATAACAAATAATAATTCCACATTATTTAATCAACCCAAGACAATATTTTACAAAATGAATTCAAAAGTTGAATTCACTTAATTAATGTGTGTGTTGTCTAGAGTTAAGGAGGGAGAGGGTGAGGAAATGAAAGGTTACTCAAATGAAGATAGGTTTACAAAATTTAAGAGGGAGTTAGGGAGTTTAAGAGGAATGTGAAGGGGTGGGGTTCGTGTGGGCCCCAACTCACCTTAAATCCTCCCATGGGTGGTTAACTCCAAGTGGGTCCCACCCCTAACTCCCTTACATAGATTAAAACCACTTAAGAGAGGGTCAAGTGTTGTAACACAACACTTAATCTACTTAACAAGAAAATAAAAACTGTAGATAAATTATAAATTAAAAATCCACAATTTTTATCATCTTCTCTCGAGTAAACACAACTCCGGAAATGGAGTTCCTAAGCAATTACCGGCGCTATGGTTCTATCGGTACCCTCGGAATTCGATTCCGAGCACCGGTTCAAAAGATAGAAATTCCCGCTCGTTCGTTCACTGAACGTACCCGAGCCAAACTTCGAAAAATGATTTCGGGCACACCGGGCCTCGGAATCAGGCGCCGTCAGAAACTGCGTTCTTGTAAAATTCCAAAGAAAATTAAGAAAAAAATTTCCTTGAAATTTCCGGGTCTTTACATGTACGTACGCACGAGCGATAATATCATTCCCATGATTATGGAATTGTATTGAAGTGTATGGCGTATAATATTTCAGAATAAATATAAATTTACAATAATCATATATAGTTATTTCTCCCATCATTATACCCATCCAACTATGCTGGTGATAAAATAAAAGATTACACCACGACGTGGAGACGGTAAGTCGTACATACGCACGCATGGTGATTTCATTTTTCATAGGATGGATAGAAGATGGAATATGGTTGTTTCATATTCATAATAACATATCAGTATAAAATTGATACTAGAGTTATTAATTAATAATGAAATAAATCATATAGAAGAAGAAGAAGAGAAATAAGTTTGAAAGAATCGATAAAGGATATTACCTCTTCTTCGACGTGCTTCTTCTAAACCTCCTCTTAGGGCACTAAAGTTTGTCTTTAAAAAAGACCAAGACCTATATTATGTTTCTGGGGAAATGGAGAAGGGAAATGGGAAGGGTTTTTTTGAGTTTGAAAGCTCAAACATGGTTTGAAGTGGAGAGGGAGGATGTTCCCTTTTATAAGGGAGGAGAGGGGCACTTTTGGAAACCTCAAAAATATTAATTTATAATAAATACAAACCCCACTTAAAACCCTCCAAAATAACTCAACATTGAATATGAGATGATATAGGGTTGTAATATCATCAACCAATAAAATTTAGACAAGTTTGGAATTTATTTCAAACCTTATCATTTTGATTTATCCTTATTTAATCTATTTAATTTTATTTGTTGCAATAATATTCTAAATTTTATATTGTAATAAATACTTAATTATGTGTTTTGAATTATCCATAATTAGATAAATTATGAAATTTTAGACCATATAATTTTCCATTTGTAATTTTTAAATATTTGCTGTGATTTTTAAACAAATTAATAATATGTTATTTTTATAAAATATCAATAGTGTCAATTTTAAAACTATTCAATTGTTTGAATTTAAAAAAATCCAAACAGAAGATATCTTCAAACCAAAATATTTAATAGATTCCTAACATCTCATATTAATCTATAAAATTCATGTATCAAATTAATTAGTTCATATAATATTTATTTTATTATTTTAAAAACCATTTATTTGATATTTCTCTTAATAAAATAATTATTACAATATTTTTGTATAATTATTTAATATACTTATTTGTTGCATAAGAATTAAAAATAAAATACTATGATTAAGATAAATCTCATATATTTAATAATAATACTTTTACTCAAATTTATCCTCTTAAAATCACAACATTTAAATTGTTATATTTATTTAATTATGAAGGTGACAACTTTGAAATTATTTAAAATAAAATAATATAAGTGTCATAATCGCTTTTATAGGACTCCAAATGGTAAAAAATTCTACCATTGGATGATTGTGGTTTATCTATATACGACTAATAAGTTTTGGTCAGGTTTTGGTGCCTTTTTATGGGTATTATTATTTTAATAAAAACTATATTATTGATTTTTCACTAAATAAATAATTTCTACATCATTAATGTATAAGCTATTAATGTAATTAAATATTTCTTAAAAATTAAAAATAAATTACCATAATAAATAAAAACATTTTATATTTAAAATTAGTATTTATAATTGAATTTATATTCTGTATAACCTTATATTAAAAATAATTTAATTATTAAAGTTAGAGTGAAACATATTTCACTTTCCTTTAAATAAAATAAATTAAAGGTCTTAATCACATACAAGTGGGTTATAATAGATACCATTTCAACCCAAGGATATTTTAGGACAAAATATAATCATCCAATTATATTAATACAAGTGTTAGGGTAATTTTATAATATTATTTTTACCCTTAATTACCTGATTTACCTTTAACTGTGGTAAATAAAAATTACCCTTGTTACTATTCATAATGTCTAAAAATAAAAGTAGCCTATTTACAAAATTTGGACCTACTGATTCCAAATATGGAATCAATTTTTCCAAATTTAATACACAGAAGTTTCATAAATTAATTTAAAATTAATCTCGTTGTCGAAAAAAATGGGTTTTTGTTTAAAACGTTGAAAAAGATTGAAATGATTTTACCTACGAATTCAATGTAAAATTAATGATAATGACATAAATTATATTAAATGGTAAAAATATATTCTATTTATACTTTTAAACCATTCAATATTATAATTTAACCATATAAATTATCTCGAGGAAAAAAGTTTCTTTTTAGAAAAATTTAGTGTATTTTTACTATTCGTCAAAATATGAAAGTTATCAGAAAAGTATGAAAAATTTATCCAAAGTAAATTTTTATATCCTAATTCAAAATAATTAGTTTATTTTTTCAAATTGAACTTATAAACTTGTCAAAAATCAGATTTAAAATGGGTGCGCCATCAAAATGCAGAAAAACTGTATTTTTTTAAAAATAGATCTTTTATTCGAAAAATTGATTTTGTTCTCATACCATGATCTAGAAAATGTGTATGATGAATGATAATGTTATAAAATTCAAAAAAAATTAATAATATTCATAATGGCTAGTTCATAGTAATATTATAATAATATATCATTGTTTAGTGCAACTCGGTATTGCGTACCACGCAAACTATCGAGGAATGTCGTCCATGCGTGTAACGCAAGCCATGTCAGTGTTTATTTTAGTGGAAGCTTCATTTTTTGTTTTGTATAACATAATCCAACCATATTTTAGTTATACACTGAAAAAATATATATACTCAATGTTGCGTAGAATAATTTCTATCAAACAAACTGGAAATTGTGTGTAACACGAGCCAAGAATAGTGTTGTGTATACTGCAAGCTAATACGGTGTTTTGTATAGCGCAAGATAATCTTAGTGTAGTGTAAAACACAAGACATCAAATAAATTAATATAATCTATCTCATAAAATTTCAGGGTGTTACATTCTACCCCCTTAAAATGAATTTCGCCCTCGAAATTTATCGGGGTTATAAATGGTTTACTACTTGAAAGTTTCTTTCCTATAAACCCACATCGTAAAAAGGAATAATAAATCATATTTTTAAAAAGGAACTTTAGAAACATAAAGGATACCCAAATTAACTCATCACCGGGTTTCCACATAGGAGAACATAGGTGAATACATGGATATGGAAGATAAATCTAACCATCAAGTTCTGATGGAGAGTGGTAGAGAACATGGCTATGAAAAATCCAACAATCACAAAGCCATAAATTTGTGATGATCTAAGGTACCATCTGATTCATTGGATATATGGGTACAAGGAAAACATTTTTTGTTTTCAATATCATTTCCCTAAAGTTCAAAATTTTGAATTAGAAGAAATACTTACTTGATTTTGGTACAATCTCACCGTTGGTCGTTCCATGATCAATTTCCACTTCATCTATTAAAGAAATGAAGTTGAATTTTTCATTCGTGAAGTGTTAGCAGATCATGCGTTATAATGATAGGTCATTCCATTTGTCTCTATCACAAAACGTTTAACACACGTTATTAAATATACATAAGTCCATCTATGGTGATATTAATCGTATATGGTTCCTAAAATGGACTTATACTTCATCTATCATAATATTTAATAAAATAAAAATAATTTCTACTAATCAGGGACTTCATGTAGGCTAGTGGTAGGAAATAAAGGCATGTCGCACTTTTTTTGGGTTTTATTCCCACATCCTTGTCTGACGTGACGGGTTGTCGCCCATCCTGCAATTTTTCCTTTTTCTAAAACTACACTATTATAACATTCTAGAAATAATATCAAAAAAATTATAGCCTTAAACAATACTATCTAATGTTTAACTTAATCCATTCCAATCTTTAGGCTTATCCAAAATAATTTTGTCCAATCTCATAGTATAAAGAAAATTATTACTAGAAAGGTCATCTACCAAGAGAGTGAATACAATCATTTATCCCCCATATATCACAAGATATATATTGTTGGTCACATTCCAATCATTTGAAGGAATTAATCATGAATTCCCTTAAAATATTATAACAATATAACTTACCATATAACCTTAGTGAAAACCATAATTCTCTCAAATTAACTCTTTCCACACACCAAAAATACCAAAAATTATATATACTCAAAACATGATGTCACTTTGTCCTTTTATCAGTCATGAGCTCATTAATACTATCAAACATATTATTTTATATTTATCCCTTCATTATGCACATATCATCTTCTTTCCAAAAATATTTCAGACACTTTTCATGGTTACTGATATCATATAATTATTGAAAACCACAATAAACCAATACATAGATATTCCAATATTCCACAATACTATAAATGAGATTCCACAACACTATTTTGGAATCCCATTATATAAACACTTAATCATTCCACAACTTCGTTATCATAATAAAAATCGCCAATAGTGATCTCATGTGACTTCCCTTTGTCCTTTCCCTTAAGAGGTTGTTGATGTCGATCATCATTAACCCTTGGATTAGGGCATCGGTTAGCATAATTCCATGTTTCCTTGCACTTGTAGCATTGAAGTATTAGTGGTACGTTCTCTATAGTCTTTTCTCTATTCACGTCATTAGAAACCGTTTTCCCATTACTTTAGCACTCAGCTACTCGATAACCATCTTTTCCACACCTGAAACATTTCCTAGTACCTTTTAGACAATATCCACCATGCTTCTTTCCACACTTTGAGCATAAAGAAACATTCATCTTATTTTCACCATTTTTTTAAGATTTTTCCTTGAACTCCATCTTTCGTTTCTTATCAAAACCATGAGATGGATATGTAACACTAACTTCTAGTTCTACCTTGATATCACAACGCACAATTTCTTCATAGCTACTGAAGTCTCTTATAGCTAATGCCCTTCGAAGACTTGGTTTTAATCCACTGAAGAATTGATCAACTTTACTTTCAGGTTGGATGAGAAATCTAGATGCATACCTTGAAAGCCTTGTAAAATTCACCTCATATATACCAACAAATTTATCATCCTTTTTCTTAATCTCAAGGAACTATTTTTCCATCTTTGTTTGAAGAATACGAGGGAAGTACTTATTGAAAAACAAGTTCTTGAACTCGTCCCATTCCATGGATTCAATTTCATCTTGGGGCCTTGTATTCTTAATTATAGTCCACCACTGGTCTACTTCACCTTCTAAATGATAAAAAACCAAAATGAATTTTTCATGTTATAAACAGCTAAGTATAGAAAATATCTTTTCAATAGTACTGATCCATTGTTCAGCAATAAGTGGACCAGAAGTCCCATTGAAAGAAGTTGGGTGTTGCCTCATGAAGGACTCAATAGAATATTGATCCCTTCTCTACTCATTTGGAAGTCCAGAGTGATTCATAGCTTGTTTAAGTATAGAAATAATATTTTTTACTCCATTTACCATAACATTTGGTTGTTCAGGAGGACAATCATTACATTGCTCGGTGCATTAATCATTAACATGTTTCCTTCGGGTTCCATCCATTATATAAAACCCAAAAAGAATAGTGTGAGAGGAGAAAATCATACTGGAAAAATAACATAATCAAGGGGAAGTACTTTCAATCTCTAACATCTTAGGTTTAATCCTAGGTGATTCATGATCGTTATCATAATTCTAGGATTGTAACCTATACTTAACCTTACGGACATCCCTAGACATACCTTAGAAATATCTCTAGGGATCTCACTAAAGTTTTCACATCCTAATTTCCAAAGGTTAACTAAACCTTCTCTCTGATAACAACTATAGATACCCAAATCTTGACGTACATATACATTACATTACTTTTGCGGAAAACTTAATACATAATACAAACTGACGCCCAATGACCGTTTTAGTTTAGTGTCTTTGGAAACTCACAACAAAATCTTCTAATCATGGTGAAAGATATTCAAAATCTCCCATAAAAATATTCCCCTTTAGTTTTCCTACCAAAAACTTTTCATTATATCCTGGGGAAAATAAAACATAGAAAGGGTGAGCTCAAATGATTAGTAAGGTTAAACAATGGAAATATCAATCATATCACATTCATTTGAAAATCTTATCCTATAAAAAAGATTATAATATCATGTCATGGGATAAATCATAGAAGTGAAATGAAATCCCAATAATCATAACATAAGATATGAAACTTTGTGTCATACACACATAAGAATAGAAAATCATTTCATATTAGTCAAGGCTCACTTCCAAGACCATCATAGCGGATAATGTCCATTACTAAACCGAGTTCACTCCTCGTTCCAGACCTGTATCACTGAACTGGATTAACTTTATGTTCCATCCATGTCTATCTCATGAGATATAAATCTTTACCCAATGCATTGGAGGGAGATATAGGTCCCACCCATCTCATAATGAAACCATTCTTATGTGTTCCACAAAATCATAAATCATACATCATAGCATAACCCATGTAATAAAATGGGATTCTTAAACATCATGTCATCATAACATAATCCATATAAGATGAAAAGACTTCATAAAAATAATTCCATCATAAAATAATAAAATAAAATTATTAATAGGGATAGAGACATAACCCTATATCATCTTAAATGGAAAATAATTTTGAAAAACACTTGAACTTAGTTCTTAAGAAAAATATCCTTTCTTCTTAAAAAACATTTTATTTTCTCAACATGTCATAAAATTTTAAAATAAGATGCATTAATTGAAAATAAAATTCAAAACATGTAATGGAAGATTCATGGAAATAATTCTCTATGAAAGCATAAAAATATGTTCATGCCGTATAAGATAAAAAAACATTATCCTTGTACTTTTACCGGAAATGTCAAAAAGTACCTCGTATGGTAAACAAAAGAAAGATTCCTTCCATACCACATAGTAAAAGTAAAACAAGGGGTAAACATGACTTTAAACATACATGGAAAAATAATAAACACTTTATTAAAACATTTTTATAAATCATGCAAATGGATGATAAATATAACCCCAGTAAATACTTACGAATAAACAATCTCGGATAAGAACGAGATTGGAATAATTATCTCTTACCTTAGGTATGATATGCTTCTTATGTATCCAAAACTCATATATAGTGGGTTTAAACATATTATTAACTTGTAACAGAACCATAATAATATTTATGATATCATATATGATTCACTTATGACTTTATATTACCCATTCATCTGTCAATTCCATGTTAAAGCAACGTTTTGGGTGATAATCGTTTCATTTATCATACATGTTTGGACCTGTTGTTCTTGATATTATTAATTATATCATGATTTAATTACTTCCATAATGTAAAACATGATTTATATATCATATATATTCAGTATATAGATATATATATAATATATAGATAAATGAAATGAAATACACCGTTCATGGAGACGGTCGGCCGTACGTACCCATGAACGTTGTTTCCCTTTCCTTATTGAATGGAATGGCAATAAGTAAATGACATATATATATACACATAAATATAGTATAATTATTATGTCATATATTTCATTATTATTCATTATATATACTTTATAATCATTCTTGAATGGTTAACATGGAGAATGAATCTCATCGTGTCGTGGAGACGGTAAGCCGTACGTACGCACGAGCGACAATATCATTCCCATGATTGTGGAATTTTATTGAAGTGTATGGTGTATAATATTTCAGAATAAATATAACTTTACAATAATAATATATATTTATTTCTTCCATCATTATACATATCCAAGTATGTTGGTGATGAAATAAAATATTACGCCACGGCGTGGAAACGGTAAGCCGTACGTACGCACGCGTGGTGATTTCATTTTTCATAGGATGGATAGAATATGGAATATGGTTGTTTCATATTCATAATAACATATCAATATACAAGTGATACTGGAGTTATTACTTAATAATTAAACAACTCATATAGAGGAAGTAGAAGAAGAAATAAGTTTGAAAGAATCGGTAAAGGATATTACCTCTTCTTCGGCGCACCTCTTCTAAACCTCCTCTTAGGGCACTAAAATTGGTCTTTGAAGAATACCAGGACCTCTATTATGTTTATAGGAAAGTTTATAAGGTAAATTGGTAGGTTTTTTCCAAGTTTTAAAGCTCAAAAATGGTGTGAAGTGGAGAGTAAGGAGGTTACCTTTTATAAGGGAGGAGAGGGGCACTATTGGAAACCTCAAAAATATTAATTTATAATAAATTCAAACCCCACTTAAAAACCTCTGAAATGACTCAACTTTAAAGATGAGATTATATAGGGTTGTAATATCATCATCTAATAAAATTTATACATGTTTGGAATTTATTTTAAACCTTATCATTTTGATTTATCCTTATTTAATCTATTTAATTTTATTTTTGGTAATAATATTCTAAATTTTAAATTGTTATAAATACTTACCTATGTGTTGTGAATTTTCCATAATTAGATAAAGTATGACATTTTAGACCATATAATTTTTTAATTTTTAATTTTTAAATATTTTTTGTGAATTTTAAACAAATTAATAATATGTTTTTTTATAAAATATCAATAGTGTCAATTTTAACACTATTCAATTATTTGAATTTAGATAAAATCCACACATAAGATATGTTCGCACCAAAAATATTTAATATATTCATAACATGTCATATTAATCTATAAAATTGGTGGATCACATTAATTAGTTCATATAATATTTATTTTATTACTTTTAAAACCATTTATTTGATATTTCTCTTAATAAAATAATTATTACAACATTTTTGTATAATTATTTAATATACTTATTTGTTACATAAAAATTAAAAATAAAATACTATAATGAATATAAATCTTATAGACTTCATAATAATACTTTTAATCGAATTTATCTTCTAAAAATCACAACATTTAAATTGTTATATTTATTAAATTATGAAGGTGACAACTTTGATATCATTTAAAATAAAAAAATATAAGTGTCATAATCTCTTTTATAAGGATCCAAATGGTAAAATATTCTACTATTGTATGATTATGGTTTATATATACATGTAAAATAAGTTTTGGTCAAGTTTTTGGGCCTTTTGATGAGTATTATTATTTTAATAAAAACTATATTATTGATTTTTCACTAAATAAATAATTTCTACAACATTAATGTATAAGCTATTAATGTAATTAAATATTTCTTAAAAATTAAAATTAAATTACCATAATAATAAAAACATTTTATATTTAAAATGAGTATTTATAATTGAATTTATATCCTGTATAACCTTATATTAAAAATAATTTAATTATTAAAGTTTGAGTGAGACATATTTCACTTTCTTTTAAATAAAATAAATTAAAGGTCTTAATCACATAAAAATGGGTTCTAGTAGATACCATTTAGACCCAAGTATATTTTAGGATGAAATATAATCATCTAATTATATTAACACAAGTGTTAGGGTAATTTTCTAATATTATTTTTACCCTTAATTACTCAATTTACCTTTAACTGTGGTAAATAAAATTTACCGTAGTTTCTATTCATAATGTCTAAAAAAAAGTAGCCTATTAACATAATTTGGACCTATTTATTCCAAATATGGAATCCATTTTTCCAAATTCAAGACACAGAAGTTTCAAAAATTAATTTAAAATTAATCCCGTTGTCGAAAAAAAATGTGTTTTTGTTTAAAACATTGTAAAAGATTGAAATGATTTTACCTACGAAATCAATGTAAAATTAATTCTAATAAAATAAATTATATTAACTGGTAAAAATATATTATATTTATACTTTAAAACAATTCAATATTATATTTTAACCATATAAATTATCTCAATGAAAAAAAATTCTTTTAAGTAAAATTTAGCGTATTTTTACTATTCATCAAACTATGAAAGTTATCAGAAAAATATGAAAATTTTATCCAAAGTAAATTTTTATATCCTGATTCAAAATAATTAGTTTATTTTGTCAAATTTAACTTATAAAATTTTCTAATATCATATTTAAAATGGGTGCGCCATCAAAATGCGGAAAAATGACATTTTTTAAAAAATAACTCTTTTATCTGAAAAATTGATTTTGTTCTCGTACCATGATCTAGAAAATGTGTATGATGAATGATAATGTTATAAAATTCACAATTTTTTTAATACTGTTCATAATTTCTAGTTCATAGTAATATTATAATAATATATCGTTGTTTAGTGCAACTTGGTATTGCGTACCACACAAGCTATCGAGGAAGGTCGTTCATGCGTGTAAGGAAAGTCATGTCAGTGTTTCTTGTAGTGGAATATTCCTTTTTTTTGTGTATAACAGAATCCAACCATATTTCATTTATACATTGAAAAAAATATATACTCAATGTTGCGTTGAATAATTTCTATCAAACGAACTGGAAATTGTGTGTAACACGAGCCAAAAATAGTGTTGCGTATACAGCAAGCTAATACGGTGTTGCATATAGCACAAGATAATCTTGGTGTATCATACAACACAAGACATAAAATAAATTAATATAATCTATCTCATAAAATATCAGGGTGTTACTATTGTATTTTGAACTAGTTTCGGTCCTAGAATTTTTTACTCTCCGACCCCAGTCCAGCACAACGGGGAATGAAAAGGTCGGCCATACAAGGCTTTAAATGGCGCCATACTGATGGTGGAGTGAAAACTTTTATTGTAAGCTAACTCCACCAAGGGTAAGTGATTTATCCACAAACCTCCAAAATCAAGAACACAAGAGTGTAACATGTCTTCAAGAGTCTGGATGGTTTGCTCTGTCTGACCATCCGTTTGAGGATGAAAAACGGTGCTAAGGCATAGATGAGAACCAAAAGCATGTTGGAGACCTCTACACACCCTAGAAGTGGGGCAAGGATCTTGATCGGAAATGATCATCCTTGGGACTCCATGAAGTCTTTTCCACGTCCTCTAGATACTTCCTCGACAAAACTTCCACTGAGCGCGACTCCTTGATTGCTATAAAGTGGGATGATTTCATCAAAAGGTCCACTACTACCCATATAGCATCATGTCCTCCCAGAGCTCGAGGTAAACATGTAATAAAGTCCATTGATATGTCCTCCCACTTCCACTGAGGAATCTATAATGGCTGAAGCATACCACTAGGAACATGGTGTTCGGGCTTCACCTTCTGGCAGACCAAACATCGAGACACAAACTCTGCAACCACATGCTTCATCCCAAGCCACCAAAACTGGCTCCTCAAGGATCGGTACATCTTTGTCACGCCAGGATGCACCGCTAAAGGATAACTATGGAACTCTCTAATAACCCTCTCGTGCATCGTCAAAGGAACAAATATCCTTCCATGATACAGCACTCGGTGTTGTTCATCCTCAAACCAACCATCAGGGGCCTCACCACAAACAACTCGGTCTCTCCAGACCTTCACCTCAAGATTCCCCAACTAGGACTCTTCCACCTTTTGAACCAGATATAACTGCACTGTCATCTAAAAAAGACAACCTATTCCCCCAAATTCTCCTATATCAAGATGTAATGCTGATAGTTCTTCCATTACTCTCCAGGAATCACCAGATTCACGCACTGCATCACCACGTGACTTCCTACTTAGCACATCATCTACAACATTCCCCTTTCCTGGTGTATAGGATATTTTGAAGTCGTATTCCTATAAGAACTCCATCCACTGATGTTGTCGTAATTTCAAGTCACGTTGGGAGAAGACATACCTCAGGCTCTTATGATCAGTGAAAACCAAAAAACGCTCACCAATGAGGTAATATCTCCACAGCTTCAGAGAAAACACCACGGCTAAAAACTCAAGATAGTGGGTGGCATAGTTACATTCATGGGGACGTAACTGCTGAGACCCATAGGAAATAGTTGATCTTTGCTGCATCAGAACACAACCCAACCCCTGATGCGAAGCATCGCAAAAAACATCAAACTGAACTCCCTCAGCTAGAAGACAAAGAACTGGAGCACTTAAAAACTTCTCCTTTAGATACTCGAATGCTTCCTAACACTTATTAGTCCATATGAATGCTTAATCCTTCCTAGTAAAACCTATCAGAGGAGTTGCAACTTGTGAGAAATTGGCTACGAACCTCCTATAGTAGCCTACGAGACCAAGGAAACTTCGCACCTCTGACACTGTCTTGGGGGCTTCCCAAGACACAACTTCTTCCATCTTTGATGGATCCACATCTACTTCCTTCTAGGACACAACATGCCCCAAGAAACGGACTTCTCAAGCCCAAAACTCACACTTTGACAACTTCCCAAACAGATGATGTTGACAAATAACTCCCAAAACAGCATGTAGATGCTCTTCATGCTCTTCTTCATATGTGGAGTACACAAGGATGTCGTTGATGAAAACTACAACAAACTTGTCCAGGAACTCACGGAACACAGCGTTCATCAATCCCATGAACAGAGATAGAGGATTTTTCACGCCGAACGGCATTACAACAAACTCATAATGCCCATGAAGACAATGGAAAGTAGTGTTTGGGATATCCTCATCCTTCAAACGCATTTGATGATATCCTGAACACATGTAGATATTTGAGAAACAAATTTTACCCTTCAGTTGATTGAATAAATCATCAATCTGTGGAAGAGGATAGAGATTCTTTATTGTCACTTTGTTCAAGCGACGATAATCGACACACAACCAAAAACTACCATCAGCCTTCTTCACAAACAAAACTGGTGCACCCCATGGTCAGACACTCAGCTGAACAAAACCGCACTGTAAAATACCATCAAGATGTATACATAGCTCTTGTAACTCAAAAGTGGCCATCCTATGTGGAGACATGGATATATGAGACTCTCCTGGTTGTAGCTCAATCCCAAACTCGATCTATCATCGAGGAGGTAATGCTACAGCCTCTTCTAGAAAGACATCAGGATACTCTTCTACAACCCTAGGAAACACCAACTGTTTAACCTCTAAAGAACTTAGCATCATCTCATCCATCATGGATGATAAGGATGGAACATGCCTCTGACCCATCTGAGGGTCTCACTCACTGACGAACACCATCATCTCTCCATCCGCATCGAAGAACACAACCTACCTCCTGAAAGAATCCACGATATCCTACACTGAATTCAACCAATCCATGCTGATGATGAAATCATATGGTTGTATCCCTAAACATAGGAAATCTCCCCAATAGTGGTGTTTCCCCAGAACTATCTCACAGTCTCTATATACTTCAAACAAGTCAGCTCGACCTCCAACTAGCGTAGTCAATACCAAGGGCACTGAAATTCACTCTAACTTAAGTCCCAAAGCATGGACAAGGGTATGTGATATGAAGGAGTGTGTTTCTCCTGAATCAAACAAGGAATACACCAAGGTAGAAAACAAGAAAAGGGTACCTTGAACAACGTCTGGCTCACCTAATGTTGGAAACGTTAAAGCATGAAGCTGACCACAACCTCATATATAGCCTCTATGACCCTGATGACGACCACCACCACGGACGAACTCTATTTTTTGAGGACAGGGAGTGTCACGGGGATTTCCTCTATCAACCCCATCTACCCTCTGCTAATCTAGAGCTGGTGCAACCTTCTGCTATTGCCTCAGCTGGAACTGCCTCAACGGAGGAACCTAGAGTGGAACACCTTGTGCATGATGACTGCTCAGAAAGGTCGGGCACTCTCACTGCTGATGACCTCGACCACCATAAGAAAAACAAGCACCTAATCCCTTGTCATAGGCCTAAGAGTTACTGACCCCAGACAAACGAGATGTTGAGGGCTAGGACCTACCCCCGGATGAACAGAAACTCTTCTACCCTGAAAACTGGGAACCCCGGACCATAGCTCTGCTTCGTGAGGAATCAGGAAGACTCCCCTCTCATGATGATCTAGTTCTGGCCAATGTCCTCTCGACGGCCTCTACCCTTTCCAGTACCTCAAGATATGTATTTAGAATAAATAGGGTGACCTCACGCTAGATATATAGATGAAAGACCTCCTCGAAATGCCTCGCCATGGACTCCTCTTCTAGCAACAGGTTCAAAGAATATCTTAAAAGGTTCCTGAAATGGATTCCAAACTCTTGCACACTGGAGCTCCCCTATCGAAGGGTAAGAATCTTCTGGCGATTGGATTCCTTCGTAGTCGAAGAAAGAAACTCAAATATAAACTTGTCTTGGAACTCCTCCCATAAGATCACCAACTCCTCATGATCCCCGAGGAATAAGAACCACCAATGGCTTGCAACTCCACGCAGCATCATCACAACCAAGGAAACCCAGTGCTCCTTTCGAGCAAGGATTGAACAGAAGCCTATCTTGAACTCCTCCAACCAGTCTTCTATGATTTCATCTGAAATGGAGCCCTCGTACTTCTTCAGACTCTGGCGCTGAAACTCTCAGAGTGTCCTCCTCCAAGTGTTGTCGTCGTCAACCTCTACCCTACGGCGATCTTCTAGCACATCTTTCTGGACATCTTCTAGGCGATCCTGATGAGGACGTCGACCTGGATCCATACCTGTAAAACAACAACCAGTTAGAGCTCCTAAACCTGGAATATGGAAGAATCGGCGTTAATTAATTAATTGTTTTCTTTTATTAATTTTAGTTTAACCTATCCCAAGTTATACCCATTCAAATATAGGCACAAAGAATAATGATTCATGATCCTTTCCTAGTTTTCTACCCTTCAAATAGTATCACCTTGTTTAGTAGCCATTGTAAACTTAAAGGTTCGTGCATAAGATCATAGGGGGCACTAAACACCTATGTCTCAGCCAGTATCCAATGTTTACATCACTTTCTAAACATGAATGACATCATTTCCCTACCAACCCATGAAACCTCACATGTGCCTAACACCAAACTCCATCCTATCCCTCAACCAGACCTCTGATACCACTATGTCACGACCCCCTCCCCACAAAGTGTACCCCTACTAGGCTGGAAATGTGAGAAGGGAGATAGTGAACCCCAAGTCATGCCTCCAGTAGGCCTCGGGTTGGCGACTAGCACTGAGCGTATAGTAAACACATAGATGGGAGGCATTACACTCTAAGAGAACACATACAGAAGAGGGAGATAAGATATACACCAACCAACTCCAACTCAGAAATCAATATAAATGAAATCCCAAGTACACATATGTAATGTCATGCATAACTACTACAACTGGAAGGGTAAAACTACAATTACCCAAAAGAAAGTAAAAACAGTAGCAACCACAAGCCCGAACAGCTCCTGCAACCCCAAGCTAGTAAAAACTAGCTTGATCTCCAACCTGCTCCAAGTGTCCTGAAAAAAAACAATTTATATAGACATAGGTTGAGTATAACAGTATACTCAGTAGGATCCTCCCTGAATCCTCTCGTGAAAAATTAAATAAATCATGCTAAATCACAGTGAACAACAGGTGAAACTAACTCATCACCTAAACAGGTATACTAAGTTCTCAGCTTCACCATGGCTACTCTCACCAAGTAACGCATACAAAAGTATATAATATAATAAATAATATCAAGGTTACCCCGCTACTATTTCCCTACTAGTTTTCCACTTTTCCCCAACATCATACTTCCTAAGCATCTCTCTCCAAAAAGGCTTGCCCGCAGACACCTGGATGAAGCACCACAACATGCACCTCATGCAACCAAACTATCGCATCCACACAAGAAAGTAACCAGGTAGTTTCTGGGAGCCACCACAGCTCACATAACATGTATCATACTTCGGGTATTATACCTCGAGCCATTACAGCCCATACACCGAGTAAGGATCCTCAAGCCATCATAGCATATACACATTACACCTATAGTAGTCAATAAGAAACTATATCCAGAATATATGTGTGTGAAAAAACACAAGCCATTACAGCCCTCTACACACATATATGGGGAAAAATAACCGTTATGCCTACCATCACAAGTAACAACCAAGAGAAGAGAGTGGGGCTAAAGGGGGAAGTCATCCATCCATCCTCCCACTAGAATGTTGGGAAAAACACCCCCCCCCCTAGGGCTCAGAATCCCCGGGGTGTTAGTTTCCCTAACTGACAGGTTGGAGTAGCATATAGAAACATAAAAAGTACAGAATATACTATATCTTATAACCACACTATGGGAATAACCAGGTCTTAGACTCAAATCTAGCTAACATCTCTCAGACTCCCGGCTACCACTTCTAATACTAGGTATCCTATAAACACGCAACCATTTTAAGAGCTTTAATATATTACTTCATTCTATTTTTATCAGTTTCACAATATGTTAATTAATTCTTTAAACATTAATTATCCATTAACAATTCCACATTGAATTTCATTAGCATCACACCCAAATTCCATTGTCCCCTTAAATTGTAACCTCAGTATTGAATCCCAGCAAGCTCCAACCCCATGGGTTAACATCATTTATTCAATTATTCATTACATCATTACTTTCCCATATTCTCAGGAATTCTAGAAAAATGTTCTATGCTACTAAACACAAGGGGGATCAACACGGTGAGTAGATGAACTACCCATTGAGTTTTTCGCCTATAGAAAGAGCGTAGAACCATCCTCCCTTGAGAATATAGACACGGAAAGCATGTGGTAAACCCCGCATGTCTTTGCCCCTTTCGGAAGAAGGGTAAGAAAGACTAGCTACCATGGGCCGTGGGGAAAGTAAAGAAGATAACCAATCAAATAATAAACAAGAATCCAAACATTCATATCCAACCCATTCAATCATACCTAGTGTCCTCCCCAACACCCACATGCATAAACTGATGCATCTCGCCACTCTAGACATCAACTACTGCCACAACTAATCGGTCACCCTACCCCCACATATCACAACAGCCTTCCAGGATCACATCACAACACAAGAAGTAAAAAAACAACCATCATATCAACTGGGCTCTGAGACCAAGCAAGAGTGTAACTCAAAACCCTACAAGTATTATATTTTATCAACAACCAGTTCTTTAATACATCTTGGATTAACCGATTTATTATTCATAGGTTCCATCTTCGGGAAATTTAAACAGAAAGCTATCAAAAATAAATTAAACATGCTTACTACACCAATTTGACTAACATAAAATTACAATAAGAAGAACCATATTCATTTACATGCCTCTTTATCTTTATCCAAAAAATCATCAATTAATTTTGGTTTACGTTATTTACCAATTTCCATCAAGAATGAACAGGTAAACAAAGAAAGCATAGATATCACACTATCTAGATAAACAAGAGGCAATAACATACGATCGATATCAATTTATTTATCTGGTACAAATATTTATTATGTCAATCCCATTATCATCCAATGGGATAAAACATGCTAACTATACATTTTCACATAAATAAAAGAGAAGCAGTAAATCCCCTACCTCAAACGGTTCTTGATGTTACTTATACGAGAACGAGCCACACAACGGGTTACGATCTCCTCCCCATCGTGACAACTGTATCCACCCGAGGATGCAGAGACACCACCACACTGGTCAACACACAAGAAAATCCCATTAGTAACATCGGGGTAAAATTCCATAAAAGGGCAAAGAGAAACAGAAGGATATGAACCCAAAAGAATGAAGATAGATCATACCTTATATCAGAGATCAATACTACTTGGTTGCATCAAAATAGAGACGAACCAATCCTAGGAGGAAATTTTTATTGTGAAACTCCTACATAATGGAATTAAAGGTTCTAGAATCTCTCAGCTGAGAACAAGGAGAAAGAATTAGGGAGGAAGATATCTCTTCCCTTTAAAAGATTTAACGGAGCGGTAGTTTAAGATACGCTGGATTTTCCATTAAAAGTAGATCGCATTAAACCATGCAGTTTGACCAAGTAAAAAACATCCTGATCCTTATAAATAATTAATATAGGGTTTATGGCCTTTAAATCGAGTTTAGAGTCCTTAAAACGAGGATTTAAAATAATTTTACGTCAAAGGAAATGTTAAAGGGGAGAAACTGTAGGAACACTGTTCACAAACTCGAAATTTGGAAAAGGAAAAAGGTCACCGTTGGAACCTCACTATTGGAACCGCACCATTCTGGAAACATTGTTCATAAACTCAAAATTTGGCAAAGGAAAAAGGTCACTGTTGAAACCTCACCGTTGGAACCTCACCGGTGGAACTATTCATAGAACTGAAATTTTGGAAAAGGAAAGAGGTCACTGTTGGAACCTCACTGATGGAATTATTCACCGATGGAACTGTTCATAGAATTGGAAATTTGGAAAAGGAAAGAGAGGTAACCGTTGGAACCTCACTGATGGAACTGTTGGCTTAAGGTCACCGATGACACTGTTCACATAAGGTCACCTTTGAACTGTTCACAACTGTCTACCATTGGAACTGTTCACCGATGGTCACTGATGACACTGTTCACATAAGGTCACCATTTCACTATTCACAACTATCTACAATTGGAACTGTTCACAACTGTCTACCATTGGAACTGTTCATCGATGGTCACCGATGGCACTATTCACATAAGGTCACAGTTGTACTGTTCACAATTGTCTACCATTGGAACTATTCACCGATGGTCACCTATGACATTGTTCACAAAAAATCACCATTTCACTATTCACAACTGTCTACTGTTGGAACTGTTCACCGATGGTCACCTATGACAATGTTCACATAAATGGTAAATTGGTAAAGTGTTGGGGATAAGTCACCTTGACCTCCCAAAACACCTCATACACCTGATTTTCACAAAGGAATAGACCAGAGAGGTCTGGGCCATTACACACCTTGCACTATTGATAAGTTTATTTCAATCATATATTTTAGACTATTTTAATATATTATTTTGTGGAATTAATTGAATATTCTTTCAAATTTGTGATTGATTTGATTTGTTTTATGTTTTATGGAAGGCAATGGTGAATCTTTTGAAAATTAACAAAAATTTGTGTAAATATAAGAAAAAAAGACACTTCGCGTCATGAGCGAAGAGAAGCAGCGCAACACTAGATTTTGGAGGATGAAAAGGATTTGAAAAATGAAGAAACACTATTACACAATGTGTAATCTAAGTACGCATCGTGACTTCATTAATGGAAACCACCACCACTATAAAATTTTTGACATGAAAACATATTGTTAATGACAAGTACACATCGTGTAACCTCATTACACGACGTGACATCTTTCGGGAAACATTTTTGGAGAAGATTTCGGAAAGATATATGATGACTAAATACCTAGAACTTACACATCGTGAGTCCCTAGTACATGATTTGACTGCATTCAAACTTCAAATTTATGAATGTGATACACACAAAATTCATGCAAACGTAGAGGCAACATAGATAAGGATTACATGACATGTATCTCATGTAAACATCATGTAAGTGGTCAAATTTACAAAATCTCAGCTGAGAACCATGCATGCGTCATGCGGATTCACAAAACACGGAGCGACATTACATAACGTGTAATTCAATCACACAACATTACACAGGTTGGGCAGAACCTTTCCTGTAATGACCTAGGAATTTATAGAATAATACTTTTCTTTTCTATTAAAATTTATGAATAAGATATTAATTTTACGTTGAAGGGGGTGATTTTTCTGATAGCTTACTCGACATGTAACAATGGGTTTCTCCAAAATCTTACGTTGCACACAATTTTGATTTATAATGAAAAATAGTATATTATTATTATTATTTTAAATGATAGTTAACGCCTATCCATTGGGATGGTAGGAATGAATAGTATCAACTAAATTATGAAAATATGGTTTACACATGTTTAAATAATGATTCATTGGTTACCAAATGTTTTATAAATGGAAATAAAAACCAATTGAATATAAAGGATGTTTTTTTATGAAAACCTATTTAAAAAGAGAATAATTGTGCTTATAAAATTATATCACTCCTTATAGATTTTTATTTAATAAAAAATATGTCTTATATATTAAATGAAATGTTTTAAATTCATCTTATATGTTTTCTAGATATGATATAAGAACAAATTCAATTTTTTGAATAAAAGAAGTATTTTTCTAAAAATGTAGTTTTTCCACCTTTTGATGAAAAACCCTTTTTAAATTTATTTTTTGTCACTTTTATATGCTCTATTTGATAAAATAAACTTCTTATTTAGAAGCGGGACATCAAAATTTACTTTGTAAATTTTTTTGATATTTTTATGATAACTATCATTTTTTATAAATAGTAAAAATAAGCTAAATTTTAATTGAAAACAACTTTTTCCATCAAGAAAATTTATATGGCTAAATCATATTATTTAATGGTTTTAAAGTATAAATGTAATATATTTTTATAATTTTTTAAAATTTTGGTCATTGGAAGTAATTTCAATTTTAAATTGGACAAAAACACATGTCAATAATTTGGTAGTTTTTACTTCTTAAAAACACGCTTTTTGGTTTTAACAACGGAAATTAATTTTAAATTAATTTCTAAAAATTATCTATTTTAAACTTAAAAAATGTATTCCATATTTATAATCATAATGTTCAAATTGTGTAAATAGGTACCTTTTATTTTTGGACATTATGAATAGTAACTTTAGTAATTATTTTATTTACCATGGTAAAAAGGAAAATCTGGTAAATAAGAGTAAGAAATAATATTATAATAATATTAAAATACCCTAACACATATCTTAATCCTATTGGATGAGATATGTTCGACCATGGGCATCTTAAGGTTGATTTTGGGACCCCATGGAGCCACTTGGTTGTGATAATGACATGTTATAAGAATTAATTTAAAGTAAAGGGAAATATAACATAAACATGTATGTTTTACTAAAACAATTTTTATATGGGGTTATAAAACCGATATCTTCAACTATAAATAATAATTATAAATCTAAAATGATTTCCTAAATCATGATAGTTTATTTAAAATATTTATACATTAGATAAATAAAATTTATTATGACATAATGATGATGTAGTGATTGCTTCATTAATAAAGGATTCAAATAAATGATATTATAAATGTTAAAATAAATATAATTTGGTTATTTAGATGTCATAAATGAATTTTATAGATTCTATTGACATATTAAATTTGATTTAATGTCTTTTTTCAAAGGAATCATCTTGTTATGAATTTGTAAAAAAATTCAATTATGAATAGTGTCCAAAATTGACATAATTCATAACTTAAAATATAAAATAGTTTATTAAATGATATTAAATTTTAAAAAAATAATATTTTTAAAAATGTTTAATAAAATATGCATATGTCATAAATGACTTTTTTGGTTCTTTTGACATGATATTGTAATTACGTTAACCCACAATGTGTAAATAACATGATATCACACTAAGATTAAAAAGGGTAAAATAAGGGTTAAACTAAAAAGATAAGGAAAAAATATTAAAAACATGTCAAAAAATTATTTTATTATGGTTATTCAAACTAAAATCATCTTATATTCTAATTAAATGAGTTTTTTACCATTTTTAATATAAATTTAATTTATAATAAATTAATATTTCTATACTTTCCTAAAGTTCCCCTCCTCTCTCTTATAAAAGGTCATCAACTCTAACCACTTACTCACACCACTCAAGGCCCTTGAATCATCAAAATTATTCTCAAATAGGCTCCCAAAAACCCTCCCTTACTTCTATAATTCTTACCTATGTCAAAATAATATTCAAGAAATCATTTTGGCTCAAATCAAAAGAAGTTACCCGATTTAGAGGTAACGTATTCTCTCAAGTTTTTTTCCTTTATTTTCCTTCTCCGCTCCCTATGATATTATTATTATTTGATTACATAAAAACACCAGTATCCTAAATATATGTGGATTTTTTTATGGGAATTATTTGAACTACACCTACACACACCTTCATCTAATGGATACGAACATACTGTTTCTGTGTATGGCGAACTACTGCCTCACGAAATAATGATTGTTCAATTTTCCCCTACCACATCTCATAGTGGCCATTATGATGGAACTATATTTATATATGAAATATATTATATTTATATTGTCACTATGCTTATATATTTTTTATTTACATTATACCTTTATGTTTTCCATAATTTGTAAATACAATAATTTCATTTGAGGAAGTGTGGACTATCACCCCCTCAAAGTGATATGACTCGTTCATCACATACATGGAACGTATAAAGTATGGTGTTAATGAACTTATGAAACATATATAAAATATGATATTATACTATAATTATAATATACCTATGTATCATTTAGTTTTAAATCTTTTAAATATTAAAAATAAATGAAAGTAACGTCCATGCCTACGTACGACTTACCGTCTCCATGAACAGTGCATTTCATTTCTTATCTCCAAATGTTATGGATTATTATAAATACATATATACTGGATCTAAATACATATATAATTGATATATATGTTACTTAAATCATTAATAATATTCTGGTGATGATGGCATTTTGACTACATGGACAATTTACATCAAAACAAGTTCATTTTCGACTCAAGTACCGAATATCGACAAAACAACTGATATGAACTTAAATAATTATATAATTTTTATAACATGATGATAAGTAATATAAAATTAATAATAAACCTAATCAATGTTATAAATCAAGTATAAATTAATCTATGTTTATTATTTTGGAATATAAAGAATGAACAAGACAAGTCGGACTCAAGGTAAGGGACTTCGTCACAATCTCCTTTCATTGAGGCACATTTTGGTTTATACACAACCTTCTTTTATAAGGTGTATAATTATAACCTATTTCTTTTAATTTAATTCAATAGTTTTCAAAAGTAATATTTTATTTTATGAATCATTTTACTAAATGACAAAGGGAATGTTTCTTTTTAACGTACGCGGTGAAAATGACATTTCTGCCGCAGTGAGTATTATTTGATATTTGGATTCCTTAACAATACATAATGTTTTTAAAAGGAAAATAAATACCATATACCTTTTTTATGTATTTTATTATTGAAAATGGTTTTGATAAAGCATTGATTATGTCAATATATTGAAATGATATATTGTGATTGCAATGTGGAAATGTTATCTTTCCTTGATATTTGTTTTATGTGTTATGAATATGTTATGGTTCTTTGCCATTATTTATGTATACGGGTGGTTCCATGATAATCAAAGGGTGGGTGATCCTAATATAGCTCTCCAATTAATTGGGTAATGTGACGGAGGTAAACATTAATGTTTCTCCTTAGAGATTTTTAGAATATAGTATGATGGGTATTCCTAATGTAACTCTCTATGTAGCTATGAAAGTTACAATGTAAGTATGTTATGGATTCCACAAGTTAACTTTATGATTTATGATTTCTATGTGTTATTCATAAATATTATTATTTTATGAGTTATGTTAAAGAGATTGTTTTTTATTATTAAAAAGTATGATTTCTTTTATTTGTATGTATTCATGGACTAATGTTATCTTTTCTTATTTTATATCCCTTACTGAGCTTTTTATGCTCATCCCAAGTTTTTGAAATGTTTTTCAGAGTTTATAAGGAAGGATAATAGAAATGAATAATTCAATAATATATTTATCAAGAAAAGAATTTTTTATTTATTTAATGAGTTTTATTGTTGTGAAAAAATGGTTAAATTATAAGTGTCTACTTTGTAACATTTTTGATGTAATGTAATAGTTATGGGATAATTCTATAAAAACATAACCCTAAAAAGGCCCTCAATGTGAATTATTGACTTAACTCAAGATTATGTAATTTTTAAGGTTTGGGCCTTATAGTTGGTATTAGAGAAAAGGTTTAGAAAACTTTGGATATTATGATATTTTCTTAAGGGTTAGGGGTATGATCATGGGGTTATAATTTTAAATTATATTATAAGTTCAGTTACTTAGAAATACCTTTTAAGGATTTTTTTTATTTCAAGGTGATTAACGGTATTTTTGGAGACATTCACCTTTGAGGAAATTATGGGTTATTAGTTTTTGGGATACAAAATGTGAGGTATGAAATAACCTTTGAGGTTAAAACATGTTATGGTTATTTTTGAGGATTTTATCTCATTTTTTTATTTTATTAGAATTATACAGTTTTTGAAAAAGGATAACATGCAAACTGTGTGAAAAACCATCGCTTCGGACAAACCTACAGGAATCGACCCCACAACCAAAGTGAGACTAGGATTTATCACCTACCACTAGACTACGTGAAGTCCCTAGTTAGTATGACATATTATTTTTAGTTAAGTGATTTTATATATCAATAATAATTTGATTTTGGAACTTATGTTTTATAAAATGGATTTCTATAGTATAAGAAAATGATTTGGTGATTAAGTGATAAATATTATTTTGGAAGACGTTCACTCTTTTGGGAACCCTATATTCCTAATGAAATTAAAAAACTGTGGGATTTCATTTGTGGAGTAGTGGTTGAAATATTATTTTGGAAGAACCAATATTTTTATTATGCCGATTTTTGTTATTTGTGGAAATGGTTAACCTATCATAGATAACATGTTATTTGGTTAATTACTTTTTAGTATGAGAGTTTAAGAGTAGTTGATGTTATTTGGAGATAAATGTTAAGATTTATCATGGAAGACTATGTGATTGAATCCTTCTGAATTTTGGGTTTCAATCTTAGTTTGGATTATTTTGAAGAATTTTAAGGAAAATTGTGTATTGAATGGTCTTTGTTGAAATTTGGGTATTGTTTATTAAATTTTAGAGATTAAGAGTAGTATTTATTTTTGTAAAGGATTATCCTTTTTGGAGATTATCTGATCTTTTACTAACCATTTTGGTTGTGGTTAATGTATAAAGATAGGGGAAATATATAGTTCATCTTTTTTGGATTATGTGATTCTATACAAGTTGATTCTAGAACTTAAGGTGTGACCAATCCATCTTGAATACTCATCATTTGGAGAAAAGATGAGTTTGTGGTATAAATTTATTAAAGAATAAAACTCTACTTGACAAGTAAGTATATTTCCATATGATCTTAGTCTAGGTAGTAATAAAATTACCAAACTTTGTAAAAGTGGAAATAAAAAACTTTTTCCATTTAATTTTACTATTGGGAAATCAAAGACAATTTAACTCATCGTATTTTTATGGTTTTCTGGTAGTTAACTTTCTCTTAATCATGTTTTCTATCACTCTCCATCAGAACAAGATCGTCAGTTTTTCTTCCATATTCATGGTTTCCTACATCCTAGTATGTTTTATCTCGGATGAACTGTTTACTTCTCTTTATTTCTTTTAAAGTGGTAGTTTTATTGACTCTTTTTTCAATGTGGTATTTTCAATGAAGTTTCTGAGCCCAATTTTAAAATTGTGAGGACGCAATTTCCAAAATGTGGGAATGATGTAATGACCCAAGTATTTATAGAATAATACTTTTTCTTTTATATTAATATTTATTAATAAAATATTAATTTTACATTAAAGGTGACATTTTTTCCAATAGCCTACTCGACATGCAACAACGGGTTTCTCTGAAATCTTACATTGCACACTACTTTGAGTTATACAGAAAAATAATACAATAATATTATTATTATTTTAAATGGTAGTTAACGCCTATCCATTAGTATCGAGAGGAATAATAGTGTCAATTGAATTATGAAAATATGGTTTACATGTGTTTAAAAAATGATTCATTGGTTACTAAATTTTTTAAAATTGGAAATAAAAACCAATTGAATATAAAGGATGTGTTTTTATGAAAACCTATTTAAAAAGAGAATAATTGTGTTTATAAAATCATATCACTCTTTATGGATTTTTATTTAATGAAAAATATATGTTATATATTAAATATAATGTTTTAAATTCATCTTATATTTTTTCTAGATATGATATAAAAACAAATTCAATTTTTCAGATAAAAGAAGTATTTTTTTTTAAAATGCAGTTTTACCGCCTTTTGATGGAGAACCCTTTTTAAATTTATTGTGTCACTTTTATATGTTATATTTGACAAAATTAACTTCTTATTTAGAATAGGGACATCAAAATTTATGTTGGATGAATTTTTGATATTTTCTGATAACTATCATTTTTTAATGAATAGTAAAAATACGCTAAATTTTAATTGAAAACAACTTTTTCCATAGAGATAATTTATATGGTTAAATCATATTATTTAATGGTTTTAAAGTATAAATGGAATATATTTTTATCATTTAATCCAATTTTTCTCATTGTAATTAATTTCACTTTTAAATTGGATACAAACACATGTCAGTCTTTTGATAGTTTTTACTTCTTAAAAACACATTTTTTGGTTTTGACAACGGAAATTAATTTTAAATTAATTTTTTAAAATTATATATTTTAAATTTGGAAATATTTATTCCATATTTGAAATCATAAGGTTTAAATTTTGTAAATAAGTACCCTTTATTTTTGGACATTATGAATAGTAACTTTAGTAATTATTTTATTTACCATGGTAAAAGGGTAAATCTGATGAATAAGGGTAAAAAATAATATTATAATAATATTAAAATACACTAACATGTGTTCAAATCCTATTTTATGTGATATTTTAGACCATAGGAATCCTTGGGTAGATTTGGGGACCCATGGAGCCACTTGGGTGTGATAATGACATGTTATAATAATTAATTTAAAGTAAGAAGAAATATAAGATAAACATGTATATTTTGCTAAAACAATTTTTATAAGGGATTATATAATTTATATCTTAGACTATAAATAGTAATTATAAAGATAAAAATATTTCCTACATCATGATATTTTATTTATAATTTTTAGACATTTGATAAATAAAATTATTTATGACACAATGATGATGTAGTGATTTCTTTATTAATAAAGGATTCAAATAAATGATATTATAAATGATAAAATAAATGTAATTTGGTTATTTTGATGTCATCAACAAATTTTATGGATGATATTGACATATCATATTTTATTTAATGCCTTTGGTTTGAATGAATCAGGTTGTTATGAATTTGTAAAAAATTCAAGTATGAATAGTGTCCAAAATTAACATAATTCATAATTTAAAATATAAAAA
This sequence comes from Viscum album, assembly GCA_963277665.1. Classification (NCBI taxonomy): domain Eukaryota; kingdom Viridiplantae; phylum Streptophyta; class Magnoliopsida; order Santalales; family Viscaceae; genus Viscum; species Viscum album. The sequence continues at coordinate 226,576,790 of OY728135.1, read as the reverse complement.
AGTTTATTAAATGATATTAAATTACTAAAAATATAAGATTCATCCAAATGGTTAAGAAAAATCCAAATATTTCATAAATTATTTTTTTGTGGACCTTTTGACATGATATGGTAATTACATTAACCCACAATGTGTAAATAACATGATATCATGGTAAGATTAAAAAGGGTAAAATAAGGGTTAAACCAAAAAGATGAGGATAAAAAAATATTAAAAACTTGTCTAAAAATTATTGTATGATGGGTATTCTAACCAATATCATCTTATTTTTGAATTAAATTATTTTTGAACCATTTTTAATTGAATTTATAATAAATTAATATTTTTATACTTTCCTAAAGTGTCCCTCCTCCCTCTTATAAAAGGCCACTATCTATACCCACTTACTCACACCTCCCAAGACCCTTGGATCATCCAAATTCTGTTCAAATAATCTAAAAACATCCCTCCCTTACTTTTATAATCATTACCTTTGGAAAAAGGAAATTCAAGAAATCCTTTTGGCTTAAATCAAAAGAAGTTACCCGATTTAGAGGTAACGTCTTCTCTCAAGTTCTTTTCCATTATTTTCCTTCTCCACTCCTTATGATCTTCTTATTCATTGATTACATAACAAAACCAGTATCCTAAATATACTAGTATTTTTTTTATGAGAATTATTCAAACTATACCTACACACACCTCCATCTAATGGATATGAACATACTGTTTCTGTGTACGGTGAACTATTGCCTCACAAAATGATGATTGTTCAATTTTCCCCTACCACCTCTCATGGTGGACATTATGATGAAACTGTATTTATATATTATATATATTATATTAATATTTTCTCTATGCTTATATATTTTTTATTTATATCATACCTTTATTCTTTCCATAGTGTGTAAATATGATAATTTCATTTGAGGAAGTGCGGACTACCGCCCCCTCAAAGTGATATGACTCGTTCATGCCATATATGGAATTTATAAATGGTGGAATTAATAAAGTTATGTGATGTATATAAAATATTATGTTATAATTTAATTATAATATATCTATGTATCATTTAGTTTTCATTCCTTTAAATATGAAAAAGAAATAAAATAAGCATTCATGCGTACGTACGGCTTACCGTCTCCATGAATGGTGCATTTCATTTATTATATCCAAATGTTATGTACTATTCTAAATACATATATAATGGATCTAAATACATATATACTGGATATATATGATACTTAAATCATGAATAATATTCTGGTGATGATGGACTTTTGACTACATAGACAATTTACATCAAAACAAGTTCATTTTCAACTCATGTACCGAATATCGAAAAAATGACTGATATGAACTTAAATAATTATGTAATTTTTATAACATGATGATAATTAATAAAAAAATTAATAATAAACCTGAAAAATGTTCTGAATCAATTATAAATTAACCTAATTTTATTATTCATGAATATAAATAACGAATGAGACAAGTTGGACTCAAGGTTAGGGACTTCATCTCAATATCCATTCATTGAAGCATATTTTGGTTTATACAAGACCTTATTTTATATATTTTATAATTATACCCTTTTTATTTTAATTTAATTCAATGGTTTTCAAAAGGAATCTTTTGTTTTATGAAGCTTTTTACTAAATAACACAGGGAATGTTTCTTTTTAACATACGTGGTGACAATGACCTTTCCACCGTAGTGAGTATTATTTTATATTTGGCTTCCTTAACAAGATGTAATGTTTTTAAAATTAAAATAAATACCATATACCCTTTTATGTATTTTGGTATTGAAAATGGTTTTGATAAAGCATTGATTATGTCAATATCTTGAAATGATATATTGTGATTGCAATGTGTAAATGTTATCTTTCATTTATTCTTGTTTTATGTGTTATGAATATGTTATGGTTCTTGAGAATTGTTTGCGTATATGGGTGGTTCTATGATAAAAAAAGGGTAGGTGAGCCCGAGATATCTATACAATTCATTGGGTAACGTGATGGAGGTAAATGTTAATGTTTCTCCTAAGAGATTTAGGGAATATATTGTGATGGGTATTCCAAATGTAACTCCCTATGTAGCTGTGAAAGCTACAATGTAAGTATGTTATAGATGCCACAAATTACCTTTATGATTTATGATTTCTATGTGTTATTCATAAATATTATGATTTCATGAGGTATGTTAAAGATCATATGTTTTATGATTGAAAATTATGATTTCTTTGATTTATATGTATTCATGGACTAATGGTTTCCTTCCTTATTTTATATCCCTTTCAAATCTTTTTATTCTCATCCCAATTTTTTCAAAAAAAATTTCATAGGGTATAAGGAAGGGTAAGAGAAAAGGAATAATTAAAGAAGATTTTTATCAAGAAAATAATTGTTGATTTATTTAATGAGTTTTATTGTTGTGAAAAAAATGGTTAGAGTAGAAGTGTCTACTTTGTAATATTTAAGATGTAATGTATTATTTATGGCCCAATTATCTAAAACTATAAACCTGAAAAGATCTTAAATGTTCATTCTTTACTTAACTCAAGATTATGTAATGTTTAATGATGGGGCCTTACATTTCTAGATCCTATAAATAGAGTGTTTTTTTGCCACTGTGGACAACAATTCGAATTGGGATTCAAAGACAACTTGGAGTAAGAAGTTGCATTACGCAGGGCCCTCCCTCAGTTCTTTCTTTCTTTTCATTATGATTTATTTTTATTTTCTTATACCCTTTAAACCTCTCATAAATAGGATGAGGGAGTAAACCTTTCATGTTCTAGGGTTATGTAACCAAAGGGGAAAGGTGTGTTGGATTTGTTTATTTTAAATTATTCATGTATTCGATTTGTGTAATTTCTATTTTTAAACTCCAATCCCTTTATTTTTATTTTATTATGACCATCGATATTCGAATAAAAAATTATCTTTAAAATTGCACAACTTATGACCCTAAAATGAGGCATGACCATTGTCAGATTTATGGGAAATTAGGTTTAAATATGGTATAGAGACAAACTCGATTCTGTGAAATCCTATATTATAAGACCAAGATAAATAGGGTATTACAATGTTGAGGAGGGGATACCATGACCATTAGATCTTACTTGTCTTGACTCCAAAACCGCTCATGAATTAAGCAGTATATTTTATAAAATTCAATTGTACCCAAACTTGGAAATTACATTACCCCAACACGCTTTCAATATCTGGTTACAACCCAATCAATCTGTTGCACTTTGTTTTTATCTCTTGTTTTCTAAAATCAATCAAACCAATAATTTCTCAAATTTTTATCAAAATTAATAAAATTAAATCTTTTTAAATTCTAATTAAACTAAATTCACCATCTCTATGGGTTTGATCTCTAACTTTCCTAATACTACATTTCAATTAATCAAGTAACATAGTTTGGGTTTTATAAATTTTGTTTTTACATAGTACCATAGGGAACTAACGATTCCCTACAGGTATATCAACTATATCTATGATATATAGTCTTAACTGAACCATATCAAGGGCTGGAATTAGATAACCAGTTCAAGTGGAAGTATCATTCACTATATCTTTAACAACAGTCTTAAAAATGGATGGATCAAGAGTTGGAGGAGGAGGAGTAGAATCATCCTCAGAAGACTCTGAAGAGGTATCTTCAAACACTTTCAGAAATATGTAAAAAGACTCTGTATATTTAATTTTCCATTTTTTAATGGTTGAGACCATATAAAATAATTAATTTCTCATTTTCTGATTATCTGTGACAATTGCTTCCAATATTGAGATCAGTTGAGGCTCAACCTGAGATACAACTCTCTTTGTAACCAAATCATCATCTCTTTCATTAATTATTGGAACAGTAGAAGGTTGACCAGGTGGAATAGGTTGGATTGAAGCTAACAGTTCATCTTTAAAATCATTGAAATCATCTTTGGTGACATACTCAATAGATTCTTGAGTAATCACAGGACTAGAAGCAGGAGTAGGAGCCTTATCCTCTGAATCAGGGTAGCCCAAAACCAAAGTCACATATCCCGTATCTCTCATCCATACAAGTAAAAAAATAATCTAAAGGATCTATTATATCAACCTTATCTATCTTAGCTGGTATCTCCCCCTTAGTAGGTTTCCTTTTCCTGGAATAGACTAATTGTCTCACTAGAGTCACTAAGACTTCCCTTTCAGCTGGAACTTCAACATGAACAGGAGTATCAGGATCCCTCTCCTCAAACGCAATTGGTTCAACATGTGCATTAGGATCTACATGTGGTTCTTCAATCAGTTCATGTTCCAGTTCTACTATAGGAGCATCCACAGGATGTTCATGCTCGGTAGTCTCTAATGTAAGATCAATAGGTTCAGCCTCAAAACCTTGATCATCCCCAGGATGATCTGATTCACTATATGATTCATCACTTCCTGGTTCTTATCTTTCACTTCCATCTTCTCCATCACTTCTATTTGATTCCACAAATTTTTCCTCAACTTTGTCATCATCCTCATCTTCTTCTTATCTACTACCATTTCCTTTTTCATCGACAGAGTCTTCCTCACTACCTGATCTACTAACTTACTTAGCATCCTCATGCTCTTCAGTCTCATCACTATCATTCTCAAGTAGAAGTGGTTCCTTAGAAGGTAGAGGTATAGGTGGACTTTTTAGACCATAAGTCATCCTTTATGGACTTTTAGCAATGTCAATATCACTCCTAACATCTATTGTAGATTCATCTCTTTGAACTTCCTCAGGCACATCCTCCTCATTAGAGTAAACACCCATTTCATCTGGTCCTAGACCAGGGTCTATCATATTCATTTGACTTGAGGGATGTTCACCAGGATTTAAATACTCATATAACTTATCATTATCCTCAACCCAAATCTTCTTCTAGGGGTTCCATTTAATCCTCATTCTCTTGCAGATAACTTTGTTCAGACAAAACCATCACATGCTGAAATGGTCTCTTCACCTTCATTCACTAAACCCATATCCTTCAACATAGTATAGATAAGTCTAGGATAAAACAAATAATTTATCTTACAATAGGTTTTAATCATCTCACCGATATGAACCATCAAATATCTACAAAAAATTACCTTAGGACCTTTCTTAAACAGATAGAGCAAGTAAACATCCTAATACCTAAGAGATGAAAAATCTATTTTACTGGTACATAATTCATACTGGATGAATTTAAATAAAATAATACTCTCACCATCAATCTCTATAGAAATAGTCCTCTTGTGCTCTTCATTTCTTATCAATTCATCCAAAGCTACCTCATAACTGAAGAGGTCACTTTTTGGAGAAGCGCTTACCTGATGGTCATCAAAAACACTTTAGTACCCCCAATTTCTGGTATATAACCCTTAAATTTTTCTTTTTATGTTTATAAAATATAATGTGAAAGTTATGAGAGTTTGGATAGCTTTTTGAGAGTTTTGGGGGCTAAAGGGAAGGTGCAAGGGATGCGTATGGTTTTTCCAAACCGTACGGAAAGCCTAGTAGAAACCGTGCGAAGTTGAAAATTCTGGACAGTAGCCTTAGCACGGTGTGAACACAGTTAAAGGGACCATGTGAGGATTCCATGCAAGGGTTTCCTTAATTCATTCTCTAATAAATGGTTAGTGCATGGTTTGTTTAACCGAGCGGTCTAACCGGGCACAGTGTCAAATCTTGATCCTAAAAAAATAGGATCTCACTCATTTTACCTCTAACTCACTCGTTTTTGCTTCTAAGCACCCCTAACTGAATATTTCTCCCCATTTAAGGTAGTAGAACCTCTCTCAAGTGTTTTGGAATCAATATAGATCCTTCCTTTAGTGTTTTCAATCCCGATTCTCATAGTAAGTGTCGTTATTCACCGTTCTTGTCACATTTTCTTAGATCTACTTAGATCTACTTCTCTTCTCCTATCAGTTTCTCAGATCTATTCTAGTTATGGGTAAAAATAATATTTTTGATTCAAAATATTATTATATTTGTTCTTGATCATGTTAGCAGAATGGATCTAAGGTAGTTCTGTGAAGAATCGACCCGGTTTCTTGAGTGTTCTTTATTCGTTTTCAGTTTTCATAAAAATCTTTGAGGTATGTGGCTTCACTCTTGACTCCTATTAATAGAAATAAATGGAATGGTTTCAAATTGATTGATTTTTGTGTATTTTATTTTGAATTGTCTGCTTCATGATTGCTAGAAACCCTCTTTGGTGATGGTTATGGAAAATATGGAAAATGGGTGCTTTTAATTAAAGTGTTTGATTCTTGATTTTAAAATGTGAATTTTAAAATGGGATTTTTCCTAGAATTATGCTATTTGGATTTGATTAAAGTGATTTCAATAAAATTTATGATTTTATTGAAATATAATGGGTGTTTAGAATTTGATTGTTTAATGGTTTTCAATAAAAGAACGATTTTATTGAAATTGTTTGAAATGGTTTTAGCATAATAGTGGTGGGTGGTTATATTGAATTTATGAGGATTGGTTGGAATATGACCTTATGATTGGTGCCAAAAGTGTAATGGAACATGGGGTGAAATTTTCATTTGACGATATGGTAGATTGATGAGAGACCTCTCATGAGTATTGAACTGTCATAACGAAGCATGAATGATTGAATGTGTGAATAAGTGGAATGGAATGGTAATGCCAAAAAGTAAACGAGAAATAGTTTTAAAGCAATGTTTTGTTATTTTTTTGGAAGTATGACTTACTAGAAAATCATTGAAATAGCACTTGTGCACTTTTTAATTTAAATGGTTTTGAATCTTTTTTATATTTAGTTATAAAATATTTTGGGAAATTGTTTTATATAAAAAAAATTCTATAAATTTTTCTAACATTTATATCCTAGTGGCATGAGTAGGGAAGTCATTGGGGAAAATCTACTGATTTTTATACTCACCCCTACTTTTCCACTTTGGAGATTTTGTAGATGCTATCTTCAGGGACATAAGAAAAGGTAAGGTATCACACATATTTAGCACCACCTCGTGATACTTGGACTATTGGTGATGTTGAAGCTTAGAGCTTGTAGAGCATAGAGTCTTGTGGTCTTCTTAGAGTCTTTAGTTGTTTTTATACTATTTACTTTGATAGTTTCTTTTTCTTATGTTGTAGTACTCTTTAGTTTGGTTTTTTTATAAAGATTATGGTTGAGTTGTCTTGTTTTTATCATGCATCATATAGTGGTTCTATGGTTATGGTTGTTTGTTTAGTGGTTTATTTATAAAAGGGTAAATCGCCCCCCACATGCATTTGAAACCCTTAGGCATTTATTACCAGCCTTTGGAACCTTGGGGACATCGCTTAAGTCCTAGTAATGATTTGATGTATTCTCAAGCCAATGAGAATAAGTGGGTCATTACAAATGGTATCAGTTTGTTTGATCCAAAATCTTGTTTGAGATAGGTGGTATCAGCTTGTTCCTTTCCTTATGGAATAAGTAGTCATCAGTTTTCTTTGTCTTGGATTTGAATTCATTTTTGTCTATTCTTGAGGTTGTGATCTTAGAAAGGACTAGGATTTTTGAGACTTGAAATTTAGAGCATAAAAAGACGTAGCTAAACTTGTTATGTTAAACTTCAAGTTACTAGGGATTTGGGTACATAAGTGTTTGGGAGACACTTATAGGATCTTGGAATATAATTTTCATGGGTTTATCCAATGTGACGAGCATGACATGCATTGTAGAAGAATGAATTTCCTGTATGATTTCATATTTTATTTTGAGTAATGATTTATGATTTTTTGAAAAGGTGGAAATTTTTGAAAAAAATTGCAATTGTTTTCAAATGAAATATTTTGAAAATAGAATGGTTGATATATTTTGAAAATGGTTTGATATTCAAAAGTGAGTATAAATTTTTCAAAAATGGTTAAACATGGAAAAGGTTGTTTTTAGAAAGCAATATTGTGATATTTGATGTGATGGAATTTGAAATACTAAGCCTTTAGTAGCTAGAGAGTGAGACTTATAGAGTTTGTTGTTTTTTAGAAAATAGAACCCATTAGGCATCTTAAAAACCAGTCGAAAGAAGCTGTGGAGAATGTGGTTACACTTGATCCACATGTGAACCAAGAGATATTTTTGTGTATCGTTCAAGTGTTTCAAGTCGTGGGAAACTAAGGGATGAGCCAAGGCATGTTTATCATTCTATATAATTCATGAAGTAGATTCCACCTATCTTCTAGGGTGATTCTGAACCCAAAAAGATGGAAGTGTGGATGAACAGGACTAATCGTTTCTTCAATTTCATAGATACACCATTAGAGATGAAAGTAAATATAGTGACTTATATGCTCAAGGATCTTGAACGAAAGTGGTGGGATCTAGAAGTGCATGCTAAGCTGGATCACAGTCTTAGTTAAGAGGATTTTGAGGAATTATTTAACAATCAATTCTATCCTCACACATTCAGGATACAAAGAATGGCAGAATTCTTCAGCCTAAAGCAATAAAATATCTCTGTCACAAAATATGTGGTTAAATTCATGAATTTAGTATGATTTTCACTAGAAGTTGCGGTGAGTGATACCTTGACGGCATGGATATTTTAATCGGGTCTAAGGTGGGAGATTTTCTCAAAGATCGTGGTGCTCTGTATTATAGATTATACAGATATAGTGAAAAAAGAGATAGTGGATGAACGTGATATCTTTGGATCTGTGGGAGGAGGAAGTATAATGATACCTATAGGAAATGGTGGGAACTCTAATGCTAGGAGCAAGCAGAAGAGGGACACATATTTCTAAAGTGGGAGTGGGATACAGAATCAGATGGCTAGATTTGTGAACCTTTATCCATGACCAAAGAGCCAAGGAGGATGTTTCTAATGTGGTTCCTTTGACCACATGAAATGAGAGTGTACATCACTAACAAGAGCATTCCATAATTGTAACAAGATAGGGCATCTTAAGCGCTAATGCCATAGTGCTCTGAGGTCAGGTCCTCAAGACACTTCTCAGGCATCATAGGCATCATATGCTTTGATCGGACAAGGACAATAGAATCAATCTATTCAACAGAGAAGGGCTAGACATGGTGATGCTAGGAACACCATGACTCCTCAAAAGGATCAATTTTAGAAAGAAAACAAGGAGCATAGTGTAATGATGAAGTAATTGTATAGATCTGAGGATATGATTGTAGATGATCAGGTTGAACCATCTATGATGAGAGGTATGATTATATTGAATTATACCCTTATGTAAGTGTTGTTTGATACTGGTGAATCTCATTCCTTCATTGCTTCTCATGATATTTATTTTCTAAGTTTAAATCTATAAATGATACCTTCTATGATAAAACTGCAAACTCATCTTGGGGAAAGATAATTTAGAGCCTTCCTATATAGGGAATGTTTTATAATTGTTGATGGATCTGAGATGATGTCAGACTTCTAAGTGTTGGATATGGATGTATATAATGTAATCATGGGTATGGATTGGTTGAAAATTTTAAAAGATCACATTGAATGTTATAGACAGACAGTGAGTTTGGCGACTGAGGACGGCGTTGAGAATCTCTTTATAGGAGAATGGGTTGTGAAGGCAGGTGTAACGGGCTTGTTGGCACCAGTGTTGGAATGAAATCATATAAATTGGTGGTGTTTAATTTGGTATCTATGGAAGAGATCGAGGTTAGTAGTTTTCTAGCAATTGTGGATCAATTTCTAAATGTATTTCCCAATAACTTCTCAGGGTTACCACCTATAAGGGAAGTGGAGTTTACGGTTGATCTCCTTCTGAGGACCAGTATTATTTCACTTTCATCTTATAGGATAGAACCAATATATTTAAGGGAACTGAAAGTACAATTGGATGAGCTATAAAGAAAGGGTTTCATTTGTCCAAGTATGTCCTTGTGGTAAGAACTGGTGTTATTCGTAAAGAAAGCTGATGGAACTCTTCGACTATGTTTGGATTATCATAAGATTAACCAAGTTATGATAAAGAAAAGATATCCACTTCCATTAATTGATGATATATTTGATCAATTGAGGGGATCCCAGTGGTTCTCAAAAATTAACTTGCAATTAGGATATCGTCAATTGTGAGTTTGGAAGCAAGATATTCTGAAAACAGCTTTCATAAGTAGATATAGCCACAATGAATATGTAGTAATTCCTTTCGGTCTCATGAATTTACTAGCAGTCTTTGCAGAATTGATGAATCAGATATTTCAGTGATATCTTGATTCCTTTGTTGTGGTTTTTTTGGATGATATATTGGTGTATTCAAGAACAAAGGCTGACCATGATCAACACTTGGCGACAATTTTGGGAATCTTAAGATACCATAATTTGTATTCCAAACTATCAAAGTGTGAATTTTGGATACAAGAGGTATGATTTCTTGGTAGTGTAATTTCTGAAAAAGGTGTTTTAGTGGATCCTAAAAAGATATAATTTTTTATCTCTTGGAAACCCCCAAATAATATCTTTGGGATAAGAAGTTTATTTGGTCTAACTGGTTACTACCAATGATTTTTTCGTGACTTATCATGACTAGCTTCTCCTATTAAATATTTGAAGAAAAAATAATGATCCATTTCAATGGAATGAGGAATTGTAAAAGTATTTTCAAGAGCTAAAGGTTCATCTTACATTAGCACCTATCTATATTTTTCTAGAATCAGGACAGGGGTATATGGTGTACTATGATGCTTCGAGATTTGGGTTGGGATGTGTTCTCAAGAAAGAAGACCATGTTTTTTCTTATGGCTCAAGGAAGTTGAGAGTGCATGAGAAGAGCTACCCAACACATGACTTGGAGTTAGTTTTAGTTGTTCATGCTTTGAAGACATGGCGTCACAATCTCTTTAGTGAAAAATTTGTTGTGTTCATAGATCATAAGATTTTCAAACATATTTTATAACAATGATATTTGAATTTGAGGCAAAGAAGATAGATGGAGTATATCTAGATGTTTGACTTTTACTTGATGTATAAACAAAGTAAAGTCAATATGGTGGAAAATGCATTAACCAGAAATTCATATGCCCAGTTAGAAAAATAAGCTTTAGATGAGTGGAAGTTAATGTTGGTCCTAGATGACATGCATGTGGAATGTGAATACCATGGTGGTGTTATATTTTTCTTTTCATTGTATATGGTTCCTAATTTGGTAAATATAGTTACATAGGAAAACACATCTGATGCATAATGCCTGGTTATGAGTTCAAAACTCAATGGTGGGGAGACCATTGAGGTCTGGAAACTCGATGAAAGTTTAGTGTTATGGTTCAGAGACCGGATGGTTGTACCTATGACTTGTCAGGAATAACTTCTTCATGGTTACCACTATTCCAGATAGGTTATACATCTAGGTATATATAATATGTATAAGGTGTTGAAGGCATAGTTTTTGTGGAGCGGCATGAAATGGAAAGTGGCTGAATTCATTTCAAGGTTCCAAACTTGTCAGAAAGTTAAGGCAGAACATCAAAAACCAACGGGTATGTTGCAGTATTTACCTATTATAGTATGGAAATGGGATCAGATATCAATATATTTTGTTACAGGTCTCCCAAGATTGATTTAGAAACATGATTCCACATGCGTGATAGTGGATCATCTTACGAAGTCGGCTCATTTCATCCTTATTCGTGAAACTCATATGGTGGAGGATCTATCCAAAATCTATATCCAAGAAGTGGTAAAGAGACATGGCATACTAGTTTTGATTGTTTCAGACAGATATCTCAGGTTTGTGTATCATTTCTATAAATCCGTACACAAATCCCTTGGCACTCAGTTGACTATAAGTATTATGTATCATCCTCAGGAGGATGGGCAATCCGAAAGGATGATACATAAATTGGAAGACATTTTGCAGGCTTGTGTAATGGATTTTGGTGGATCATGGGAGGAGAATATACCCTTAGTAGATTTCTTATATAATAACATCTATTAGTCTTCAATACAAATGGGTCCATTTGAATCATTTTATGGGTGTCCTTATTGTTCTCTACTTTGTTGGGTGGAAATAGGTGAGACTTTACCAGTTGGGCCGAGCCTTGTACAATAAATGATGGAGAATATTAAGTTGATCAGAAAGAAAATAAAGTCAGTTAGATTCGTCATAAATTGTATGTGGATCATCGTCGAAGACTGTTGTCATTCATGATGAGTGATCATGTGTTCTTGAGGATCTTTCTAAGGCTTGGACAACATTGTTTTGAGAAGCAGGTAAAGTTATACCCTTAATTTATTGGCCCTTTTGAGATACTGGAATGGGTTAGAGAGGTGGAATATCAGTTAGAATTTCCACCACAGTTCAGTTTAGTGCATAATTTGTTCCACATATCTCAGTTTAAAAAGTATCATGACCATGTGATCATATGGGATCACATCCACGTAGAGTCGGATGCTTCGTTGGTACATATCTCGGTGTGGATAGTGGGTGGGAAAGAGAAAGTATTTCATGGAAAAAATATCAGTATAGTGTAGGTTTTATGGTATCATGGTCAGATTCAGGAAGAGACTTGGGAACTCAAGAAGTAAATAAAAGAGCAATGGTTGGAACTCTTTCAGGGCAGTGATGGTTTTTTACTTTCTGGGGATGGAAAGACTAATGGTGGGGATAATTTAGTACCCCTAGTTTCTAGTATGTAACCCTTACATTGTTATTTTTATGTTTATAAAATATAAGGGTAAAAGTTGGGAGACTTTGGATAACTTGTTGATATTTTTTTGGTCTAAAGGTAAGGTGCATGGGATGCGCATGATTTATCCAAACCATGCGGAAAGCCTAGTAGAAACCGTGCGAAGTTGCAGATTATGGATAGTAGCTTCGGCATGGTGTGTGTATAGTTTGGGAGACTGTGCGAGGAGGTCATGCAAGGGTTTTATTAAGGCAGTAACTAACACATGGTTAGAGCATGGTTTGTCTAACCATGCGGTCTAACCGTGCGCAGAGTCCAATCTAGATCCTAAAAAATAGGATCTCATTTGTTTTGCCTCTAACTCAACTCCCTTTTTTTCTCCTAGGTAGACCTAACTATAGATTTATCTCCATTTAAGGTAGTATAACCTCTCCCAATCATTTTGGAATCAATCCAGAGCCCTCCCTTGACGTTTTCAAGCCCGATTCTCGTGGTAAGTGTTGTTCTTCACCATTCTTGTCATGTTTTTTTAGATCAACTTAGATATACTTCTCATATCCTATAATTTTATTATATATATAACCATTATGGGTAGATATAAGATTTTTGATTCCAAATATTATGATATTTTGTCTTGATCATGTTACAAGAAGGGATCTAAGGCGGTTTCATGAAGAATCGGCCTGGCTTCTTGAGCAATCTTCATCTATTTTTGGTTTTCATAAAAACCGTCCAGGTGGGTGGACTCACTCTCAACTCCTCTTAGTATGATTGAATTTCATGGTTTCAAATTTATTTATTTGTGTGGATTTGATTGTGAATTGGATTCTTTATGATTTCTATAAACCCTCTTTGGTGATGGTTGTGGAAAATTTGGAAAATGGGGGCTTTTGATTAAATTGTTTGATTCTTGATTTTAAAATGTGGATTTTAAAATGGGATTTTTCTTGGAATTATGGTATTTGGATTTGATTAAAGTTTTTTCAATAAAAAGGATGATTTTATTGAAATGTAATGGGTGTTTGGAATTTTGTTGTTTAATGGTTTTCAATAAAAGAACAATTTTATTGAAATGGTTTTGGCATAATAGTGGTGGGTGGTTATATTTCATTTATGAGGCTTGGTTGGAATATGACCGTGCTCGATGCCAAAAGTTTAATGGAACATGGGTTGAAATTATAATGTTATGGCATAGTAGATCGACAAGAGACCACTCATGAGTATGGAACTGTCATAACTAAGCATTCATGGTGGAATGTGTGATTAAGTGGAAAGGAATGGTTATGCCAAAACATGAATGAGTAATGGTTTTAAAGATTTGTTTGGTTATTTTCTAAAAGTATGAATTGTTGGAAAATTATTGAAATAGCACTTGTGAAATATTGGTTTTAAATGGTTTTAAAGCTATTTTATATTTATTTATAAACTATTTTGTAAAAATATTTATATAAACTATTCTATATAAATGTAACTAACCTTTATATCCTATTGGCGTGAGTAGGGAAGTCATTGGGGAAAACCTACTAAGTTTTATACTCACCCCTTTTTTGGAACTTTGGTAATTTTTCAGATGCTATCTTCCGGGACATGGGAAAAGGTAAATTATCATGTGTATTTAGCACCACCTCATGATACTTGTACTATTTGGTGATGTTAGAGCTTGGAGCTTGTAGAGTATAGAGTCCTATAGACATCTTGGAGTCTTTAGTTGTTTTTCCACTATTTACTTTGATATTTTCTTTATCTTCTAGTGTAGTACTCTTTGGTGTGGTTTTGTTATAAATATGATGGTTGATTTTTCTTGTTTCTATCATTCATAATATAGTGGTTCAATGGTTATGGTTGTTTGGTTAGTGGTTTATTTCTAAAAGGGTAAATCGTCCCCCACATGCATTTAAAACCCTTCAGAATTTATTTTCAGCCATTGGCACCTTAGGGATGCCTCTTAAGGACTAGTAATGATTCGTTATATTCTCAAGTTAATGATAATAAGTGGTTAATTATTAACACCCAAATGGGGTACATTTAGACATTATTCCCAATACTTAGCTGAAAAAGACACTTTCTTCCATCCACTATCGACTTTATCTAAAATACCTCAGATACTTCTAGCAGAAACTCAGCATATAGGTAAAAATCATGTACCAGCCTCAGATATTATGACATCTAATTGTTGGATAACCACTCTAACCACCCTTGGGTTTTCAATACGTTCAGCAGAAGGGACTTACTTGAATAAATCCATTCTGGATGTACTTCTTTCTCAGGGGTCACAACATGATTCACGAGTTCATGATGAACAGGAGGTGGTTTCGGTTGGATAGCTTCACTTATTTTCCTCTTTGAGGGATGGGACTCATCCTCAGATCCTTGAAGGATGAACTTGACACGAACCATTGAGGGGGTTTGAAGGTTTCAGTTCAAGTGATAAAGGTATCATCTTGGGAGAGAAAGGTTCGAGGGTAAGAAGTATGAGAGTCAGAGTGTGAGGGTAAAATTAAATATTGGATCGACTCTTATTTTATAATTTAGAGATTTGAAAACATAAAATACTAAATTTGGGTTAAAATAAAATAAAAAAAATAAAACAATGATGTTTCAAATTCTAGATAGAGAAATAAAATATCAATCAGTGAGACCTGTCAGTGAGGCATCATCAGTAGGTCCTCAAAAATTGATCATACCTAACTCATGTCTAATATAAATCATACTCTTAGAATTTAAAGGATTAGTAAAAATACCAGAAATCTGATGTTCTATTCCAATGAATTCAAGAGTTATATCACCTTTTTGATAAATATATCTCAAAAAGTGATGTCTTATATCAATATGTTTTGTTCATGAGTGAGAAATTGGATTTTTAGCAATATTAATCCCACTTGTGTTGTCACAGTTTATAGGGACATGCCTAAACTGATATCCATAATCCAGTAATGTGTGTTTCATCCACAAAATCTAAGCACAACAAATACCAGTATCTATGTATTCAGATTCAGTGGTATAAAATGAAACAGAATTTTTCTTTTTACTACACCATGATACTAGATACTTTCCCAAAAAGTGACATGTTCTAGAGGTTATTTTCCTATCTAACATTCAACCACAAAAATCATCATCATAATAACTGAATAAATCAAATTATTGTCCTCTGGGATAGAACAGTCCTAAGTTGGTAGTACATTTGAGGTATTTGAAAATTATTTTAACATCAATAAGATGTGACTCTTTAGGATTTGATTGAAAACATGAACACATACACACATTAAACATAATATTAGGATGGCTAGTATTTAATTAGATTAGACTTCCAATCAACCCTATGTAATTGGTTTGATTAATAGATTTTCTATTTTCATCAAGATACAATTTACAAGTGGTACTCATTGGATTATCACTACTTTTTTTCTATTAAATCCAAACCACTTCAAAAGATCTTTAGTGTACTTAATTTGATTTAAAATAATACATTCTTTATTTTGAAATTTTTGAAATCCAAGAAAGAATTTGAGTTATCCCATTAAACTCATCTGAAATTCACTTTACATCATTTTTTAAAAATCAATACATAAATAATTTTTAGAAGATCCAAAAATAATGTCACCAACATAGATTTTAACAACTAAAACATATTTAGAAATTATTTTGTAAAACCTTTTGAATTAATAAAAGTGTTTATCCTATCATACCAAGCTCATGGAGCTTGTTTTAAAACAAACAAATATTTTGTTAATTTAAAAACATGATTTGGAAAATGGGGGTTTGTAAAACTTATGGGTCTTTCAAAAAAAGCATCCTAAAATATATACCCATTTAGGAATTCACTTTTTACATCCATTTGATGTAGTTTTAAATTAATATTTGTTTCATATACTAGAAGTATTATAATGGATTCAATTCAAGAAATAGGTGAAAAGGTTTCTTCATAGTTAATTCCTTCTTCTTGACTATATCCTTATACAACTAGTCTAGCCTTATTTATCAATATGGTACCAACTTCATCTACTTTGTTTCTAAACACCCACTCAGTGCCTACAGTCAAGGTGTCTTTGGGTCTATCAACAAGTTTCCAAACTTTATTTCTTTAAAACTAATTTAAATCTTCTTTCATAGACATTACCCAAAGTTCATCATTGATTGCATCATTGATTTTTTTCGGTTCCAGCTGTGGCAAAAAGGATTGATGTTTAACCTGCTTCCTAAGAGAATCTCTAGTCTATGTCTCTTTATAAAAGTATCCAACTAAAGTATCTAAGGTATGGTTCTTGAGGGTTCTAATAAGTCTAGAAAAAGAAGGGATGTTTATTTCTTGTTCTTCTATAAGTTTGGATTCACTATGATTAGAATCTAGAAATTTTCCAGAACTAGAGGATTTTTCTGCTTACTTAACTGTAGATTCAGAAGTTTTAGCATTTATGTCCAGATTGTACAGATCATCCTCAATATTTTATAGGGAGTTTTTAGGTTCATGTGGATCTATTTCATTAAAATTGATATGTACATATTCTTCTACACCCTTAGTTCTTTTATTTAAGACCCTATAGGCTTTTCTAGACATTGAATAACCTAGGAAAATTACTTCATCACTTTTGGAGGTAAATTTGTCAAGATTATCTTTATCATTAAGGATAAAGACTTTGAAACCAAAAACTTTAATGTAATTGACCTTATGATTCCTATTATTCCATAACTCATAGGGGTTTTTCTTAAGGATAGTTCTAATTAAAACTTTATTAATAATATAACAAGTTGTATTCACAGTTTCTGCCCAAAATTAAATAGGTAAGTCATACTCATTGATCGTAGTATGAGTAATTTCTTGTAAGTTTATATTTATTCTTTCTACAACTCTATTCTGTTGAGGTGTCTTAGGAGTAGAGAATTTATGATTATATCCATGTTGTGAGAAAAAATATTCAAACTCTTTATTTTCAAACTCACGACCATGGTCACTTCTTAAATATTTAATTCTAAGACCCCTTAGGTTTTCTATAGATCTAGAATACTTGGTGAATTAGTAATAGGTTTCACTCTTGTGAGTTAAAAAGAATGTTCAAGTATATCTAGAAAATTAAACTACTAAAACATAGACATAATAATTCCCATTTAAACTAGAAACTCTATAAGGTCCAAACAAATCCATGTGAACCAAATCAAGAGGTTGAGAAGTTGAAACTTAGTTCTTTGGTTTGAAAGATATTTTGTGCTCTTTACCTTTTTGACAAGTATTGCATACTTTTTCATTTTGAAACTCAAGTTTATGTAGATCCTTGAATAGTACTTTTCTAGTAATATTTCTAAGTGAGTGAATATTATAGTGTCTAGTATCCTATATCAGAGCCAATACTCTTGGTGAAAATCACTCAAGAAATACACATTTTGGGAAACTAAAGAATCTAAATTCACAGAATAAACATTTTCATTTCGAAAAGTAGTGAATACTAAATCATTCTTATAATTGAAAATGTTACAAGAATCATTTTCAAATTTAACATTAAAACCATCATCACATAACTGTGAGATGCTAAGCAGATTATACTTAATACCATAAACAAAAATAACTATGGAAATTAAAATTGAATCAATGTTACTAATTTGGAAAAGGCCAATAATTTTTCCTTTTTCATTACCACCAATGGTGGCATTCCCACAATCTATCTTGATAAGGTTATTGAATGTAAAATAGTCCCCCATCATATGTCTTGAACACCCACTGTCCAAGTATCATAAGCTCCTATAGGAACTCCTCAAATATCTTTATTACAAAAACAATTCAAAAAAGAAAATATTTTGGTACCCATACTTTCTTGGGTCTAGTAACATTAGTAATTAAAGCTTCGGGAACCCACATTTTCTTCATGTGTTTCCTATAAGCAGTTTTTAAAGTATTAGAAAAATAAAATCTATTTGGTCCACAAAAACTAGAGGCTGTAAAATTATTTTCATTGCTAGAAGTTATATCATATTTTTCAAATCATGGCATAAAACCAAATTTTCTAGATTTTGATACAAAATTATTTTTGAAAAAGGTTATTTTTTCAGGTTGATAACTAATACAAGTAGTATATTTTAGAGTAACTTTTTTTCCATGAATTTTAACTATGGTGTCCTTACCATTTGTAAATTTCTCAAGATCCTTCTTTAATTTTTCATTGGACAATTTAAGTTCATTGTTCTCAAGAAGAAGTTGAGAATTCTTTTCCTTTTCAATATTAAGTTCATATTTAACAGAAACAGTAAGATCATGTCGTTTCTTGAGAGATTTATACTTATCTTTTAGTTTATTATATATGTCCTCTAGAATTATACAATATTCAAAATTTTCTTCATTTGTCATATTTTCATAATCAGATTCATCTCCAAAATAATAATAATTTTATGTAGGAGACTCTAGAGTTACCTCGAATGTGTTTGGCATGAAACACATATTGGATTTTTCATACTTCTCATCATGTGAAGATTCAGATTCACTGGATCCATCCTCAACAGAACTCTAGGTGGCCTTCATTTCCTTTTTATATTTTCTATATTTGTCCTCATATTTTCTTTTGAACTTTAACTTAGGATATTCATCTTTCACATTTCCTATCCTCTTTCACTCATAGTAGACTATTTCGTTAGTATTTTCATTTCTCTTCTAGTCCTTTTTTCACTTTCCTTTGGTGTCATACTTCCCTTTATAACTAGGTTTTCTAAATAACTTATTTCTTATATAAAACTTCTTAAATATTATATCTATATGATCCATTTCCTCATCAATGTCACTTTGTGATTCTTCATTACTATAACTTTCAGCATGAACTTGCGCTTTATCTTTTTATTTGGAGGCGATGGTTTTAAATGCCACTAACTTTCTCTTTGGTTTATCAACTTATTCTCTATTAACCTTAAATTATTCTTTATAAATCATAAATTTACCTATCATATCCATTAATAGTAGAGTTTTTATGTCATGGGATTCCCTTATTGACAATGAGGTTCCTCTCCATATTTCTGGTAAACATCTGAGAATTCCAATTACTTATTCCTTGGATGTGATTTTCTTTCCCAGAGAGATATTGTATTTACAATCTCATTGAACCTAAGATACATGTTAGATATAGGTTCATCAGGATTCATTTTAAAGTTAAAATATTTAATAGTATATGTATTAAGTCTTATTTCTTTGACATTAGTGGTTCCTTCATGCGAAATAGCCAAGGTGTCCCAAATTTTAAATGCTATTTTACATGAAGAAATCCTATTAAATTATTCATCCCCTAAAGAGAAGTATAAGGCATTCATAGATTTACAGTTATTATTTTAGGCTACCTTAGTGTCATCATCCCAAGTGTTCCTATAAATAGTAGGAATTTTATATACATCTACAATTGAATACCGGATTTCAAAACCCATACTTTCCAAATGCATTAGCATTTTAATTTTCCACTAGGCATAATTGTCCCATTGAAATAGGGAGGCCTTTTGGTAGTAGTACCTTCCTATCTATTATCCATATTAAAGAATGAACTATAGTTTTAAAGAAATAAAAATTTAGAACTAACAAAAAATTACAGATCTTTAAAATCACAACTAAAATCACAGTTAAAAAGGAGTTTTGAAATATATTTTAAACAACCTATGATACCAAATTTTGGTCAAAGTAGGACACTCAAGAGGGGGGTGAATTGAGTTTTTATAAAAATTTCTATCTAAAATTCCTATTTAAAAATTACCTAATTTAAAATGACATATGGGAAAGTTAACCAAATTAGAATATTTATAAAAGATTTGATAGTTTGAAAGTTTTCTTAAAGATTGATTATTTCTCAGTTAAGATAATATGAATTATTATTTTAATTTTTAAAACCATCTACTAAATAAAATTCTAATAAAAACACTATCTAATATTAACTATCGGAGTAAAGTTAAGTTTTCTAAAATAATTATATGAACATAGAAAACAAAACTTGAAAACACAAAGTGAAAATAAACAAGAGGTTCGGTCTCAAGATAAGACCTAATACTCTCTACTTTGTGATCACCTACCACTAATAAGTTTATATTAAATAAACTTTATCCATACCCTGTATTAGGGTAACAACAGTAAACTATTTAGTTCAACTAGAACTCTTCCATAGTTTTTATGGGAGTGTAAAAAAACATTCCACACAAGACCTCTTCCACTACTATCCGTGAGTTTAAATGTGAAGGATTGTAAAGATATCTGAGTATCTTCCAGTTTGGATCAGGATTCAGTGTGTGTTTACAAAATAGAGACACACACTGCTTGAAATTTAAATAAAGTAAACAAATAGAGAAAAATGATAAAAAAAAGTTTATAATGATCTGTTTGATGTTCTATAAAGCTTATGGACTCCTTCAGGATGGTAGAAATGAATCTAGAGTTGTCTTTTAGAAATAGACAACAAAACAGAGTGTCATTTTTGCTTGTGTCTTCTGTTCTCATGAAGGTAACAGATTCCTTGAATTTTTCTTGTCTTCTAAGTTTTACTGTAGATATTTGTGGTGTTTTGGGTTCTCAATAGTGTCTTTGTGCATGCATAGTAGGAAGCTCTTGTGTTTTTCTCTAATGTGCATGAATAGTTTCTTCCAGGTTTCCTCTTTCTCATTATATTTCTTTTTGATCCAGGTATTCCCTTTATACAGACAAGCATCATGTTCTATGGTACCTCGTACAGGTTTCTAACATCAATAAGTGTTGTCTACAAAAGGCATAAAATCTCATTAATATAATAATTAGTACTAAGTTTCATAAATATGGACAATATAGGTAAGTTTGAATTTGAGAGATAGATCATCGGTGACTCAGTATGTCATTAGCTTAGACTATTGGTGTCTCATGCTGTCAGTGACTCATGTTATCGGTAGATCATTCTATCAATGGATTGAACTTTCATTGGTAACTTATTTGTCGGTAATGTGATTTTTCAGTAACTCATCTATCGGTGGGTCATACTTAACAAAATTTGGAGTGTCAGTCAGTCACCTTGTCGGTAGGTCAAGTGTCGGTAGGTCAGGCTTCGGTAACTCAATCTATTAGTGAGTCAATCTATCAGTGATTCATACTTAGCGAAAATTATAAGTTGTTATGTCGGTTGGTCACTGTATCGATAGCTTATAAATCTATCATTGACTCATATTATCAGTATATTATGTCGTTGGTAGCTCATGTATTAGTGAGTTAGGTATCAGTGACTCATATTATCAGTATCTTATGTCGTTGGTAGCTCATGTATCAATGAGTTATGTATCAGTGACTTGTCTATCGGTAGGACAAGTATCGATATCTCATACTTAACCAAAAACTATAATTCCATCTTATGATGTAAACACTAACACCAAAAGTTAAAATTACAATTGAACATGATTAAACAGAATGTACAATAAATCATAATTAGCATAGTTAAGCATGATTTGTGAGAATTAAAGCTAGAGAAGGCCAACACCTTCCATCTGTTGGAAAATGATAATGTTACTCGTGTATATATGTGGACTACCACCTCCATGAAACAATGTGATTAATTTTTCATTACTGCCTCACATGGATGGTCATAAGGATAAAAATAATGAATAAATATGAAATTTATAAAATTGTTATTATTTTGGAAAATTAAAATAATATCTAGTTTTTTTCCACCAACTAGAAAAATTGAAACATTGCTCATGTGTACATACAAACTAGCACTTCCATGATCCGACATTTTTCATTTTTCATGTTTTCATTTCATATATTGTTCTAAAATTGTATTTAATTTATAAAAATGATAATTATTTAATGATTAATATTATGTAAATGATGGAATAATGACCCATTTTGACCATGTTCAACACACTAAATTTATTTTAAGGTTATGAACCAAATAACATCAAAATAACTAAAGTAAACTTAACTAATTTAATAACTAAATAAAATATGGTAATAAATAAAAATAATATTATTATTAAGGTAATAAAAATTAAAAGGGTTCTTAATAAAGTTTAAAATTAATATTATTTTATTATTTAGAAAATTATAATATGTACATGGTGATTCAGGAGATGAGGTCATGGATCTATCATCTTGATTTCATTTCTTTGAGACTTATTCCATTTTCACCACATGTTTTATTTTATTTTTGGTATATGTAATAACATATGGATTTATTTTATAATTCATTTACTTAAATTTAAGTGGTTTAAAAATCCTCTTCAACTTTTTTCCTTTAATGTTCTTTGATTTAAAAGTTACAAAAGATGTAAGGGATTTTTATTTAAAACAATTTTTTAAATATTTTAAACTCTTTCTATTACATATATATGTTCTTAAAAATTTATAAATAATTTTCTTTTTTTACTCTAATGAATTTTTTAAATTTATTTTCAACTATCCTTGACTTTTTACAAAAAAATTAAAAGCGGGTCTTTTAAACATTTTTTGTATGGGTTATTTTATCTCTTTTTACCAAAGTGCACAAGAATTTTTTTTTAATATATATGGATTGAAAAAAATATATATCCATCATATACTTTATTATTTATCAATATTCTTATATACTTTTTCTTGGTTTTTAAAATAAAACAGTATTTTTTGTTCTTTTGGGAAATTTTTGTTTTAAGAGTTTTTAATGAAAAAGGATTTTTATCCTTATTTTTATGTGAAGCTCAAAAGTATTTATATGTATGTATTAAAAAAATATTATATGATATTTTATAATGGAAATATAAGATTTTATGTGCTTTTCTCATGATATTGTTCTCAGAAATTTTATATGATAACGGAGTTAACATGGAATTAGTTAATCCTAAGTGATATGTATGATAGTGTGTGAGCCCAATATAACTCTCTAATTCATTTGGTAATGTGATGGAGTTAACAATAATTAATTTAATCCTAAGGGATATGTTATAATTAATCATGAAGGTTATTTCTTTGAAAGGTTTCTTATAAGGGTGATTGTAAGGATAATGTTTTAAGATACCTATATGGTTTTTCTATTCTTGTAAAATGAGTTTTTATGGAAATATTTTTATTTTGTGGGCTAAGAAAATGAGCTTATGATTTTATGAAATTTTATAACCTTTTTTGATAAAAATGGTTTTTCAAGGAAAGGTTTTCATATTTTTCAAGAAACCCTCATGATTATTATTGTTCCTTTATGATTTCTTATGATATGTTTAATGAAATATTTCGGCAAAGAATTTTATTTCTAGGGTAAGTGAATGATTATTTGAGCTCAAAGTTTATTATGTTAATAGAAAACTACATTATTAATTTTCATGAATTTCAAATGGACTAACAGGTTCCCTTTATTTTTATACCCCTTACTAAGATTTTTTTTTCTCATATCATGTTTTCAAAAAAAATCACAGAGCCTAAGGATGAGTAATAATTATTATGAATTCTAGATCTAAATAATAGAAAATTGGCCTTGAATGAAGGAATTGTGCCATGAATGAAATAGGATTGTGAATTTAAGAATTTTTTTGTGGGAAAAATTAGACATTGTATGTCAATTCTCTCTATATAATGTAATGGTTTTCCTAATTCTTCAAAACTCTAAACCTACAATATCCTAAAAATGTAAGAAAGTACAACCCCCATTATAAATCACATAATTATGGGTTGACTATATGATGAGTTGTTATACCTGTCCCACCTTAGTTAGGGCCGACCCAATTGGCTACCAGGTCAAGAAAGCAAAGGAACCTTGCACGAGGGCCTATGAAATAGGGGTCGGTAGAACCATCTAGTTCCAACACATATACAAGTAAATAATTTTTTATTAATGGAGATAGAACTCACAAAGGTTGGGCACCATACCCCTCCAATGCCCCCAAATTCAAGGGGGTATTAGAGTCCACACGAGCAGTGGAACATATGATTATATATTTTTTTGAAATTAAAATTGAATTTTTATCTTTTTTGCATTAATATGGGATGGTTAACCCCTTATTTTTCATTTTATTTTTTCTAATACTACACAAAGTAGGCTTTGTTTTATCAACCCACTTTCCCCCTACTCAAATCACAACTCACACAGTAACTATTCACATGAATAGTTTCTTGGTACTATTCATGTGAATAGTTTTCACAGTTTAAAATTCATCTAATGTTTTTTTTGAATTTTTATTTTGAAATTCCCAATTTTGATCTTCATATGGCCATAACTAGACCATAAAATATCATATCAACCTTTTTCTAAAGGCACTAGAATTATAATGATTACCTCTACTTGAATTCATACAAAAATAAATTTAATTAAACTTAATCAATCATGTAATTTTTCTAATTCCAATTGAAGGTGCTCATGCATTGTATAATCGTGAAAAAATAGTATTATCAAAAAAAAATAAAACAAACTAGTGTTGTAACATTTATTATGTTATACTAGTTCTATAATTATCCCATAGATCACATGAAATTTAATTTAAACATGAAGAATTAAAATCAAAAGAAATCATAAATGGTACCTTGTTCGATTCACATCGCTGATTTGATTTGCTCATTATCAGCATTCCGTAGCTCAAAGGTGGTAAGTGAGGAATAATATACATCATCCACACATGAATTATAGATCTTAGATCATAATTCTTCAATAATTTTGTACTATAATGGTCAATCTAAGTTCTTTACAATGTCCCTTCGATCGCTATAAGATCCCACGTTTGATCCACAAACTTGGATCAAAGAAACCTTATTATTCCTTTGGTGTTTCTATCTATAGAGAATGAGAGGGCCTGGAAGGGGAAGGAGGGGGTATAAATTTCATAAAAACACTTCAACTTCCTATTTGAGTGTTTAATAATGGCATTTATATCTAGGTTAAATGCTTAAAAATATCACTTAATCCCTTAAAGGAGTTAAACCTTAAAAACCAACATCTAACACCACTATTGACTTAGTTACCACATAATAAGTGAAATAAATATCGTATCAATATCTTTTGACATAAATAACATGTCACATGATGAAATGAAACTATTTACTCAGCTCATAAGTTGTCCTTATTATTTAATGAACCTTTAATGTGTTATTTTTTTTCAAAAAATAATGGTTTCTCATATTCACTTTTATAATTAAATAACCTATTAATACATTGAGAAATAAATTCAATAATAATATTAAATTTTATTAATATAATTAGATTAATTTACTTGTGATTGTTTACACTTAGACATTAACCAGACCTTATACATGGTTCCCACTTTATTCTAAACTTCTATTCATTATAGTAGGTGGAACCTATAGATAAACTTTGTGTGTGGCCCTCTAGGTCATTATCTTGATAGTAATGAGTCATACTCATGGACCAAGAGTAGTATCTAGAAACAAATTATGGTCCCTAAGTAGATAAGGATAATTCATAGTTATGACTACCTTCTATGAACATGATCTATGTAATGTAATCTATTTTCCTCATGATACCTCATAAAGTGGGATTCACAATTTGTGTAATCATTATTACATGATTTATTTATCCATTTAATAACTATTTTGGATGGGATTTCCTTCTTCCACCATGGTCAGAGAAGATGGCATACTTGGTGATCCTCCATGATGGGTGTTAGTTTATATGGAAGGCTATGAATAAGATTAGATATAATTTGATTCATTCAGATGGTAAGTCTATCATCATTAGGACTAAGAGAATTACCATTGATTTGGCTCATATCGTTGGAAACTGGAGGGATTCCCCCTCCCTCCGGTGGATGATTCATTGTCCACATGATACCCAGACAGACATCTGCAGTACTTAAGGCCTCTAGGTATGATGGCATCCCCCCTCCAGGGGCCTTAAGCTCAATACTGATGGGTCTTATAGGATGGGCATCTTGCATGGGGGTGGGGTTGTTTGGGACTCTCGAGGATCGGTCCTCTTGCCCTTCTCCTTACTCTTGGTCCATGGTTCCTCTCTTTAGGTCGAATCCAAGGATATGCTTATTGGTATTAATCTCTGCCACCAAAAGGGGTTGACTTTATCAAAAGTTGAAACAAACTCAAAGATCCTCCATGACGTATTGAATGATATTTTCTCTCCTCTATGGTCTATTATATATATTATCAGAAATTGAAAAGGCATGATCACCAATAACATCAAAATTAGGCACTCCTGGCATGAGGGTAACCGATTGATGGATCATTTGGCTTCGATGAAGGTCCCTGGTAATGATTAGGTATGGATGCATGATATTATCACTTTGAAACCCAAATGGTTCAATCTGATTAGAGGGGATTCCCTTGGCCTTCACCATTTCAGAACTCCTTAGGCCTCTTTGTTTCTGTTGTTGGTTTGGTTGTCTTGTATCATTCTTAATAAAAAAGTAAATTTGATGATGATGTTCATGGATTCAATAAAGGTAATACCATCCTGCACAACTGGGTCTTAGATATCTCTTCTTTTTAGAAGTGAAAAATCATGTCTTGATTATTCAATCAATGTTATATCACTAATGATGCATCTTATCTTTATGAAATCAATAAGTGTGAACTTCATGAGAATAAGTCTTAATTCTTATGATCCCTCAGTATATAATAGGTAGGAATCATATGTTTCCCATCAGTATGATGTATCTAGAGAATTATACATGTATTTAAGATTATTTTCATAGTATCTTGAGGTTTACTTTATAGTTGAGAACAGTTATAATATGTTTATACAACAAATAATATAAGGAAATTACCATATAAATAGTGGATTCATAAGTATAAACACTATAATGGTAAGAATAAACCATAAATATATATTTGTATACATGATATGGTAATTTTAAAGTACTGATCAATTTGGGTCTAGAGCACCCACTTTTACCACATCTTCAAGAAAACCCACTTTAGAATATATCAAGTGAATAAACATTGAAGAACTTATGTTTCTAAACTCACTACATGTAAACCCTTAAAGGTTTATCTTCTTCTTATTATCTCATACTTAGAACTGTAATCTCATGAAATTAGATCTTTAAATAGCTACAACCCTAGCATCAGGATATCCTCTTTCTCCTTCTTCTCAACTCTAAAATTTCATGTATTCAGATTTTTTCCATCTAATAAAACCTTATATTAAAGAAATTGTTTTTATTCTTATTTTCTTACACACATACACTCATAAACGTGCATAGCTATGGTATCTTAGCTATCTGTCAACTTATCATTCAAAAAAAATCCCCACATTTTCTCTTTATTTTATATTTCTTTTTCTCATACAAGAGACATCTATAATATATAAATTACTTTTATTTTACATAAAATATAACATTACAATATTCATCAAGCTTTCCAAAACAATATTATATGGTCACTTAACCATTTTTCATTAACCACAATCTCATAGGAACCTCTCATAAATCCCCATACGTGTGTTGGTTACCCACATCCCTCTGTCACAATGATTTCCCACAACTTCCCTTAACTTTAGAACTATCACCTTTGATATTAACTTTATAAATTAGCATAAAGAACCCCATTTATCATAAAAACACTCAACATAAATAATTTAAACTTTTTTATGCACAAATTCCCAATAAAAACTCATAGCATAAATGATATCCCATGGCTCAACTTCTCATGAAAATTTTTCTTCAAAATAATTTATAATTTAAAATAAACTCATATTAAATCATATCTTGATTAGAATGTGATTTAGGAATTGAAGAACAATAAAGCATCATCCCATTTAACATCTATATTATTCTTTAAAATAGAATTAGTTCCATTTGATTTTATCTCATTTGGTTATTCTCATGAATTATGTAGTTCTTCGTGATGTAATAATCATGAAAACCTCATATTTATTGAATAGTAATGGTTTTGTGGTGTTTTAATCACTAAGGAATAGTTTTAGTATCATCTGGTTTGATTTCTTATTCATAAGTGAATTCTGGAAACTTGATTCTCAGTGTATAGAAATATCAGGATTTTTAATAAGTCTTGATCCCTATGAATATTACAGATGACATTTTATGGTCTAGGCATACATTCATAAGGAGATATAGATGATGTTTATATAGGTTCAAATCATCCTTACAAATTCATTGATGCTTATACATATAAGCAATGATGTTTACCCATATAGATTTGATGCCTATTCAGAGGCAAGTTATGTCTAAACATATCAAAATTCATGAATACACAACACTGTTTGATGCTTATACAGTATAAATTTTCATCCTTATGAACTCTGGAAACATGATTATATAGAGAATGATCCTTACACGGATGTAGGATCCATGCTTATGCGCATATTAATTTCCTATTTTTTTCAAAGACTTGAGTTTGAAATAATGTTTATGTGGTGAAGGTTTCAGGAGTAACAATAGAACTTATTAGGTTCAGTACTGACTTAATAATTGTATGATTCAATGGATATTACTTGATGTAAATGACATGGGATCCATGACCAATGAAATTCTTCCAATACTTGAAAAACATATCATAACCAAGATAATATTTCACATTAAATTTAGAATTAATTTAAATGGATAAAAATAAATTGTGCCTCTGTATTGAGATATTTCTTCACTGAAGACGTTGATCATTTGAAACCCTTCTGGTCTACCATCATTGTGCTTATAGGATCCAACTGTAAAATCCCTTTAGTGATGATCCACACATTCCCATTTGATCTTTGAATAACGTTGCTATATTCTAGGGTGCTAGTGTGGTAGATAAATCATCTTGTGTTGTTCACCTTGATCTCTATGATGATTCCTTTAGGCTTAAAGAATCATCCTTCCACTCTCACTCTTGATAATATGGGGGAGGGAGGACAATATCTTATGCTTGAGAAAATAAAATCTCAAGTTTTCTTCAGTCTTGAGATAGAGATCTCAATATTTCATTGTGCACAAAAATTATCTAATTCGATCAACTCAATCAAAATAGACATACTGGTCTATTTATAGAATTATGGATTAAGGTAAAATATTATTTAATTCCACATAGTATGTTAATAATATATTAAACCCTTAAATGGACACCTTCCATGTAATAATAATATTATTATTATTTTTCTCATAATGTGTGCCTACTGGTGTAATAATAAATTTTATTTTTTAATCTTTTAATTAATACTTATCATTAGAACTCATATTGGTCCGCTCATCCTCCTAAGAATTTATCAAATACCCAAATAAATAGATAATTAAATATTTGTTCATTAAATAAATAAATAATATATATATTTTGAATTAAATAATTACCTTGTGAATAAATAATTATTTAATTTATGTGATCAATATATCCTAAATAAAATTATTCCTCGGAGTTGAGAATAATATGTAATCCAATAATTAAATTAAAATATAATTTAATTGAGACCAATAAACACGTTTAGTGTGTGGCCCTCTAGGTTTCTTCCTCAATGGAATTAAGTGGGCTTGCCTGAAGTCCAAGATTATTGTCTAGCAATGAGTCAAGGCACCCAAAAGGGGAAATTTAATTTTATAGCATCAATAACCACATACAAGTTTTCATTGTGTAATATAATCTCTTTGGATTGATATATCATCAGGTATGTTTCATACTTATTTCGTCAACCATAATGCTTCACATTCTTTATTTGATTATCTATAATGAATATATCTACATCACTATGGTCATGGAAATTATTTTTCCAGTTCTATTCCAATCAAAGGGATGAGATATCAATTTCCTTAAATGTAAAGTACAATTCCTTCCTTGAATTATTCATTAATAACATATCAATTATAACATACCCAATGTATCCTACTTAGAGTAAACATAGTGTGTCACGGGTTTCATCTATACATCTAAGTACATGAGTCACGATATGTATTAATAATAATCTTAAAGTCTAATTACCATTACATATTATCACATATAATAATATTTTATGATATGCAAACATGTGGAATTTCTATTAGTGGGTTTATCCTCATAATATCTCATCTTTAAGATCACTAAGTGTGAAATTCATGAGATGAAGCCTCATCCTTTTACAAGAACTAACACCTAATAGTAAAAAAGCTATGTTACCTAATATATTTTTTCATATGGACTATATAAAAACTATTTAAGAGATATCATCATAGAATATTAAGGTTGTCATCGTAATAGGGAACTGATATGACCAATTATGATGTGATAGATACCCTAGGAATTTATAATATTAAAGGAATGGATAATAATGATCAATATGTGATAAGATATATTTAATATTAAATTATTTTAATATATTTGGTAGTCTAAACTATAGACCAGTTAGTTATAATACATCAACTCCAACAAGCTCTCACTTTTCCTAGATCCAAATACTAATAAATTTTAGTCTGATAGCTCTCACATGAAGAGCATGTTTCTACTAAGATAGTGGTTTTGTTAAGGGATATGCCATGTTGTCTTACATGTAAATACTACTCACTATAAATTCACCTCTTTAAGAAAAATCCCTCAATAGATGACACTTTCATATTATGATATTAATCCACTAATGTGAGCTTAGATATTTGGTGAGAGCCATTAATGTTGTATTATCATAGTAAACTATGATAGGGTATTTATTGTTCAATACCACATCTAGATATTAGATGAAATTTTATATCCATACTTATTTTTTAGATAAATTAGAAACCACAATGTAATTTGACTCCACTATAGCATCAATGGTCACAGTTTTCTTTGAGTTCTTCCAGCTCAATAATCCTCTATTAATGGTGAACATGTATCTTGGATACAACTTCAAATAATAATGATATATTTGGAAACTATAATTTGTATATCCCTTGATGACTAGATTCTCATATCCTCTATATACTAAGAAAATATACTCCATTAATCTCAGATACTTAATGATAGTTTTAATATCCATCTAATGGAGGTCTCTTGGATATTATTGATATCAACCTACTACACTTAAGGCCTAAGAAACATCAATATAGGTACACAATATGGAATACATGACTAACCCAGTTGTTTTTTCATATGGTATACTTGTCATTATATATCTCTCCACATGTGTTTGAGGATATATTTTCTTGGAAATACAAATACCATGTGACATAATCAATAATCCCCTCTTTGATTATTCCATATTAAATCACTTTAGTTTCTTTTCAATATATGTACCTTGAGTTATACCAAGCATTCACTTGGATCTATCATGATTTATATTGATCATAATAACTTATAATTATTCATCTAAGTCTTTTATATAGAATCATGTATTTAACCACATCTTAACAGACTGTAAGAAGGGTATCTTGTTTCCAATAAGTAAAATTTCATTGACATATACTATTAGGAAAATGATAGCACTCCCACTAAACTGTCTATAGACACAAGGATTGCATTAATTTCTTATGAAAAAAATTTCCATTATGTCTTCATCAAAATGAATGGTCCATAACCTGGATGATTGATTTCTTCCATATATTTTTCTCTACAACTTTTATAATTTATTATCATTACCTGGAGTCATGAATCCTTCTAGTTGTGTTATATAGACATATTCCTGAAGGTTACCATTTAAAACGGATATTTTTAAATCCATATTATAAATCTAATCGTCATGTTATGCTGCAATGGAAAGTAAATTTATTATGTATTTATGCATGGAGACTGGTGAAAAGCATTTTTTATAGTCTATGCATTGGTGTTATTTGTACCATTTTGTAACCAATTGTGATTTATAAGAACTGGATTAAACATCTGTGTCTAGTTTCTTCTTGAATACCCATTTGGAACCAATGGGAATTACATGAACTAGATAATCCATAAAAATCCATACTTCATTTTATTATATAGAATCTATTTAATAATTCATTACTTATTTCCATTTTCTAGCATTTATGCCAATTATTGATTCTTTACAGGTTATAAGATCATTATTATCGACTAATAATGAGTCATTGTCCTCAATAGATAGAATAACATATCTTTCAACTTATCTAATCCCTCTTATACTCCTATATAGTACTTATGTCTCTATAATAGTTTCTTTAATGGGTCTTTGTGGAACTTGTTCCTATACCAACTCTTCTGTATCCTGAGTATGTACATCATCAAATACTATCTCACTCCCACTATCTATTTTAGAGATGTGATCCCTCTAAAGTAACATGGAATGTCTTTCCACCATTAACTTTTAATATGATGGGTCATATATTTAATATCCCCTTGTTTCCTTAGGTTTTCATATAGAGATACACTCTGTGACCGAGGGTACAAGTTTTTTGTTTTAAGAGGTCTTAACAAATGTTTCATATCCCCACACATGTAAGGTTGACTACATGGGTTTCTTTCTATCCTATAATTGGTCAGGAATATCATCTACCACTTTAGTTGGTACTTGTTGTAGTATGTGCACTATTTTATATAATTCCTAGTCCTGAAATGATAGTGGAATATTTTTATGACTCTTTATTGAACTCACTGTGTCTAACAAGGTGTGGTTCCTCCTTTAAATAACACCATTCCACTGGGGTGTATAATGAGGAGTGAGTTGGGATAAAATCTCATACTCCTTAAAATGGTCAATTAATTCTTAATTAAGATATTATCCACCATGATATGAGTGATTTTATCAATATTCATAACAAGCTAGTTCCCAATATAATTCTGGAATTCTTTTAATTTCTTGAAGGATTTTTACTTTTAACTCATTAAATAAATATATCCATACCAACTAAAATAATTATTAAAAGTTATGAAGTATGAGTATCCATTACTTTCTTCAACTGGTAATGGTCCACACACATCAATTTGAACTAACCCTGAAATATATATGGACCTTTTACCTTTTTCAATTAATAGAGATTTGGCTATTTTACCTTGTAAACACCATTGAAAAATTACAGGTGGTTTTAGTTTTAATGAATCTAAATAATCATCTTGATGTAACATAGTCAATTTTTTCTCATTTACATGACCTATGTGGTGATTCCATAGTTGGGTGTGGTGTGAGTCATAAAAATTAGATTAGTTATCTATTTCCAACACTTAGTTCTCATAATCTAATACATAAATCCCATTATATAAATGTGTCTTACCACAAAATATTCTTTATTTAAATAAGGAAGAAACATTGGTTTCCAAACTTGAAAATAAATCCTTCTATATCTAATTTAGTTATAGAAGTAATGTTTTTGGTAATTTTTATAACATAGTAAAAATTATGAAGAACAGAGATCATTCTTGTCAATAATGTAAGTTGGTAGTTTCCATGGATAGTACTGCTAACTTATCTCCATTTCCATTCTAAAAATCCACCACACCCTATAAAAATTTTCAAAATATACTAGGTTTCTTCATTTGTATAAAAATTTTAGAACAACATGTGGTATCTAATTCCCAATTTTGATAAATTTAATGGTTACACTCAACAACAAACATACATGAATCATATCCCTACTTCCTTCCCACTATTTGGTTTTCCTTCCACTGGCCCTTTTTTCCACATCAGAAACTAACAGCATCATTCTCCCTCACTTACCCTTTGATCTTCCTCTTCTTGGAAGGTAGGTGCATAGAATCCTTAGACTTGTACTTAGTCTTGGTGTTATTTTCCTTGAATTTTCTATTATTCACCATAAGGAAAAAATACTTTCCATGATTCAGCTCCTTATCAGTATGATCAATTAATTTGAGGATATCTAGGAGTTATTTATTTATATTTTTCATGTTTAAATTCATAGTAAAGTTATATAATATCTGATAAAGTGAGGTGATAATGTGATAGGTTCATAATTCATCAGGTAGTTTAAACCCTATAATTTCCAAACACTCAATGTAGCTATTCATTTTTATTATGTGAGGTCCAATGGGTGTGCATTTTCCATGATTACATGTGAAGAGTTCATTGGAGATCTCAAATCATTCTTGTTTTTCTATCTCTTTATAGAGATCTTGAAGATGATTAAGCATTGTATATGCATCCATGGTCTCATGAGAATTTTTTTTGTTCACTGGACATATAATATAACATTAAACATTGAAAATATTGTGAATCATCCAAGTGTTTCTCATATACAAGTAACTTTTCATCACTTTTTACCATAGGGTGGATCAGGAATAGGGGACTCTAGTATATATAACTTCCATTCCCAGTGTAGTATGATGCACAAGGACTTGGAGAATTCCAAGATTTTTTTATCAGTAAGGATATTTTCTTTATATAGAATAGTTCATAGGGATAGTGTTTTTGTTTCTAAACTTTCAAATTGATTCTACAAAAATTTAGACAATATTATTCATATATTATCTGATTACCAAAATTTAGACAAGATAAATTTAATTGTATGCCACTGACTATTTTATCAAGTCCCAATATCCCTCACCATTAGACTCAGAATGTCAAGTTTCATGGAAATTCTATTGGAAAGGATCCATATACCCTTATTCATAACCCAATAAATGGATTGTTCAATTAATCAAATGTATTTTGGTAGAAAATCCTTTTCCAACTGTGTGTATGCATTTCCTTAATTATTTGAGTGTACTAACCAATACAGAAACCTTCACTCAGGTTTACTAAATACTTGCCTCTAATTTACATCAATTCTAGAAAGGGATACTCCTCTTGATGTAAAATGATTAAGTATTGTCCATACTAGTTTAAATATCCTGAGAGGGGGTGAATCACAGTATTATATATTAAAATAATTGGCCCTTTTGGATATTATTTCATTGTTAAACAAAACACTCTTCTCAATTCTTCTCATAGTAGTGATTAAAATAATTTAAAAAATGAACATGATGCATAAATTTTACTTGATTCACCCTCACTTAGATATGTCCAAGGATAATACAATAGAAATGTGTTGATGTATCAAATCTACTAAATAGAACTATTGTTATAAATTTTTAAGTAGACACACTATCCCTCATGGTTC
Organism: Viscum album; assembly: GCA_963277665.1. Lineage (NCBI taxonomy): Eukaryota > Viridiplantae > Streptophyta > Magnoliopsida > Santalales > Viscaceae > Viscum > Viscum album. The sequence continues at coordinate 226,541,357 of OY728135.1, read as the reverse complement.
ATTACCAGTTACACTTTTAAATCTCACTTCTCTCTCAATTTAATTGTAATCACTAATCCTTCAGAATATTATTTTTTTGATTACATGAATCAGTATTGTTTACACCTAATTTGATATATCCTGAAGCTCTATATCCTCCACATGTTGAATATCAATTTAACATAGAATTTCTGGAAAATTCTTTCTTATTCACCCAACTTTTTACTTTCATGAAACCTTTGCAATACCTCCCCAAATTTTTCACAACTTTTATGTTTTTTCATGGAACTCTAAATTTCATGAAACTTTTTAGTTAGATAAAGAACTCTAACTTCCATGTAACTTTAATTTTTTCATGGAAATCACTTGGTTAAAAAGACACAAGTCCTTTTTTCTATACACAATTGTTTTATTAAATGTTTCATATTAGAAATTATTTCATGCAACACTTGTCCAATTTTAGAGACTTCAAATTCTCTAATATTATACACCAAAAATGAAGGGATTTGTGACCTATTTATAGATGTGGGTGACCCTTCATGAAACTTATTTAATGCAATAACCTTGCGTGAAAATGAGGGGATTGGTGACCTATTTTCATTTGCGTGAAAATATTTCCTTTTCTAAAAACAAATTTTTCTATCTTCTGAATTTTAGACCCCAAAAATGTGGTAAACACTAAGAAACACCACTACCTTATATACGCAACATTCTTTAAACATTTTAGAGGTTACATTCCTCAATGTTGGAAGTTTTTCAACATACTTATTCAACAACTACACTGAAACTTCACAACTAACCTTATTAACCATATTTATCAACAAACACAACCAACCCAAAAATATTGAAATATCACCTTGAGGGATTTTTGACCAACAATCACCCTATTTGGGTTTGTAGATAACTATTCACCCTTTGATACCACTTTAATTTTTCTATTGATAGATTATTAAAAAGAACTTTCACTCTTTTGTATTCTACCAAAAATCACTTCTTTTGACTCTAGATAATGATCAAATATTTACTCAACACATAATCTAATCCTACATAATCCATACTCAAATGAGAAATAAGAGTAGCATGAAAATTTCATCAATTAATTAATTCATTATTGAAACAAAATTTTGGTTAACTCTTCCTTTTCAAGAAAACCTCTCCACCATATCTTGTGAATAATGAGGGAACTATGCCTTTATAATAGAAACATTTCATCATCTTTGTGGTGAATCCTGGAATAATCCCATTTCTATGAGAACAATGATGACACTTAAGAAGGCCATTTCATCAACCACACCAATTAATTGTTTCATCATGAAACTTATAGGTTAAACCATCATTATATATCTACTTTGAGCAATCATCTTTGGAATATTCATATTTGAAACCCCCCCTTGTTTCTCTGCTCACCCTATTAGTTTATCCCCCTTTCATGGACAATTTTTCTCCTACTTTGTCAATGAACCCAAAGGTCAATCTTTTAAAATCTGCAATAAGGTAAATGATACATATCATCTCATAGGGAATAACATACCATACCTTTATAATAGGGGTACCTAAATCCATACTATTCAAGTGTGGGGAGTAAACTATACTCCAAAATCTATTCAATGATGTTCAAATACTTCTTTTTGTAAGTCCTTTATTAGAATATCTGCAACCTGTAGTTCTGTAGGCACATACTCCAACTTTACAATCCCACAATCCACTTTATCATTGATAAAATGATACTTGATTTAAAAATTCTTCATTCATAAGTTATAGAGGATTTTTTCTAAGATTTATTACACTTTAATTGTTATAATTAATTTTGTTTGAAGACTTCACTTCAACTCTCATATCTTCAAGCTGTTGTTTCATCTTTAGTAACTGAGTGAAAGCTTGAGTAGTCACAAGATATTCAAATTCTTTATTGCTTATAGAAATTAAGTCTTGTTTCTTTATAAGATAAGAAATACACAATCTCCCAAGATATAATGAAACTTCTCATGTCGAATTTCTATCATCTACTGAATCAGTCCAATCTATATCTATATAACCCAAAAACTCTTGCTGAGATTTTTTATTTCGCAGCAAACTGAAATCCATTTTACCTTTGATATAACAAATTATTCTTTTTACAAAAAGTATGAGACTTTCCTTGGGATTAATTTGATACTTTTTCACCTTGAATGTGGGAAAAAATATTGGGTCATGTTGATGTTAAGTACAATATAATCCCAATTATTTTTCTATATTTTGTGACATTAACTACTTTTTACATCATTCATGATAGTTTCATCTAAGTTTCAACTGGAGTTTTTATCTCCTTCTAATTCCCTATTTAAAATATTCTTAGAACCACCTTGGAATATTTTTATTGGGATTTAAATGTGTCATGCCTTCCTTATGTTACCTGTAAACAAAGGAAAAATATCATCTCTCCAATCATTAACATTTTGAACTCACATTTCATGAATTCTATAAACTATTTGCATTGCGCTTCATTTGATCCCCCAAATATTATGATCTTGACATAAACTAGCACCTTCATCTTCTGATTACTCTCAATATTGACATAGATATTATAACCAACTCTATGATGATAGAAACCAAGATACTTTAAATATTGATAAATTCATGAATATCAGACTCTTGGTGCCTACTTCAACCCATATATCATGTTCTTTAGTTGAAAAACATTGTTCTCATATTCATGGACAAGAAACCCATCTAATTATTCAATGTAAACTTCTTCCTATAGAACTAAATTCAAGAATTTAGATTTTATATTCATATAAAAAATTTAATTTCATTTTCACTATTATAGCTAAAAATAGACAAGTAGTCTCTAGCCTTACAACTGGTGCAAATGTATCATCTAGATTGATTCCCTATATCTGTGAGTATTCCTTACAAAAAATTAATTCTTTCTTTGAATAAACATTTAAGATTCATTCATTTTGTTCTAGAATACCCATTTGTTCTGAATGACATTCTTAATTATCAGCCTCAAAAAAATCTCCCACATTTGATTCTTTTTTATTTGGTCAGGATCTTGATTCATTAAATAAACCCAATTATCATCTCTTGCAGCTTCTTCAAAACATAGTGGATCTACTTGTGATATGAATAATTTTTGTTTTAGAGACTTCATTATCCTCATCTTCATTGGTGCTTAATGATCATTAATTATGTTATGTCTATCAATTTCATCTTGGTTATTTGACTTCTATACAGATACAGGTCAAACTCCATCCTACTCATGATTTGAATTTTATTCTAAATTTACCTCAAGCTCTTGTACTCCCCCTAATATTATCATCTATTCATCACTATCCTCTTGAAACTATTCACTGATTTACTAAATATTTTACTCATTTTTTACCACAACAAAATCATTACTCTCTACAATATTTATTAACCACTTATTGAAGAATTTATATGATTTTATTTTTCCTAAGTAACTAAGGAATATCCATTCATCTACATGGGGTTAAAAATTAATGTGTTTCTACTTATTAATAATGAAACACTTACTTTTAAAGATTCAAAATTATTTCAATATTGTCTTATTTCCATACCATAGCTCTTACGGAGTCTTTTATTCTTTCAAACATAAATACCTATTAGTAATGTTGACTCATGTTAAGACCACATCCTTCCAAATTTTCTATAGTATATTATTTTTAATAAGAATTATTTTGGTCATGTTGTTTATGATCTGAATTCTACTCTTAACCACTCTATTTTGTTGAAGAGTTCTCACTATTGAAACTGGGTTCATTATATCTTGTTTTTTGCGATAATATTCCACTTGACTATTTGTGAATTTTGTACCATTTTCAGTCTAGAAATTTGGAATCTTTTGTACAATCATTCTTTCATATTTCCTATGATATTGTGTTATGAAAATGTACACCTAGAATTTATGGTAAATGATAAATATATATATATATATATATATATTCCATCCTACTGAAAGTATTAATGAAAAGAACATAATATATCTTCCCATCAAGGGATCTTATTGAGATAGGTCTATGCACATCAGCATGAACCAATCCAAACACTCTTATTGACTTTTGTTATTTTTCCTTATATGTCTTCTGAATGATATTCCCCAATTGAAAAGCATCACACATGTGAGTATGATTACATGATAGTTTAGAGAGATCTCAATTTGCATCACATTTCACCAGATCTTTCAAGGATGGTTGGAACATATGGTCAAGTCACTTATGCCACAACCTTTTTTATTCCTCCTTGGATAGAAAACACATTTATTCTTCTCCACTCACATAGTAGAGATTACCCTTCAAGTTCTTTCCCTATAAAACAATTGCACCATATTTTCCCTTGATGATACATAAATTCTTGGTAAAGATTATAGCATGACCTAAGTCACACAATTAACTAACCAAGACATCAATATGTATCTTATAATTTCTTACAAACTTGGATTTTCCTAATACAATAATATTTAGGACCTTATTATTACCAAATTTTATTGCACCTTCCTTGTCATACATGATACCTATAACCATATCCTTATTTCTGATCATATGGTATTTGTATTCACTATCAATGATATATATTCTAGTGTGATATGATGCTTTAAATTCAATATCTACAACCAATACCTTCTCAGTTATTTCCTTTTTAATCCTCATCTTTGGATTTATATATCATGTTGACTGTAATTATTGATCTTCCTCATAGTATAAAGGATCAACTTCATCTTGAAAAAATGAAAATTGATTTTTTGTTTTCATCTCATTCAATGATTCCTTGAGCCAGTGCTTACAACTACTTTGGTTATGCTTTAACATATTCCACTTCATTGTTAATAAGAAATATTTTTCAATGTGTCTAAATCCTTTACACCAGAAGCAATGATCTTCAAAATAATTCCTGTAATATTGAACTATGTGTGGCCACAAATGTTGTTATTATTCCCTTTAGTACCTCTTGGATATAAAATAGACATTCTGGGAATGTCCCATCTTTCCACAACAATAACACCTAATAAGAGGTGAAATCATATGTTTCATTGCTGCAGGACCAGTTATTCCTTGGTTTCTATAAATCTTTTAATTTTGATTAATACCCAAATAAATTTCCAACCTTGGAGTGCGTGGTTTTGGGATACAGTAAATCATTAGATCTTGACGTTTGCGATTAAGATCCATGTTAGCCTGTCATTTGGATATGACACTTTCTTCTATTTTCCTAGACCTCTATGCTCCACTTTCACCTTTTCTATCACCTGAGTGATCTTCTTTCCCAATAGAATATTGGAAGTTAAGATTAATACATTTGGCATGATCTTTCACTACATTAGTTGAAACATCAATAAATCTAGTAATTTCTTCAACTTTGAGCTTGTAATCAACAACCTTTTTTGAGTTATCTTGCATCAAATACTTAATATTTTTAATTTATACCTTTATCTCAGACTTATCTTATTTTTGCTACTTCATATAGAGTTTGGTATCATGAACTACTCTATTTGATTTCTTCATTTTTTCTATCAAAACAGTTATCTCCTTAAGAGAAGACTCGAGTTCAACTCTTCCTTCCTCTTCTCCTTTATCAGTGTCACTCTCTTACATTGTCTAGGAATTACCCACAATTGACACCATAGTATTCCATTTTTTGTATTTTCATTTTTCAATTTGTTTTCCACTCTCTCCTTATAACTATCATTTTCATATGAAATTAAATTCTTATTTTTAAATAAATTTCAATTATTTCTTTTCCTACCTTTCACAATGGTTGAATACTTCTTTATGGGGATTTCGTCACTATCCTCATCATCGTCTTGAAACTTATTAGGATACCTTGATAAAATATTTCCAACCTTTCTACATTTAAAGCATGTGATTGTAAGATTACCTTTAAACTTTAATTTTTCCCTTTTTGAATTTGAGGAAAGGAATTACATGACTTCACCCACCTCTTCTTCTTCCTGGCCATCCTCTATTGTGATATTCTTCATGAAATTTAATTCCACCTATTTTGATTTCAATTTTTTATATCCTCGTTATCATTATTTCTCATCTCATATGTGATAAGAGTGATGTGTAAATTATATAATTTTAGATCCTTTAGATCATTTTACTCCAATACATAGACTTTAATATTTAGTTAAGATGGAATTCTTCTTCATATGCACTTTAAAATATTTATATCATCAGTAGTTTCTCTTATTTCACACATTTATTTCACAAATAGATTCATCTAATCAATTAATGCATCAAAAAAAATCATTAGGGTGTATTCTCAAGTCCTCATACTTATTCTACAAAACCTAAAATTTTGATTATTTGACTTTTTTAACACCATCATAGATATTAAGCATCTTTTCCAACATAGAATGTGATGACTTACAGGAAATCACATTCTTGTAGACTGTGTTGGATAAGGATCACCCTAGAGCATTGATTTCTCTAGCATCAGCATCCAATTCTCTTTGGTCCACTTATAATTAAGATCCACTATCTATACAAGCCTAAATACCATGTATCTCAACTATAAAAACATCCTCTCTAATGATCATAAGTAGTACTGCATCTGATTCTTCAATGGTTAAAAATGTTTCCATCAAAGATTGGAATCCATTTGTGATTAAAAACATCTATTGTTTCACTGATAGAGAAGCACTAACTTTCAACCTTTTTTCTAATACTAATTACTGGCCTTACCAGGTTAAAACCCTAAGAGGGGACCAAATCAGGGTATAAAAGAATAAAACAACTTCCCCTTTTGGATATTGTTTTATTTTTAAACAAAACACTCTTCTTTCTTCTTTCCATAGAATTGATTAAACAAAATTTAAAACATTCATAGGACACAACAATTATACTTGGTTTACCCTCACTATGTTGCATCTAAGGAGAATACCACAACAATGTTCCAAATAAAAGCACGCTATTATTATAAAATTTTAAGTGGACTCACTTTCACTTCTAGTTCACTCCCGATTACCCTTTAAAATCTAATTGTCCACTCAACATAAGTTTATCACTGCTCCTTCATAAGATTCTTCTATTGATTAAAATAATATATATTTTTTACTCCCTATTCTTTGCATCATAAATCTTAACTTTCATCCACACAATGGATATAAAATTACCATATAATTTTGGGTAAAATATTTCTGGTTCGCATAATTTATTACTTTCACACAAACATTGCACAAATTTCGTGAAACTTTCCAACTTTCATGAAACTTTTATGTTTTATTGTGGAACTCTAACTTTTACACAACTTATTAGTTTTTTACGGAACTCCAACTTTCTCAAAAAATTAGCTTTTCATGGAACTCACTTGGTAAAAAAGACACAAGTCCATTTTTCTGTGCCCAAATGATGTTTGAGTCGCTGTTTCTAACACAAAAAATTCGTTCATGTAACTTTTATGAAATTTTAGATCCCTAATATTCTCTAAGGGTTAGACACAAAAAATGATGGGGTGGTGGCTTGTCTATTGACATGGACAACCCTTCACTTAACCTCATTACATGCACTGACCATGTGCATAACTTTTATAGGTTTGTTAAATTCCATCAATTTGGAATCACCTTTAGTGAATAACTCACCACTTTTTGGCAACTCTATATGAATTTCATGGGTCCAATAACTCTATTTGTGTTGTGAAACTCTGACTTTCACTAAACTTATGAAATTTCATGAAATACATTCCTCTATCATATTTCAATTAGGTGTCCTTGAATCATCTCTTCTCAAAACTTCATGGAACTACTTCACCCATTCACACAACATTTTCATTTGATTCAAAATATTTCATTTGCTAAAAACAACATTTCCCTTCCACTAAATTTTAGACCCCAAAAATTTGGAAAACACTGCCACATTATACACACAACTTTCTATACACCTTCCAAAGGTTCTATTCCTCCACCCTAGAGGTTTTTCAAAATTATTCCTTAAAAATCATGCAGTAAATTTATAACTAACAATGTAAATCAGTTTATCAATAAACACAACCAGTCCAAAAGTACTACAATATCACATTGAGGTATTTTTCCCAACATTAAGCTAAACCAAAACTTTCATAAGAACTCCACTATAAAAGTAATTTTCCCAACAAGGGTTGGTTCAAAACTTAGTTTTATAGATTTATTACTAATCAATTAATGGAAGTATTAGTCTGACTTAATATTAAGTTGAGTGATTTTATTCATTATACATAAAATTTTCTTATTTTATCCTTTACATGTCTTGTCAATATTAAGTGGATTTTACATTAGGGATTGACCATATTCCAATAAAACATTTTTATAAAATCTATTTTTTTAATTCCATATATGCATATTAGTCCATTTATTTATGTGATAGCAGTCTTGAATCTATAAAATAAATCATGCATAAGATAGAAATGAAATAAATAAAAAAGTGACATGAACATGAGCATAATATAATGATTGATTTATTGATCAAACAATAAATCAACCCATGACCCTAAGGGAAAACTCTTTGTGCTAGTCTTGGAATAAGTTTTAGTAACTCACCTTCCCACCTGTGTATTTCCTAGGTTGGTTTCATATCTATTCCTTCTTGAATTTCCCCCTCCTTGAACCAACTCCATACACCTTCAGATACTCCTTTTATTATATATGTTTTATAACTAACACTCAAGTGAGGGGAACTAAATATTGGCTAAGGGTAATTACATAAAAAAATTGGACACACAATTCCGACATAATAAAGGAGGGATGACACACAGACCATCAAATTTAATTTAATAATAAATAATTTCTAACTCATGTAATAAAATTAAATTATATAAAACCAACGCATACATAGGTCTAATCAAAGCTCGTGATCAGTTATAAACATGGAATGATTATGTAAAAACCTAGGTAAAAATAGAATAATTTGTTTCCATATTAGTATTATTGAATTAAATAGTTAAATTCACTATGTTAAGTAATTTTTTTAAATAAATAATTTTAAAGTAAATAATTTTATTAAATTAATTTTTTATTTTATTATATTTAAATGATTAATTTTAAAATTATAAAATTTTAATTTCAAAAAACTAGTTTCATTTTTGAATTCATCATTTTGAAATTATCTTAGTATTAATTTTTTAGAATTTTCTAGAAAAAAAAATAAATTTTGGTTAATAGTAAAAAATACAGTTTTTTTATACAGTATTTTTTTATGACAGCATCAAGACATAATTATGATATAAAATTTATTAAACTTGTAGAAAAAATAAATCATGATATTATAATATAAATTTTGTGTGAAAATAATTCAGAACATTTAAAGTAAAATTTATTTCATGTTGTGTATAAAAATCATTTTCAGTGTCGACATAGTGTCTGCGCAGTGCTGATAAAATCAAAATTAGTGACTTATAGATAGTAATTGAGTGCTAAAAATTATTTTCATGAATTTTTTATTAATTATTGTTTATAATTTATTTTTTATGATAGTTTTTAATTTTAAAGTTATATAACATTAATCTTATCCAAATGCATGTGCAATACTTACATAAGGCAAGAAAAGACAAATTAACAAATTAAAGAAGTTGTCTTGACATGAATATGAGTAAATATACTTAATGAATTAATATAAATGATTATCTTGAACCTAATTAATTTATATTTTTGATATTAATTTAGTTTTAATTTTTATATATGAAATAATTAACTTTAATGCATATGCAGTGCTAATGCAGTGCTTGTGTAAGCAGAATAAAAATAAATAAAATAATTTTACTTAAAAATATAAGAACCCTTAAATGTGCCAAAATTTAAATAAATATATTTAGATGTGTAATATTTGGATGATATATTTTTTTTCTTCGAATTTGAGACCTTTTTGGACCCACTTGATTCACTTTAAGACCTTAATAATATTTTATTTAAAAAGAAGTCAAATTGTTCATACTATAGTTTTTAATTTGTATAATATTTTAATATATAGTTTTCCATATGTGTTCTTCAAACATAAATATTCATTTGAAAGCTAATAAATTTATCTTCTTCATGTAAATATATTTTTAATTTTTAGGGATTAAATAATTACCTTTATGTCATGCACAATGATGATGCAGTAATTATTTAATTAATAAATAAATCAAATAAATAATATTAAAAATATTAAAATAAATATAATTTGATATTTTTAAGGTAATAAAAAAATTATCTTGATTAATATGATATTTATAAGATATAATTAAATATTTTTTATAATTTAATCTTTATTTTGATTTTTTAAAGTCATAGTTATGAATAGTGTTTAATTTGACAAAGCAATATTCTGCATGAATAAAATATTTTATTAATTTATTTAGAAATCACAAAAATATTGAAAAATTGAAAAAATTATAAGATTATATCAAATATGTGATCTCCTATTATTTTTATGCCTTTTGGAAATCTTAAACCCTATATTAAACTTATTATATTTTAATATTTTAGGTGATTCCTAAATTTCCCCTCACCTAAATTATAAAAATGGACTCATTCCTTCACAAATTTTCATCACCTTGATATTTAATTCTGAACTATCCTCTGCAAAATTACCTTCTCCTCATCCCTTTACATATTCTAGTGTTTTTGGTCTAATAAAAATACCAATTCCTAGAGCCTTAAGGAGGTTCTCAAGGAGAAAATATTCAAGAGGTGAATTCCTTCTTTTTCTCTTTTAAATTCTTTCTCACTTATACCTTATCCTCACTCTATATCCAATGTTTCATGATAACTCTAGTATCATATATATAATTTTATTTTATTTTTTTAATGTTATATTCAACATCAAATCTCTTATTATATTCTTTTATTCTTAAAAATGAAATCATCACTCGTGGTGTGTCAATTCACTACTTTAGTGGATAATGAGTTATAATTTTATAATACTGCATTCATGGAAAGTCTAAATTCACTTATAATTTTTTTAAAATGACCTAAATATATATATGTTCTCACTTTTGGGGTATTATTTCCATTTGACAATAAAAATATATAATGAACCAATCATGGAAACCATGAAAAGAATGCACCTAAAAGAATAGAAATAAAAAAATATTATTAATAAATGGGTGGAAAATATTTAGAAAATTTTCATATAAGGGAGTATAAACATGAGTATAGTTATTTAATAAATTAATAACACTCTTTAAACCATTATATATGAGGTTTGAATAAGTTTTATGTAAGAAGAACCAAGGGTAAGATATTTTCTGTTAAAAATATTATTTAATGTTTTTTTATGAAATTAAAATCGAGTGTTTTTTTACTTATATGACATGAGAGAATTTTCCCACTTTAATTACACCTTATTTTTTTATGTCTAATTTATAATATTTAATGTTTATTTTCAGAGAAAAATTTTTCTTTTGTATGTGCGTAGTATTCCTTTAATAAGTGATTTTTCTCAATGAATGATTTTTATGATGAAAGTATTCATGTTTTATGATTATGTTCTTATTAATAGAAATTATTTATGATGAGGGTAGGACTTATATCTCCCTACAATGCATTGGGTATATTTATGTTGGAATTTGACTGTAATGTTATTCCAAGTGTAACTGTGATGGTTACACCATAAGGTAGCCATAAGGGTTACATCATAAGGTAGTCGTGAGGGTTATATTATAAGGTAGTTATGGGGGTTAAAAATCATATGGTAGACACTAAGGTTAAAAAATTAAGTAAGTAATTCCTCATTCTACCTAAATGGTTTATTTATTTTCTCTATGTTTTATAGAAATCTCTTTTTTTCAAAAAGTAAGTATATGATACTTTGTGGGTGAGAAGTATTTATTTGTCAAAATGATTTCATATGTTTTTAAGTATTCATGGAATAACGGTTCATTTACTTTTTATGTCCCTTACTGATATTTTTATGCTCATTCCAAGTTTTAAAATGTTTTTCACAGGGTTAAGGATGGGTAAGAGAAAAAAATAGTCCAAGATGAATGTTGTAAAGATTTTTCATGGAAGAATTTATGTTTTATTAAAAACTTTTGTATTATGAAAAAAATGGATATTATTTTAATAGTACCACCTTGTGTGCATGTGGGATTTTTATGTATGAAATTATGACCTAATTCTCAAAAACTCTAAACTGAAAATATCTTTGGGAATGTAAGAAATTGGATTCTGAATGAATTTACTATTTTATGAAATATTTAAGGTCAAGTCCTTATAGTTGGAATTAGAGCACAGTTTAGATAACTTTAGGGGTTAGGATAATGTAAATAGAATACCTATATATTATTTTTACCTTATGCTTAAGTTGAAATGATATAGAATTTAAATATTTTAATGTTTATTCATCTAAGATATGTCTGTTCTGAATCTACCACGCAAGGAACATGATGATAGTGGAACATTTTATGAGGAAACACCCTCATGCTTTCAGTGGATCTTCTGACCTAGTGGTGGCTGAAGGGTGGATTAAATCCCTTGAAAAGATATTTTATGTCATGGGGTGTTCATATAATCAAAAGGTTAGTATTTATATTTATTTACTTTAAGGTGGACCTATCCAGTGGTGGAAAATGGTCGATAATATTAGGGATAGAGATGATATTGATGCCTTAGAATGGGGTGAATTAAAGAATCTTTTCCTTGAAAAATATTTTCCTAAGGTGGTTCGAATTAGGATGGAAAATAAATACCTTGAATTGAAACAAAAAAAAGGAAGATCCATTGGTCGTGTATGCAGAAAACTTCACCCGATTGGCAAGGTATTCTCCAAATCATATTCCGGATTTTGATAGTAAACTCAATCATTTTTACTCAGGATTAAAACCAAGATATTGGAGGGATTTGGCCTCCCATGAATTCAAAATTCATAAAAAACTTGTTCAGTGTATTGAAATAGTACAAATGTGTTGAGTCAATAAGGTTTTCCTTATGAATTTTCCATTCCTTCTTTCAAGGGGGAGATTTTTGAGTCACTAAAGTTTCCTTATGACTTTATCATTTCTTCTTGTTTTGAAAATCACAAACACCTTATCTTAAGGAAAATATTTTTTTCCCTATGTTTTACTTCTATAAGTAAAAATTCCCTTCCCCAAAGAAATTTATCCTTACCATATTTTCATCGCTCATATCATATTTTCACTAAGTGTAAAATTAGGTTTGAAAACAAAAACCTCGGAATCCTATAATTACCTAGATATGAAACATTCTGTTTTAGGATCCGAATTCTCAGAATTCTGCTTACTAACTCTTCTGAGTTCTGACTCCGAATTCTGAATCATAATTCTGGTTACAAACTTCACTGAGTTATGACTCCGAATTCTGAATCAAAATTCTGGTTACAAAATTCTCTGAGTTCTAACTCCAAATTCTGAATATGAATTATGGATACGAATTTCTATGAGTTCTAACTCCGAATTCTGAATACAAATTCTGGATACAAACTTCTCTAAGTTCTGACTCTGAAGTTCTCTAAATTCAGACTCTGAACCCTTATGAGTTATGACTCTGAATTCTCATGAACTCTGACTCCAAACTTTTTAAGTTCAAGTTCTAAATACTTGTGAATCCAGATTCCAAATTTCCTTGAAATTCATATTCCATAATTATATAGAATTCAGGTTCTGAATTTCTAGAAAACAGAATCCAAATATCCTTGTACTATAGACTCCGAATTCATTTTTGGTTAGAATCCGAACATTCTTTTACTTATATTCCGAATATCAGTATAAGGACCCAGACTTAAACCTTACATAATCTTGAGTTATCACAAGATTACACGTTGAGGATCTTTTCAGGTTTAGAGTTTTAGATAATTAGATCATAAAACTTGCATTACATTCCACATATAAACAAAGTGGTTACATAAAGATAGTATTCTTCATTCCCATCAATGGAAACATATTTAAAATAAACATGGATTCTTTCTTGACACTTCCTTGACACTATCATCATATCATGTACCTTTCCCTTGACCTGTGAAGAACATTTCAAAAAAACTTGGGATGAGCATAAAAAGCTCAATAAGGGATATAAAAATATGGAAAGGAAACATGGGTACATATATACATAAGAATGAGATCATACTTTACCCATAAAACATAAGCACTTTAACATACCTCATCAAATCATGAATAAATCATAGAAATCATAAGACATAAAGGTAACTTGAGGCATTCATAACATTCTTACATAGGGAGTAACCCTCTTGGTTACGTTTGGAATACCCATCAAAGTATATTCCCTAAATCTCTTCGGAGAAACCTTAACGTTTCACTCCTTTGCGTTACCCAATGCATTGGAGAGCTATAACGGGCTCACCCACCCTTAGTTTATCACGGAACCACCCATCTTCATAATAATGCCCAAGAACCATAACATAATCATATCACATAAAACATGCATAAATCAAACATTAAATTTCCACATTTCAATCATGAGATATAAATACAACACATTGATATGATAAAAACATTATTAAAACCATTTTCAATACCAAATTAAAACATGGTATTTATTTTTCGTTTAAAAAAAAGGGCATGGCTTGTAGAGGAAGTCGAAACTCCAATAATGGTCACGGCGGCGGAGAAGTCGTTGTCGCCGCATACGTACGATAAGAAAAGCATTCCCTTTTGTCGTTTATTAAAACACTTCGTATAAAAAATATTCCTTTTGAATAATCGTAAAAGTCAAAGGGGTTTATACACCATATAAAAGAAGGATTGTGTATAAAACAAAATATGCCTCAATGAAAGGAGATTGAGACGAAGTCCCATACATCGTATCCGACTTGACCCGACCGTTATTTAATCTCCTGAATAATAAACTTGAGTTAATCTCTACTTGCTTAAGAACCTTTTTCAAGTTCATTATTCCTTTTATACCATGTTATGAACATCATGTAATCATTTAAGTTAATAATGTTCATTTTTTCGGTATTTGGTTCTTAAGTCAAAAATAGACTTCTTACACTTACATGTTGTTAATTTGGTCAAAGGTTCGTTATATCCAGAATTATATTAATGATTTGGATAACATATATATCATATATATTCAGCATATACATGTATTTATAATATTACATCACATTTATAGGTAAGAAATGAAATGCACCGTTCATGGAGACGGTAAGCCGTACGTACGCATGAACGCTACTTCCATTTCTATTTCATATTTTCTGGAATGGAATCATAATGATATAAGATTATATTATAATTCCAGTATAATAACATATATAATATCATTAACTTTATCCTTTACACATCCCACATATGGTATTAACGAATCAAATCACTTTCAGGGGCGGTAGTCCGCACTTCCTAAAATGAAGATATCGTGTTTACCCATAATGGAAACAATAATGGTATGCCATAAATGAAAAATACAGAAGCTTAAGGAAATAATAAACATATTATATATCATATATAAAAATAGTGACATCATACTGGCCACCTTTGAAGGTGTTAAATGAGTATTGAACAATCATCGTTTCGGGAGGCAGAATTTCACCATCCACGGAAACCGTATGTTCTTTAACCATTTGATGTAGTTGTGTGAGAGTGTAGCTCGAATAAATCTTATAACAACATCCTAGTATATTTAAGATACTGTTTGTGTTACAAAAGAAGTAAATAAAAAGAGTTTAGGGGTTTGGAGAAGAAAAATAAAACAAATGAACATGAGAGAATGAATTACCTTTAAAAGTGTAACTCCTTTTGATTTGAGCCTAAAGGCTTCCTTTGAAAGGATTCTTCCCAAAGGTAATCATCTAGGATGAGGAGAGGGATGTGGAGAGAGTAAATGGGCAGGGGATAGCCGAGCCAAATGCTTTAGGAGTGTGTGAAATGAGGTAGAGGTGGGGGCCTTTTATAAGAGGAGAGGAGGGGCACTTTTGGAAATCATGAAACTATTATTTTATTTTCAAAAGTGTTTCGAATTTCTAAGGTCCCACATTGATATATTTCGAAGATAAGATGATAAGGCTTCTAAATATTCCCATACAATAGTTTTTGGACAAGTGTAGGTCTTAGATTTTATATTATCTTTTCATTTTATTTAAACTGTTCATTAATGAGGTCATCGTTGCATCATCATGATGTCATAATTAAATTAATTTATTTAATGTCTAAAAATTATAAAAAAACTATCCTGATGTAGTAAATCTTTTTATCTTTCCAAAGAGTATTTATAGACAAAAATATTATTAGTATAACCCCTTCTAAAAATTTTTTTAGTAAAACAATTTATGTTAGTGTCATTTTCACCTTTTTTTTTAAAAAGGCATTAAAGTCATTATCTCAACCAAGAGGCTCCATAGGGTCCCCTAAATCGACCCATGGGTTGTCTTGGTCGGCCATGACTCATCCAATAGGGGTAGGACAAGTGTCATGGTGTTTTCATATTTTTATAATATCATTTTTACCTTAAATTACACTAATTACCTCTAATCGCGATTAATGAAAAAAAGTTACTATTCACCAAAAAATTATTTTCATCCCATTGAACCACATTTTACATACTAATGACAACCATGTATGTCGGATTTTCAAAATTCAATACACATTAGTGGTAAACATTCATTTAACTGAAAAATCAGTTTGCTCGATTACCACTTAGTGGTTTCACTATTCATCAAAAATTGGAGTTTTTCAGAAAATTTCCAAAAATTCACTCTAAGTTATATTCAATATTCCGAATTCAAAAATGATGTTTATATTACCTAATTCAAAGAATATAAGTATAATTAAGTAATTTAATAATTAACTCCCGTTGTCAAAACAAATAGCGTGTTTTTAAGAAACAATATATATCAAAAGATTGATATTTGTTTATGTCGAATTTCAAAGTAAAATTAATTCCAAAGTCCACCATTGAATCAAATGGTAAAAATATTTTATGGTTTCAATTTAAAACCAATTAAAAAGATAATATAATCATATAAATAAATTAGATTAAAAGAGGTTTTTAATTAAAATACAACATTTTTCACTTATTCATAAAAAAATGAACTTTATCGGAAAAATACCAAAAAAATACACAAAGTAATATTTGATGTCCCGATTCTAACGAAGGATTCTATTTGGTCCAAAAGAATGTATAAGAGTGACCAAAACTATATTTAAAGAGGGTTCTCCATCAAAAGGCGATAAATGAACCTTTTAGTGAATGTTAATGTATTTAGGTATAAAATTGAATTCCTTTCTTATTTTAAGCATTTATCTTTTATTGGATAAATGTACAAACATATATATTCGTATTTTAGTTATTTACATTCATTCCTGTCAGTACAACGGCTACCTGTTAACTACCATTTGAAATTATATTATTAGCGTGTAACATAAGATTTCAAAGAAACTCATTGTTGCGTATCGGGCACGCTATCGTACATAGCAACCCCTTCAAAATAAAATTAATATTTTTTATAAAAAATATTAATAAATATGAATATGTCTTATTCTTTATTTACCTGGGATGTTACATCCTTCCCCCCTTTGGGGAATTGCGTCCTCACAATTTTATTCACTTATCGAATAAGTGGGGGTATTTATCCCTCATAGCATTTTCAGATTCCCATGTTGCCTCTTCAGCCATATGGTTTTTCCATAAAACCTTTACCTGATGAATCACCTTATTTCGTAACACTTGCTCCCTGTGGTCAAGAATCTGGACCGGTTGCTCCTCATAAGATAGGTTCTCTTCCAGCTGAACTACCTCTAGACTCAAAACATGGGATGGATCTGGCATGTACTTCCTTAACATTGAAACATGAAAAACATTGTGTACCTGAGATAAACTCGGAGGTAAAGCCACTCGGTATGCAACGGATCCAACTCTCTCCAGAATTTCATATGGTCCAATAAACCTTGGACTCAACTTTCCTTTCTTACCAAATCGCATCACACTTTTCCATGGTGATACTTTGAGAAAAACATGGTCACCTACCTCAAAAGATAGATCCTTCCTCCTGTTGTCCGCATAACTCTTTTGTCTGCTCTGAGCTGTTATCATGTGTTTCTGAATCAGCTGAACTTTTTCTGCCATCTCTTCTACCAATTCTGGTCCCATCAACTTCCTTTCACCCACTTCATCCCAGAAAGCTGGAGTTCGACACCGCTTCCCATATAATGCCTGAAATGGTGCCATCTGTATACTGGAATAAAAACTGTTATTATATGAAAATTCAACCAAAGAAAGATGTTGGTCCCAACTTCCCTGATAATCCATAGAACAAGCTCGTAGCATATCCTCCAATGTCTGAATTGTTCGTTCTAATTGCCCATCTGATTGAGGATGAAAAGTTGTACTAAAATTTAATTGAGTACCCAACGACTTATGAAGGCCTTTCCAAAAGTTAGAAGTGAACCTGGGATCACGATTTGATACAATGGAGAGGGGAACTCCATGTAACCTGACTATATATTTAGGATACAAACGGGAAAGTTGATCTAGGGAAAAAGTATCTCGTATAGCAAGGAAATGAGCAGACTTGGTCAAGCGATCAACAATAACCCAGATTGCATTATTACCTCGAGATGTCTTCGGTAATCCCAAAACAAAGTCCATGGATATATTCTCCCATTTCCACTCTGGCACTGGTAAAGGCTGAAGCATCCCTTTTGGTAACTGCCGCTCTGCTTTAACCTGTTAACAAGTCAAACACTTTATAGTAAAATCAGCAATATCTCTTTTCATTCCATCCCACCAGTAATACTCTCGAAGATCTCTGTACATTTTAGTACTGCCCGGATGAACTGAAAACGGAGAACTATGAGCTTCACATAACAACTCTTCCTTCAACTGTGAATCACAAGGTACACACAATCTCTTCCCAAATATAAAAACACAAACATTATCAATGTTTAATTCAGTAAACATACCTTTCTGAACCAGCTCTACCTTTTTCTTCAACTCACTGTCTTGCTTCTGTGCTTGCTTGATTCTGTCTGATAGAGAAGATTTCATTGATACTTAAAACAAAACAGAAGAACTTCCTGCACCAACAACTTCTATGCCAAAGTTCATCAAATCCTTAACCAAAGGATCACGTTCCAAACACAACATTGCTAATGAAGCATTACCTTTTTGACTCAAAGCATCAGCCACTTTATTTTCTTTTCCCGGATGGTAGTGAATCGTACAATCATAATCCTTGATTAATTCTAGCCATCTCCTTTGTCTCATGTTCAATTCTTTCTGAGTGAATATATACTTTAAACTTTTGTGATCGGTATATATTTCACACTTTACTCCATACAAATGATGCCTCCAAATTTTCAATGCAAAAACAATAGCAGCTAATTCCAAATCATGTGTTGGGTAATTTACCTCATGAGTTTTCAACTGTCATGAAGCATAAGCAATTACCTGATCATTCTTCATTAGGACGCAACCAAGTCCTTTCAATGAAGCATCACTATAGATAACAAACTCGCCATTTCTAGAAGGTAGTGCCAAAACTCGAGCATTCACCAATCTTCTTTTCAATTCTTGATACCACTTCATTTGATGGCCCAACATCTACTGAAGTAGTTGGAAAGGATTTCACCACACCTTTTTGCTTGTAGTCAAACTGCTTCACATCACTCAAGATCTTTGTCAGACACTCATTTGCATAGTGACCCATCTCATTGCACTTAAAACATTTCACTAACTGTAAATCAAATTTGGTCTTACCTTCACCTTGATCCTTTTCAGTGCAATCACGAGCCTTATGTCCCATCTTACCACATCGGTAGCACTTTCCAGAATTCAGAAGACATTCCCCAGCATGCCTTTTGCCACATTTATCACAAACTGGAAACTTAGTTTTCTTACCCTCAGACTTTTTTGAAGAATTCTTACCTTTCTCCTACCACCTCGGTCTCTTCTTTTGCTGGTTGTTATAGAACACTTGATCATCGGCAAACTCTATTTCTACCTTCTCAGCACATCGAACAAGCTTTTCATAACTTTTGAACTCACGAGAAGCTAAAGCCCTTCGATATTTTGGCTTTAATCCTGAGTAAAAATGATTGATTTTACTATCAAGGTCTCGGATAAAATTTGTAGCAAACCTTGCCAATCGAGTGAACCTTTCTTCATAGGTAGCCACTGATTCTTCCTCTTGCCTCAATTCCAATAATTGCTTTTCCATCCTAAGTCGAACATCCTTAGGAAAATACTTCTCAAGAAACATACCTTTGAATTCATCCCAGTCGAGAGCATCAATCTCATCAGCGTCCCTGATATTTTTAACCATCGACCACCACTGATCTGCTTCACCCTCCAAATGATAAATAGCTAGACTAACCTTTTGATTGTTTGAACACCCCATGACATCAAAAATCTTCTCCAGCGCTTTAATCCACCCTTCAGCTAGCACAGGGTCAGATGATCCTCTGAATGATGGGGGATGTTGCCTCATGAAATGTTCCACCACTGACATGTTCCTCTGTGGTTGGTCTGGCTAATCTCGTGCATGGATACCACCACCATTTATAGCCTGAGTCAACTGCGCCATTACTGCAACAAACTGTTTAGTTCCAATTCCGACCATCTCAGGATGCTGATTCAGAAGGTTATTTCCTTCTGTATGCCTTCCTAGCACTGCTTCCCTATTTCCTCTGTGGAAAACCATTCTGAACAAACATGTCTTAGATGAAGCAACATGGTAATCTTTAAATGCTATATCATTTCAAAAAAAAATATTTTTGGATAATCATTTAATAGAATTCTAACTCCTAAAGTTATCTAAACCGACCTCTGATACCAACTATAAGGCCCCAGCCTTAAACCTTACATAATCTTGAGTTATCACAAGATTACACGTTGAGGATCTTTTCAGGTTTAGAGTTTTAGATAATTAGATCATAAAACTTGAATTACATTCCACATATAAAAAAAGTGGTTACATAAAGATAGTATTCTTTATTCCCATCAATGGAAACATATTTAAAATAAACATGGATTCTTTCTTGACACTTCCTTGACACTATCATCATATCATGTACCTTTCCCTTGACCTGTGAAAAACATTTCAAAAAAACTTGGGATGAGCATAAAAAGCTCAGTAAGGGATATAAAAATCTGGAAAGGAAACATGGGTACATATATACATAAGAATGAGATCATACTTTACCCATAAAACATAAGCACTTTAACATACCTCATCAAATCATGAATAAATCATAGAAATCATAAGACATAAAGGTAACTTGAGGCATTCATAACATTCTTACGTAGGGAGTAACCCTCTTGGTTACGTTTGGAATACCCATCACAGTATATTCCCTAAATCTCTTCGGAGAAACATTAAAGTTTCACTCCTTCGCGTTACCCAATGAATTGGAGAGCTGTAACGGGCTCACATGCCCTTAGTTTATCACAGAACCACCCGTCTTCATAATAATTCCCAAGAAGCATAACATAATCATATCACATAAAATATGCATAAAGGAAACATAAAATTTCCACATTTCAATCACGAGATATCAATACAACACATTGATATAATAAAAACATTATGAAAACCATTTTCAACACCAAAGTAAAACATGGTATTTATTTTTCCTTAAAAAAAAGGGTATTGCTTGTAGAGGAAGCCGAAACTCCAATAATGGTCACGGCGGCAGAGAAGTCGTTGTCGCCGCATACGTACGACAAGAAAAACATTCCCTTTTGTCGTTTAGTAAAACGCTTCGTATAAAAAAGATTCCTTTTGAATAAGCGTAAAAGTCAAAGGGGTTTATACACCGTATAAAAGAAGGATTGTGTATAAAACAAAATATTCCTCAATGAAAGGAGATTGAGATGAAGTCTCATACCCCGTATACGACTTGACCCGACCGTTCTTTAATCTCCTGAATAATAAACTTGAGTTAATCTCTACTTTCTTAAGAACCTTTTTCAAGTTCATTATTCCTTTTATACCATGTTATGAACATCATGTAATCATTTAAGTTAATAATGTTCATTTTGTCGGTATTTGGTTCTTAAGTCAAAAATAGACTTCTTACACTTACATGTTGTTAATTTGGTCAAAGTTTCGTTATATCCAGAATGATATTAATGATTTGGATATCATATATATAATATATATTCAGCATATACATGTATTTATAATATTACATCACATTTAGAGGTAAGAAATGAAATGCATTGTTCATGGAGACGGTAAGCCGTACGTACGCATGAACGCTACTTCCATTTCTATTTCATATTTTCTGGAATGGAATCATAATGATATAAGAGTATATTATAATTACAGTATAATAACATATATAATATCATTAAATTTATCCTTTACACATCCCACATATGGTATTAACGAATCAAATCACTTTCAGGGGGCGGTAGTCCGCACTTCCTAAAATGAAGATATCGTGTTTACCCATAATGGAAACAATAATGGTATGCCATAAATGAAAAATACAGAAGCTTAAGGAAATAATAAACATATTATATATCATATATAAAAATAGTGACATAATAATGGCCACCTTTGAAGGTGTTAAATGAGTATTGAACAATCATCGTTTCGGGAGGCAGAATTTCGCCATCCACGGAAACCGAATGTTCTTTAACCATTTGATGTAGTTGTGTGAGAGTGTAGCTCGAATAAATATTATAACAACATCCTAGTATATTGAAGATACTGTTGTTTTTACAAAAGAAGTAAATAAAAAGAGTTTAGGGGGTTGGAGAAGCAAAATAAAACAAATGAACATGAGAGAATGAATTACCTTTAAAAGTGTAACTCCTTTTGATTTGAGCCTAAAGGATTCCTTTGAAAGGATTCTTCCCAAAGGTAATCCTCTAGGATGGGGAGAGGGATGTGGAGAGAGTAAATGGGCAGGGGATGGCCGAGCCAAAGGCTTGAGGAGTGTGTGAAATGAGGTAGAGGTGGGGGCCTTTTATAAGAGGAGAGGAGGGGCACTTTGGGAAATCATGAAACTATTATTTTATTTTCAAAAGTGTTTCGAATTTCTAAGGTCCCACATTGATATATTTCGCAGATAAGATGATAAGGCTTCGAAATATTTCCATCCAATAGTTTTTGGACAAGTGTAGGTCTTAGATTTTATATTATCCTTTCATTTTATTTAAATTGTTCATTAATGAGGTCATTGTTGCATCATCATGATGTCATAATTAAATTAATTTATTTAATGTCTAAAAATTATAACAAAAATATCCTAATGTAGGAAATATTTTTATATATCTAAATAGTATTTATAGACAAAAATATGATTAGTATAACCCCTTCTAAAATTTTTTTTAGTAAAACAATTTATGTTAGTGTCATTTTCACATTTTTTTTAAAAAAAGGCATTAAAGTCATTATCTCACCCAAGAGGCTCCATAGGGTCCCTTAAATCGACCCATGGGTTTTCTTGGTCTACCATGACTCATCCAATAGGGGTAGGACAAGTGTCATGGTGTTTTCATATTTTTATAATATCATTTTTACCTTAAATTACACTAATTACCTCTAATCGCGATTAATGAAAAAAAGTTACTATTCACCAAAAAATTATTTTCATCCCATTGAACCACATTTTACATACTAATGACAACCATGTATGTCGGATTTTCAAAATATAATACACATTAGTGGTAAACTTTCATTTAACTAAAAAATCAGTTTGCTTGATTACCACTTAGTGGTTTCACTATTCATCAAAAATTGGAGTTTTTCAGAAAATTTCCAAAAAAATCACTCTAAGATATATTCGATATTCCGAATTCAAAAATGATGTTTATATTACCTAATTCAAAGTATATAAGTAGAATTAATTAATTTAATAATTAACTCCCGCTGTCAAAACAAATAGCGTGTTTTTAAGAAACAATATATATCAAAAGATTGATATTTGTTTATGTTGAATTTCAAAGTGAAATTAATTCCAAAGTCCACCATTGAATCAAATGGTAAAAATATTTTATAGTTTAACTTTAAAACCAATTCAAAAGGTAATCTAATCATATAAATAAATTAGATTAAAAGAGGTTTTGAATTAAAATACAACATTTTTCACTTATTCATAAAAAAATGAACTTTATCGGAAAAATACCAAAAAATTACACAAAGTAATATTTGATGTCCCGATTCTAAAGAAGGATTTTATTTGGTCCAAAAAAATGTATAAGAGTGACCAAAACTATATTTAAAGAGGGTTCGCCATCAAATGGCGATAAATGAACCTTTTAGTGAATGTTAATGTATTTATGTATAAAATTGAATTCCTTTATTATTTTAAGCCTTTATATTTTATTGGATAAATGTACAAACATATATATTCGTATTTTAGTTATTTCTATTCATTCCTGCCAGTACAACGGCTACGTGTTAACTACCATTTGAAATTATATTATTAGCGTGTAACATAAGATTTCAAAGAAACTGATTGTTGCGTATCGGGCACGCTATCGTACATAGCAACCCCTTCAAAATAAAATTAATATTTTTTTAAAAAAATATTAATAAATATGAATATGTATTATTATTTATTTACCTGGGATGTTACAATCAGTTTTTATTTATTCTTACACTTGTTATAAAATGATGTCGTGCTTTCAGTTATAAACTAACCATTGTTTGAGTGACACATGTATAGGTCCCTCCGAAATTCAAGGAAAAATATGACTGTTGGAGGAGGGAGCCGACTATTGGTTGTGTTCCTATAAATAGGATCTCATTTGAAAGATCTTAAAACAACTTTGACAACTATGCGTACATGTTGTTGAAGTGATTTCTAGAGATAGAGGCTCTTATAAACTCTCATGCTTCATGCAGAAAGTTTAAACAGCTTGTTCAAAATTTTCTTCATGCAGATTTACTTCGTACGACTCCGATTGTTATTGTGTACAATCGAGGGCTTCTGGGGATAGGAATACAAAGTTGTCTAATACCTTGAAGTTGAGAGCTTCCTTGCTGAGGAAGACAAAGGTGTCGACTACCTGATAGTTGAGGGCTTGTGGGGATAGCAAGACAGAATCTGATCTTCGTATTGAGGGCTTACCCTGGTGTGGGTAAGACAAACTTTCTTGAAAGTATAAATCAAGGGTCCTTTATCCAAGTTTTTTGAATACCCTTCACTTTGGGCTAAAATATCTACTACTTGTTACTTGTTTTATTACAAGTTTTCCGCTGTATTTGTATTTTTGAGGAAAGTATAATTATCTTATACTTCCTTATACTTGTACTCTGATTTAGTTAGATTCTATACGCTTTAAGGTAGAATCTTAGTTGTTGTTAACTTTTGTTAAGTTTCATTTCGAGAATAACTTTTCCAGAATCAAGAAAGTTATTAGAACATAGAGGTGTTGTGAATAATGGTTATTCAAAATTTCCTTAGGGATTTTTAAAGTATACAATTCACCCCCCCCCCTGTATTTGAGCATCTCATGATTACATATTCGATCCAACATTTGATATTATAGAGTATATCATACTCACATACCATCTCACAATTGGTATCAAAGCATTGGTTCAATCTGAATTAATCACACAACTATATTCAGAAGAGAATTTTCATAATTGAATATTTGGATTCACTTTTTCGAAATTAGTTTTTCGGAATCATATAGTTTGGATTCATTTTTTATTAGAGATAGTATTGTTCTATATTTTTCCTTGCTTAGGATTATTCTCTTTGTTTACAAACTTTTCTATTAACAAGTTTTTGTGGAAAGGCTTTTCTTAAAGATGACAGTAATCAATGTTGGTTCCATAGACAATCTCAATCCAACTAGACCACCTATCTTTGATGGAAATGATTAAAAATATTGTAGAGATCGCATGAAGACTTTCATTATCAATACCGGTGTTGATAATTTTTTTATGCTTACTGGAGGATATAAAATCCCTCACAAAGAAGTTAGTACCTTCACCAATCAGGAAAAGCATGAATATCAACTGAATTATAAGGTACGCAATACTTTGCTTTGTTCCATGACTAGAAACATATATAGCCAAATTTCATCTTGTGAAGCAGAAAATTCTATATGAAAGAAACTTGAAGTTACTCACTTTGGAACTTCCAAAGTAATTGAAACTACAAGAACCATGATTAGAGCTAAATATCATGGTTTCTGCTTTCCTTATGGAGAACCTATATGTAAGGTGCAACACAGATTCATTACTATTGTAAATAGTTTACAATCAATGGGTGAGAAAGGATTAGATTATGAAGCTCTTATTCACAAGATCATAAACATTATTCCCAATGAGTGGGAATCCAAAAGGACTGTTATTGATGTGAACAGAAAGGTTACTCAGATTTTCTTAGATGAGCTATTTGGAAATCTTCTTCAGCATGAGACTAGAATGAAAAGAGATGCTGATAATGTAAAGAAGAAAAATAGACATGATAGTGTTGCTTTTACTATAACTTCCAATCATATGAAATCCAATACTCCTAAGAGAGTTACTAGATCCAAATCTAAGAAAGTTGTTATCCAATCCGAATCTAGTGGAAGTGAATCCTCATAGAATGAATTAGCAAATCTTGCTCGAAGGATGAATAAGATAGCTGGACAGAGAAACTTTCAATCCAGATATAAGAAAAAGGAAAGGAAAGATAAGAAAGATTCAGAAGTCACATGCTATGAATGCAAGAGAGATAGACATATAAGAACTAATTTTCCTCTGATCAAAAGAAAAGAAAGAAAGGAAAGGCATTCTGAGAAAAAAAGAAAGAAGTATTACAAGACTAAAGCTAAGAAAGTCTTGAAATCTAATGACACCTGGAGTGCTAGTGTTGGAGACTCTTCAGATGAATCTTCAGATTATGAATCTTCTGGACAGAAGAATCTTGGTCTAATAGCCAGACTACTTATTAACAATCATTGCTTAATGTATAAGGTACATAATGCCAAATCATTGACCAATGTTTCTTTGAATGCTAATGATAGTAAATATTATAACTCTTCTGATGAATAATATTCTTCTGATGAAGATAATACTTTACCTTCCTATGAATAAGTTTCTAGGTTTTCCAAACTTATTGAGATTGAGAATTCAAAACTCATGAAAAAACATGATAAGACAAATTCTAGGAATACTATTATTACTAAGTAAATATCATATCTTTCTAAATATCTTGATAAAAAAATGCTAATTTTGAAAGTATTTCAAAAAATATTGAGGAAGTAAATTCTGAGAAGAATAAAAATTCTAAAGATTTAGAAAACGTATTTCTAAGAAAAATGTTTTCGAGCCTAGCTCTAGTTCAAGTACAAATGTTTTTGAAGACAAGAATTTGGTAATCAAACTCAAATCCAAAATATTTTCCTTGAGGAAGTGTTTTTCAAACTTTACCTTAGGTAAAGAAAATTTTAATAAAATGTATTCTCAAATACGACCTCTAAGTAATAGTTCTGGTTTTGGTTACACTGGTTATAAACTGATTTTTAGCAACAATTATTTTGTTCCTCAACATGCTCCATTCTGTACTAAATGTCAGTATGTTGGACATTGGGCAAAGAATTGTTCTCTAAACAAAACCCAATCTTTAGGATTCCATAAAGCCTAATTTTCTAAAAATAGGTGGGTGCCAAAAAAAATTCTTTCTGATATTTCCGAATCCAAGCAAGTCTAGATTCTGAAAACCTAACTTTTTTCTTATTTTTAAGAAAATAGGGAAAGTACCAACAGTAATACATGGTACATGGATAGTGGATGTTCCCGACATATGACTGGTAACAAAAACTATTTTGAAAATATTATCAAGACAAAAGGAGGAAAAGTAACTTTCGGAGATACTGCTCAGGGAGAAATTATTGGTATAGGTAACATTGTTCTTCTTGGAAAAACTTTGATTTCAAATGTTTTATTTGTTAAGGGTCTTAATCACAACTTCATTAGCATAAGCCAATTATGTGATGAAGGCTACCTTGTGAATTTTATGAATGACAAGTGCTTAGTACACAATTCCAAGGAAGAGTTTATTATTTATTCCCATAGACAAGAGAATGTTTACACAATAAACTTATAAGACCTTAGAAGCCAAGACTTACCTTGCCTTAGTGAAATGGAATATCATTCTTGGTTATGGTATAGAAGGTTAGGACACTGTAACCTTAGGAACTTATGAAAAATTTCTAATAAAGGATTAGTTAAGGATCTACCGGAGCATAGATTTGATTCTTCAAAAGTTTTTGACCCTTGTAAATATTGAAAGAAACATAAATCAAGTTTTAAATCAGTCGATGAAGTATCAACTACTGATACATTACAGCTAGTGCATATGGATCTTTTTGTTCCAACACAAACTGGAAGCATTGGAGGCAAGTACTATGTATTTGTCTTGGTTAATGATTAAACTAGATTTACGTGGGTCTATTTTCTAGAAAAGAAGTCTGAAGCCTTCTCTTATTTCAAAATTTTTTGATCCCAAGTGAAAAATGAGAAAAATCTTCCATTGAAAACTATTCATAGTGATCATGGAGGAGAATTTCAAAATTATGATTTTGAAACTTTTTTTAGTAAAAAAGGTATTACTCAAAACTTCTCAGCACCTAGAACACCTCAAAAAAATGGTGTTGTTGAAAGAAGAAATGGAATTATTCAAGAGATAACTAGAACTATGTTGAGTGAGTATTATGTAGCCAAACATTTTTGGGATGAAGCTGTAAGTACAACTTGTTATACTATAAATCGATTTTTGATTAGACCTTTTATTAATAAAACTTCTTATGAGTTATGGAATGGTAAAAAACTTAGACTTTCCTACTTTAAGGTTTTTGGTTGCAAGGTATTCATTTTGAATAATAAAGATAATCTATATAAATTCGCACCAAAATATGATGAAGGAATTTTATTAGGCTACTCCATAAATTCTAAGGCATATAGAGTTTTCAATAAAAACACTTTTACTGTTGAAGAGACAGTACATGTTAAATTTGATGAAACTGATCCTTTTGTTTTTAAACAACCCCAACCTACATCCTCGGATGTGTTTTCAAAAACTTATTATCAACAATTGATAGAAAATCCTTCTAATAAGGAAAATGTTCAAGAAGATACTACTGAAACATTTACCCCAGAATATTTCGTACCCTGTGTTGATGAACAGGTTTTACAAAACCCAAATCAGTTGTTTCTAAAGAATCATCCTCGTGATAGTATCATTGGTGATGTAAATCAACCTGTAAGAACTAGAAGTTCCTAAAGAAATGAATTAGAACATATAGAATTCCTTTCCCAATTAGAACAAAAAAGCACTGATGAAGCTTTAGGTGATTATGATAGGATTAAATCCATGCAAGATGAACTAAATAAATTCGAAAGGAATAAAGTCTGGACCTTGGTTGAAAGACCTCGGGTGACTTCTGTTATTCGAGTAAAATGGGTTTTCAGAAATAAGTTTGACAAAAATGTAATCATAGTTAGAAATAAATCTAGATTAGTTGCTAAAGGCTATAATCAACAAGAAGTAATAGACTATGAAGAAACCTATGCTTCAGTAGCTAGACTTGAATCTATTTGTCTTTTACTTTCCTTTGCAGCATTATTCAATTTAAAACTTTTTTAAATGGATGTGAAATGTTCTTTCCTTAATGGTTATGTTCAAGAGGAAGTTTTTTGTTGAAAAACCTCCTGGCTTTGAAGATACAAACTGATCATGTTTTTAGACTTACCAAAGCTCTATATAGACTTAAACAAGCCCCTTGAGATTAGTATGATAGACTTACATGATTTTTGATTCCAAATAACTATGTTAAGGGAAATGCAGATCCAAACCTTTTTATAAATAAAGATAATAAAAATATTTTGATTGTTCAAATTTATGTTGATGACATTATATTTGGTTCAACTCAGCAATCTTTAACTGATTCCTTTGCGGATCTAATGAAATCTGAGTTTGAAATGAGTATGATGGGTGAGTTAACATGTTTCCTTAGTTTCCAAATTTCTCAAAAACCATAAGGAATCTATATATCACAACATAAGTATATTAAAGATCTTATTAAAAATTATGGATATGACAACACTAAAAGTATAAGTACTCTCATTGGTACCTCAAACACACTTGATCTTGATGAATCTAGGAAACCAGTAGATCAAAAAACTTTTAGAGGTATGATAAGAAGTCTAATTTACTTGACAGCTAGTCGTCCAGACTTAATGTTTTCAGTATGCTTATGTGAAAGATATCAATTCAATCCTAAGGAATCTCATTTAAAGGCAGTGAAGATAATTTTTCACTACTTAAAGGGAACCATGGATTTAGGACTCTTTTATACTTCTGGAAATGATTTTGTTTTAAAAGGTTTTTTGGATACTAACTTTGGTGGATGTAAAATGGATAGAAAGAGTACATCCGGAACTTGTCATTTCTTAGGAGATTCATTAGTTTCTTGGTCTTTCAAGAAGTAAAACTCAGTAGCACTTTCTACTGCTGAAGCTAAATATGTAGCAGCTGGAATTTGTTGTGCTCAAGTGTTGTGGATGAAACACACACTCATAGACTATGGTATGAGTTTTACCAAAACACAAATTTTTTGTGATAATACAAGTGCCATTTACCTTAGTAAAAACCCTTCACATCACTCTCGTGCAAAACACATAGATATTAGGCATCACTTTCTTAGGGATCACACACAAAAAAGAGATATCATTCTTCAATTTATCATAATGCAAGATCAACTTGTTGATATTTTCACAAAATATTTACCCTCTGATAGATTTTAATACATTAAACAGAAGTTCAGAATGATAATCGTAAGGTAATCCTCCTTGATTAACTTCCTATTGAACTAATCTCCTTACAGTAATAAACTCCTTTTCATAGGTAGGTATATTTGTTTGTTAGCGTAATGAAAAATTTTGTAGTCGGTTTTTCAAATTTTTGTCATGAAAATTTTTGTAGTTGGTTTTTGAAATTTTTGTAATTAGAATTTTTCGTACTCAATTTTTTCATAATGAAAATTTTCGTACTCAAAATTTTCGTAGTGGAATTTTTGTACTCAAACTTTTTGCAATAAAATTTTTAACCTTAGATTTTTTGTAATAAGTTTTTTTCGTAATCAAATTTGTTTTAATCTAAGTTTATTCAAGAATAATATCACCTATTATGAAGAATATTCCTAGAAACCCGAAAGGTATAATTTCCTTCTTAAATTTTCATAGTCATTATTTCATTGATGGTATTTTCTTTTGTATTTTAAATTCTTGGATTCTATTTTTTCTTAAAAAACCTAAAAAGATCGGATCCAACCCAATTTTTCCTTGAGGCTATCATATTAACCCTTAGATCTGATCAGAAAGTTTCTCAACTGTTAGATTGGATTTAGAAGATGAAAGGTCACCTCTATCTCCTATATAAAGGATCCCCAAAGGGTAGTCCCACATCGGTTTTCAAGCTCTCGTGTGTTGAAGTTCTGGCCCCCTTTCTTAAGCTCGTTCTGAATCTCTCAGAGTTGCTCCAATCTGAATGTCTATAGAAGCCTCTTCTTAAGATATGTCTACCGTAAATCCAATCTCCAATTGGAAATTGTACAGGGAAAGGTTGGTCTATCCAAACTTTTTCAAATACGATTCTATCATTTCTAAGAATATCAAGCTTAATGGATGGGAGAGCGTGTGCATATCAAATCCAGGAAATCAGGACTTGGTTTATCTGGATTTGCTTATAGAATTTTATGAGTCAGTTTCTTTCTGTAAGGAAGATGTCAGAGAAAAATTTTCTTTCAAAAGTTATGGGAAAACTTACAATATAAGGCCCCAGCCTTAAACCTTACATTATCCTGAGTTATCACAAGATTACACGTTGAGGATCTTTTTAGGATTAGAGTTTTAGAGAATTAGATCATAAAACATGCATTACAACCCACATTTAAACAAAGTGGTTACAATAAAAGATAGTATTCTTTTTCCCATCAACGGAAACATATTGAAAATAAAACATGGATTCTTTCTTGACACTTCCTTGACACTATCATCTTATCATGTACCTTTCCCGTGACCTGTGAAAAACATTTCAAAAAACTTGGGATGAGCATAAAAATCTCAGTAAGGGATATAAAAATATGGAAAGGAAACATGGGTACATATATAAATAAGAATGAGATCATACTTTACCCATAAAACATAAGCACTTT
Source organism: Viscum album (assembly GCA_963277665.1). Taxonomy (NCBI): domain Eukaryota; kingdom Viridiplantae; phylum Streptophyta; class Magnoliopsida; order Santalales; family Viscaceae; genus Viscum; species Viscum album. The sequence goes on along the minus strand of OY728135.1, from coordinate 226,509,349 downwards.
AACATACCTCATCAAATCATGAATAAATCATAGAAATCATAAGACATAAAGGTAACTTGAGGCATTCATAACTTCCTTACGTAGGGAGTAACCCTCTTGGTTACGTTTGGAATACCCATCACAGTATATTCCCTAAATCTCTTCGGAGAAACCTTAACGTTTCACTCCTTCGCGTTACCCAATACATTGGAGAGCTATAACGGACTCACCCGCCCTTAGTTTATCACGGAACCACCCGTCTTCATAATAATTCCCAAGAACCTCAACATAATCATATCACATAAAACATGCATAAAGGAAACATAACATTCCCACCTTTCAATCACAAGATATCAATACAACACATTGATATAAAAACACTATGAAAACCATTTTCGATACCAAAATAAAAGAAAATTAAAACATGGTATTTATTTTTCTTTTAAAAAGAAGGTATGGCTTATAGTGGAAGCCGAAACTCAAATAATGGTCACGACGACGGAGAAGTCGTTGTCACCGCATACGTACGAAAAAAACATTCCCTTTTGTCGTTTAGTAAACGCTTCATATAAAAAATATTCCTTTTGAATAAACGTAAAAGTCAAAGGGGTTTATACACCGTATAAAAGAAGGTTGTGTATAAAACAAAATATGCCTCAATGAAAGGAGATTGAGACGAAGTCCCATACCTCGTATCCGACTTGACCTGACCGTTCTTTAATCTCTTGAATAATAAACTTGAGTTAATCTCTACTTGATTAAGAACCTTTTTCAAGTTCATTATTCCTTTTATACCATGTTATTAACATCATGTAATCATTTAAGTTAATAATGTTCATTTTGTCGGTATTTGGTTCTTAAGTCAAAAATAGACTTCTTACACTTACATGTTGTTAATTTGATCAAAGGTTCGTTATATCCAGAATGATATTAATGATTTGGATAACATATATATCATATATATTCAGCATATACATGTATTTATAATATTACATCACATTTAGAGGTAATAAATGAAATGCACCGTTCATGGAGACGGTAAGCCGTACGTACGCATGAACGCTACTTCCATTTCTATTTCGTATTTTCTGGAATGGAATCATAATGATATAAGAGTATATTAAAATTCCAGTATAATAACATATATAATATCATTAACTTTATCCTTTACACATCCCACATATGGTATTAACGAATCAAATCACTTTCAGGGGGCGGTAGTCCGCACTTCCTAAAATGAAGATATCGTGTTTACCCATAATGGAAACAATAATGGTATGCCATAAATGAAAAATATAGAAGCTTAAGGAAAGAATAAACATATTATATATCATATATAAAAATATTGACATCATAATGGCCACCTTTGAAGGTGTTAAATGAGTATTGAACAATCATCGTTTCGGGAGGCAGAATTTCACCATCCACGGAAACCATATGTTCTTTAACCATTTGATGTAGTTGTGTGAGAGTGTAGCTTGAATAAATCTTATTACAACATCCTAGTATATTTAAGATACTGTTGTTGTTACAAAAGAAGTAAATAAAAAGAGTTTATGGGGTTGGAGAAGCAAAATAAAACAAATGAACATGAGAGAATGAATTGCCTTTAAAAGTGTAACTCTTTTTGATTTGAGCCTAAAGGCTTCCTTTGAAAGGATTATTCCCAAAGGGAATCCTCTAGGATGAGGAGAGGGATGTGGAGAGAGTAAATGGGCAGGGGATGGCCGATCCCAAGGCTTGAGGTGTGTGTGAAATGAGGTAGAGGTGGGGACCTTTTATAAGAGGAGAGGAGGGGCACTTTTAGAAATCATGAAACTATTATTTTATTTTCAAAAGTGTTTCGAATTTATAAGGTCCCACATTAATATATTTCGAAGATAAGATGATAAGGCTTATAAATATTCCCATCCAATAGTTTTTGGACAAGTGTAGGTCTTATATTTTATATTATCGTTTCATTTTATTTAAACTGTTCATTAATGAGGTCATCGTTGCATCATCATGATGTCATAATTAAATTAATTTATTTAATGTATAAAAATTATAACAAAAATATCCTGATGTAGGAAAGATTTTTATATTTTCAAATAGTACTTATAGACAAAAATATTATTAGTATAACCCCTTCTAAAAATTTTTTTAGTAAAACAATTCATGTTAGTGTCATTTTCACCTTTTTTTAAAGGCATTAAAGTCATTATCTCACCCAAGAGGCTCCATAGGGTCCCCTAAATCGACCCATGGGTTGTCTTGGTCGGCCATGACTCATCCAATTGGGGTAGGACAAGTTTCATGGTGTTTTCATATTTTTATAATATCATTTTTACCTTAAATTACATTAATTACCTCTAATCGCGATTAACGAAAAAAAGTTACTATTCACCAAAAAATTATTTTCATCCCATTGAACCACATTTTACATACTAATGACAACCATGTATGTTGGATTTTCAAAATTCAATACACATTAGTGGTAAACTTTCATTTAACTGAAAAATCAGTTTGTTTGATTACCACTTAGTGGTTTCACTATTCATCAAAAATTGGAGTTTTTCAGAAAATTTCCAAAAATTCACTCTAAGCTATATTCGATATTCTGAATTCAAAAATGATGTTTATATTACCTAATTCAAAGAATATAAGTAGAATTAATTAATTTAATTATTAACTCTCGCTGTCAAAACAAATAGCGTGTTTTTAAGAAACAATATATATCAAAAGATTGATATTTGTTTATGTCGAATTTCAAAGTGAAATTAATTCCAAAGTCCACCATTGAATAAAATGGTAAAAATATTTTATGGTTTCACTTTAAAACCAATTCAAAAGATAATCTAATCATATAAATAAATTATACTAAAAGAGGTTTTGAATTAAATTACAACATTTTTTCACTTATTCATAGAAAATGAACTTTATTGGAAGAATAACAAAAAATTACACAAAGTAATATTTGATGTCCCGATTATAAAGAAGGATTTTATTTGGTCCAAAAGAATGTATAAGAGTGACCAAAACTATATTTAAAGAGGGTTCTCCATCAAAAGGCGATAAATGAACCTTTTAGTGAATATTAATGTATTTATGTATAAAATTGAATTCCTTTCTTATTTTAAGCCTTTATCTTTTATTGGATAAATGTATAAACATATATATTCGTATTTTAGTTATTTCTATTCATTCCTGCCAGTACAACGGCTACGTGTTAACTACCATTTGAAATTATATTATTAGCGTGTAACATAAGATTTCAAAGAAACTCATTGTTGCGTATCGGGCACGCTATCGTACATAGTAACCCCTTCAAAATAAAATTAATATTTAATTAAAAAAATTAATAAATATTAATATGTCTTATTCTTTATTTACCTGGGATGTTACATCCTTCCCCCATTTTGGGAATTTCGTCCTCTCAATTTTATTCACTTATCGAATAAGTGGGGGTATTTATCCCTCATAGCATTTTCAGATTCCCATGTTGACTCTTCAACCATATGGTTTTTCCATAAAACCTTTACCTGATGAATCACCTTATTCTGCAATACCTTCTCCCTGTGGTCAAGAATCTGGACCGGTTGTTCCTCGTAAGATAGATTCTCTTCCAACTGAACTACCTCTGGACTCAAAACATGAGATGGATCTGGCATATACTTTCTCAACATCGAAACATGAAAAACATTGTGTACCTGAGATAAACTCGGAGGTAAAGCCACTCGGTATGCAACTGATTCAACTCTCTCCAGAATTTCGTATGGTCCAATGAACCTTGGACTTAGCTTTCCTTTCTTACCAAATCGCATAACACTTTTCCATGGAGAAACTTTGAGAAAAACATGATCACCTACCTCAAAAGAGAGATCCTTCCTCCTGTTGTCCGCATAACTTTTCTGCCTGCTCTGAGTTGTTCTCATGTGTCTCTGAATCAGCTGAACTTTTTCTGCCATCTCTTCTACCAATTCTGGTCCCATCAACTTCCTTTCACCCACTTCATCCCAAAAAGCTAGAGTTCGACACCGCTTCCCATATAATGCCTGAAATGGTGCGATCTGTATACTGGAATGAAAACTGTTATTATATGAAAATTCAACCAAAGAAAGATGTTGGTCCCAAATTCCCTGATAATATATAGAAAAAGCTCATAGCATATCCTCCAATGTCTGAATTGTTCGTTCTGACTTCCCATCTGATTGAGGATGAAAAGTTGTACTAAAAATTAATTGAGTACCCAACGACTTCTGAAGGCCTTTCCAAAAGTTAGAAGTGAACCTGGGATCACGATCAGATACAATGGAGAGGGGAACTCCATGTAACCTGACTATCTCTTTAAGATACAAACGGGAAAGTTGATCCAGGGAAAAAGTATCTCGTATAGAAAGGAAATGAGCAGACTTGGTCAAGCGATCAACAATAACCCAGATTGCATTATTACCTCGAGATTTCTTCGGTAATCCAAAAACAAAGTCTATGGATATATTCTCCCATTTCCACTCTGGAAATGGTAAAGGCTAAAGCATCCCTTTCGGAAACTGCCGCTCTGCTTTAACCTGCTGACAAGTCAAACACTTTATAGTAAAATCAGAAATATCTCTTTTCATTCCATCCCACCAGTAATACTCTCGAAGATCTCTGTACATTTTAGTACTACCAGGATGAACTGAAAACGGAGAACTATGAGCTTCACATAACAACTCTTCCTTCAACTGTGAATCACAAGGTACACACAATCTCTTCCCAAATCTCAAAACACAAACATTATCAATGTTGAATTCAGGCAACATACCTTTCTGAACCAGCTCTACCTTTTTCTGCAACTCACTGTCTTGCTTCTGTGCTTGCTTGATTCTGTTTGATAGAGAAGATTTCACTGATACCTGAAACAAAACAGAAGAACTTCCTGTACCAACAACTTCTATGCTAAATTTCATCAAATCCTTAACCAAAGGATCACGTTCCAAACGCAACATTTCTAATGAAGCATTACTTTTTCGACTCAAAGCATCAGCCACTTTATTTGCTTTTCCCGGATGGTAGTGAATCGTACAATCATAATCCTTGATTAATTCAAGCCATCTCCTTTGTCTCATGTTAAATTCTTTCTGAGTGAATATATACTTTAAACTTTTTTGATCGGTATATATTTCACACTTTACTCTATACAAATGATGCCTCCAAATTTTCAATGCAAAAACAATAGCAGCTAATTCCAAATCATGTGTTGGGTAATTTACCTCATGAGTTTTCAACTGTCGTGAAGTATAAGCAATTACCTGACCATTCTGCATTAGGACGCAACCAAGTCCTTTCAACGAAGCATCACTATAGATAATAAACTCACCATTTCTAGAAGGTAGTGCCAAAACCGGAGCATTCACCAATCTTCTTTTCAATTCCTGATACCACTTCATTTGATGGCCCAACATCTGCTGAAGTAGTTGGAAAGGATTTCACCACCCCTTTCTGCTTGTAGTCAAACTGCTTCACATCACTCAAGCTCTTTGTCAGACACTCATTTGCATAGTGGCCCATCTCATTGCACTTAAAACATTTCACTAACTGTAAATCAAATTTGGTCTTACCTTCACCTTGATTCTTTTCAGTGCAATCACGAGCCTTATGTCCCATATTACCACATCGGTAGCACTTTCCAGAATTCAGAAGACATTCCCCAGCATGCCTTTTGCCACATTTATCACAAACTGGAAACTTAGTTTTCTTACCATCAGACTTTTTTGAAGAATTCTTACCTTTCTCCTGCCACCTCGGTCTCTTCTTTTGCTGGTTGTTATAGAACACTTGATCATCGGCAAACTCCATTTCTACCTTCTCAGCACATCAAACAAGCTTTTCATAACTTTTGAACTCACGATAAGCTAATGCCCTTCGATATTTTGGATTTAATCCTGAGTAAAAACGATTGATTTTACTATCAAGGTCTCAGATAAAATTTGGAGCATACCTTGCCAATCGAGTGAACCTTTCTTCATAGGTATCCACTGAGTCTTCCTCTTGCCTAAATTTCAAGAATTGCTTTTCCATACTAATTCAAACAGCCTTAGGAAAATACTTCTCAAGAAACATACCTTTGAATTCATCCCAGTCGAGAGACTAAATCTCATCAGTGTCTCTGATATTTTTAACCATCGACCACCACTGATCTGCTTCACCCTCCAAACGATAAATAGCTAGACTAACCTTTTGATTGTCTGAACACCCCATGAAATCAAAAATCTTCTCCAGTGCTTTAATCCACCCTTCAGCTAGCACAGGGTCAGATGATCCTCTAAATGATGGGGGATGTTGCCTCATGAAATATTCCACCACTGACATGTTCCTCTGCGGTTGGTCTGGCTGATCTCGTTCATGGATACCACCACCATTTATAACCTGAGTCAACTGCACCATTACTGCAACAAACTGTTCAGTTCCAATTCCGACCATCTCAGGATGCTGATTCGGAAGGTTATTTCCTTCTGTATGTCTTCCTAGCACTGCTTCCCTGTTTCCTCTGCGGAAAACCATTCTGAACAAACATGTCTTAGATGAAGCAACATGGTAATCTTTAAATGCTATATCATTTTAAAAAAAATATTTTTGGATAATAATTTAATAGAATTTTAACTCCTAAAGTTATCTAAACCGACCTCTGATACCAACTATAAGGCCCCAGCCTTAAACCTTACATTATCTTGAGTTATCACAAGATTACACGTTGAGGATCTTTTCAGGTTTAGAGTTTTATAGAATTAGATCATAAAACATGCATTGCAACCCACATTTAAACAAAGTGGTTATAATAAAAGATAGTATTCTTTTTCCCATCAACGGAAACATATTGAAAATAAAACATGGATTCTTTCTTGACACTTACTTGACACTATCATCTTATCATTTACCTTTCCCGTGACCTGTGAAAAACATTTCAAAAAACTTGGGATGAGCATAAAAAGCTTATTAAGGGATATAAAAATATGGAAAGGAAACATGGGTACATATATACATAAGAATGAGATCATACTTTACCCATAAAACATAATCACTTTAACATACCTCATAAAATCATGAATAAATCATAGAAATCATAAGACATAAAGGTAACTTGAGGCATTCATAACTTCCTTACGTAGGGAGTAAACCTCTTGGTTACGTTTGGAATATCCATCACAGTATATTCCCTAAATCTCTTCGGAGAAACCTTAACATTTCACTCCTTCGCATTACCCAATGCATTGGAGAGCTATAACGAGCTCACTCGCCCTTAGTTTATCATGGAACCACCCGTCTTCATAATAATTCCCAAGAACCTCAACATAATCATATCACATAAAACATGCATAAAGGAAACATAACATTCCCACCTTTCAATCACAAGATATCAATACAACACATTGATATAAAAACACTTTGAAAACCATTTTCGATACCAAAATAAAAGAAAATTAAAACATGGTATTTATTTTTCTTTTAAAAAGAAGGTATGGCTTGCAGAGGAAGCCAAAACTCAAATAATGGTCATGACGGCAGGGAAGTCGTTGTCACCGCATACGTATGACAAAAACATTCCCTTTTGTCATTTAGTAAACGCTTTGTATAAAAAATATTCCTTTTGAATAAACGTAAAAGTCAAAGGGGTTTATACACCATATAAAAGAAGGTTGTGTATAAAACAAAATATGCCTCAATGAAAGGAGATTGAGATGAAGACTCATACCTCGTATCCGACTTAACCTGACCGTTCTTTAATCTCCTGAATAATAAATATGAGTTAATATCTACTTGCTTAAGAACCTTTTTCAAGTTCATTATTCCTTTTATACCATGTTATTAACATCATGTAATCATTTAAGTTAATAATGTTCATTTTGTCGGTATTTGGTTCTTAAGTCAAAAATAGACTTCTTACACTTACATGTTGTTAATTTGGTCAAAGTTTCGTTATATCCAGAATGATATTAATGATTTGGATAACATATATATCATATATATTCAGAATATACATGTATTTATAATATTACATCACATTTAGAGGTAAGAAATGAAATGCACCGTTCATGGAGACGGTAAGCCGTACGTACGCATGAACGCTACTTCCATTTCTATTTCGTATTTTCTGGAATGGAATCATAATGATATAAGAGTATATTATAATTCCAGTATAATAACATATATAATATCATTAACTTTATCCTTTACACATCCCACATATGGTATTAACGAATCAAATCACTTTCAGGGGGCGGTAGCCCGCACTTCCTAAAATGAAGATATCGTGTTTACCCATAATGGAAACAATAATGGTATGCCATAAATTAAAAATACATAAGCTTAAGGAAAGAATAAACATATTATATATCATATATAAAAATATTGACATCATAATGGCCACCTTTTAAGGTGTTAAATGAGTATTGAACAATCATCGTTTCGGGAGGCAGAATTTCGCCATCCACGGAAACCGTATGTTCTTTAACCATTTGATGTAGTTGTGTGAGAGTGTAGCTCGAATAAATATTATAAAAACATCCTAGTATATTGAAGATACTGGTTTTGTTACAAAATAAGTAAATAAAAAGAGTTTAGGGGGTTGGAGAAGCAAAATAAAACAAATGAACATGAGAGAATGAATTACCTTTAAGTGTAACTCCTTTTGATTTGAGCCTAAAGGCTTACTTTGAAAGGATTCTGCCCAAAGGGAATCCTCTAGGATGAGGAGAGGGATGTGAAGAGTGTAAATGGGAAGGGGATGGCCGAGCCAAAGGCTTGAGGAGTGTGTGAAATGAGGTAGAGGTGGGGGCCTTTTATAAGAGGAGAGGAGGGGCACTTTTGGAAATCATGAAACTATTATTTTATTTTCAAAAGTGTTTCGAATTTCTAAGGTCCCACATTGATATATCTCGAAGATAAGATGATAAGGATTCGAAATATTCCCATCCAATAGTTTTTGGAAAAGTGTAGGTATTATATTTTATATTATCGTTTCATTTTATTTAAATTGTTCATTAATGAGGTCATCGTTGCATCATCATGATGTCATAATTAAATTAATTTATTTAATGTCTAAAAATTATAAAAAAAATATCCTGATGTAGGAAATATTTTTATCTTTCCAAAGAGTACTTATAGACAAAAATATGATTAGTATTACCCCTTCTAAAAATTGTTTTAGTAAAACAATTTATGTTAGTGTCATTTTCACCTTTTTTTAAAAAAAAGGCATTAAAGTCATTATCTCACCCAAGAGGCTCCATAGGGTCCCCTAAATCGACCCATGGGTTGTCTTGGTCGTCCATGACTCATCCAATAGGGGTAGGACAAGTGTCATGGTGTTTTCATATTTTTATAATATCATTTTTACCTTAAATTACACTAATTACCTCTAATCGCGATTAATGAAAAAAAGTTACTATTCACCAAAAATTATTTTCATCCCATTGAACCACATTTTACATACTAATGACAACCATGTATGTCGGATTTTCAAAATTCAATACCCATTAGTGGTAAACTTTCATTTAACTGAAAAATCAGTTTGCTTGATTACCACTTAGTGGTTTCACTATTCATCAAAAATTAGAGTTTTTTAGAAAATTTCCAAAAATTCACTCTAAGCTATATTCGATATTCCGAATTCAAAAATGATGTTTATATTACCTAATTCAAAGAATATAAGTGGAATTAATTAATTTAATAATTAAATCCCTCTTTCAAAACAAATAGCGTGTTTTTAAGAAACAATATATATCAAAAGATTAATATTTGTTTATGTCGAATTTCAAAGTGAAATTAATTCCAAAGTCCACCATTGAATCAAATGGTAAAAATATTTTATGGTTTCACTTTAAAACCAATTCAAAAGATAATCTAATCATATAAATAAATTATATTAAAAGAGGTTTTGAATTAAATTACAACATTTTTTCACTTATTCATAAAAAATGAACTTTATCGGAAGAATAACAAAAAAATACACAAAGTAATATTTGATGTCCCAATTATAAAGAAGGATTTTATTTGGTCCAAAAGAATATATAAGAGTGACCAAAACTATATTTAAAGAGGGTTCTCCATCAAAAGGTGATAAATGAACCTTTTAGTGAATATTGATGTATTTATGTATAAAATTGAATTCCTTTCTTATTTTAAGCCTTTATCTTTTATTGGATAAGTGTACAAACATATATATTCATATTTTAGTTATTTCTATTCATTCTTGCCAATACAACGGCTACGTGTTAACTACCATTTGAAATTATATTATTAGCATGTAACATAAGATTTCAAAGAAACTCATTGTTGCGTATCGGGAACGCTATCATACATAGCAACCCCTTCAAAATAAAATTAATATTTAATTAAAAAAAATTAATAAATATGAATATGTCTTATTCTTAATTTACCTGGGATGTTACATACAAACTCTCATACACCAAGGCTGCTAGCTTGGTGGAGTTATCTTATGAAGGGGAAGCTGAGTTTTTCTCTCACAAACTATCAGATGTTCAAGGAAGTTTTATTAAGGTGAAATATTTGGAATGTCTTGAACTATCAGATGTCAAGACCGCAAAGATTGCTCACCTATCTATCAACAATCGGATCCTGCAGTTATGGGTTCAAGGTTTTTTTATACCGAGAAAAGGTGATAAGGACACCTTAAAGAAGAGTGACATATATATCTTGGATTTCTTGGTAAATCTAAGGGAAATCAATTTGATGAGGCACATTCTCATTACGATAGAGAATATCAAAAATGGGAGTTTGAGAGCTCAGATTATTATGTATCCTACCTTACTTTCCAAACTGATAGTTCGGTGTCTTGAATCATTCAACATCCCTTGCAGTTCCAAGCCAAGGAATTGTAAAGTTATGATTGTAAGTGATGACACTTTGAAAAGAATGAATATGGGATTTTCTAAGGAGTCAGGAGAGTTTTATGATCTACCATTGGAAGAGGCAGAAATCATTTCAGAAAATTCTAAAAAAGCTAAACCATCAAATAAGGCTGGAAAGAAAATAAAGTTGAAGGAAGTGTAAGTAGAAGACAAAACCCCTAAGTCTAAGGAATTCCAATCCACACCTCCTAAACCCAAGAAGCATAAATCCTACCCAGATGAGGTGGTAGAAAAATGGAGGGAGGATAAGAAGAATAGAAAAGTATGGGACCCACAGTTCGGTTTGGATCCTACTGAGGCTAAGGCCTTGAAAGAATCAGCTGCTGAAGAGCTTGAGAAGCAAGACAAAGAGAAGAAACTTAAGAAGAAGATGTCAGAGGCTGAAATTTTTCAATACCTTCTGAGGGATAATGAAGTAGCATCTGAGAACATTCCGATGTCACAATATTTTTTGACAGAGCCTTTACATGAGACTCCAGGGAAGAATTTCTTCACCCAGGAAAAAGCTAAAGTAAACCTTGTTGAAGAAGTGGAAGAAGTGGAACAGGTGGAAGAAGAAGAAGAAAAAGAAGAAGAGAGTGGTAACATTGACGATCTTATAAAGAAAGTTGAAGATTATCAAGACAAGGGAACCCCAGCCAAAAAATTGTTACTCTAAACTTCTAAAGTCGAGTCCTCCAAGCTTGTCACTCCATAGAAAGATAAAGAGAAGGATGGAAAGAAGGGTGAAGAGAAAGGTGAAGAAGAAGTTGATAAATTGTCTGATTAAGAAAGTATAAATCGTGATTTTATTCATCCTAAGGATGATGAGGCTAGAAATCAGGAAAAAGAGGTAGATGAAGATAGAGTTGTGTAGATGTCTAATAGCAATCATGAATCCCCTGATGAAGAAACCGTACCGAGAATTGATAAGGGTAAACAAGTTTTGGTTGATACTCCTAGAAAATCAACAGTGAAGAAAAAGGAGGTTGCTGGAACTTCAGAGAGGAAGCTTGTTGATCTAGAAAAACAAGCCTCACCAAGCAGAGTCTCAGATTCTGAATCATATTTGCTTGGTCATGATTTTGTTGAATAATATTTGAAGAAGGTTTTCGACTCCATTCTGACTTTTTCAAGCATAGATTCTAGATACTAGATGCTTCAACATTATCTTAATCAAAAATCGGATTTGGTGTCCATGGTGATGGAAAAGTGTGTCAAGATGGAATCATATTTCAAAACGTTCTTTATAGGCTACGAAGCTCACATAAAGTCATGTAAGAAGATAGCTAGCTGGTCAAAGAGGTCAGTACAATAAATGAGTGAGCTTGATCAATTTCAAGAAGATGTCAAGGAAGCTTTTGATCCCGAAGATACCAAAATCAAGGATCTTACAAATAGCTTTAACGAAAAGATAAATATTGAACAAAATACTCAGATTCAAGAGGTGAAATACTTGAATGGGAATTTGAACTCTGTAGCTCAAAGATGGAAGATGGAAAGAGATATCTGGATTGAGTTTGAAGAGAATCTTGTGAAGCAAGATGAGTTGATGAAGGCTCAATCAGAAGTTCTAAAGTCTCAGGAAGATAGAATCAAATCCCTAGAGAAGAAATCTGAGGAAGATCACAAGGAATTCAAGAACTGAAAACCATTGTGAAAAAGCTAATACCCAAGGAAAAATAATAAAAATAGACCCAATCCAATCTTTTTTTGTAATGTTTTTCCTTGTACTAATTATTTCGATCTTAATGATATTGTGGTTGCTCGTTTTTGTTTGGTTGTTTGTACTAATATTTCAGGTACCATTTTTTTTCCATTCCCTCAAACTCTTTTTGAAAATCACAAAGGGGGAGAAGGAAAAAGATTTATAATTATGTAAGAAATATCCCTAAGGGGAGTTTATCTAAGAGGAGTTTTTCATTATGAATATTCCCACATTCAAATGAAAAATATCATTCCGGAAATCTAGGAATACGATCCTTAGATTTCCAAAGGCTAAGGGGGAGTTAGTCGTATTCATCGTTACCAATGTAAAAAGGGAGATAAGCTTTATTTCAAAGTCTAGATTTTTTTAAGTCCTTATACTCTTTTTCATAAGGTTGTTTTTGTTTTCCAAAAAGGGGTAGATTTTTGAGTCAATAAGGTTTCCTTATGAATTTTCCATTCCTTCTTTCAAGGGGGAGATTGTTGAGTCATTAAGGATTCCTTATGACTTTACCATTTCTTATTGTTTTGAAAATCACAAACACCTTATCTTAAGGCAAAACTTTTTTCCCTATGTTTTACTTCTATAAGGAAAAATTACCTTCCCCAAGGAAATTTATCCTTACCATATTTTCATCACTCATATCATATTTTCACTAAGTGTAAAATTCGGTTTGAAACCAAAAACCTCAGAATCCTATAATTACCTAGATATGAAAAATTCTGTTTTAGGATCTAAATTCTCAGAATTCTGATTACGAACTCTTCTGAGTTCTGACACCGAATTCTGAATCAGAATTCTGGTTACGGACTTCACTGAGTTCTGACTCCGAATTCTGAATTAGAATTCTAGTTACGAACTTCTCTGAGTTCTAACTCCGAATTCTGAATACGAATTCTGGATATGAACTTCTCTAAGTTCTGACTCTAAAGTTCTCTGAATTCAGACTCCAAACCCCTATGAGTTCTGACTCCAAATTCTCATGAACTCTGACTCCAAACTTTGTAAGTTCAGGTTCTGAATACTTGTGAATCTAGATTCTGAATTTCCTTGAAATTCATACTCTGGAATTCTATAGAATTCCGGTTCCAAATTCCTAGAAAACAGAATCTGAATATCCTTGTACTATAGACTCTGAATTCATTTTTGTTTAGAATCTGAACTTTCTTTTACTTACATTCTTAATATCGGTTTTTAGTTATTCTTACACTTGTTATAAAATGATTTCATTCTTTCATTTATCAACTAACCGTTGTTTGAGTGACACGTGTACAGGTCCCTTTTAAATTCAAGGAAAAATATGACCGTTGGAGGAGGAAGTTGATCGTTGGTGTTGTGCCTATAAATAGGAGCTCATTTGAAAGAGCTTAAAACAACTTTGAAAACTATTATTACATACTATTGAAGTGATTTCTAGAGAGAGAGGCTCTTATAAACTCTCAGGATTCGTGCAGAAAGTTTGAACGGATTGTTCAAACTTTTCTTCATGCATATTTGCTTCGTGTGACGCTGATTGTTGTTGTGTACAATCGAGGGCTTCCGGGGATAGGAAGACAGAGGTGCCGACTACCTTGAAGTTGAGGGATTCCTTGCTGATGAATTTGGATGTGCCGACTACCTGATAGTTGAGGGATTGTGTGGATAGCAAGATAGACTCTGATCTTCATATCGAGGGCTTACCCTGGTGTGACTAAGACAGACTTTCTTGAAAGTATAAATCAAGGGACCTTTATCCAAGGTTTTTGGATACTCTTCTCTTTGGGTTAAAAGATCTACTACTTGTTACTTATTTTATTACAAGTTTTCTGTTGCATTTGTATTATTGAGGAAATTATAACTATCTTATACTTCCTTATAGTTGTACTCTGATTTAGTTAGATTCTATACGCTTTAAGGTGTAACCTTAGTTGTTGTTAAATTTTGTTAAGTTTCATTTCTGGAATCACTTTTCTAGAATCAAGAAAGTTATTAGAACTTATAGGTGTTGTAAATTTTGGTTATTCAAAATTTCCTTAGGGATTTTTAAATTATACAATCCACCCCCACCCCCCTCTTGTATTTGATCATCTCATGATTACATATTAGATTCTACATTTGCTATTATAGAGTATATCATACTCACATACCATCTCACAAAATGGAGTTTAATAATGATCACATGTACTTTGACAATAAGAAGAAGAAGAGGTCCAGATGGAAAGCAATGGGTTAGATTCAATCAAAGAAATCTAAAGGTAAGAAAATTCAGTTTTCAGTTTGTGGGAAGTGTGGTAAAAAGAACTCTGGGGGATTCCTTAACAAATCTGAGAAGTTTTTTCGATATGGTAAGTTTGAACATATGGTCTGAGATTGTAATAAAAATATCTTAGTGTTTCTATGTTTAATTTGGATAATAAAATTGTAAAGTGTTTCAAATGTGGTGAGATGAGGCATTATGAAAATACTTTCCCAAAGAAATATCGAAATGATGGTGAGAATCCAGACTATAAGCAGAAAGGTGTAGTAAAATCCTTTGCGACTACTTCAGCATATTTTGGGCCATCCAATGAAGTGGTATCAGGTACTTTGTTTGTTTACTCAGATTTTACTAATGTTTTGTTTAATACTGGGTCTACACACTCCTTTATTTCTAAATAATTTTTTGAAAAATTAGAAATTTCACCTCAAAAAATGAAACCAGAACTTATAGTAAAAACACCAAGGGGAAATATTATGGTAAAAAAATTATAAGAATCTACATATTGTTGTCTTTGGAAATAAATTTCTTGCAAACCTTATTGTTTTTCCCTATTAGAGTTTGATGTTATTTTGGGCATGGATTGTCTTTTTGTTTACCATAATAAGATTAGTAGATCTAAAGAAGTTGTTTTTCATAAATAGTTTCATTTTGTATATAATAATGAACTTATACAATTAATAACATATCAGGAAGCTAAAAAACTGTTAAAATATGGAAATGAAATTTATCTTGCACATATTTTGGAAATTAAGGGAACTGTTCAAATTAATGATGTTCCATTGGAAAATGAATACCTATATGTTTTTCCTGATGAGTTTCTTAGTGTTATACATGATCATAAAGTTGAATTTACAATTCAATTAGTTCCTAATGCTAAGCTAATTTCAAAACCCCCTTATCAAATAGATCAAGTGGAACTTCCTGAATTGAAAAATAAGTTATTAGAGTTTCTTCATAAAGGTTTCATACATCCTGACACTTCATCATGGGGTAATCCTATTTTTTTGTTAAAAATAAATATGGTTCCATGAGGATTTGCATTGATTATAGAGCTTTGAATAACATTGCTTTTAATAATAAGTATCCATTACCTCATACCGATGACTTGTTTGATTAGCTCTAGGGAGATCAGTATTTTTCCATGATTGACTTGAGATCCAGTTACCATCAACTAAAGTTGAAGGAGTATGACATTCCAAAAACAACTTTCTGTACTAGATATGGGCATTATGAGTCTATTGTTATGAACTTTGGTTTGAAAAATGTCTGTATTGTATTTATGGATCATATGAATAGAATCATATGTTAATATTTTGATAAGTTTGTTGTTGTTTTTATTGATGATATTTTGGTTTTTCAAAAAATTATGAATATCATGAAAAATATTTAAGGATTTTTTTGAAAATTCTCAAAGACAAGAAGTTATACGAAAAATTTTGAAATTTGGATTTTTGGTTACAATAGATTTCTTTCCTTGGAAACATTGTCAATAAGGATGTCATAACAGTTGATCCCACCAAAAAAAGAGGTTGATGAATGGAAAAGGGCTAAAAATGTTACTAAGATTCATAGTTTTCTTAGATTAGCAGGTTATTACTGATGGTTTTTTAAGAACTTTGAATGGTTATCTAGACCGCTAACTAAATTAACATGAAAAGGGGTTAAATTTATTTGGATATAAAAATGTGATGTTTTTTTAGGAACTAAATATGAGATTGGTGAATGATTCAGTTTTGGACCTACCTTCCAGAAATTGTGATTTTTTCATCTACAATGATGCTTCATTGAAGGGACTTGGTTGTATTCTGATGTATAATGATCAGGTAATTGGTTATGCTTCAAGAAAACTAAAACCTCGTGATTTAAATTATCCCACACATGATTTTGAATTAGAATCTATGGTTTTCACTTTAAAATTTTGGAGGCTCATTTATATAGAGTGAAATGTGAAATATATACTGACCATAAAAGTTTGAAGCATATATTTACTCAGAAGGAATTTAACATGAGGTAGAGAATATGGCTGGAACTGATAAAGGATTATGATTTCATGATCAATTACCATCTTGGAAAAGAAAAAAAGTGGTGGATGACTTGAGTTGAAAACATCATGCTATATTAACCATGCTATGTTTAGAATATGAACCCTTGGTTAATGATTTTATGAACTTTGGATTAGAAGTTGTTGGTGTAGGAAATTCCTCCATTTTGTTTCAGGTGTTAGTATAGTCATCTCCATAAGACAGAATTAAGCATGCTAATAAAAAAGACTATGAGTTATAGAAAAAGGTATTATTGGTTATCAAAGGTAAGTTTCCTGAATTTAATGTTGATAAATATTTTATCTTGAGATTTGGAAAGATCTTATGTGTGCCTTATGATTCCCAATTGAAGAAATAATTGTTAAGTGAAGCTCATAGTTCTCCATTTTCAGTTCATCCTAGCATCACTAATATGTATAGATACCTTTGGGAGTATTACTGGTGGGATGGAATGAAAATATATATTGATGATTTTTCCATGAAATATTTGAATTATCAATAGGTTAAATTAGAGAAGAAACTACCAAAGGGGATTTTTCAGCCTTTTCCAGTGCCAGAGTGGAAATGGTAAATATATCGATGGATTTAATAGTGGGGATATCAAATAATTATTAAGGTAATAATGTGATTTGGGTTATTGTTGATTGGATAATTAAATATGCACATTCTCTTCTTATTCGAGACACTATTTCTCTATATTAGCTTTCTCGACTTTACTTTAAAGAGATTGTCAGGTTACATGGAGTTACAATCTCCATTGTATCTAGCTGTAATATGAGGTTCACTTATAACTTTTGGAAAGTCCTTTAGAAGTTATTGGAAACTGGATTAAATTTCAACCCTTCTTCTCATCATCAATCTGATGGATAGACCGAGCAAAAAAATCATACATTGGAAGACATGTTGCGTGCTTTTTCAATGGATTACTAGGGAAGTTGGGATCAGTATATTTATTTAGCTGATCTTTCTTATAATAATAGTTTTTATTACAGTATATAGATGGAACCCTTTGAGGCATTATATAGAAAGTGGTTTCGAACTCTATCCTTTTGATATGAATTTGGGGAAAGGAAGTTGATGGGACTAGAATTAGTAGAGGAAGTGGATGAGAAAGTAAAGATGATCCAGCAACACATGAGGACATCTCAGAGGTAGTTCAGCTCGAAGAAAACCTTTCTTATAAAGGGAAAACTATTTAGATTCTTGATCATAGAGAGAAAGCATTTCAAAATAAGGTAATTCACAAAGTTAAGGTTTTTTGGAGAAACCACATAGTTGAAGAAGCAACATGGAAATATGCAAATGCTATGAGGGAAATATATCCTCATTTGTTTAATAAGTAAATAAATTGCAAGGATGCAATTTTCTAAAGGGGGATAATGTAACAACCTAGGTAAAAATATAATAATTTACTTCGATATTATTATTCTTTAATTAAATAGTTAAATTCAATATGTTAAGTAATTTTTTAAAATAAATAATTTTAAAGTAAATAATTTTATTAAATTAATTTCTTATATTTTTATATTTAAATAATTAATTTTCAAATTGTATAATTTTAATTTGAAAAAAATAATTTCATTTTTTAATTCAGCATGTAGAAATTATCCTATAATTAATTTTTGAGAATTTTCTGAAAAAAATTAATTTTTGGTGAATATTAAAAAATACAGTTTTTTCTATACGATATTATGTTATGACAGTGTCAAGACATAATTATGCTATAAATTTTATTAATATTATATAATAACTAAATAATGATATTATAAGATAAATTTTGTACAAAAATAAT
Organism: Viscum album; assembly: GCA_963277665.1. NCBI lineage: Eukaryota > Viridiplantae > Streptophyta > Magnoliopsida > Santalales > Viscaceae > Viscum > Viscum album. The sequence goes on along the minus strand of OY728135.1, from coordinate 226,490,721 downwards.
TTAGAACATGTAAATTAAAATTTATTTCGTGATAAGTATAAAAATCATTGTCAGTGTCAACACAATGCATGCGCAACACTAACAAAATCAAAATTGGTGACTTATATATTGTAATTGAGTGCAAAAACATATTTTCATGACTTTTTTATAAATTATTAAGTTTAATTGATATTTTTTGTAGATATTTTAGAATTTTAGAGTTATATAACATGAATCTTATCCAAATGTTTGTGCAATGCTTGCACAATGAACGAAAAGAAAGATTAACAATTTAAATAAGCTTTTTTGACATGTATATGAGTAAATATACTTAATTAATGAATTTAAATGATTAAATTTAACTTCATTTATTTATTTTTATGATTTTAATTTATTTTAATTTTTATATATGAAATAATTAACTTTAATGTGTGTGTAATGCTGATGTGGTGATTATGAAAGAAGAAGTAAAATAAATAAAATGATTTTAATTAAAATTATAAGAACCCTTAAATGACCCAAAAATTGAATAAATCTATTTAGATGTGTAAGTTTCAGACAATATATTTTTTTTTTATTCAAATTTGGGACCTTTTTTTACCCACTTGATTCGATTTAAGACCTTTATAATATTTTATTTAAATGGAAGTCATGTTGTTCACACTATAGTTTTTAATTAGTGTAATATTTTAATATATAGTTTTCCAGAAGTTTTATTATAAAATAAATATTAATTTTAAATCTAATAAATATATCTTATTCATGTAAATTTATTTTTAATTTTTAGGGAATAAATAATTACCTTAATGGCTTGCACAATGATGGTGCAATAATTACTTAATTAATGAATAAATCAAATAAATGATATTAAAAATATTAAAATAAATATAAGTTGAGATTTTTAAGGTAATAAATTAATTTTATAGATTAATATGATACATCTAGGATATAATAAAATATTGGATTTGAAATTAAAACTTTATTTTGATGTTTTAAAGTCATAATTATGAATAATATTTAATTTGACAAAAATTATTCTTCATGAATAAAATATTTTATTAAATTATTTAAAAAAATATATTTAATAAGGTAAAAATGATAATATTATATTGACAGTGTGATATCCTATTATTTTTAGTCCTTTTTGAAGTCTTAAACCCTATATTAGACTTATTATATTTTAATATTTGAAGTAATTCCAAAATTGCCCCTCACCTCAATTATAAAAAGGGACTCGTTACTTCACATATTTTCATCACCATGAACCTTATTTCTCAACTATAATCTTCCAAATTATATTATCCTAATCAATTTTTATAATCTAGTTTTTTTGGTCTCATAAAAAGACCTATTCCAAGAGCCTTAAAGAGGTTCTCTAGGAGAAAAGATTCAAGAGGTAAATTCCTTCTTTTTCTCTTTTAAATTCTTTCTCACTTTTACCTTATCATCACCCACTATACAATGTTTAAAGATAACTTCATTATCATATATATACTGAAATTTTATTGTGTTAATGGTATATTCAATATTAAATCTCTTATTTTCTTCTTTTATTCTTAAAAATGAAATTTTCGTCCGTGGTGTGTCAATTCACTGCCTTCGTGGATGATGAGATATCATTTCCTAATACCACATTCATTGAAAGTTTAAATTCACTTATAATTATTTAAAATAAAATAAATATATATATTTTCTCACTTCTATAGTATTATTTCCATTTGACAAGAAAATCCATAGCAAATCGACCATGGAAACCATGAAAAAAATGGACCCAAAACAATGGAAATAACAAAATATTATTAATAAATGGGTGGAAATTTGTTATAAAATGGTCATATAAGGTAGTATAAACATGAGTGTAGTTATATAATAAATTAATAACAATATTTAAACCATTATATATGAGGTTTTAACATGTTTTATATAAGACTAACCTGCGGTAAGGGGTTTTTCTTTTAAAATATTCTTTAATATTTTTTTATGAAATTCAAAAAGATTTTTTTTACTTATATGCCATGAAAAGATTTTCCTACTTTCATGATACCTTATTCTTTTGATGTTTTATTTAAGAGATTTCGTGGTTATTTTCAAAGAAAAAATTTCTTCTGTATGTGCACAGTAGTCCTTTAATAAGTGCTTTTTCTCAAGGAATGATTTTTATGATGCAAGTATTCATGTTTTATGATTATGTTCTGGTTCTTGGGAATTTTTTATAATGAAGGGTGGGACCTACATCTCCCTTAAATTCATTGGGTATTTTTATGTAATAAGTTGACTATAATGGTTATTCCAAGTGTAACTTCCATGGTTACACCATAAGGTAGTCGTGGGGGTTACATCATAAGGTAGTTTTGAGGGTAACATTGTAAGGTAGTCGTGAGGATTACAAATCATATGGTAGTTTTGAGGTTTACAATCTTAATTAAGTAATTCCCCAAGTTACCCAAATGGTTTATTTATGTTTTCTATGTTTTATGAAAATATCTTGTTTTCACAAAGTATATGATACTTTATGGGTGAGAAGTATGTCTTTGTGAAAATGATTTCATATGTTTATAAGTATTAATGTTATAATGGTTCATTTACTTTTTATGTACCTTACTGATATTTTTGTGCTCATCCCAGGTTTTAAAATGTTTTTCATAGGGTTTTAAGGATGTTTAAGAGAAAAGAAGTTTCCAAGATGAATGTTGTGAAGATTTTTCATGGAAGAATTTATGTTTTATTAAAAACTTTTGTATTATGAAAAAATGGGTATTGTTTTAATAATACCACTTTGTGTGCTTGTGGAATTATCATGTATGAAATTATGACCTAATTCTATAAAACTCTAAACCAAGAATATCTTTGGTAATGTAAGAAAATTAATTATGAATTAATTTACTATTTTATGAAATTTTTAAGGTTAGGTTCTTATAGAATAAACATTTAAAAAAAATAGCTAGCATTGATTTCAATTAATTATTCGATAAGAAAAAACACAAATTAATTAATCTGATTAATTATCTTATTAATAAATTAATTTATTTTATCTCATTTCATCCCATTATCCTAGAGATTCCTGTCTGCTATGATTTTAAATAAATAATATTATTTTATTTACAAAATTTTAAAAATGGTATATAGCTTTGTACTTGGGAGAAACTTGGTGAGTACCTATCTGAACTACTCGGTATGATCATTGTCGTATACAATGCACTCACACGACATATTGTGTACATGACATGTGTCATAATTTTGCATTGTTTACTATCATATTAATGACACACAAAACACATGAAAATTACATTTCATGTATAATTTAATACATGTTGATTCTTTTGTATGCAATGACCATACATGACTTTTTTTTGAACATTACACAAAATTAATTATGCATTTAATATAATGTAAAACCTAAAAACTATCAATTAATTTAAATTAAATAAATCATAGAACTCATATAGATGTGGTTTAATAGATTAATTGATTAAATTTAATATTTTCACATAAATTGGTAAAGTATACGACATGTGAAAGTTGGACACATGGTGTTTACTTTTCTTTGATGGATGTCTATAGTGCATGCCTAGGAACTCAGCATGTACTTCCCATAGACATTTATGAGATATGTGTCATGTAAGAATGATATATAGTGTGTACTTAAAGTTTCACGATTTTCACCTATATGTGTCTTGTATTAAATACACACGGTGTATTAATTACACAATGTGTATTAACCCCCGTATTTTCCACTGTGAAAACACATGGACTACGCAGAGTGTAGGAAATCTACATTGCAAGTAGTTTATAATAATTATGTGCCTCCCTAGATTTTCTACATGAGTTTCATTTAATTCAAGTGATGTGTATTCATTACATGATGATCTGGAGTCCACATGGGTGTCCTGGTGTAATGAACAAGGTTACAGGATGTGTGAATAAGAAGTACACACCATGTAACCATGTGATATATGGGTAGAGTTATTGGAACCTCCAAAAGGGTTATTTAATGCATTATTTAATAATAATTAATTGGTCCTTTTTATTTGAGTGATAAACGAAGAGGAGGAAGATATCTTGACAACGGATTAAGAAATAATTAAAACTTGAAATGAAATTTAACTTTTAAATTCATATTGATCAACAATCAAATAAATAATTATAAATTTGAAAACGAATGTTCTGATACCACTTGAAGGTTCTAGGAATAGTGTAAGTGTTTATTAGGGCTAGGTCCAACTAAGCAATTTTCATGTTCAACAGATATTCTGTGATGTATGTGATGTGGGATCCATGACCAGTAAAATTATTCCAATGAAACTTGATAGACACATCAGAACCAATATGATATTTCATATTAAATTTATAATTAAATTAAATGTATGGAAAGAAATAATACCTCAGTCGTAAGATCTTTCTTCGATGAATATGTTGATTGTCTAGAACACTTTCAGTCTACCATCATTATATTTATAGAATCCAAGTTTAGAATCCCTCTAGCATTGATATACATGTTCTCCTTTGATCTCTAAACAATGTTAAAGGACCAATGTAATCACTAATATGGGAAGGGGTTGAATCAGTGATCTTTTTCTTTTTATAATTTCTTCTTTCTTATGAAACAACATTCACCTCCTATTAAAGAGTTTCAACATTGTGAAAAACATCCACCCAAACATAACCATAGGAACATAAGTATTTACAATGTTCACTACTCAAAAAGAGTAGATGGTCCCTAGCATGGTTTGTAAATAATTAAATACCACAAAATCCACTCGAAAACAATCCTTTTTATATGTTTATAGCAAATAGGTAATATCCATACACTATCACTGCACTATAATCAAAACAACAGTACATGTGTCTTCCATATAGATAAATATGTAACAAAGATTTTTTAAAAAAAATTATAAATATTCACCAACAGATTCAAAAAAAATTCAACATGCTGCTTATAAAAACTTTAATTTTTTTATTCTTGAAAAACACTTTTTCCTCACTTTCTTAACCAATAGCACGTTACAAATCCTTCAATCAGTTTGTTATCTGTCTAATGTGTTTGTCTAGAAAGTTTGTCTAGAAATTTCATCCATTGATGACTTCCTCACACTTTAGTTCATCTTATTAAACTTGTTATAAAATTTTTTCTGATGAAAATTTTGTTCTTCCATTTCTTCTAATTGCAACACTTATGATCAAAACTAACTATTTATTTAAACCAAGAGATTCCTTGGTTGGAAACTTTCCTACTATAATTTTGGATTTAAAAGTTTGTATGGTATCTCTGTATAAAACCAATTCTCCTACACTTCAACTTTGGCACATGTGAATAGTAATCACTCATACTTTTTTACTTATACCCTTTATATATGAACATTTTAGGGATAATAGGAAAGAAACCGATTTAGTTTCTCACTCAATGAAAACTCAAAATTCAAAACACCAACTCAAATAATTTTCTAAAACCTTCTCAAAAATTCTAGAACCTTCTTGAATGAATAATAGAAACTTCAATGATTTTATCCTTCTTCGAATTTCCTTAAAACTTATTGAGTATCATGATTCTCCTCTAGGATATTTAGAACAATAAAATACTATCTTAGAATCTTTAGATATGATATCATTATGAAACTTTTCATAGATAACTTCACTTCACAAAACATTATCCATAAAATTTTTGTCTGAAATTTATAAAGAGTTTCTTCCTCCAGTGAGAGCCCATATGATGATCCAAAAAACATCATAAGAACATTTTGGAAGACTTCTCCCAAAAAAATTATTTCGATCTATGACTTCGTATGTCCAATGAACTTTTTCCGTAGGGACTTTTTTCAATGAAAAAACTTTAGTAACTCCACTTTTGAACATCAACATCATTTATTCTTAGCTTTGTACATATCCATTTGATGTAAATTTGTACCCAATGTTTGTCTGATGAACTTTATACCAAATTTTCATATGATAATCTTGTAAAAACTTCCAATTCATAAATTTATACATTTTTTTCTAAAGGACATTGACAAATATTTTGTATGATGGAATTCATTTGAATACTTTTTCTAATGAAATTCATCAACATCCCCCCTTTTATAACTCTAGAAACTTTCCTATATTTTCCAAATTTCACATGATTTTTTCATCCAAATATTTCATATTAAAATATTCATCTTATGCACTTCAACTAAAACTTTTTTATATGAATCTTTCCTAATATTTTCTTCAACCAATCTAATTGGACATAAGAAAAGTTTTTTGGGTGGATTTTATATGTATGATGTTATTCCTTCATCATCTCCCCTTATACAATTAAACAACATTTCTTCTTGAAAAATCATTGGATAAAAACGTTTTTCTCATAATATTCTTATCCCCCTTTCACCTTAATCAAATATCTCATTCTTTTCAACTCACCAAAAAACTTTGTATTGTTTTTTTTTCTGGTGAACTCCACAAAACTTCGTTAGAATGAAATTTGTACACTCAAACAAATTTCTTCCCCTTTCTACTAAATGATTGGATCATGATATCTTTGTAACTCATGATTTTTGAAACATATATAATATCAGAGTTTTTATTTAAAAACAATTGTCCATATATTTTCTATCAAATGAAATATTATAACTTCTAGAAAAAATACTCCAATCGATGGACTTTGTTACAAAAACTTCATCTAGTCCTTTTGTATGTTTGAACACATTATCAAAGAAAATTTATTTTTTTACTTAAAAATGTTAAGTTTATAAACATTGATCATCAAAGTAAAATTATTATAATAAACTTATTACAACTATAATCTTTATAACATATTCAAAAACAACTCCACCATCCTTAAAAACACCTTCATCCAACTTGATACCAATAATCTCCCCCTTTGGATTTTATTTCCAACCAAGAATAATAAATCAATGAGCCTTTTTGAATCAATTAATGGATTACTTATCCGACAACTATAAGACTACATGAGTGGGATCAGTTTAGGAAACAAGAATCATTGAACAAAAAAACATGTTGTCTATAAGCAGTTACTTAAGAAATTTCTTCATACATACTTCCTTAAGAAATGGACTTTCACGACTTTTTTTTACCTTTTCCTGTAAGAAAAATGTTTCTACGTCTGCTTAAACAAACTGTTACAACATTTCACACATGCTGAAATCACATCTTATCCCTTTTAAAAACACACCCTAAATATATTCCTTCCTTAAAAGGTTTAAGCACATGCCAATGGATAGATTGATATTACATCATTTTTATCCCCCTTGAAAACATTATCCAAATACAAGATGGGAGAGGGGATAAAACACATACCTTAACCTTAGAGAGAAAGATGTTGTGCACTCATGTTCAACCTCATTTTATAAAAATTATTCTTGACAACATGCCCTTTAATGAAGGGATATTTGATATCGGTATGATTTGAATGATAATGTTGCGCTGTATTTTTAGTGATATTTATAAAAAAATGATTATCATACCCCAAGAGAAGAGGTATCTTCACTTTTACAACAAATTCATTCAACTATGTTTTCATCCACACAAGTTGTGTTGTAGGATACTATATACTCATCTTCAATTTTGCTGAGAGTTACTGAATATTATTTCTTCATATTCTAACTCACACAACATTATTCCAAAAAGAAAAATTCTCCAGATGTGGATCTTCTATCATCAACATTTCCTTCCAAATTAGTATCTATATAACCAAAAAAATCAATTTATCATGAGATTTCATATTTTATATTGAAATCAGTCACGTCTTTTATATATCTGAGAATTCATTTTCCAGCTATGAGATGAGATTCCTTAGGTTCACTTTGGTATCTAGAATATAGTGTAACAACATATAATATATATGGACTTGAATAATTCATATATAATAAACTTACCACCAACTTTATAAATTTTTTACAATCTACATCCTTTCCTTCACCATATTTTGACAACTTTTTTCTAACTGGAATTGGTGTGGAAACATCCTTTGATTCTTCCATACCAATTTTCCTAAGAATTTAATTTGTATACTACTATTGAGATAGGAAAATATATATCTTCTTTTGTGATATTTTTAACTTAATAAAATATTTCATTTCTCCCGGTATGGACATTTCAAACAACTTTTTCATCTCCTCATCAAACTTTTCACAAGTTTCTTCATCATTCCCAGTAAAGATAATATCATCAACATAAACAATCACAATGAGAGAAACCTCTTGATTTTATTTGATGTGGAGGTTACTATCAACTCTTCCTTTATTTAAGTTTAAATTCATTAATCAAGTTTCAAATTTAGAATACTAAGATCTCATAGCTTTCTTCAACCCATGCAAATCCTTCTTCAAACTATACACATAATTTTCATCTTTCCCAATCATGAAGTCACATGGTTATTCAATATAAACTTCTTCATCAAGTTCTCCATTAAGAAAAGATGAATTTACATCTATCTAAAAAAATTAATAACTTCATTTTACTACAATAGAAAAAAAATCTAATAATTTTTAATATTTCCACTCGAGAAAAAGTATTATCAAAATCAATTCCATCATTTTGTGAGTAACCTTTACAAACCATTCATTCCTTGTTTCTTATCACTTCACCATATTAATTTAACTTGTTTTAGGATACCCACTTTGTACCAATAAAATTTTTATTATTTTCTTTGGGTACAAGTTCTCAATTATCATTCTTATCAATCTAATCCATTTATTCATTCATAGTATCAATCCACTCTTGATGCTCAAAATATTCATTAACTTATTTTGGATCAACTTTTGAATATAAGGAAGTATGTGAAGTTAAACTTGATACTATTATAGTTTAAACTTGTTTTCATTGATCACCAATGATTTTTTGAACTTCCACCTACTTTCTCAACCTAGGATGAGATATAAAAAGTTGTTCCTCATCACTCAAAATAGTTGATTCAGAGACTTCATTTCAAAGAACTTTTTCAATTTTCTCAGCAGAAATCTCCTCATCTTCCCTATATTCCACATATAAATATGTTTCTAAAACTTTCTTATCATATTTTTTAAGAACTTTTATATCTATAGAATCAACTATCTTTCTTACTTATTTATTAAAACATTTGTATCCTATACCATTAGGAGCATATCCAGAAAATATTTCATTAACACCTCTCTGATCAAACTTCCCAAGATTTATAACTTTGACTTCTATAATACAATGATAGTAAAACACCCTTTGGTGATTAAAAATTTGGATTTTATTATAGAACATTTCATAAGGATTCATATCAGATTTTGGTCTTTAGAAACATAGATTCTAAATATAAATTGTTGTACTAACATTCGGCCTCTAAAAATAATGAGAAGTATTATGCTCAATCAACATTATACACCCCATTTCCCATCAGAATTTTTTTCTTTCTTTCAACAACACTATTTTGCTATGGTGTGTACGGTGCACTAAAATTATGATAAATGCCATGTTTTTAAGATAATCTATGAACTCTTAATTTTTATATTCACCACCATTATCATTATATAAATTCATTACATAATATCCACATTCTTTCTCTATACTTATCCTAAAACTATTAAACATTGCGAGAGCCTCTGATTTATGTTTCAAAAAAATAATGCTTCTAATGCGATTAAAGTCATCAATGAAAGAAATAAAGTATCTATATTTTCATTTTGATTTTTTAATCATCATCCCATAAATATCAAAATGTATCATCTCCCAGGGTTGATTTGAATGAATCCTAACTTTCTTAGGTACTGAATTTGTAATCTTCCCTTTCTAAAAAATGTATAAACACCAATCTCTTCTTCTTGTCATGATAGGAATATCACAAATATTATCTCACTTTGTTAAATTTTCTCATAATCTTTTGAAACATGTGCCCCATCCTTTTATTTTATAGCTGATTTTATCTCATCATGCTAAGATAGCATGAAATTTATGCATAACCATCTTGAAACCAATTTCTATTGGTTCATTGGCCTTTGGTAAAAACAAACTCATCATCTATTATTTTCATGAAAAAAACCATCTTTCATAAAAAAAAACTTTATTACCATCATCACAAAGTAGTGAAATTCATAATAAATTATGTTTCATCCCATTAACAAACATGGATTTTTTGGATTTTATCTTTTCTTTCTCAGTGATGGCAGATCCAGCGCCTTTGATTTCAATTGAGTCATCATTATCAAAATTCACTATACCTTCTTTAAAACCATTCACATTCTTCAATGACCTAAAATATACTGTCATATGTGAAGAACACCCACTATCCAAAATCTAGGGTCGTTCTCCTTTTGTATATTTGACATTAGTTTCAACAACAAGAGTTTTTTCCTTTATTTTTTCTTTCTTCACATCTAACTTTTGAGATTTTTTATAAAAAAAATTTGTGTCGGAATCATCAAAATACATAATTTTTCAATATTTATAGGTTTTTAACATATTTTACAAATAGTTTCTAGGGGTCGGAATCTATTTTCAATTTTCACACTAACTTTGTTGGGCTTCCTTATTTGAGTGGGTTGACTCTCCATCAAATTTTGTCTCCATTTTTTCTTGGTATTATTGTAATATTTTTGGTTAAACCAACACATATTTATTGTATGTATGAATTCACAATAATACAATAGTATCTATATAAGGAATAATTCCCTTTACAACTTTCGTATTGTATGGAGTTGTAAACCTATTTTCCATCAACTTTCTTACTTTACACTTTGAAACTTTGTTCCACCCAAAAGTTTTTGTTATCAATTGAGACTTTATTATTTATCATAAACGTTTTTTCAACCTCAACAAAACCACCAATAGTGGTAATTTTGGGTTCATACATTGAAATGTAATAAACTTCATATTTTTCAACTTTGTTGATTTTTGTTATATACATGATTTTATCAACTTTATTAATCTTATGAACAGCTTCATATATCTTATCAAAATATGAGGATAACTTTTTTCAATCCTCCTTAGGTTTTCATATCTCATAACATTCACCAAATTTTGTTACTAAGTTTTGGAAATTTGAAATTTATTTCTCATCTTTAGGAATTTTTTGTTGAGTAAGTTCCAACCCTTCCTCCTTTACCTTCAATTTTTATTCAAGCTTGAAATTGAGGTTTCTCTTCTCATCAAACAACTTATTCATATTATTAATCTCTCTTAGCAACTTGGATTTTTCTTTAAGAACATATTCTTTATTTTTTTGTAAGATTTTCCTTTTTCAAATTTTTTATCTCTCTTTCAAGTCTTACAATATTTCAAAGACAGTATTTCAATTCTCTTTTTAGCACAAATTCCAACTAATTTTCTTATTCTTTAGAACTACTACTTTTCTTCATTCACTTTTGTAATAAAATTATTTTTAGCAACGTCATCACTAAATTTTTCAGATTCTTATTCATTGTTTTGATCTTTGACATCTTTAGTCAAAAATATTATCCTCTTGGATTTAGATAACTTTATATATTTTCCCTTGTAATAGGATTTGGATTTTCTACATTTTTATTAAATGATTTTCTTTACTTTCTATCATCTCCATAACTTTCTACATATTCCTTTCTTCAAGGGAAATTTGTGGTAAAATTCCCAATAACTCAGCAACCAAATAATTTTAGCGGTAAATTACCTTTTTACTTTCATGTGACACTTTTCACATTTTTAAAAAACAAGGACATAAATTGATAAAAATTGTTAATAACCTCATATTTGGTGTCGAAGTCACAAAATTCTTCATCTTCAAGAACTTTCTTAGATTTTCCTTTTTGGTAGCTATGAAGGAAATTTATCAATCATCATTTTCTTTTATTTTCATAACTTTCTATATTCTCACTTCATAATTGATAAGAGTGTTATGAAAATCATATAGAGATAGATTTTTAGGATCTCTATATTCTAATGATGAAACTTTATCATTAAACTTATGTGGAAGAATTCATAATATCTTTTCAACAACTATTTAATCTTCCAACTTCTCACCTATACATCTTATGGTGCTTACAATGTCATTCACCCTTGTAAAGAAGCTACCAACAGATTCAAAAACTATATTTCTTAACTTTAATAGTTACTTCATAGATATTCTTCTAATTATCTGAAATTATTTTAGTGGTTTCAATTCCTTTAACTCTAAGAAAATCACTTTCAAAGAGTGAGGAAATTATAGAATTTATATCTCACGCATCATTCTCTAAATTTTTCTTATCAGAAATTGTTATAGGAACATTTTTAGTATGAGGAAAACCATCTATCATATCTTGAAGAAATTAATAACCAAGAGACATAAGATATGGCAACATTTTATCTTTCCAGATATGATAGTTCTTTCCATATAAAATCAAAATCGCATAACTATTCACAGAATTTTGAACATCCATAGAAACTTCTCTTTTCTTATAACTTCAACAAAGAGACAATGAAGGGTACATTCCCTCCGATACCAATTTAAAGGAGAAATGTGATCACTAAGAGGGGGAGGGATGAATCAGTGATATTTTTTTTATAATTAATTCTTTCTTATGAAACAACCTTCACCTCTTCTTAAAGAGTAACAACTTTTCTGGAAAACAAACATCCAAACACAACCACAGGAACACAAGTATTTACAAGTTTCACTAATCAATGAGAGTAGCTAGTCCTTTATATGTTTTGGAAATAATACAATATCACACAATAAACTAGAAATAAATCCCTTTTATATGGTTCTATCAAGAAGGGGATATTCATACACTTTCATTGAACTATGGTCAAAACAAAATTGTATGTGATTTCTATATAGATAATGATGTAACAAACATTTTATAAAAACTTTTAGAAACCTTCACCAATAGGTTCAGAATGTTTTAACTATGATGTTTGTACAAACATCAATTTTTCTAATCTTACAAAACACTTCTTATTCACTTTATTACCCAACATTAAGTAAGAACTTCTTTAATCATTTTTTTGTCCATATGATGGGTTTTTCTGAAAATTATGTTTGGAAATTTCATCTGGTGACAACATCCTCACACTTTTGTTTGTCTGATTCCACCTATTATAAAATTTTGTCCAATGAAAATTGTGTTCATACATTGCTTTTAATTGTAACACTTCTAATCAAAACTAACTTCTTATTTTTCTTCTTCTTATTCTTCAACTAAGAGATTCCTTGGTTGGAAACTTTACTACTCTAAATCTATCTTTAGAAGTTCATTTGGTATCTCTATCTGAAACCAATTCTCCATCACTTCAAATTTTTCACACATGAATAATACTCACTCTTACTTTGTACTTTCAACCTTCATATAGGAACATTTGAGGGGGAATTGGTAGGAAAACCAATTTAGTTTCCTGGTCAATGAAAAGTCAAAATTCAAAACTCCCGCTCAAATAATTTTATGAAAACTTCTCAATAATTATTACTACTTCTTGAAAAAATAATATAAACTTTAGAGACTTTACCCTTCTTCAAATTTCCATAAAACTCAGTGGGTATCACAATTATCCTCCATGATATTTGGAACAATAAAAGACCAACTTAGAATCATCAGATATAATATCTGTATGAAACGTTTTATAGAGAACTTCACTTTATAACACTTTGTCTTGAAAATGTTTGTTCAGAATCTCCAAAGAGTTTCTTCATCCGATGAGAGTTCATCTGATGATCCAAAAAAACTTTATAGAAACATTTTGGAATTATTATCCCATAAACCTACTTTCAATCGATGACTTCATACATCTAATGGAATTTTCCCATTGGGACTTTCTTTGATGAAAAAACTTCAGTAACTCCACTTTTAATCATCGAAATCATTTCTTCTTAGATTTGTACATATCTATTTGATGGAAATTTGTACCCATTGTTTTTTTATGACCTTTATACCAAAATTTCTTCAGATCATCTTGTTATAACTTCAACTTTATAACTTCATACATGTTTTTCTGATGGACATTGTACAAAGTTTTTTTCTGATGGACTTCATCCAATGACATTCTTCTGCATCCTCCCTTTTATCACTTTAGTATCTTTCCTCTATTTTCCAAATTTTATATGATTTTTTTGTATGAATATTTCATATAAAAACATTCATCTAATGCACTTCAATAAAAAAATCAGATGAACATTTCCTAAGATTTTCTTCAACCGATCTAATTGGACTTAAGAAAAAAAATTCAGGTGGATTTCGTACATCAATGTTTTTCTTTCAACAAATCCCCTTATGAAAATAAACAAAATTTCTTATTCAAAAATCATTGGATAAAAACTTTGTTCGTGGAAATTTTTTTCTCCCCATTTAACTTTAAGAAAATATCTCATTCTTTTCAACTCACTAAATAACTTTGTATTATTTTTTCTATCTTGTGAACTCCACAAAACATTCACTACTAGAAATGCAGGCTTTCCCAACGGTTCTACAAACCGTTGGGAAGTAAGCCGTTGGGAAAGCTTTTCCCAATGGTTTACACTGAACCGTTGGGATAGGTTAGAAAAAATGAACCTATCCCAATGGTTTGGCACAACCGTTGGGATAGTTTTTCCCAACGGTTTGGCTTGACCCATTGGGAAAACCAACCAGATGACTGGATTTTTACCAATGGTTCATAGAGAACCGTTGGTAAATAAATACTCAGAATTATATGCCAACGGTTTGAAACCATTGGCATAGCCTATGTTATGAAAATTACACAGCAGCCTGCAATTTTCACAGCAGCCACATAGCAGGGTGTCCATTCCTTCTCCTTTCCAATTCCATCTCATTTCCAATCATTTCCAATTATTGTACCTGCAATAAACTAACACATACATATACAATTATTGTACCTGCAATAACCAACTAACACATACATATAGAGAACAAATTCATACACATTTAACATATAATTCATCCTGGAACTATACACATCCAGAATAAAATCAGAATTCATAACATAATTATAAATATACATAATTCATTTAGAATTAAATTTAAAATTTAGATGAAAATTATATGTGGAATCCGGAATTCAATTCATAATTTGATCGGTTTTTCGTATACAATATGTTTTTACTAGAAATGATGTCCATTTTAAACAAAATACATACACCCGGAGTGATACCGGCCACACCATGCCTCAGATTGAGGTGAGGTTAACTCATACACGTCACAAATGACCCATATATCGTTTTCCTAAAGTATCAACATATTCTGAAAGCATTTGGTCAGTTTTCCGTATGTCAGTTGTTGTTTTCACTTAAAATGAAGTGCTTTTTCAATAAAATAGAGACACTTTGAGTGGTTCCAGCCACACCGTGCCTCGGATTGATGCGGGGTTGACTCTTACACATCACAAATGACCCATGGATCGTTGTACTAAAATATCAATGCAATCAGAATCCGTTTGGTCGGTTTTCCGTATGTACTTAAAATGTTGTCCATTTTAAACATAAGAGAGACACTTTGGGTGGTTCCAGCCACACTGCAACTTGGATTGAGGTTTGGTTGACTCTTACACATCACATATGACCCATGGATGGTTGTCCTAAAGTTTCAACAAATTACGAATGCGTTTGGTCAGTTTTTCGTATGCCGATTGTTCTTTTCACTTATAATCTTGTCCATTTTAAACAAAAGAGACACAGTTAGAGTGGTACCGGCCACACTGCACCTCATATTTATACAAGGTTGACTCGTACACGTCTCAAATGACCCATGGATCATTTTCCTAAAGTATCAACACAATCCGAATGCGTTTGGTCGGTTTTTTCATGCCAGTTGATGTTTTAACTTAAAATGATGTCCTTTTGAAACAAAAGAGAGATACTTTGAGTGGTGTCGGCCACACCGGGCCTCAGATTGAGTTGGGGTTGATTCGTACACATCACATATGACCCATGGATCGTTGTGCTAAAGTATCAACACAATCATAATCCGTTGCTCAGTTTTCTGTATGTACTTAAAATGTTATCCATTTTAAACAAAAGAGAGACACTTAGAGTGATCTCGGCCACACCATGCCTCAGATTGAGGCAGGGTTGACTCATACACGTCACATATGACCCATGGATCTTTTTCCTAAAGCATCAACACATTTCGAATGTGTTTGGTCAGTTTTTTGTATGTCAGTTGTTGTTTTCACTTAAATTGATGTCCATTTTAAACAAAAGAGAGACACTATGAATGGTTCCGGCCACACCGGGCCTCCGATTGAGGCGAGGTTGACTCATAAACATCACATATGACCCATGGATCATTTTTCTAAATTATCAACACAATCAGAATCCGTTTGGTCAGTTTTCCATATGATAGTTTTTGTTTTCAGTTAAAATGAAGTCCATTTTAAACAAAAGAGAGACACTTTGAGTGGTGTCGGCCACAGCATGCCTCTAATTGAGGCAAGGTTGACTCGTACATGTCACATATGACCCATGGATAGTTCTCCTAAAGTTTCAATTGAAACCGAATGCGTTTGGTTGGTTTTCTGTATGTACTTAAAATGTTGTCCATTTTAAACATAAGAGAGACACTTTGGGTGGTGTCAGCCACACCATGACTCAAATTGAGCCTGGGTTGGATCGTACATGTTACATATGACCCATGGATCATTTTCCTAAAGTTTCAACAGATTATGAATGCGTTTGGTCGGTTTTCCGTATGCCAATTGTTCTTTTCACTTATAATCCTGTCCATTTTAAACAAAAGAGACACAGTTAGAGTGGTACCGGCCATACCACGCCTCGGATTTAAGCGGGGTTGACTCATACACATCTAAAATGACCCATGGATCATTTTCCTAAAGTATTAACACAATCCGAATGCATTTTCTTAGTTTTCCGTATGCCAGTTGATGTTTTCACTTAAAATGATGTCCTTTTGAAACAAAAGAGAGACACTTTGAGTGGTTTCGGCCACACCACACCTCAGATTGAGGTGGGGTTGATTCTTACACATTAAATATAACCCATGGATCTTTTTTCTAAAGTATCAACACAATCAGAATTCGTTTGGTTAGTTTTCCGTATGTACTTAAAATGTTGTCCATTTTAAACAAAAGAGAGACACTTCGAGTGATCCTGGCCACACTATGCCTCATATTGAGGCGAGGTTGACTCGTACACATCACATATGACCCATGTATTGTTTTTCTAAATCATCAACACATTTAGAATGCGTTTGGTCAGTTTTTTGTATGTCAGTTGTTGTTTTCACTTAAAATGATGTCCATTTTATACAAAAGAGAGACACTATGAATGGTTCCGGCCACACTGGGCCTCATATTGAGGCGGGGTTAACTTGTACATATTACATATGACCCATGGATCTTTGTTCTAAAGTATCAACACAATAAAATCCGTTTGGTCAGTTTTCCGTATGCTAGTTGTTGTTTTTACTTAAAATGAAGTCCATTTTAAAAAAAAGACACTTTGAGTGGTTTCGGCCACACCGCGCCTCGGATTAAGGTGAGGTTGACTCATACACGTGACATATGACCCATGGATATTTCTCCTAAAGTTTCAAAAGAAACCGAATGCATTTGGTCGGTTTTCCATATGTAGTTAAAATGTTGTCCATTTTAAACAAAAGAGAGACACTTAGAGTGATCCTGACCACACCATGACTCAGATTGAGCCCGGGTTAGATCGTACACCTCACATATGACCCATGGATTGTTGTGATAAAGTATCAATAGAATAATAATGTGTTTGGTCAGTTTTCCGTATGCCAGTTGTTCTTTTCACTTATAATTCTGTCCATTTTAAACAAAAGAGACACAGTTAGAGTGGTACCGGACACACCACACCTCGGATTTATATGGTTTTGACTCATACACATCTCAAATGACCCATGGATCATTTTCCTAAAGTATCAACACAATCCGAATTCATTTGGTCGGTTTTCCGTATGCCAGTTGATGTTTTCACTTAAAATGATATCCTTTTGAAACAAAAGAGAGACACTTAGAGTGGTTTCAGCCACACCGCACCTCGGATTGAGGCGGGGTTGACTCATACACATCATATATGACCCATGGATTATTTTCCTAAATCATCAACACATTTAAAATGCGTTTGGTCAGTTTTTCGTATGTCAGTTGTTGTCTTCACTTAAAATTATGTCCATTTTTAACAAAAGAGAGACACTATGAATGGTGTCGGCCACACCGCTCCTCGGATTGAGGAAGGGTTGACTCATACACATCACATATGACCCATGGATTGTTTTTCTAAAGTATCAACACAATCAGAATCTGTTTGGTCGGTTTTCCGTATGTACCTAAAATGTTGTCCATTTTAAACAAAAGAGAGACACTTAGAGTGATCCTGGCCACAATGCGACTCGGATTGAGGCGCAGTTGAGTCTTACACGTCACATATGACCCGTGGATCGTTTTCCTAAAGTTTCAATAGAATATGAATGTTTTTGGTCGGTTTACCGTATGTCAGTTGTTGTTTTCAATTAAAATGAAGTCCATTTTAAACTATAGAGAGAAACTTTGAGTGGTTCCGGCCACTCCGCGGCTCGGATTGAGGCTAGCTTGACACGTACACGTCACATATGACCCATATATCATTTTCCTAAAGTTTCGAAAGAATCCGAATGAATTTGGTCAGTTTTCCGTATGTCAGTTGTACTTTTCACTTAAAATGTTATCCATTTCAAACAAAAGTGAGACACTTCGAATGGTGTCGGCCACACCATGCCTCTAATTGAGTCAGGTTTGACTCGTACACGTCACATATGACCCATGGATCATTGTGATAAAGTATCAATAGAATCCAAATGTGTTTGGTTGGTTTTCCATATGTTAGTTGTTCTTTTCACTTAAAATCTCATCCATTTTAAACAAAAGAGACACAGTTAGAGTGCTACCGGCCACACCGTACCTCGTATTTAGACGGGGTTGACTTTTAAACGTCTCAAATGACCCAAGGATCATTTTTCTAAAGTATCAACACAATCTTAATGCGTTTGGTTGGTTTTCCGTTTGTCAGTTGTACTTTTCACTTAAAATGTTATCCATTTCAAAGAAAAGTGAGACACTTCGAATGGTGTCGGCCACACCGCGCCTCGGATTGAGCCGGGTTTGACTCGTAAACGGAACATATGACCCATGGATCGTTTTCCTAAAGCATCAACACATTCCCAATTCGTTTGGTCGGTTTTCCGTATGTCAGTTGTTGTTTTCACTTAAAATCATGTACATTTTAAACAAAAGAGAGACACTTTGAGTGGTGTCGGCCACACCGTACCTCGGATTGAGGCGGGGTTGACTCTTACATGTCACATATGACCCATGGATCATTTTTCTAAAGTATCAACACAATAATAATCTGTTTGGTCATTTTTCCATATGTACTTAAAATGTTGTCCATTTTAAACATAAGAGACACTTTGGGTGGTGTCGGCCACACTGTGACTCGGATTGAGGCAAGGTTGACTCTTATACGTCACATATGACCCATGAATTGTTTTCCTAAAGTTTCAACAGAATACAAATGTGTTTGGTCAGTTTTCTGTATGTCATTTTCTGTTTTCACTTAACATGAAGTCCATTTTAAACTAAAGAGAGACACTTTTAGTGGTGCCGGCCACACCGCATCTTGGATTGAGACAAGGTTGACTATTACACATCACAAATAACTCATGGAACGTTTTACTAAAGCATCAACATATTCCGAATGCATTTGGTTGGTTTTCCGTATGTTAGTTGTTGTTTTCACTTAAAATGATGTCCATTTTAAACAAAAGAAAAACACTTTGAGTGGTGCCGGCAACACTGTGTCTTGGATTGAGGAGGGGTTAACTCATAAACGTCACATATGACCCATGGATCGTTGTTCTAAAGTATCAAGACAATCTGAATGCGTTTGGTCAGTTTTCTGTATGCTAATTTTTATTTTCACTTAAAATGTTGTCCATTTAAAATAAACCTGAGACACTTTGAGTAGTGCCGACCACACCGGGCCTTGGATTGAGGTGGGGTTGACTCATACACGTCAAAATTGACCCAAGGATCATTGTCCTAAAGTATCAACACAATCTGAATTTTTTTGGTCGGTTTTCCGTATGTTAGTTGTACTTTTCACTTAAAATGTTATCCATTTCAAACAAAAGTGAGACACTTCGAATGGTGCCGGCCACACCGCACCTCGGATTGAGCCGGGGTTGACTCGTACACGTCAAATATGAACCATGGATCATTTTGATAAAGTATCAATAGAATATGAATGCGTTTGGTTGGTTTTCCATATGTGAGTTGTTATTTTCACTTAAAATCCCATCCATTTTAAACAAAAGAGACACATTTAGAGTGCTACCAGCCACACTGCGCCTCGGATTTAGACGGGGTTGAATCGTACACGTAAAAAATGACCTAAGTCCATCCATGAGTCCTTAACATGTAACCCATGTCTTATCCTAACAATTGACAAGTAAACCAAATCAAACAAGGCATAATTCACATAACATGGAGAATGTACAACAAGACTTTGTATTCAAATTAAAGTATATCATCACATGCATTTGATGAGCATGAGCTAATAAGCTTACCAAGACATTCATATAATTCAAGACTTACAAAAATGGAATAATCCTAAATAACATTGCATGATCAGAGAAATAAAAAAAGGCATGTGAAATCAAGGAGGGTGGGGGGTTGTCCGGGGGGGCTGTCCGGGGGGTTGTCCGGGGTCCAGGGAGGAGGGTGGGGGGGATGTCCGGGGGGATGTCTGGGGGTGTTCAGGGGGTTGTCCGGGGACCAAGGAGGAGGGTGGGGGGGCTGTGCGGGGGGCTGTCCAGGGGGTGTTCGGGGGGTTGTCTGGGGTCCAAGGAGGAGGGTGGGGGGCTATCCAAGGGGCTATCCAGGGGGTTGTCTGGGGTCCAGGGAGGAGGGTGGGGGAGCTATTCGGGGGGCTATCTGGGGGCTGTCCAGGGGGCTGTCTAGGGTCCAAGGAGGATGGTGGGGGGTTGTCCAAGGTCCAGGAAGGAGGGGGACTATCCAGGGAGTTCCCAAACACACAAAACTCTATAAACATGCTCAAGATACACCGCAAACACTAAAAGACAACAACATCCCTGAAAACAGACAATATATAAAAATAACTCGACTCCAATACTATACTATAGGTCTAGATAAAACCAACAACTAGAATAGATTAAACATCAAATCTCAGTAATATTAGTCAAAAATGTAACGGATCAATTTGTCCCACATCACCATCACCATCACCATCACCCTCTTCCTCTTCCCCATCATTGTCCTTTCCCTCCTCAACGCCCTCCTCCTCGCCCTCGCCCTTCGCCTCGCCCTCCTCCTCCACCTCGCCCTCCTCCTCTCCCTCCTCTTCCGCATCAAACTCCTTGCCATCATCATTGTCAGGCTAGACATCATCTTGACCACCACTAGATCTACCACCTGGTGCACCATATATAGAATGTATCGACAACATATATTCATCAAAAGTTGGGCTGGCCTCTGGTGGAAGTTTTGGACATAGAACTTCAATAAATTTCATAAATGCACTGTTTTCCCTAGCAGACTATTCTATCATCTCTATGGCCCTTTTGTCAGCCTTTTCTGCATGTGACCTAACTTGTTGCATCTCGGTGGCACTACAAATCATACCTGAGGAGGGCCAATACTTCTTCGGGGCTATCCTAGGTCGGCAGTGTACTCTGCCAGAATGCTCCTCTACCAACACCTGAGTAAGTGATCAGTTGGCCCAAAATTGTCTGGTTCTTGGGCATCGAGGGCCTCTAAAGCATCCTTTTATAAATATAAATATATTATTAAGTTACAAAATATATATTAAAATATAAAATCAATAGATTAAAACTTACAATATGCTGCTGATTCAGTTCGTTGACGGCACTTCCATCCTTTTTCCGTCTACTCGAGCAAAACATTTTTTCTCGAGGCACACGTCCTTCAATATTCAATTGTTGCCTCTACAATGACATTGAAAACTAAAGTTATATGAAAACTTTAGAAAATGATTATATAATTGAGGAAACAAAATAAATTGTAAGTCGTAAAGAAAACTTATAAACAATTTTCATACCAGCTTCCTCTCATGATCTGGCATTGTAGTACGTCCTAGTGTGTGGAGGTATTTTTTTGCATCAATGTTTTTTTATTTTTTCCAGATGATTCCTAAATAAAATTTGATAATGAAAAGGATAATATTAATGCAAAACATGAAAGTTATTATTTAAATACCTCAAATGTAATTAATGCCTTAAACTGAGTAGTCATCCAATCGGTAATAATCTGTTGATACTGCTCTATAGGACAATCATCCACGACTGGTACCGCCTCTAACTTAGTGCAAACTCTAGCACGCCAGCCAATATACAACTCATGCTTGTAGTCTCTCCAAATCTCACCTAAATCCTTCAGACGTGTTGTTCATGCACCCTCGCCATCGGGAAAATTAAATCGAAAATGACACCAAAATATTAATTCATATAAATACAAAAATAATTCATGGTATTAAATAAAACAGATTTTTTTACCCATATCTCTGCCCAAGCTCTATCCTTTACCTCATGTGGCAACTGTCTCCACGATAGCGTGCTGACGGGAATGATGTCGGAGTATTTGGCATGCGTCGCCAAAAAACTCCGACATTGCTGCCATGTTTTCTCAACCATTTGGTTGTCTTCATTGTAATCCACCATTACCTGTGTGTGGCGGTTCCACACCGCACACATGCGTGTACGCCCCCGCCCTACCTCCTGTCAGTAGATGTGTCTGTCATGAAAGAAAAACAAATATTTTATCAAAACATGTTATAATGAAAATAAATATTGGTATAAAAATTTGTTATGGTTCTATAAATATACCTGTGCCAGTCTGATCGCTGAGCGCCGCTGGATCCACAGAAATTGATGGAACACCCTGTGGTGGAACTGGAGTCGAAGATGATGGAATATAGAAGCTCGGAGAGACATAAGTAGAAGTAAAAGAAGATGGGACAGCTGTATGAATGGATTTTGGATGGGGAGTGGGAATCATCATGGGATATGAAAAAGATGGGCCAGAAGATGCAAAAGGTGGCGAAAACATGGGAGGCCTAAATATCTCGTGTATCCCTAACGACACATCAGGATCATAATGTGGGAAGGATGACATGTCAGTGGGAGGGGCGGGGTCTAGTCGGGTATGCGAAGCTGCTCGTCCACCTCCGGTACGAACCCTCCTCGTACCACCGGCCTGAGTACTAAGACTAGTATTATGCTCCTCGTCAAATAACGGTCGACGTATAGGTGGATCCTACAAAAAAAATTACAAAAAAAATAATCACATGACATTATATATTCTTTAAATATATATATTTGAAATAAATTACTCACCACAGGCACTAATGGTGGAAATCTCATCTCCGCCATTCGACGATTGTTCGCCATCATTTTTTTCCTTCGTCTCTCTTCAATTGGCAGCATTTCCTGCTTTTGAAAACAAATATGTAATTAATTAGAAAAAGGAAACTAATGTGTAACCCAAAAAACTAAATATATGAGGGAATAGGGCGATTCATTGGTAATTTAGCTATCAATTGTTTTAGAAGATCTTGAATTGATTTAATAAATCATACAAGTTGTAATGTTCACCAAGTTAGAAATATTGTTTGACTAGGTTTGAATACAGTTTAATTCCAAATTAGAAAATGCAATTCAAATAAAACAGAAACCAATAAACATTGAAAATTCACATAACGGTCAAGTTAGCTAAAACATATTTGTGATCAATACTAAATCAATTTGAATATCACCAACCTTAACAACCCAACTTGAGGTAAACCAAAAGAATTGAGAACATGGATGAATGATTCTATATATTTTCAACCACAACTTCAAGTTCACAATAAACTCTGACAATTGAGCTATTGGAGTCATCAAAAGAAATAAATGGACGGGTTCCAATGGCACTTGGGATAGTGTCAATTCCATCATCACCATCATCAAAAATATGTCTTGGAATTACTTCAACTATGACACCAAATTTAGGTCAAAGTTGGTCTTTGACATAAAAAACTTGTTTAGCCATTAATGCCAACACATATGGTTCTTCGGTAGCAAGAGTGTGAGTCATATTAATTACTCAAAATCCATAATCATCAATAAATGTGTCATGTCTCGTCATCGAATCAAACCAATGGCATTTCATCATTATGACTCGTCCATGAGAGTAATAATCCAATATTATTATTTTCTCAACGACTCCATAATAACCCACATTTTCAAATCGTGGTCTACTATCTGATGCACTAGCATAACAATCTTTTGTGGTAGTAACCATAATACCATCATGTTGTGTTCTCATGTTCTTTTCTCGTTCAGTGACAATAAATTTGTACCCATTGATAACAATTTATTTATAGTTACAAACCACGGTATTATGACCAAAAGCCAAAGCTCTTATTTCCCCAGAGACAGAGTTAGCAGAAAAACTCAATACCTACAATATAAATAACTATTAAACTTAATTAAATATTGATATAAATATTTTAAACAGTAATATTTTTACCTTCAATATTAACCAAGCAGAAAACTCTTTGCTATGAAAAGTATCTCTCCTTATTAAAGATAAAGAACAATGCTTCCTATTTATCATTGTTTTATGTTCCCTGTAGATAAAAAATATGAATAGTTTAACAAATATATATGTAAGATATACATATTCAATTTAGTTACCTGATATAGTCATCGAACAAATCACAGTTGAACAAAACTGTGCGATGTGTCATCTCCCACTCTTCATGGCTTAATGTCTTCAATGTATATGATCCAGGAATTCCTCATGTTTGAGGAAGTGATGGAAAATTGGGTTCAATTTTCTCATACTGTTCTTCTTCATTTCTCATTGGTCTTTTCATTCTTATAGTAAGATCAGAAAAATACATTGAGCATAAATCCATACATTCTTGAGCCAAGTAACCGTTCATGATAGAACCTTCAGGATGATTCCTATTTCGGACATAAGACTTTAATGTGTACATATTTCTTTCAGTTGGATACATAAAATGAAAAGAAACAGTTCCTCCGAGAAGTATTTCAGTGGGAATATGGACAGTTAGATGCAGCATGCATGTGAAAAATGATGGAGGAAATATTTTCTCCAACTCACACAAAATTAATGGGGCATCTGTCATCATTTTTTGCAAGAAAGACTTAGACAACTTCTTAGCACAAAGATCTCTAAACAAATGAAACAACTGAATAACAGTCACCCTTACATTATTAGACAAAAGATGACGGATTTCTATTGGAAGCAACTCATGTAGTAGAACGTGATAATCATGAGTCTTCAAAGATTTTAGCTTCAACTCTCTTCTGTTGACCCGTTTAGATATGTTGCTTGAATAGCCATTAGGAACTCTAATAGTCTCTAATACTTCCATAAATTGTTTTTTTTAGGTGTCATCACATAAGAAGTACATGGAAGTTTCCATTTATTTTCACTGATATTCATAGGATGCAATTCCGGTCTGATGCCCCAATCCACCAAGTCACGCTGAGATCATAAATCATCTTTTGTCTTCCCCTTGACATTTAGAAGAACCGAAAGAAAAATTTCGCATATATTCTTTTCAATATGCATTACATCTAAGCAATGACATAACAAATTGGTTGAACAATAAGAAAAATCAAAAAAGATACTCCTCTTCCTCCAATTGTAATAGGTTTTAGTGGAAACATTCTTTCTCTTTCCAGATTTCATTTGACCATTCTCGAATAAAAAACTGAAATCTTTCAATTCATTAAGAACATCAGTTCCAGACATACGCTGAGGTGGATCATTGGTCTCTATGGTATTATCAAATCTTCGATGATTCATTCTATATGGATGATAATTTGGAAAAAATCATTGATGTCCCATAAAACTAAAACTACAACGATGTTTCAGTCTTCTGAATCGTGTATTCTTCATACAAACTGGACATGACAGTTTTCCCTTTGTGTTCCATCCAGACATCATTGCATAAGCCGGAAAATCATTGATCGTCCACATAAGCGCAGCACGCATCTGAAATATGTCTTTCGAACATGCATCGTATGTGCGCACACCCACATCCCAAAGAAGTTTCAACTCTTTTATTAAAGGTTGCATGTATACATCAATATCAATGTCAGGATCAGAAGGACCAGATATGAGTATACTCATGAAAGTGAAAGTTTTTTCATAAACAACCATGGGGGAAGATTATAAATGTGTATAAAAATTGTTCATGTGCTGTGAGAAGTAAGCATCTGCCCAAACGGATTAAAACCGTCGCATGAAAGACCCAGCCTCACATTACGCATGTCAGCTACAAAATTAGGATGTCGAGCATAAAATCTCTGCCATGAAAATCCATATGCAAGATGAACCAACTCATCATTAGTCTTTTTTCTCTCGGTATCATTCCATCTCATTTTTATTGATATGTCATCAGACATAAAAAGATTCTGGAGTCTGGGGATCAATGTAAAGTGTCACATTACTTTCTGTGGAACATGGGATGGTGTTCCATTAGATTTTGACTTCCAGCGGGATGTGCCACATTTTATACAATCATTTTGTTCAGCTGTTTCCTCCCAGAATAAACTGCAATATTTCAGGCAAGCATGAATTTTGTTTCTTGAAAATCCAAGTTCCTCAACTAACTTCCATGCCATATAGTGGTTTGAGGGAATATCTGCATCATCTGGAAGTAAATCCTTCAAGAGGGTAAGAATGTAATCGATTTATGTATTAGAAATCTCATACATAGTTTTCCCATGAAACAATCGGATTAAAAATTCTAGCTTTTTCATTTTATCACGTTGTCGATATACTGGATTCATGGCAGCATCATTCAATTTTTTCACCCTATCAATATCATCATTTTCACTAGATGCATCAGTTGTCCTCATATCGAAGTCTTCTTGAGTTGAAATCCTTTCTTTTTCATGATGACGAATAAACGGAAACCGATCATCAAACAAATTCTCAATTCCAGTCCTTTCATTTCGATCATCACCAATTTGAGATTTTATTTTCTCTCCATTGTGAAACCACACAAAGTAGTTTTCTTGAAAACCATTTTTGGTTATGTGGTAGCTGACTTCTTCATGGATCAACCAAGGTCTACCAACATAATGGGAACATGGGCAGTGTATGCGACCACTATCTGAAGCATTGTGAAATGAAACATCTATAAAGCTCTCTAAATTATTTTGAAAATCACTTGAGATCCGATCGGTTTCATACATCCAACTTTTGTCCATTCTGTAAAAAGATTTTATATAAGTCATTTTGTCATAAACAATTCAATAGGATTGAACTTTAATAGAAAATGCATTTAAGTAAATGATAAAGAAAGAAGTTTCTATTCGATGTAGTGAACTATTAAAATAATGTAAAGAACAAGTACTCATAAATTAAATTAAAATTTATTTATATTCATTTTCATTAGGTCTATAAGATACACATGCCTTAGGTCCCATTATGTGTTATAGGCATCCCAAATCATTCACTCATGTTCAATAACTCATTATTGGAACCTCTATGTCCATACCTTTAATTACCCAATTACTTCCCCAAGTCAACCGCACCCCATGGGTGAATAAATTTTAGGCTTCTACACTAATAGGTTGTTCATGGCTTGTAAAAAGATTTAATTTCATTAAGTATAGACAAAAACATTTATTTTTAAATTTGAGATTAATAATAAAGTATGTCAATGATAACAACATTACTGAATTAAACTTGTGACTTATCTAACATTTTTATGGATTTATACACATGCCAGCATGGCTAGTGAAAAGCACCCCACCCTCATAAAAGTGAGTATTGGCCAAGAAGGACACATAATATACAACGTACAATGAGAACCATATTTAATTGACCCTAAAGTTAAGTTAGTACAGTCATCTTGGGGGAAATGGAATATATGATCGTGGTTAACTGATGAATTCAAAAGCTTGTATTTCATATGTTGGACACTATCTAAGGTAAGAAATCATGTGAGGATGGGTTTACATCATTCAATTTCTTACATGCTAGTGAGAATGAAGATTTGAATTAATGACTTGAGTTCACTGATTAAATGAGGGTAGAGGTTTCATAGGCTGTGTAAACAGAATGATTAAATAAGGGTAGAGGTTGCATACACTGTGCATGGTGAGGGAGTCTCAGCCAATTTAGAAACTAAAATAAATTCTCATCATAGGTATCAATAAAAAACATCAACATCAAAAGAAAATCCAAATAAAAAAGGACTAAAAACATCAAACATTTGAAGAATTCACTACTATGCATGGTTTATCCACATGTTTAGCAGTAATTATATGTCTTAATCAAGAACCACCTCTACAGCTCCCAGTTTTCACCAATAAACATAAGGTAAATATCTCAAAATATCTTTAAAAAAACTCATTAATAGGCTCAAAACATAAATATAATCTTGAACCAACCATGGAATCTCTTTCACAACACATTCTCACACACCAATTATCTCATGTGTTACTAAATTCCAAACATAGTCACATAAAAAGTGTACTATAACAAATTACATTACACAAGCCTTATTAAAAAAAATCTCATTTTAATAAAACACTTTCCTCAAGGAATTTTAAGGAAAACATTCATAGAAACTTTGCTAAAAATTAATAAACAAATATAAATAAATTTCCAAGTAACAATTAATTACAAGATGAAGAAAAATCATAAAAACACATACTTAGAAAATCTAGAATCCAACCGTAATGAATTTAAAATGTTTCTTCTTCGATGGAGGGTTAAATATTTAATTAATTAAATGGATTGGAATAGAGAAAGTCTAGATTAAATCAAAACACAAAAAAAATGATATACACATCAAAATCAAAACTTAAAACTAAAATATTAGATGAATAACAATAAAAACAAGGTAGCACTTAAATATTTTATGTGTATAAAGAAGAAAATACCTGATTTGAGATGATTCTGATGGAGTTTCAGTGGTTCAGATGGGGGAAGTCACGAGAGGAGCTGAGCACTGTAGAGATTTATGGTTCTGTCACGAATGGGGGAGAGGAGCGGCCGACTGTATTTGGGGTAAAAATTTACCAACGGTTTCCTAAAACCGTTGGGAAAGGGTTTCCTGGCCCTTCTTTACCAACGGTTTAAGAAAACCATTAGTAAAGAAGCGTGGGGGAAACCACCCATTCCAGTAGTGATTGTTATAGGGAAATTTGTACACTCAAACAAATTTCTTCCCCTTTATACTAAAATCTTATATCATAAGATATTTGTAACTCATGATGTTTGAAAATTATAGAACAGCAAAGCATCGTTAGATTTTTTTTGTATAAACATTGTTTGTCTGATGAAACTTTGTAACTTCCAACACACAAACATAGACCAATGGAATTTGTTACAAAAAATTCATCTGGTCTTTTTTATGTCTAAACACTTTATCAATGAAAAGTGATTTTTTTACTTAACAAGGTTATGTTTATAAATGTTGATAAATAAAAGGGAAGTATAACAAAAAACTTCTTACGACTAGAATCTTCATAACATCTTTAGAAACAACTCCACCATCCTCAAAAACACCTTTATCCAACTTAGTCCTAGCACAATGTCGATTGATTTTCTGGTGATAGCGCGGTAGATTGATCATCTTGTGATGTTCTCCTTCATCATTGTGATGATTCCTTTAGGCTTGAAGAATCATCCTTGCACTCTCGTTCTTGAGAAGATGGAAGGGGGGATCTCTCATGCATGAGAGAAGAAACTCTCGAGTGTTCTTAGATCTTAAGAGAGTGAGATCTAGATTTCATTATGCACAAAAATTCTCAAATTCGATCAAATCTAGCATAATAGACATAGCAGTCTATTTATAGAGTTATGGGTTAGGGTTAAATAGTATCTAATTTCACATAGACCCTTAATAATATATTAAACCTTTAAATGACCTCATGTCAATTAAAATTATTTTTATTATTATTTTTCTCATTGTGTACACTATTGGCGCAACGATAAATATTATTTTCCCATCTTGAAAAGTAATATTTATCACCGGACCTTGTCTTGGTCCACTCATCCTCCTCAACATTTATCAAATACCCAATTAAATATTTTATTAAATATTTTTTCATTCATTCAATAAATAAATAAATAAATATTATATATCTACATAATTAAATAATTACCTTTCAAATAAATATTTATTTAATTTATGCAATCAATAAATCCTGAATAAAAAATTTCCTCAAACTTGATAATAATATTTATTCCAATAATTAAATTAAAATAGAATTTAATTGAGATCAACATAAACACTCAATGTGTGACCCTCTAGGCTTCTTCCTCATTAGCATTGGACAAGCTTTCCAAAATTCCAAGATTATTGTCTTGAAATGAGTTAAGACACCTAAAAGGAAGAAGTTAATATCGCAACGTCGACAATGATATATGAGTGTGAACTATGTAATATAATCTCTTTGTATCGATATCTCATCAATAAGGTTGCACACTTGTATCATCAACCTTAATGTTTGACATAACCTTATTTGATTATTCAGAATGAACATGTCTACATCACCATGTCCATTGAATTTATTTCGACGGTTCCATTCTAATCTAATGGTCAAGATATCAATTTCCATAAATGGAAATGAAAAATTATTCCTTGACTTATTCATTAATAACATAACTATCATGGCATACCCAACGTATCATACATATCATGAATATAGTTCAACATAGGTTTCATCAATACATATAAGCATGTGAATCATGATATGTATTAATAATAATCTTAAAGTATAAGGACCATTACACACACTCATAGATAGAAATATCTAATGACACACAAACATGTGAAATTCCGATTGGTGAGTATCTCTTCATAATCTCTCAACTTAGAGATCACCAAATGCGAACTTCATGAGATGAAGTTTCATCCTCTTATGAGCACTCACACCTGACAGTCAACAAAATATGTGCCCAGTCATAATTCAACATGCTGACCATAGGAAAAATATTTAAGATATATTTTCATAGAATGTCAAGGTTCTCATCATAATGGGGAACTGTTATGACCTATTTTGATGCGACAGATACTCTAGGACATTACCACATTAAAGTCATGCAGAATAAAAATCAATATGTGATAAGTTATATTTAATATTCACTTATTTGAATATATTTTGTAATCTAAAGTAAAAACCAATTGGTTCTAGGAAACCAATTCCAATATATAGAAGGCATTATCCTTATAATATATAGGGAATGACCCTTATGAAAATTTTCAAACTTGACCACTTTTTGTGCTTGAACACACAAATTTCAGAATTCTTCATTTGAGTTCATAACCACTTAAAACTACTTTAGAAACTACTCAAACATGTAAATCTACTCAAAGCACTTCAAACACTAGGTTGAAAACAAATACAACAATCTGAAAGCCTTCAACAATCCCTCCAATCCAAAGGGTTCTTCTAACTTCAAAAGTGGATTCACTATTAGAGACTGTGTGTTATGTATTTTGTACACATATTGTGTCTAACTATAAAATATGTTTTGTGATAATATTTCGTGTTTTATGTCCTTTTCTTAATATAATTATTGTTTATGCTTCTTATGTATTTACATATTTTATATTATATGTGGTAACATTTATCTTGCAAAAAAATTAATCTTATAATAATTATATAAAGTATATTTTCAATTGGAATGTTTTGTATCAATATGGAACATTTTTTTCCTATTTTGTGTGCACCATATTATATGTTATTCCCTATAATTTCTTTTATGTTGTGTGCACCACTTTTCTAGTGATAAAATTATGAAACATTATTCAAGATATTTAACAAAACATTTATATTTACATAGAATCTACATAAGAACACAATTGTTTTTTGTTTTTATGTATTTATTTCTTTTATGTTATATGTGGTGATGTATAGAATTATTTTATGCTAAGAATGTAGAATATAATCTGTGGATTTAACCATTTTTTATCTTGATTATTTTATATTTTTTAGTTTATTTTTCTCATTTTTTATGTTTTATGTTTTGTGTATTTTCTTTATCTGATTTATAATCATATTTTGATTTATAGTTTTTTATGGACCTTATAAGTAGATTCATTGATATATAACATATTTTTTCTATTCTATCTAAAAATTATGTCAAAAAATATAATTTATTTTGTGAAAATAATTCGTGATTTGTGTCCATTTTCTCAATAAATTTCTTGTCATTTCAAATTTTTATGTATTTATACCTTTTATGTTCAAAACAAGATCTTTAATTACAAAAGGTGGTATAAAGGCAAAGACACAATTATTCCAAATTTTCTTGTGAGACATGAAACTATGAGAAAAAAATGATATGTTACTTGATTGGAAGAACTTCTAGTAAAATAAAAATGAGAATTTCCTCATAGGGGAGACCCATGAGGTGAGATCTTGGATGGGTGACCACTAATGATGATATTGATGCGGAAAACTTCATGAGTTACAGCAACAAAATAATGATTCAAAGAAGAGTAAAAGGTAAAAAATAGAATGATAACACAAGGATTTATGTGGTTCGGCAATAATCCCTATGTCCATGGGGAGGAAAAACTTCACTATATGTCAGGACTAGAATTTTA
The DNA here is from genome assembly GCA_963277665.1 of Viscum album. Lineage (NCBI taxonomy): Eukaryota > Viridiplantae > Streptophyta > Magnoliopsida > Santalales > Viscaceae > Viscum > Viscum album. The sequence continues at coordinate 226,458,197 of OY728135.1, read as the reverse complement.
TAGAAGATCTCTCAGAGTTTCTCACACACACCGAGAAACCCTGGCCAAAAAATGGGCTAATGTAGAGGACGAAGCACTATTCCACCAACCGTCGAAAATTTTTTTGTGCTACAGTGAAAGGAGGATGGAAGTCCACATAGTTATAGTGAAAGGCAACCACCCAAGTCAAAAGTGTTATAGTGGCTGTCGGATGGAAGCCCAAGGAGCTACAGTGGTTGCGAGTTGGTGCGTAGTACGGGTCACAAGCATTCGGCCCAATCGGATCGGGTTACACCAAACCAACAATCTCCCACTTGGAGCCTGATCCACTATGTTTCTCTGCTTCGATTCCACTGACGAAGAAAACATACTTAATCTGAGCTTTTCCTCTTCTTCACTCACCAGTGTGTATGCTTTTCATTCACAGCTTCAATTTCAACCTGATGATTCATGAAATACAAGTTGTTTTCCTCTTGGGCTCCCATTGTGTCCTCCCTTATTCTGCCTCTCATCCTTTGTTCATCAGTAGAGACCAACAGAGGCACAGCAGTGCCTCAACTTCTATATTACAATTTGTTGGAACCAAGGTTGTTCGCTACTGAAAATGGAGTTTGGTTTGGGTTTATTGTCAATCTGCACATGGATGACTAGGGAGTTTGCAAGGAATGGGGTCATACATTTGAGGATGAAAGTAGTATTGAAGGTGGAGTAGTTTCCCAGTGTTTTCCAATTTTTTGGGCTTCAAGATCAGGAGTTTGGTGTTGGAAAACAAAGGTTTTTCAGATAGGAGTGAATGGTATATGAAACAACAAAGGAAATCAGAAAAATAAGGGAACCACATACCTCATAACATGGACCACGTACCATATTCTGGGAATGGTTCACGGCCACATTCCAGGCAGCGGGAGTGGTATGCGGAACAGTGCGCTTTGTAGTGCATGGAACTAAAAACAGTTTGCAGCAACAGTACACGGAGAAGGCATGCGGTACGCGGAATGCTGAAGGAAGAAATGAAAAACGATTTACAGGGATGGTACGTGGTGAAGGCATGCAGTACGCGAAGTACCGAAGGTTGGCAGGATTGTTGTGGTTTTCGAAACAGGAGCAGTACGCGGTGGAGCCTAATAGTATGTGGATGAGTTTAGTTTACAGTGAAGATTGTCCCACATTGAAAATTTGGGTAAATCAGATTACCAAAATTTGCGAAGTTACATGCCTATTTAAGGAAAATTAATCCCCTTTGTTAAGGGAGAAGATTAGAGATTAAAATTTCGGGAAAAAATTTGGTGAAGTCCGAAGTGGTATGTGGCAGAGAAGACGGTACGTGGAGAGAATCAACCGCGTGGGGGAAATAGTACACGGAAGAGAGTGTGGTTCGCACAGGTATCCCTTTCTATACACGGTAGAGCAAGGCAGTGTGCGGAGTAGGACGATATGCGGAGAAGTTGAGCAGTACGCGGATCAGGGCAGTATGCCGAGAAGGGCAGTTCGTAGAGGAGCTGGACAGTACGCAAAAACAGCAGTGCTACGTGGAAACAACAGCAGTACGCAGAACACCCAAGGAAGCCTGAAAATTGACCAAATCAGTTTGCGAAATTAATTTCCATAACATATCAGTGTATGGGAAAATAAATTACATGTGTGGGTAATTTTGGGACTTCAACAGGGCATCCATTTACAGTTGAGGATGCAGGATTTGATGTTAAACCATTGAAGTGACCTTCAAGTCGATAAACTGAGTGAAGACCTCTCTAAGGTAGTGAGCCAAGGGGAGTCAGCATAAGAGATCTGAGGGAAGTAGTGAGCTATCTTTGAACCTTGTAAAGGCAGTGCACCTAGCACATAGTGACTGTGCTAAACTCTTGTAATCCAAAATTTATGAAGATTAGTGGTTTTTGGTATGACCAACGCAATGTCGTTGTATGCTCCTTGGACATAGATTTTAGTGGTAAACCAAGTAAAATTGTTGTGTCACTGTTTTGCATGTGATTATTTATATTCTGCACTTCCTCTTCAGATAGGTTTAACAAGTTCCTACCAACATGGGAATAGGTTCCTAGCAACGTGGGAATAAGATCCATAAGTTTAAAAGAAAAAGTTGAAACCCTAATTCACCCCTCCCCTCTCAGGGTGTTCTGGGGTCCTTCAAGTGGTATCAGAGGGTAATGATTGTTGGTGTTAAATCTGTCATGTTTTTCTGACATGGAGAATATAGTTAATTTCAAGGGAGTTCCTTTGTTTGATGGAAGTAACTTTCAGATATAGAAGAACATGATGAGATCTCATCTAAGATCTCTTGGAATTGATGTACTTTTTCCACTGCACAAGGAATACAGGCCACTGATCCAACTGGTCTATCTATGATAGATACAGACAGAAGAATGTCGGATGCTGATGTTAAAGCATAGAATGCCCTAACTGCATCTCTTTCTAATCAAATATATATAAAGGTGATGAACTGTACGTCAGCAAAGTCTATGTGGGAGAAACTGTAGAATATTTGTAAAGGTGACAGAAAAGTGAAGGATGCAAAGCTCCAATTTTTACACAACAGGTTTGATGATCTGAAGATGCACCCTAGTGAAAATGCAGATTCTTTCTTCAATCGAATTACTGAAGTTGTAGGAGCAATTCGAGGTCTTGGTGAAGAGATCAAAGAAAGTGACATGGTAAAGAAAATTTTGAGAAGACTTCCACCCATTTATAATGCAAAGGTTTCATCTCTTGAATAAAGGGATCTTTCCAAACTTTCTCTTGATAGTCTGCTGAGAAGCCTTGTGGCATATGAGATGAGACACAACCCAGAAGATGCAACGACTCGTGTATGCAAGGAAATGGAATTCAAATCCACATAAAAACTGGAAATTTTAAGAGATTGTGTTGATGAATATAATGAGGAAAAAGAATTTCTTTCTCTCATTTCTAAGAAACTAAATAAGGGAACAGGGAAATTTGAAGGAAAGCTACCTATAGCTTGTTTTCGCTATTGAAGAGTTGGTAACATTGCCTCTCATTTCCCAATAAAGTTCAATGTTGAATAAATTGAATATGAAGACATTCAAAATCATTAGAAAAGGTTTTTCAAAAAGAAAGACTTTAAATCTGGAAAGAAATTTCAATGAAAGAGTTTTGTTTGTGAAGAAGAAGACGATGAAAATGAACTCTTTGAGGAAGAGGAAGCAAAATTCAAATCTGGGAACCATGCTTTCATGATGGATACAATTGAAAAGTCAGAACCATTGACAGATAAAGCTAGAGATAATCGATTGAATACTAATGTCAATCCCAAGTTGCAACTTAAGGGATATTTTAGTAAGCTTGAGAATAAATGTAAGAGATTCAATAAGTGGAAAGAAATGGTGCAGGAATCTTCAGAATATATTGATCAGCTGGAAGCGGAAATTGATCGACTAGAAGAACTTGTGAAAGTACAATCATCAATCCTTCAAAACACTGATGATGTTGTGGAAGTAAAACTCAGAATTTAAGAACAAGAAAAGGTCATCAATAACCTTGCCTCGAGACTGGAGGATAAGTCCAAGACCGTTGAGGGGATCGAAGAAGAAGTTGTTACTCTAAGAAGTAAACTTCAAATTGAATCAATTTCAAAAGAATAAAAGAAGAAAATACAGTTTGAAAGGTTCTCGGATTCTGATAGAGATAATATTTTCATAATTTTTCATATGTGTTTCAATTATTTAACCCCTTCCAATTAATCAATTTGAGCTGATTTGTATCATTTTAGTATTTTGGTGAATTATGGGCTTAATTGTGGAAATTGGTTAATTCTGGAAATTTAGAAGTTTTGTGGAGCTTCTGTATTTCGGGCATATCTTTTATATTTTTGATCCAAATTGTATGATTCATTTTTTTTAGGATGTCTATGCTCGTGGGATTAATTTTATCCTTCTGGACCCAAAGCTCAATCCATCATTTGGAAGCTCAAATTCAGCTCACAAGTCATGCCTTGAAAACTGTGTACAAAACTGCATAATTTTATTGTAGGGCCCATATCTCATTAATGGTTGAACCATTGGAGCTGAAATTTTATATGGAGCTAGAGGAAATCCATAGTAACAACTTTTATTAAGATGGACGAGTCTTATTCTTTCATTTTCAAGGTCATTAATGCGTTGTAACTCGGTGTTTTGGAATACGAAGAGTCACCTGGACAGAATTAAATATCCAGAATAGTGTGGATATATCTCCTTCATACGTGAACCAATAAGGCTCTAATTTTGTGGGTCGATAGAAGAGATGGAGGGGAACAACTTTCAAGAAGGACCAATTCCCAAAATCTGTCATTTACTATTCCAAACGGACTCAAACTTTCGGGGGAGTAATTTTGGAGGGAAATTTTCTACTCCCCAAGCCTATAAATAAGAGTATTCACTTCCATTCAAAGGGGTTGAAGAAGGTGCAAGAAGGGCTGTGCTGGAGTATTGAGTTCTTGAAGTTATTTTTATTTTCTATTTTCTTTTTATTTAGTTTTATTATGCTCTATTCTTCCCCTTTCATCTCTAATACCCTTCACATGGAGGGGTAAAACCTTTGAGTGATCGGGGAAGAGGGAGTTTATCTTTTGTAATGCCGGAGTTTTGTGCTTAAATGTAAAACCTTATCTTTATTTTGAATGACATCTATTCTCAGTGTTTCCCAATTCTCTTTCGATCATGTTTTGAGTTTGGTGTATTCATTTTTAATAGCTTTGGTTAAAGAATTTTAATCTCCCTCCGCCTAGTGCAATTTGTCTCGATCGAGCAGATTGTGTTAGGTGGTGAGTGTCTAACGATCGTTGGCACGTGTGTGGAACTAGTAAACTTTTTCTAGAGTTATAAGGAGCAACAATTCCCGATCAGGACTTGCCTTAGTTGTTTAGGTATTGTTTATGAACTTTCATGCACATAGGAGTGAGTTTTATTTTCTTCTTTAACCAAGGGTGATAGATGACTCGATCGAGGAGTCTTTCATTTGTCATTCAAAAGGAAGAGAGGTAAGATGATATTTGTGACTATGATGACATTACAAAAGTTTATCTTACCCTGACCCCACCACTCTCTTCATTCATTAGTATTCAACCTTTCTTTTCAATTGCTTTCTTTATTTTCAACTTAAACAACTGTAAAAAAGAACCTCTTCTTCTTTCTTTAATTTAAGTGACAAACGTAATTGTTGTGCACTCCTCTCTGGAAACAACTTAGGTTACCTACTTTACTGCATTTTAACTTAGGTTTTATTTGTTTTTGTCACACCCCACGATAGGCACGTGTCAAAACTTGGCGTCGTTGCCGGGAGGCTGTGCCAACAATCTAATTCTAACATTTTGTAAATATTTTCATTTATTTTATTTTAAAAAAAAATCTAAAAAAATTCGTGATGTATGCCAACTGCAATTATTCTTCTTGGATTGATTACTCACAGTTTTAGGGACAAATGGTTCATAATGACGAGGATGCCCTCTTTCAAAAGCTTGATGAACTCACTATTTTGGCCAAGCAAATGATGAATGGCCATGTCACAGGTATCTCGCTTCATGAACTGATGGACATGGTGAATCAAGTCAACATTGATTATCAAAGATTTAAGTCCATAGAGAAGGTTACATTGGATCAAGAACCTCAACCTAAACCTAAACCTGATCCATTAGTGGAAGTGTATTCACCTCTTATACTTGATGTTGAAGAACCTATGGAGACCATGATGGAATTAAACAAAGATCCATTTGGCTCTTCTCAGCCATTTCTAAAGAAGATTGATGAAGAAGATGTGCCTTATAAAGTAAGTTCGAGATATCAACAAGATCTAGATGAGTTCTGGAAGGAGTGTGAGGAACTACTTTATCCCCCTATTCCCCATAATGTAGAAGATCCATCATCATTGAAGGAAGAAACCACTAACAAGGTGGAATTTGGAGAGAATATTGAGGTGTTTGACTACCTACATCAAGCTGGTGAAATTCAACTCTAAGAGGCACTTCCCATTGAAGAAGAAAATTAAGTTGAGAAACCTCAGGGAGATGATCTTTTCTTGAACTCATTATATTCTAATTTTATTGAATCCGAATTGAGTATCACCTCACCTTGCTTGAAATTTTCAGATTCGAACAACTCATCTATTGTGTTGGCGGACAAGGAAGAAAAGGAAGATGTGTTTAAAGAGGAACGGTTGGAGCTCCCCAAACATGTTGATCATTTATTAGAGGGAGTAAATGAGATGATTCAAGTGGCATTTCCTAAGGAAAAAGAGACACAAGATGGTTACTTTGAAAGGGAGGAATTTGATATTTATTCTCCATGCATTAAATTTGTTCAAATAAAAGAATACTTTGACTTTCCCTTTGATTTTTCGAATGATGTAGCATACCTTCAAAAATCACTGGAGAATGAAGAGGTGGTTGTGAAATTGGAAACCAAGAAATATGGGGACTCATTCTTTGTCCTACCCCCACCAAGAAAGTTGTATCTTATTGTCCTAGGGGTGGATTTGGTGTACTATACACATGGTGTCCTCATCAAAAAGGATGAAGCACATGATGTGAAGAAGAAGTTTTGTTGGTTCATCACAAATAAACTCAACCCACCATCAGATTGGGGATAACCAACTGAAACTGGCCATCTGGAGGCAGTCAAAACCCAGGGCCCACTTGGGGGATTAAACCAAGATCTATCCTTCTTTTCTTATCCTATTTCTATTTTCATTTCTTTTAATAAATGTCTTATGTTTTATTTTGTTCTTTTTCTTATAGGTTTTTAGTGTGCAACACTTAGGAGCTTAACTCAATGTTGCATTACCAATAAGTCAGGTTGTACCTCTCCTTTACACTTGCTTGCTACTGTGATTCATTTTAAATTCTACTTACATGTTAAATCCACTTGAATGCATTGAGGACACTGCATCATTTAAGTGTGGGGGAGGGAACCTTAGTAGTTTAGGATTTTCATTTTGTGTTTGTTTTTCAAAAAAATGAAAAAATTGTGTGTTTTCAAATTTTTGTTTGTTCATTTTTCAGTTTTTGGTATGTTTTTGAAACTTTTGAGTTGAAATGATTATCATTGCCATTTTTGAAGCCCATGCCATTGATTGAACCAATTTATTCCATGAAACTGAGCTTAAATGAATGCTAAAAATGATTTTGTTTCAAGTTCAATTCTTTGAGAATTTCATGAAAAGTACTCTATTTTTTGAATCCCATGATACATCTCATTGTCTTTATCTTTGAAATCACTTTCTTGTGAGGCTTTTAAACCATTATTGTTATATTCTTTTCATTCACCTCACTTCTTGAGAGAACCAGACCATGCTTATTTTAACCAGAATTTGATTCATTTCTTTCAAAACTTGAGGGTTTGGGATACATGTGTTTTAAATGATTGAGGCATTTCTTTGGTTTGAAACCCCCCCTTTTCAAGATAATCTCTTTCATTATGGCCTACCTTGTAAATTAATCCTTGTAGCCCATAAAATCCATGAACAACCTGTTAGGTTAGCCACATTACAAGCCAATTTTCCCTTTCCAACCTACTCTTGAAGTAAAATTGCATAATCTAGTTGAACTTAAGTGTGGGGGAAGTTGTCTTGTGTTGTGCTACCTCATTTGGTGAAACTTTGGGTGGAAAATAAAACTCTTAAGAGATGTGCGTACTGATGAAAAATCATTATGTTGAATACTGTGCATTTTATGGAGCTTTCATGATAAAAGAAGTTGTGCCTTTCTGGAGCTTCTAATGGAGGAAGAAAGTTGTGCCTTTTCTGGAGCTTTCAAGAAAATCATGCTTAAGAAGATTGAAATTTTTTCTAAAGAAATGTTGAGATGTTTGAACATTTCTTGATATTTCATGATGATGGAGATGAATTTCTACTAAGTGGAGTGAGGAGGATACCATACTTGAGTGAAAATTAGAATTGTGCAATTTTGCTTCAAAAAGAGTCAAGCCTTCCTCATTCAGCCTCAGAATTTTTCACATAAAAATCCTACCAACCAAAATCCATAGAACAACCTTGCAAAGTCCTCATGATAAAAAAATGTCCTTGACTCACATCGGGTGGAGAAGTAGGAGTTTGTCAAACCTATGGTAACCCTTGCATTGGTTTGGATGAGAAAAACTTTGTTGAAAAGTGATATTTGTGAGATGAGAGAAAATTAATGTGAGGTAGGTGTCTTGTGTGCATGGGAGGAGAAATAAAGAGGAAAAATATTGAATGACCTGATTTTAGAACTTGGAATAAGTGTTATGGATGAGGCATGATAACTTTTATTTCTTGGTGTGGAATTGGTGGATTTCAATGGCATGTGTTTTGAATTTGGTTTAATTTGATTTTTGATTTTAACTTGTCCGGGAGTCCAAGTGCTAAGTGTGGGGGATTTGATAGAGATAATATTTTCAAAAATTTTCATATGTGTTTCAATGATTTAACCCCTTCCAATTAATCAATTTGAGCTGATTTGTATCATTTTAGTATTTTGGTGAATTATGGGCTTAATTGTGTAAATTGGTTAATTCTGGAAATTTAGCAGTTTTGTAGAGCTTCTGTATTTCGGGCATATCTTTTATATTTTTGATCCAAATTGTATGATTCCTTTTTTGTAGGATGTCTATGCTCGTGGGATTCATTTTATCCTTTTGGACCCAAAGCTCAATCCATCATTTGGAAGCTCAAATTCAGCTCACAAGTCAGGCCTTGAAAATTGTGTACAGAACTGCATAATTTTATTGTGGGGCCCATATCTCATTAATGGTCAAACCATTGGAGCTGAAATTTTACATGGAGATAGAGGAAATCCATAGGAACAACTTGCATTCAGATGGACGCGCCTGATTCTTTCATTTTCAAGGTCATTAATGCGTTGGAACTCGGTGTTTTGGAATACGAAGAGTCACCTGGACAGAATTAAATATCCGGAGTAGTGTGGTCATATCTCCTTCATACGTGGACCAATAAGGCTCAAATTTTGTGGGTCAACATAAGAGATGGAGGGGAACAACTTTCAAGAACCAATTCCCAAAATCTGTCATTTACTATGCCAACCGGACTCAAACTTTCGGGAGAGTAATTTTGGAGGGAAATTTTCTACTCCCCAAGCCTATAAATAAGAGTATTCACTTCCATTCAAAGGGGTTGAAGAAGGTGCAAGAAGGGCTGTGCTGGAGGATTGAGTTCTTGAAGTTATTTTTATTTTCTATTTTCTTTTTATTTATTTTGATTATGCTCTCTTCTTCCCCTTTCAACTCTAATACCCTTCACATGGAGGGGTAAAATCTTTGAGTGATCGGGGAAGAGGGAGTTTATCTTTTGTAATGCCGGAGTTTTGTGATTAAATGTAAAACCTTATCTTTCTTTTAAATGACATCTATTCTCAGTGTTTCCCAATTCTCTTAATGTGATCATGTTTTGAGTTTGGTGTATTCATTTTTAATAGCTTTGGTTAAAGAATTTTAATCTCCCTCCGCCTAGTGCAATTTGTCTCGATCGAGCAGATTGTGTTAGGTGGTGAGTGTCTAACGATCGTTGGCACGTGTGTGGAACTAGTAAACTTTTTATAGAGTTCTAAGGAGCAACAATTCATAATCGGGACTTGCCTTAGTTGTTTAGGGACTGTTTATGAACTTTCATGCACATAGGAGTGAGTTCTATTTTCTTCTTTAACCAAGGGTGATAGATGACTCGATCAAGGAGTCTTTCATTTGTCATTCAAAAGGAAGAGAGGTAAGATGATATTTGTGACTATGATGACATTACAAAAGGTGATCCTACCTTGACCCCGTCACTCTCTTCATTCATTAGTGTTCAACCTTTCTTTTCAATTGCTTGCTTTATTTTTCAACTTAAACAACTGTCAAAAAGAACCTCTTATTCTTTCTTTAATTTAAGTGACAAACGTAATTGTTGTGCACTCCTCTCTGGAGACAACTTAGGTTACCTACTTTACTGCATTTTAACTTAGGTTTTATTTGTTTTTGTCACACCCCACGACAGGCACGTGTCAGATGTTGAGCTATTAAAGAGAGAAAAATGTGGTTCTAATGGAGTTGAAAAGATCGTGAGTGATCAAAGACCCGCATGCATGGGAAAGGGTGGAATTTGTTGTAATGATGAGACATCAAATGCTATAAATAAAGTGAACCAGAATAAAGACAAGTTGAAAGTTGATCATGTTGAAAATCCACCATAAGTGATGAAAAATAAATCCTTAAATCAAACTGAAATGAGAACTAAAGATTATCCTCGAGTTTCCAAAATTGATAGGGAGTCAAACTATTCTCCCAAGGAAGAATTCATGAGGAGAAATAGAAGTGAGAAGACATTTCTTTTCATGAAGTGTCAATTTTGTGGCTATCTAGGCCATACCATGTCATACTATGAAGAGGCAAGGAGCTATATGAATGGGGAATATTTAGGAGTTCAAAAAAGGAGAACATATTTATATCCTACTTCTTATAGAAAAAATAATTTCTACGGATATTGTTTTCATTATTCTAATTTGGACCATAAAGCTGTGTATTGTAGGTAGAGGTATGATAAGAGAAATTCCTTTAATGCTCAAAGACGTTTCAATACTCGTCAACCAGACAGTGTTGCTATTTCAAATAGGTTTTCTCATCTGGAAGAAGAATTTAAATATGAAGAACCCATGTACAAGTAAGAGAGAGTTGAAAGGCCATAAGTGTCTTACACTCAATCCAATATCTCATGGAAAGAAAAGAAGAAAATTGAGAAATCTAACTTTGCAGAAGTATCCCTCAAAGCTACCAAGAACAATAGAACTTGGATTCTTGATAGTGGATATTAATCTCATATGACAGGAACTACATGCTTATTAACGAATATCAAGAAAAAGGTAGATGGAACAGTGATGTTTGGTAATGATGGTTCTCTTAAGATCAAAGGCAGTGGAAATATAGAACTGGCTAATGATGGGTTGAGGAAGACGGAAGTTCTTTGTGTAGATAGATTGTGTCACAATCTTTTGAGTGTGAGTCAACTCTATGACTCAGACCTTATTGTGACATTCAATCAGAAGGGATGTACTATAAGAGGAAAGTCTGGGAATTCTCTAATAAAAGGCTACAGAACAGATGACAACTTATATCAGGTTGACAGCAAAGAGAACATTTGCTACATAACAGTTGAAGAAGAAAACAACTTATGGCATTGGAGATTAGGGCACATCAATCAGCAAGACATGGAAAAGATGTCTAATCTAAATATAGTCATGGATATCCCTAATCTGAAGCATGAATGAGAAAAGACTTGTGATTATTGCATGCGAGGAAAGCTGGTATGCAGTTCATATCGTCCAAAGAAGAAAAGGGTCTCATCTTCTTGATCTCATTCATACAGACGTATATGGCCCGATAAATGTTGGTAGAACTCATGGAGAAAGGTACTTCATCCTTTTCATAGATGATTACAGTAGAATGGAATGTGTAATGGTTATACATAGGAAACGACAAGTGCTTGACTGCATGAAAACATATCGTCGAATCGTTGAGAATGATACTAGACGAACGATCAAAGTGTTGTGATCTGACAATAAAGAGGAATACACGTCCATTGAGTTTGAAAATTATTTGCAGAAGCATGGGATACAACATGAGGTAGATGATGTGAGAACACCACAGCAAAATGGAGTTGTTTAGAATGGAAATCGATAGGTAAACAACATGGTCAAAACTATGCTGATTGAGAGTCGTATTCCTCGAAACTACTAGAAAGAGGCAGTTCAAGCTGTAGAGTATATTCAAAACCGTACAGGTCTATATATGGGTGAGACAAAGACACCGTGTGAATTTTGTCATGGAAGGAAGCCCTCCTTGAAATATTTTTGTGTTTTCAGAAGCAAATATTTCATCTGAAACAAAGAAGGAAATCAAGGAAAGTATGCTGACAATGCAGATGAATGAATATTTCTTGGATACTCAATGAACAGCAAAGCCTACAAGTGTTCCAATAATTTCTTAGGAAGAATTTTGGAAAGAAATGATGTTAAGATCATTGAAGAGAAAAATATGAATGTTTCAAGGAATTATTATGCTGACGTGATAGAAGATGAGAAAGAATGTGAATATGGAACAAGTGCTAATACAGAGATAGAGGAAGATGTTCAAAACCCTCAGGAGTCACATCATGATGTTGAATCAGAAAAATAATCAGAAGAGGAATTTATAGCTAGAGAGAATTTGGCCGAACCCCAAAGGAGAAATCGAAGATCAGAAATTGATCAGTCCAACGTTATCAGGGATCGGAATGCACCTACACATATGAGGAGAATGAGGAATAATTATCTATCTGCATTTCTATCAGTTGTGGAACCATCCTCATTTGAAGAGGCTACAAAGGATGAGTCATGGATGGAAGTAATGAATGAAGAGTTAGATCATATTGACAAAAATCAGACTTGGGATCTTGTAAGAAGGCCTGAAGGTCACAATGTGATTGGTACAAAGTGGATTTTCAAGAACAAATTTGACGATCAAGGAAATGTGATCATAAATAAGGTGTGCTTGGTCTGTAAGGGATATTCACAAATCGAAGGTTTTGATGTTGAAGATACATTTGCTCCAGGAGCGAGACTATAGTCAATTAGACTATTTATTATCATGGCAATCCAAAGAGGTTATAAAATGTATCAAATGGATGTCAAGACAACATTCTTAAATGGAGTATTAGAAGAAGAAGTCTACATTGAACAACCTGTGGGGTTCTTGCTTGGCAATGATGAACTGAAGGTTTGCAAATTAAATAAATCTCTCTATGGCCTAAAACAGGCACCACGGGCGTGGTACTCTCAGTTGGACTCTTATCTGAGAAAGATTGAGTTTAAAAGATGAGGAGTTGATCACAATCTATATGTGAAGAACTCTCAAAAGGATCAGTTCATGGTATTGGTATACGTGGATGATATTATTTTTGGTGGAAGCAGATAGGGATCAGTGGATGAATTTTCCACTCACATGAAATCTGAATTTGAAATATCCATGATTGGTGAACTCGCATACTTTTTATGGTTGAAGGTACTTTAGAAGAAGGATTACACTTTCATTTCTTAGGAAAAGTATGCAAGAGAGCTGCTGAAAAAATTTAATATACATGATTCCAAACCAATGACGACTCTAATTGCAGTTAGATCAAATCTTGGAAAGCATGAGGAAGGGACTTATGTGGATCCCACCATGTACAGAAGAATCATTGGAGGCCTATTGTACCTGACAGCGACACAGCTAGATATTGTCTTTGTAACTTGCCTTGCGGCCCGCTTTCAGAGTAATCTGAAGGAAGAACATATGGCGGCAGTGAAAAGAATCATGAGAGACATTCAAGGTACACATAATTATGGGCTATACTTTACTACAGGAAGAGATAGTGAACTATCAGCATTTTCTGATGTTGGCTGGGCTAGAGATGTAGTGGATAGAAAGTCAACCAGTGGTAGAGCATTCTATATTGGGTAGAAATGTGTGGGATGGTTAAGAAAGAAATAGGAAAGTACTTCACTTAGTACTGCTGAAGCTAAATATATATCTGCTACCAAGGTGTGCACTTGGTTACTTTGGATGAAGCAGCAACTGAGTGACATAGGTGATGATTTGAAACAACCAATGGTGGTTTACTGTGATAACAAGAGTGCAATTGATCTTACAAAAAATCATATTCAGCATTCTCGTATGAAACATATTGAGATCAGATATCACTTCATCAAGGAAAAAGTTGAACAAGACATGATCAAAATAGACCATGTGAGAACTGATGAGAAAGTGGCTGACATTATGACCAAGCCACTGTCAACGGCTGTGTTTGAGAAGCATCGGTTGAACCTTGGTGTTCATCCACCTCTCAGTGCATAAGGAAGATACGATATTCCCCTATCCCCAACTGTTTTAACTGTGTTAATCTGTTTGTGGAAGTGTTGCAGGTTTATGAGGGAGATACAATCCAGGGGGAGTTTGTTATGAACTCTACAATGTTTAAATAACCATTTTTTTGGATTTATTGCTAATAGGGGAGAATGGATAAATTCAATGGAGAGGAAAGATGGAGAAGGTTCAATGATAAATCAATTCATGTCCTCTCTCTTGTTTTCTACACTGAGCACTGCTCACGTAGACTTAGAGTTATGGATGAGTTGTTTCTTGAAAGTTCAAGTTTTGATCGTGGTTGGTGCATCAGTGAATTTATCTAGAGATTGCCAACAAACCCAAAGGGGAAGATTGTTGGAACCAAGGCCGTTCACTGCTAATAATGGATTTTGGTTTGTGTTCGTTGTCAATCTGCACATGGGTGACTAGGGAGTTTGCAAGGAATGAGGTCATACGTTTGAGGTTGAAAGCAGTATTGAAGGTGGAGCAGTTTCCCAGTGTTTGCCGATTTTTTGGGCTTCAAGATCGGGAGTTTGGTGTTGGAAAACAAAGGGTTTTCAGATGGAAGTGAATGGTACGCGGAACGACAAAGAAAAGCGGCAAAATAAGGGAACCACATACCTCGGAACATGGACCGTACGCAGAACGACAAAGAAAAGCGGCAAAATAAGGGAACCACATACCTCGGAACATGGACCGCTTACCATGTTTTGGGAATGGTTCGCGGCCGCATTCCAAGCAGTAGGAGCGGTACGTGGAACGGTGCGCGTTGCAGTGCGCGGAGCAGTACGCGGAACTGAAAACAGTTCGCAGCAACGGTACGCGGAGAAGGCATGCGGTACGCGGAATGATGAAGGAAGAAACGAAAAAATGGTTCGCAGCAACGGTACGCGGTGAAGGCATGCAGTACGCGGAGTACTGAAGGTTGAAAAGATTGTTGCAATTCGAAAAACACGAGTGGTACGCGGTGGAGCCTAACAGTACGTGGATGGAGTTCAGTTTACAGTGAAAATTGTCCCACATTGAAATTTTGGGTAAATCAGATTACCGAAATTTGTGGAGTTACGTGCCTATTTAAGGATCATTAATCCCCTTTGTTAAGGGAGGAGATTAGAGATTAAAATTTAGGGAAGAAATTCAGTGAAGTCCGAAGTGGTACGCGATGGAGAAGACGGTACGTGGAGAGAATCATCCACGTAAGGAAAACAGTACGCGGAAGAGAGTGTGGTTCGCACAGATAGCCCTCGCAGTACGCGGCAGAGCAAGGCAGTACGCGGAGCAGGATGGTACGCGAAGGAGTGGAGCATTACGCAGAGCAGGGCAGTACGACGAGAAGGGCAGTTCGCAGAGGAGTTGGATGGTACGCGGAGGAGTTGGACGGTACGCGAAAACAGAAGTGGTACGCGGAAACAGCAGCAGTACGCGGAACACCCAAGGAAGCCTGAAAATTGACCAAATCAGTTTGCGAAATTAATTTTCATAACATATCAGTGTACGGGAAAATAAATTACATATGTGGGTGATTGTGGGACTTCAACAGAGCATCCATTTACAGTTGAGGATGCATGATTTTATGCTAAACCATTGAAGCGATCTTCAAGTTGATAAACTGAGTGAAAACCTCTCCAAGGCAGTGAGCTTGGGGGAGTCAGCAGAAGAGATTCGAGGAAAGTAGTGAGCTATCTCTGAACCTTGTAAAGGCAGTGCGCCTGGCACAGAGTGATTGTGCTAAAATCTTGTAACCCACAACTTATGAAGATTAGTGGTTTTTGGTATGACCAACACACTTTCGGCATATGCTCCTTCGATGTAGCCTTTAGTGGTGAACCAAGTAAAATCGTTGTGTCATTGCTTTACATGTGATTATTTATATTCTGCACTTCCTCTTCAGACAGGTTTAACAGGTTCCTACCAACGTGGGAACAAGATCCATAAGTTTAAAAGAAAAAAGTTGACACCTTGATTCACCCCTCCCCTCTCAGGGTGTTCCGGGGTCCTTCACCATTGACTTCGTCAACATGTCTGCTGGATTGTTGGTTCCATAAATCTTTTGTAATGTCAGCAACTCATTCTGTATCAAACCTCTAATGAAATGATACTTCAACTGAATTTTCTTCATCCGGGCATGAAATATTTGGTTCTTTATAAGATGTATCACACTGACTGTCACAGTGCAATACATTCTCCTCTCGTTTTCTTCCCAACTCATCCAAGAAGTTCTTTAGCCAGACCATATCCTTCCCAGCTTCTGTTACAACAATGTATTTTGCCTCTGTGGTGGATAATGTCATCACCTTATGCAATTGTGATATCCAGCTTACTGTAGTTTCTCCACATGTAAATACATAACTTGTGGTACTCCTCCTGTTGTCGATGTCACCTCCAAGGTCAGCATCCACATACCCCTACAATGAATTTCCTTTCCCAAAGCACAGATATACCTCCTTGCTACCCTTCAAATACCTTAGCATCCACTTCACAGCTTCTCAATGTTGCTTTCTAGGGTTAGTCATATACCTGCTCACAACTCCCACTGCATGAGCGATGTCCAGTCGAGTGCAGACCATGGAATACATCAAGCTTCTAACAGCTGATGCGTATAGAACCTTTGTAATGTGCTCAACCTCTTTTGTTGTCTTCGGTGATTGCTCCTTTGAGAGTTTGAAATGGCCCGCCAGGGGAATAGAGACTTTCTTTGCTTCCAGCATACTGAATCTTCTCAGAACCTTCCCAATGTAGTCAGTCTGTGATAACATTAAGGTTCCAACCACACAGTCACTCTTGATCTTCATCCCCAAAATCTTGTTAGCTTCTCCAAGATCTTTCATCTCGAACTCCTCTGTTAACTGCCCTTTCAACTCATCAATCCTCTGCATACATGATCCTGCAATGAGCATGTCATCCACATACAAAAGCAATATAATATATTCATCACCAAAGGACTTAATGTAGCAATGTTGATCCATGACACATCGTTTATATTCATTTTTAGACATAAATGAATCAAACTTTTTGTTCCACTACCTATGTGCTACTTCAATCCATATAAGATCTTCTAGAGTTTTCACACCAGGTATTCCTTCCCAGACTCTACATATCCCCCTGGTTGTTGCATGTAGATATCCTCCTCTATATATCCATGAAGGAAACCAGTTTTGACATCAAATTGCTCAGGATACAAGTCTTATGATGCCACAATGCTGAGAACCACTCGGATGGTGGTAAGCTTCACTACCGGTGAGAATATTTCAGTGAAATCCACTCCCTCCTTTTGTTGGAAACCTTTCACCACCAGCCTTGCCTTGTACCTCCTCTTTTTATCATGTTCTCCCTTGACCTGGTATACCCATTTGTTCTGCAATACTCTCTTTCCATATGGTAGAGGTGTCAGCTCCTAAGTGTTGTTATCATCCAATGGGAAATCTCCTCCTTCATAGTCAGCTCTCACTTGCTCGACTCCTTCAGCTTCATTGTCTCTTCAAAGCATTCTGGTTCTCCACCGTCAGTTAATAACAGATAATGTAAGGATGGTGAATACCTCTGCACAGGCTTTCTCACCCTTGTTGATCTCCTCAACTCCATTAGAGTAGTAGGTTCCACTGGTTCTGGTGTATCATGATCAGGTACACCTTCAAGCTTCACTTTCTCTTTGCACTCTGATTCAATGTTCTCATTTTCATCTTTAACTGTATAGTGATCCTTGAATGTGACATCTTCATTGAATACCATGTTTTGGCTCCTGATGACCATCTTATTGAGATCGTCCCAAAAGTGGTAACCAAACTCCTCAACACCATAGCCAATAAACAAACATGGCTTGTACTTAGCATCAAGTTTGTCCCTTGAGTTAGCATCAATATATACATTAGTCATACTACCAAAGACCCGTAAGTGTGAGAGTCTTACCTCCTTTCTAGACCATAGCTCCTCAGGTAGACATTCTCTCATTGGTACAGATGGACTCTTATTAATGAGATATGATGTCATGTTCACTGCATCAACCCAGAAGGTCTTGGGTAACCCCGAATGCAGCTTCATGCTCATGGCACGTTCATTCAGTGTCTTATTCATCCTTTTAGCTACACCATTCTGTTGTGGTGTTCCTGGGATAGTCTTCTCCCACCGAATTCTCTTATCAGAACAGAAATCTCTGAACTCCTGATTGTCATACTCTCCACCATTGTCAGACCTCAAACATTTCAACTCTGCTCTTGACTCATTCTCCACCATGACCTTCCACTTCTGAAACATCTTAAACACGTCAGATTTTCTTTTCAGAAAGTAAACACATACCTTCCTTGTGGAGTCGTCAATGAATGTCACATAATATTGTGACCCTCCAAGGGAATGTACAAGTGCAGGCCCCCAAACATCAGTGTGCACCAAGTCCAGCTTCCCAGTCTTCGGTGTTCTGCCTCCTTTTGCAAATGATACCTTCTTCTACTTTCCAAGAATGCAATCTTCACATAAACCAACCTCCATCGATTCCAGCTTTGGTAGAAACTCTTTTGTTGTCAGGACCTTCATCCATTTCTCACTCATGTGGCCTAGCCTGTAGTGCCACAGTTGAGAATCCCCGGTCGCATTTACTGATGCCGCCATGTTCATGCAAGACTCTGTCATGTTGTACATAGTACCATTTTTTGCTCTCTAAGCTATGACCACAACTCCCTTGGTAATCTTCCAGGCATCACGAGTAAACATGGTACTAAAGCCCGCATCATCAAGTTGCCCAACAGAAATGAGATTTCTTCTTAAACCAGGGATATACCTCATGTTTTCCAGAACTAGCAAACTCATACTGTTGGTCTTGATCCGTGCATCTCCTTTACCCGTAATCTGTAAGGGTTCATCATCAGCAAGATATACCTTGCCAGAATTTTCAGAAACATAATTGTTCAGGAAACTCTTCTCCGATATCGAATGGAAAGACGCCTCAGAGTCTAAAATCCAAGACTTCATTGGGTTATTCACGCTCAACAGCAGCACGTCATCGGTTCCTTCAGCCGTCGTGTTTACTCCACTGGTTTCAGGCACCTTTCGTTTATCTCTGCACTCTTTCTTAACATATCCTTTCTTCCCGCAAATCCAGCAGGTATGACCAACCCCATTTGTCTTATCTCGGCTTTTTCCTCTTGACTTTGATCACCCTCTATGATTGTCTCGTTATGGGTATCTTCCTCTTCCTTCAACATTCAAAGCAGAACCAGAGAATCTGTCTGATTCTCTTTTTTTCATATCTTCACTAAGGATCAGGTCTCATACATCTTTTAAAGCCAACTTTGAATTTCTCGAAGAACTGCTCACAATTGTTACAGTTGCTTCCCAACTGTCAGGTAAAGCGGACAGTAAGACCAGTGCGCATACCTCATCACCAAGATCAATGTCCACTGATGTCAGCTGACTTATGATGGTATTGAATTCGTTGATGTGATCTACAACAATTCTCCCTTCAACCATTTTCAAGTTGAACAATCGTCGCATCAAGTGCACCTTGTTTGCCGAAGAAGGTTTCTCCTACATATTCGTGAGAGCTTTCATTAGATCAATCGTCGTCTTTTCCTCTTTGATGTTGAACGCCACGTTTTTTGCCAACATAGGGCGCACAACGCCCAGAACATGCCGATCCAGCGGCTCCCACTCTGACTACATGTCTGTTGGATTCAGACCCAAAAGCGGCAAATGCATCTTTTTTTTTTTATAAAGATAATCATCGATCTGCATCCTTCCAAAACTGAAGTCAATTCTATCGAAGCGATCGATCTTCATCTTGCCTTCTTCCATAGCTATCATTGGAGAATCCCGAACTCAACATCTCATACCAGTTGATGCGGAAAACATTAGGAGTCACAGCGACAAAACAATGATTCAAAGAAGAGTAAAAGGAGAAAAACATAACGAGAACTCAAGGATTTACGTGGTTCGGGAATAATCCTTGCATCCACGAAGAGGCAAAACTTCACTATATGTCGGAAGCACAATTTTACAGAAGATCTCTCTGAGTTTCTCACACACTCAGAAACCTTAGCTCGAAAATGGGTTAATGTAGAGGACGGAGCATTATTCCACCAACCGTCGAAAAGTCTGATGTGCTACATTGAAAGTCGACTGGAAGTCCGCATCGCTACACTAAAAGATAGTCACCCAAGTCAAAAGTGCTAATGTGGCTGCCGGTTGAAAGTCCAAAAAGCTACAGTGGCTGTGGGGTGATGCGCAGTACAGACCACACACATTCGGCCCAACTGAATCGAGCTACACCAAACCAGTAGATATTTCTCTCACTCTGGATTTAATGATAGCTAAAATCATGAGGCTCAATTTTGCAACATAGATTTATGCATTGAATTTAAAACAAAACTAGAGAACTTCAACTGAAATACCCGCCTAATGACCTTCAAAAACTCCAACATTTGCAGTCGACCACTGGTCAAAATAGACATTTAGTGGTCAATAGAGCAAAGTTAACAAGTAAGAAAATCACAGAAAAATCTACTAAATATGTTGTTAAATTGCATGTCATTCCATATTCTATAGTTTAGAACAAGGATGCACCTTTTCTAAGCACTTTTCAGCAACATCTATAAAATTACAGGGCATCGAGTCACACTTTAGTTCCTCCTATCACCCTTAAACCGATGAACAAACCGAGGCTTGAAACAAATATTCGGAGTCACGGACTCTTGAAAAAAGCTCCATCGTTGAATTTCCTAACATAGATTCAGCTTCACATGGCCTTCCGCTTCTTCTGAAATCTCTGCAACTTCTTCCACTTGATGCCAATCTGATAGGACAGGCCCGTGAAGACCATTGCGACGCTCCCCCACTGTTTAGCGGACAAGGGGTTGCCGCTGAGGAGGGAGGACAGCACTATGCTCACAAACTTGCGGGTGGTGGTGATGGTGGTGTTGGCCAGGGACCCGAATCGGCTGATTGTCAGAAAGATGAAGTTCTGCCCCACCGCACCGCACAGGCAGTAGAGGAGTATGTCCCATGCCGCCTCCGGATGCAACCTGCAGAACTGTACCGCCTCCAAACCGATCATCTTCGGATGACCAAACATGTACACCGTGTTGTATATCGTGCCCCATAAATTCATTCCCAGCATTATGTCCCACGCACTAGTCTTTGGGTACCTGATCAACACCGTCCCAGATCACCACTTTTCAATAACTGCTGCCAAACACATTCTTGTTTCCAGATAGTTTATTGGAAAAAATGACCTATAAAATACCTGGCAGTAATTGAATCCTGAGTAGCATTTGTGAATCCATCAAATGCGAGGTTCAGGAAACATAGTCCGTATCCGAGCGGTGCGTTTGGATGTGCTAGCTTTCTGATTGTCTTTGAGCTTGTCTGAATTTGGTCAAATTCACATGAGTCGGAGTATAAATACTGGAACTCAACTCAAACAATACTCGAATTCAGATAAATTTTCAACGAGTCGAGCTCGAACTAAATTTTAATATTAAAATACAATAATGTGCCTCCCAAGCATAAGTAGTTGATATTTCAATATATAACATTCATGCTGATATAATAGTAGTACAAGTTGGATTTGCACCCGTTTGAAGATTAGATGTGATAATCCATTTTTGGAGGTAATTTTTGCTTGGGAAAAAAAAGAGATAGATAGGCATATGTGTGATTCAAAAACTCTTGTGTTTAAAGATTGATCTCTCTGTGACACTTAAAATTTTGGATTCAATAATAAAATTACAGATTTCTGGGGTGGAATACGCTGGTGACCGATCCACCGTATCTCTATGGTGATTTAATGATTGTTTTCCACAGCTACAATATTTTCTCTCCCAATATTTCCAATCTACAATACAAGTAAAAAATAATTGTTTCACAAGAATCAAGGAAATCGGTTATCCGGTTACCCGGCACTACCTAACCCGATCGGGTAGGTTGTTGATAGTTGCTAATTGGGTTTAAATAGGTTTAGAGAATCTGATTTCAAATTTGGGTCAGTTTCGGTTAGCCTCTAAACCCTCTAAGGGTATCCTAAACTGAACTCGATTAGATTAACTATTATTAATTCATTGATTATATATCTTTAAACGATAACAAAATTATAAATTCTTTTTATTTAATTTGGCTTCAATTCATATTAGATTTATCTAACAGATTTTAGTTGGATATTTTGAAGGATTGGGGTGGGGTTGGGGTAATGTATTTCAAAAATAAATGGATTATAAATAGATTTCAGTTTTGTAATTATAAATGGGTCCACGTTCAGGTATCCGGCCCATTGTCATCCCTCGCATTGAATTCATTACAAATTATAATGTACTCTAAAAAATACCCTTGATTCAACATATACAACATAATTTTTCTAACAATTCATTAAAGTCATTTGTATGAAAAAATGCACTGCTTTTGTTATATTTTTTACCACTAAAACACCCCACTTTTTCCTTAAAAAGTGGATTGGAGATAACAGTTCTTATTTAAAAATATGTTTAATGTCATTATATATAATTTTTGCTATGCATTTCAATTTTTGTATATTTTTTCTTCTATTGATTTCAGAATCTAAGCTTAGGTAACCAGATTTATTAGCCAAGTTGAGTTTGAGCATGGAAATCACAATTAGGAAAAACCTTGATAGAAGGATGATTACATCCGCCGCCACCACAGAATACCACACAACGAAAGAAATTACAATAAACACCCAGGCTCGGGGAATAGACCCCGCAACCTGCGGTGGGGCATTGTTCATGTGATAGTTATTAGCAAAAATAAAAAATGAAAACTAGACAGAACACCACCACCAAAGAAAATAAAATCGGTTCATCAAAATTATTGACTTAATGGATATATTCTTACCTTTGATAGTGCAAATGTGGAGACCCCACCAGCAACAAGCAGAGTACATACATACTCAGGAATTGTATATCGAATACCATAAACCAGTGATCCCATCAGCATCACTGCAATACAAGATAAACAAATGAATCCAAAATATGAAACCCTGAATATAATTTATTAAACTCTAAAATTGAAAAATTTAAACCTTTAATCACAAATATATCACCAAAAACTACAAAACCATAAAATACAAATTCTAATTATCATAAAGTCTAAATCCCAATCTCTAACACATGAGACCGCAATTTCTTTCTCAAAATCATAAACAATAATCCCTTACACCCAAAATTGTAGGTGGAATACATTTCAAGTCAACAACCTTACACATTATCTTAAAACTCTCAATTGTTAAAACCATAAAACCTGTCTTATTTTTATATTTGATTGTATATAAAATTTCATAAAAAAAAATCATTTTATTTATCATACATTTTAAAATATTAATATAATAGATTACTTTTCTATAGTTTCCAACATACCAAACATGACTCTCAACTACATTCCACTTTTACTTCCTTTTCCACTTCCAATTTGGCTTCCTCTACCACTTTTTCAAAAAACACTTACGATATACCAAAAAGGCTGAAGTAAAAAAAAATGAGAAAAAACTGCCCTGCAAAAAACATGGTGAAACGCAGTGAAGGACACAATTTTACAGTAATAACATGGATTTTATTATCAAAAGCAGATTTAATTCATAAATGTGGCACATGAGAATGCTTTACTACCTGGAATCATTTTTGAGGATTTGGCTAGGACCTGCAAGTAAGAAAACAGCATTAAGATTAAAAACTATCAATAAGAATCCCACATTAAAATGATGAAAATGCAACCTGAGCCAAACTTAATGTATCCATGGAAGCGATTCACGTAATGAAAGTCATTACGGGAAAAAAAAACTATGACTCAGCTTAATTCTCTAGATCTCGGATGCCCCTTAGTTAACCTATTCTAAAAAATGTTACTAATGAGAATCTCATATTTATTACTACTTAAAAAGGGAGGCCAACAGCTCTAACAAGATCAAATCCTCATTTATGAGGGGTGATTATCAAGCATTGAGCATTCTATCTTACACAAGAACCAAGTAGCTGATGAGCAAGAAAATTGAGAATCAATGTCATTGATTAGAGCAAAAAACTTTTTTCCATGTCACAAGGTCCAATACCATTGCATAACATATACTTCAGTTATCAAAGAAAACCTATCAGTGCCTCAGAAAGAATAAAATCAGCAACAAATTAATATACTTTTACAGTCTGTTGAATCTGGGTCACACAAATGCTACCAAAATATATATATTTGCACAGAACACCCACAAGAAAAATGAAAAATTATTATAATGATATACATAATACAAACAAAAAATATTTGTTTCAGAAGAATTAATGCCATGTTAAGAGTATTTTTTTGGTAGCATGGGGTGACATGGGATGACTTGTAACCTCAAATGATTGCTTGGAGGGATTTTTTACAAGGGAATTGTATGATAAGAAATGAACTCTCAAAAACATCGTTGATGCTCTCATTCCCTATTTTTTTAACCCCCCCAAATCAGAAGGTCAATGATTGAGCTGTGAGAAACACAAGTCATTATTTTAAAAATCACAGCATCATTGTTATTTTAAAATTCACTATATCAAAATTAGGGGAAAATGAATAAAAATAATAAAATACAGTTAAATACGCACACAAATAAAAAAAAAATACATGCATCTGGGAACTTAACACAAGATGATAAAGTCATAAAAATAAAGTCGTGATAATAAAGTCATGCTAATAATATTATTATTAATAAAGTCATAACCCACAGGTCAAAGGATCAAAAAATAAAAGATAATAAAGTCATCATAAATATTAAAAGATAATAAAGTCATGATAATATTATTAATGAAGTCGTGATAATTATTAATAGATAATAAATTCATGATAATAAAGTCATGATATTAAAATCATGATAATATTAACAGTCATGATAATAAAGTCATATTATTATTAAATAATATTAATTATAAATATAATATTATTTATTATGACTAATAATAATAATATAATTTATTATTATTATTATTAAATAGAAAATATTAAAAAAATAATTAATTAATTAATCATATTATTGTTATTAAGTCGTATATTATTATTAAATCTTAAAGTTTTCTATTTATTGTTTTTATGAAATTATTTTTATTTTCAGTTATTTTATGTCTTAAGTATATGTCTTAAATTTCATTTAAAATCTATTTATAATTCATATTTTACAAGATTTTAAAGTACACTACTTTTAAAGCCTAATTGTTATATTTTGAAACAATGTTTTGTATCACCCATATTATTTGTTTATAATTTTGATGAAAATATTTTTATTTTTAATTATTTTTTATGTGTTTAGTTTGTTTTAAATTACATTAAGATTGTATAACCTTTCAAGAAGTCTGCTTGAAACATAACAGAACTTATTAAGTTTCAAGTAGATTACTTTGAAACCTTATAAATATAATCTATAAGTACAATCTAAATGAAACTTAAAACAGACTAAACATATAAAATAATAATTTTGGTACAAACATAACATTATTGTTTAAAAACTTAACATTTACATTTTAAAAAAATTATGCGCATAATTATTATTAAGTATTATGTGGTCGATGAAGCGTAGCAATGACACAGGCAGGGGTGCAGACCTAGGAACACACTGGCGCAACACAAGACGTAGGCAGAGAGGGGCTTTGATCAGGACGAAGGGGCCTTCAGGCCATCCGATGGTGCGATTTTGAGCTTTAAAATTGTAATGGACAAGCTATGGAGTGGGTCAAGCGAGTGTGATCTGTCTTTGCTAGCCCAGGGGCCTGCTGTTTCATTTCTTATAACCTTCAAGACCTTAAATTATATTAATTACATTATTATTGTAATTATTATAAATATTTAATAATATAATTAATATTTATTAATAATGTAATTAATAAAATTTAATAATAACGACAATTAATAAATATTAATAGCATGATTGATTATAAATTATTAATATAATTGAACACAATTAATAAGAGTGAATAATAATTAAAAATAATAAAATGGATAATTGATCTTGGGACATACACCCAAACCTCACCTCACTCAAACCACCTACACCAACATAGGGCGTAAAAAATTAGTACTTAATAATAAATGTTAAGTTTGTAAACAAAATTGTTTTGTGTCATTTAAATTATCTTTTTGTTATTTTTATGAAATTATTTTTATTTTCAACTATTTTATGTCCATAGTCAATGTTCGAAAATTTATATAAATTAGATTTATATTTTATACTTAATAACATTTCAAAGTCACCTACTTGAAATATTACTATGTGTGACTTTGAAGTATTATAAAATGTGAACTATAAATACAACCTAAATGAAATTTTAAACATTGACTCAACACGCAAAAAATAATTGAATCTAAAAAGAATTTCATAAAAAATAACAAAAAAATAACATAATTAATATTTCACCTACTTGAATTTTTTTTAAATATGAGATTTATATTTTAAAACAATGTTTTGTGTCATTTTCATTTTATTTGTATAGTATTTTTATGAAATTCTTTTAATTTTCAATCATTCTTCATGTGTTCAGCCAAATAAGTTTTCAAAGTACCTACTTGAAACATTTAAAATCTTATAAAATATAAATTATAGATAGACCCAAAATGAAATTTAAAACATTGACCGAACAAATAAAGAATAAATAAAAATAAAAATAATTTCAAAAAAATAGTAAACAAAAAATAATTTAAACACAAAACAATGTTGTTTTAAAACATACAATTTATACATAAATTTTTTTTTGCCCATTAATTGTTTTGTTGTTAATGATTATTTATAATTAATTACATTATTAATTATATTATCATTAAGTATTATTAAATGCATAAATAATTAGATTATTTATAATTAAAATATTAATTAGATTACTCTAAAGGTTATAAAATATAAACCATAGATAGGCTCTAAATGAAATTTAAAACATTGACCAAACACATTAAGAATAATTGAAAATAAAAATAATTTAAAAATAAAAAGTAACAAAAAATGATTTAAACACAAAACAATGTTGTTTTAAAACATACCATTTATACATAAATTTTTTTTGCACATGAAATGTTTTGTAGTTAATGATTATTTATAATTAATTAAATTATTAATTTTATTATCATTAAGTATTATTAAATGAATAAATAATTAGATTATTAAATGCATGAATAATTAGATTATTTATAATTAAAATATTAATTAGCTTACTCTACATAATTATTATAACTGATTATTAATTGTATAATTAATTGTTAATTATATTTAACATTTATAATAATTGTTAACTTTTATAATTATTAATTATTTACTAATTATTTTTATTTAATATTATTAACTACATTATATGGCACCTACTGATGCATGCGATGATGACCCTGGGCAAAGGAAGTCTGGACACACTAATGACCTAGGGCAAAAGTTGCGTGATCAATTTTTTGTAGTGACGCCAACACCTCTTGATGATGACTCATGGAAAAAACCCAAATCTAGGGGGAGATGCCTCAAAGGCGCCCTGAGAACACTGGTTACAAATCTCAATGACAAATGAATGAGGATGTTGATGTACCTTTTGTTTTGGTGTCTACTTTGTGGCAATGGTTTTTCGTGCTACCTTAGTAGCTTTAAGACTTGCAAGCCCTTGGAATATTTTATTTTATTGAATAAGGGGGCATGAACTTGGTACTCCAGGTTCATGGTTCAGGTCGTTCTTGATTATTATTTATTATTAAATACAGTATTTTTTTGCAAATAATACATTAGTAAATAAATATATATAATTATATATTGATTATATTAACTTAATTACTAATTATTTTTAATTATAGTATTAACGACATTATTAATCACATTATGAATTATATTATTACTAGGTATGATTAATTACTTTGATAATTAGATCATAAATTACTTAATTAAGTATACTATTAATTACATAATTATTTTTATGTATTATTGACTTTATAATTAAATATACTAGTTTTTAACTACCTTAATAATTGTATTATTAATTTAATTACTAATTATTTTTATTTTTATTATTAACTGTGGAACTTATTACAACATTATTATTAATTATTATCAATAATTAATAATTACATTGTTAATTATTATTTATAAAGGTGTTATTATAAAAAAAATTAATAAGGGTGTCAATTATTAAACATTAGTAGCTATTTTTGAATATACTATTAATTATATTACTAATTAGTCTATTATAATTCATTGTTAGTAAAAAAAATTAATTATTACTAATTATATTTATATTACTAGGTATTTAGTAATTATTATTAATAAGTAATTATAATTATCATGACTATTAATAATAATATCATGATTTTATTATCTTTTAACAATTATTATGACTTTATTATCTTTTATTTTTCGACCCCGAAGTCGGGGTCATGTCTTTATTATCATAACTTTATTAATAATAATATTACTATCATAACTTTATCATTTTGGGTCAAGTCCCATGGAAAAAATGTCTGAATCCCACATCGAAAATATGAAAAAGATGTAAATGGTCGCATACTAGAGAGGTTTGGGTGAGATTTTATGTAATATTTTTAGAATACTTTAATTAAAGTAATACCGAATATAATAACAGTAAAATACTATTCGATTTTTATTTTTATTTTTCTTATATGTATATATATACATATACAAAACAAAACAATAAAAAATAAAAAGAAAAAGGTGCTAGGCTGGACGACGCCCTCTAAGAACTTTCCAAAGAAGGCGTTGTCCAAGGGCGCTTTCTGAAACAACGTCCACCCTCATCGGTGGATTGAGAAATAGTTTCCCAATCTACCTATTCTCAAGAATTTCTTCTTTCCCCTTATATGAGAAAAATTGACATGGAAAATACAATTATATTTCATTCCATACCATTTCATTCTATCATGCTTCATTAATAACCATTTCATTTCATTCCATAAAATCTCTCAAACATGGCCTGAGGAAATCCATTAGAAGTTGTTAAACACATTCAATTAATATCAAATTATAATGTTTTCTAAAAAATACTCATGATTCTAACATTTATATTATAGTCTCTCAAAATTAATGAAGGCCATTCGTAGAGAAAACATAACTAAATGCATTACTTTTTCTTATATTTTGAACCATTTAATCACCCCATTTGTTTTATATTGTTGATTGGAGGTGGTGCGAGACAACATGGCCCCTTGTCCTAGTGCTTTTTCCTCTTGAGCACACCATGAACTATGAACAGTTTTTGAGCTACACCAAATTTACTGATGCAAAAAATAATGGTCCAACTTCCATTTCATAGTTGGCAACCCAATTGGGGAACTAGAAAATGAAACCATGGCAAAATTCAAGAACATATTGTTGAGAATGGAGAAAAGGGGACATGCCTGAGCTGGGTAACTAATATACTTTAATGCTTCAATTCCCATAGCTGGGCCAATTGTATTTGTAATGCCAGCACTCCAGTATGTCCACCAGGGAGCACCACCCCGATTACCGCCAGACCAAAGCTTTATAACTGCTCAGGAAGATGAGGCAACAAATTCACAGTGCTGACAGCTCATAAAAAGATAAGATAGAACAAAGAGGAGAACTCACAAACAAATGACCACAACAAACACAATATATTTTGTGTAAGGTTAAGGAATGAAAGATGTTCAAATCTCTTCTGGTCGGGCCCAAATCTCTTGGTGGACCTGAAACATAAAGAATACGATTTTAGTAAGTATACATCTTTTGAATTGATAAAAAAAAATTGCAAAACCGGATTAGGAGTCTGTAATATCAATAATAGAGGACACCAAGAACAATGCCAGGATGAATAGGTGACAGCAGAAGCAAAAAAATGGAGAAATTATAGAACCAGTGCTTCCGTAGAGATCATGCATATTACGAAATGCAATGATTTTTAGCTGAAAATGAACAGTAAACCTGGATGGAACCTAAAAGAATTTCCGTGCCACTGAACTTTTTATTCCAGATTAAAACAATATCAACCCCGCCAACAGGAAGAAAAATAGTCTCTCAAAACATGAACGATGGATCTTTTGAAGGATGGATCTTAAAACAAATAAAACAGTAAGATAGAAAATAATGGGACGCAGCAACGGAACATTTGATCATTCAGTTCAAGCTTTAGAAGAACTTACACAGTTTCCTGAAGAACGCCTTGGTAAATGTAGGCCGACCAAATCCCCGCCACGCAAAATGCCAGCAGGAAAACACGGCGCAATCCTGATCCGTGAGCCTCCATTAGCGTCCACAGAGCCGCCCAAGGCTTCTCGGTGGCGGGGAGGTGAGAACCAGAATTTGGAGGAGACGAGGACCCGTGCGCAGCGGAGCTGCGGAGCAGTGGGAAAGACCAACCCAGCACCCCCCGCGCACGTCGGATTCACACGTGGCGTCCAATTATTGGTTTCAACGACTCGCCCTGCGCTTCTATTGGACGGCACACGCCTTCTCCTGACAACAAATTCCCAAGACGCTTGGGCTCGGTCCAATGGCCATCGCAACCATGAACTTAAATATATTCAAATATAAATATAAATTAAATTTATATCTACCACACAAATCAAATGTAGTGAAGGCATCTTTATTTAAATAGTTCATGTATAGAAAATAGGTCATTGAAAATCACATTTTCAACCATTCCTCGAGCATCACTCCTTATCACCTTTCCACCAAGAGCTTTAACATTATTAAAGTTATCCAAAATGAGTTTCTCAATGTTCTCCCAAGGTTAACACCATTCAAACCCACTAAGACTCTGCCCTAAGCCGACAACAAGATCAAGAATATTGCTCCAAGTCCACCTCCAATAGACCAATTGCATGCAATATCGATCGCTAGCATTAAAGGTATAACTACATAAATGGAAGATCGTACTCTCAAAAAAGAACCTGTGACATCTAACTTCAATTGCATACAATATCGAGTAAACATGTCAATGAATATGCATGATGATTTTGTTGGGAGAAACATCAAACCACAAATCATTGGAAGTTACCACCAAAACTTACACTGGTGGAAACAGAGTTCCGAAACTTGATCTTACCGAAAGGATCTCCCTGACTTCAATGTACCAGAACTCAAGAAGGTGAAACTCACTATAAATCACCACACTGAGTCGAACCTTACACACACTCAAGCAAAACTCACAAAACAAACATCCAAGCGAAATACAAAGCAAAAGAAAAAAATAACACTTTGGATTTACGTGATTCAGACATTAGTCCTGCATCTACGAGAAAACACTATGGTATTTTTGATTGTTACGTGAAGTTACAAGATTACAATCACTAGTCAAGTCATCCACTTAGATCACTAATTACTAGTGATATCGCAACACGTGTAAAAGTGGCCCCACCCCACCTTTATAGCAGGACTCAACTATTCAACCGATTCCACCACCTTTTGAAACTTGTGGAGGACCCACTAATTACCTTGGCAACCTCTGATTGCCCATAGCAATCAGCATCTGACTGCTGACTTCCAGTGAACATGTAAGTCGCCCTTACATTCAAGCGAGTTACTATGACATATAAACAAGTTAGTTTTATGTATCATTCCTTTTTGCAAATCCTTCTAAGAGGACCTTCACATATCAACAATTGTTGACCTGCTTCTGTATGTTTTATGTCTCATTTAAATTGATTTGCTCCTTTTAGATATGCTCGTTTATGCCCTGCTCGATCTGCTTCTGTTTGTTCGATCACTCTTGTTGGATGGTTATTTGATCCATTTACATGGCCCTGATGCGCTTGCATGGCACTGCATACGTGAGGTATTAATTTTTACCATTTCCCTGCAATTTAATTTGAATATCGTCTCGGGTTTTTCTTACTATTTAACGAGTTACAAATTAAATGAGAACTGTTAATCGTCACCGATCTGACGACCCTTATCCTGACTCAATTTGTTTGTTCGCTTTGGTTGTTGCCTCACATAGAATAACACTGATCCTCAACGTGCGGACCTCCTGCAACCGGTCCTTCATTCCGGTGGAGACTCGGTGGAGACATCGTGTTCTTGGGTGTTGAATGATGACGTGACAAGCCATAGGCTCCAAACGTGATCCATTTCATTATAACCAAGCTTCAGTCAAAAAACCTAACTCTATGAGCGAATTTATTTTCCCATTTCATCATGTCCATTGTTGTATCCTTTTTCTTATGTGTGTGGGTGAGTCCATCTAGGAGTAGACAATATCAATTCCTCGTGACGAGTTTCATCATCACCACCTGGTTTAACAAGGTTGACCTCCTCGGATAGTTTTTCTGGTTCATCTTATTTTACATACGAGTTTCTAATTCTTACATACTCTGATTAGTAATACATCATTTCTTGGGGTGGTGTTCTCATCGTGCACGTAGGATCAACACGACCTAAAGCATGTTATATCTTGCTATCCTTTTATTGCATCATGTTTTATGTTTTCTGAAAATTAATTCACAGTTTTATAAACAAAATAACCTGTCTATTCATTTCGTAATCATCATATACGAATTAGTGGGTCTTTTCCATGACAACGCTACCCCCAACAATTGGTATCAGAGCCTTCTATATTTTAAAGGATAGGACTTATGAAACTTGACATAGATAAGTCCAATAGTGGAAATGATTTCAACTTGTGGAAAATAAAGATGAGTGCTCTTCTACATTATAATGAACTAATTGATGCTCTCAGTGGTTCTAAAAAGAAAATCACCACCCAATCCCCAGATGAATGAACTGTTGTTATCTATATTGATATTTTTGAAGATGCCCTTAGTAAAGCTCATAGCTTAATTTTTTTATCTTTAAGAAAAAAGTCCTTAAAGAAGTTGCTTATGTGTCTTCTGATGTTGGTATTTGTTCTAAAATAGAATCCCTATACATGATTAATTCTCTTATTAGTAGATTGTATAAGAAAATGAGATCATATACTTTCAAAATGTGCCATGGAACTACAATCAAGGCTCACATTGATGGATTTAATAAAGTCTTGTTAGATCTTTCTAACATAGATGCTGAATCAGGGGATGAGGAACATACTATAATATTTTCGACATCATTAGATGACTCTTTTAATTCCATTAAAGATTCTATGATGTATGAAAAAAACTATTACTCTTAAAGAGGTAAAATACACTTTATTAGCTAAAGATCTTTAAAAGAAGGGTATTGTTAAAGATGAGTCTGAGGGTCTGAATGTCAAGGGAAAAGGTGAGTCTATGGGTAGAAGAAGAGAAATAAGTTAGTCGAGGAAACATTGGTCTAAATCCAATAATAAAGTCATAAAATTATTTCAATGTAAGAAAACTGGGAACATAAAGAAAAACTTCCCTAATGAAAGAAGTGACTATAAAGACAATAATAATGACTATTATTTGTTAGTAAAACAATACTTTGATATTGATATTATGTTGAATGTCTGTAACCATACCATATTTGAGGAGTGGATCATGGATTCTAGGTGTTCCTTCCATAGGTTTCCAAGGAGAGAATACTTCACTGAATTAAGGGAAGTTGAGTCAGGTGAGGTATTCTTGAGAAATAACATGAGATGCTGTATTATGGGGATAAGTTTTGTTTCATTATAACTTCATGATAGGGCTATCAAAACTCTTGAGGAGGCTATATGGGTACTCAAGTTGAAAAGAAATCTCATTTCGCTATAAACATTAGGCCATAAAGGTTATACTTTCTATTTAATCTCTCGAAGACTAAGAATTTCCCACAAATCACATACTATTGTGAAGGGAAATCTCTTGAATTATCTATATGTGTAAGATGGTAACACTCACATGAAATGATTAAATGAATCTAATGTTTTATTTTTAGATAAAACCACCATTTGGCATAAGAGGTTTGGAAAAGTTAGTGCTTAGGGCCTTAATGAACTTAGGAAGCAAGGGCTATTGAGTGGCATTACTCTTAGCAGTCTTCTATTCTATGAGGATTGTGTCCAGAAAAATCAGTTTTGGTAAGTCAACATATAAGGCTAGATCCCCTCTTAAATGTGTTCACTATGATCATTGGGGTCCTTATAGGACTGCTTCCCATGGTAGAGGCTTATACTTTGTCATTTTTATTGATGATTACTCTGAGAAGGTATGAATTTACATTTTAAAACACAAGTTTGATGCTTTTCACACCTTTAGAACTGGAAAGCTGATGTTGAAAAATAATATGGTAATAAATTGAAGGATCTTAGGACTGATAATGGTTTAGAGTACCTATCCAATGAATTCATTGAATTTTGTAACTCTAAAGGTATCAAAAGATGTCAGACTATTGTGGAAACACCACAACATAATATATTAATAGAGATGATGAATAGGATTGTATTAGAAAGGGTGAGATACATGTTATCCCAATCTAGTTTATTGAGGTATTTATTTGTTGAGTATTCCACCATGATAGTGCACTTGATTAATTATTGTGCATCCTCTTCTAATACCTTTAAGACACTTGAGGATCTATGGAAAGTTATATCCCCAAGTTCTTCACACCTTAGGATTTTTGGATCCACAACTTATGCACATATAAAAAATGATAATTTGGAATATAGGGCCATTAAGTGTATTTTTGTGGGATATCCATAGGTTGTTAAGGGTTATAAGTTATAGATAGACAAACCTAGGTATCATAGATGCATCATAAGACAATATGTATTGTTCCATGAGTCTCGTATGTCCAAGAAGAAGAGTGTCATGTCTAGTGTGTCTAGTGACAAGACTAGTGATTATAGTGAGCTCGCATCCACACCCCAAACTTTGGGTGTTGGAATCCCCTTAAAGTATAGATAACAACCCAAACATGGGGGTGTCTCTACTAACCTACCTCCACAGACTCAAGTTGATCCTGATTCCAATTCAGATTCTAAATCCAAGGTAGAGGAAGATGATAATCTCATATATTATCATCTTACTAGATATAGAGAGAGGAGAGTCATTAGACCACCAACCTGGTTTATCCACACTAATGTGGTTTCCTAAACCTTTAATATAACTAAAAAATTATATAGCGAGGAACTGTAAACCTATAAACAAGCTCTAAACTCTAAATAATCTAGACTATGGTTAGCTTCCATGCAAGATGAGATGAACTCAATTCTTAAGAATAAAACCTAGATTGCTATAACCAAAGCTAATAATGAGAAAATTATAGGTTACAAGTGGATATTCAAAAGAAAGGAAGATAATAACAGGGAATAAAAAATAAAATACAGATCTTGATCAGTTTCTAAAGGGTTCCTTTAACATAAAGGGATTAATTATAGTGATATATTCTCCACCATTGTAAAGTATTCGTTTATATAGATTCTTCTTGATTTTGTTGCTAAATTTGATTTCTATATTAAGTAATTAGATGTCAAAATTACTTTTTTGCATGATACCCTTTATAAAAAATCTATATGACACCTCCTAAAGGTTTTTCTAAATGAGTTCAAACCTAATAAAATCTTCCTTTTAAAGAACTCGTTGTATGGACTTAAGAAATCTTCAAAGCATTGGTATAAGAGGTTTGATTCATTCATGGTTGAAAATGAATTTAATATAAGTAAGTTTGATTCATGTGTCTATTTTAATCATGTTAATCATGAATTTATTTACCTACTTTTATATATTGATGATATACTCATAATTTGTAAAAATATGAGGCTTATAAACATTGTTAAGTCCCTATCTTCAAGTTTAATGATCTAGGAAATGAAAAAAAAATACTTGGTATAGAAATAATAATAGACATAAGGGAATGAACAATGTATCTATTTTAGCATACTTATGCAAAAAAAGTTTTAAAGTGATACCACTTGGAACACATTAAACTAGTTAACATTACTTTAGGAAAACACTTTAAAATATCCTTGAATTAGTCCCCTAGTAATTAAAAATATGATTCCATTATGAATAATATTCCATATTCTAGTGTAGTAGGAAGTCTTATGTATGTAATGGTCTGTTCATGACTGGATATTCTTCTTGCTATGTTTACTTTGAGCAGGTATATAGAGAAGCCTGGTAAACCTCATTTTCATGATTTAAAGTGGATCCTCATGTATGTTTCAATGTTTTCTAATATGTGCATTTGATATGGAATAAATTATAGTTTTGGTAATGACATTATTGGTTTTATGGATTCTGATAATGCTGTAAATATTAACACTTGTAAATTACTCACTGATTTTGTGTTTCTGGAATATAGAGGACCAATCTCTTGGAAATGAAATGTGTAATATATTGTTTCATTTTACACCACTAAGGTAGAATATATAACATTGATTGAGGAAATCAAGGAAGATATATGGTTAAATTTTTTTGATTAATTATTTATCTTTATCTATCGATAGCATAGTGGTTCATTGTGTTAGACAATATGCTTTATATTTGTATAATTTTTTTGTCATGGTATATCGAAGCACAATGACCAAAGAATTCATTTTTAGGGATATTATTGATTCTAGGACAATGAGTGTCACTAAGATACACATTAGGGATAACCCAACTGATAGTTTGACTAAGGTCGTGCCTTCACCCAAGTTCACACATTGTTTAAAGCTAATGAACTTAGTCTCAATTCAATAATGTAGGTTACGAGAAGACCATCAATAAATCCTTTTACTTAAAAGGTGGATATTTTTTGAACTGATTCTGAATGTTTTATATTGCATTAAATTGATTTTCCTCTATTTATATATGCCCATTTATTCCCTTCTTGATCTTTGTTTTGGCCTTGCTCTTATTTGCTCGATCACTCCTACTAGTTGGTTAGTTGGTTGTTTGATCCCTTTTCATAGACCTGATGTGTTTTCATGGTACTATATATGTTTGGTATTATTTTTTAGTATTTCCCTATAATTTAATTTGAATCCCATCTTGAGTTTTTCTTATTATCCAGTAGTTTACATATTAAATGAGGATCATCGATCATGACTGACATGAAGATCCTTATCCTAGCTCAATGTGTTTGTTCAATATACTTGTTTCATCTCACAGAATAGAAATGATCCTTAGTGTGCTGACCCCATCCTTCATTCTAGTGGACACTTGATGGAGTCATCGTGTTCTTGGGAGCTGGATGATGACATGACAAACCAGAGGCTCCAAACATGATTCATTTCATCATAACCAGGTTCCAATCAAGAAATATAACACTGTAAGTGAATTTATTTTCCCATTTTATCATGTTTGGTATTGTATACTTTTTACTTGTGGGTGTGCGTGATTATATCTAGGAGTGGATGATGATGATTCCTCATTTCGGATTTCATCACCACTACCTGGTTTAACAAGGCTGACCTCCTCATATAGTTTCTTTGGTTTATCTTCTTTTGCATTTGAGTATGTAA
This sequence comes from Viscum album, assembly GCA_963277665.1. Taxonomy (NCBI): domain Eukaryota; kingdom Viridiplantae; phylum Streptophyta; class Magnoliopsida; order Santalales; family Viscaceae; genus Viscum; species Viscum album. Next base: position 226,421,092 of record OY728135.1, on the reverse strand, counting down.
TTCTTACATAATTTTCTTAGTAATACATCATTTCCTGGGGTGGTGTTCTCACCATGCATGTTGGACCAACACGATTCGAAGCATGTTATATCTTGCCGTCCTTTTATTTCTTTTCATTTTCTATTTTCTGAAAATTAATTCATGGTTTTCTAAACAAAGCATCTTGCCTATTCATTTCATAACCATCACATATGAATTAGTGGGTATTAGATATTATTGGGGATAACCGTAACAACACTGATCCCCCAAAAAAAACTTATACATATACATTAACTTCTCAATTCCATCATTTGGACAACTGACCACTTTCACAACTTAGTTTTGGAATATATCATCTGAATCGCCTACCTCCACTAAAATTCTGCTACCATTGTCTTCATCATACCAAATTGTATCTTTCAAAGTTTCTCCTTCCGATCAACAAATCAAAACTTGAAACCAAACTTCATAATTCTAAATGATCTCCCACTTGAAGACTATTTTTAAGGAAAATACCATGGAAACCTCTAACACTTAAGTAAAAAACCAATCCTCCTAACTTCCACAGTAACAACAATTCCTCAACCGATGGTTTCATATGCATTGAAAGGTGGCCTTTCCTATTCCCAATGATGGGTTTTCATTGAATACAATGAATAAATCACAATAACATGATATGAAATTACATTTCTCATGATTATATATGAATAATCATGATGAAAGAATCTTGGAACTCTAGAGAGGATCTTTTCATGATAAATTTATAATTAATTTAATAGCAATAAATTACCCCAGTTTTGTGTTTTTTATTCGATATAGGAATTGATCATTCAAACCTCCATTCAGTTGTGTCATTGTTGAATCAAAAGGATCTAAAGTATAATCCCTCTAGCGATGATCCACATGTGATTTTTTTGATCTCAAAGCATCATCGATGGTACTCTGTGTGTTGGCACAGTAGTATCGATCATCTTGTGTTACCCCCTTTTGATTAGAACACAATTATTTAGGATTGAAGGATTGATTATTTTTTTTCTAATTCTTGAGAAGGATGAGGGAGGTGGAAGATATTCTCTCAATCTTAAGAGAAAATACTAGAGAATTTCTTTATTGAGAAAATTCTCTAGAGAGGAAATCATTGTGCATAATAAAATGATTTTTAATTAGTCGCATAAATTATATAATTGGGTATATATAGATATAGGGTTAGAGAATTCATAATTGCGCTAAGGCCCTTAATCAATCTCATAATCCTTAGCGATCCCCATGATGATGATGATGATGATGATGATGATGATGATTATTATTATTATTATTATTTCTTTGACACGTGCATGAATCACAAATAATATAAATACCACTAAATAAATTAATATTTATTTAAATGATACTTAGTATATCATTTCTGTTATTGGGTGCCTAACTTGGCCCATCCACCTTTTGCTGTATTTACCAAACCTCGAATAATGAATATTATTCATTCAATAAATAAATAAATATAATATAATATTCATGGTCTTATAAATAAATATTTATTTTAATATTAAACTCACATAAAATAACATCTAAATATATGCGATTAATAAACCCCGAATACATATTATTCATTAGTATGAAGAATAAAATTAATTCCAATAATTAAATTCAAATAGAGTTTAACTATGATCAATGGAAACACTATCTGTGTGACCCTCCAGGAATTTTCTCAATGAAATTAGGCAGGTTTTCCTAATGTCCAATATTAGTGTCTAGCAATATGTAAATGCACCTATAGAGGAAGAAGTTAATATTGAAATGATGACAACCACATACTAATGTTCACTATGTAATATAATCTCTTTGTGATGATATCTCACCAAGCATGATGCATTCTCGTGTCATAAACTTATATGCTTGATACGTATTTCTCTGAATTTCTGAAATTAACCCATCAATATACCATGTCCATGGATTTTAGTTCAACAGTTCCATTCTAATCAAAGGGATGAGATATCATCTTCCATAAAGATGGAAGAGAAAAATTCTTCTTTGTCTTATTCATTCATAACATATCATTCACGATGCAACCAACTTCACTATGAACATATATCATCATAGTTTATATAAATACACCTGAGTATGCGACTCATGATATGCATTAATAATAATCTTAAATTATTGGGATCATTACATACGTTCGTAGATAGGAATATCCAATGACATGTATAAAATGTAGAATTACTACAGGCAGGCCTGTCATTATAATCTATCATCTTGGAGATTACCAAGTGTAAACTTCATGAAATGAAGTCTCACCTGCTTATCAGTACTCACACCTGAAAGTCTACATCATTTTTGCCTCATCAGAAGACTTTATATAGACACATGAATTAAGTTTAATAATATCATCATAACAGTTCAAGGTTATCATCATAATGAGGAACTAACATGACCTTTTCAATGTGACTAATACTCTAGGACATTATCACATTAATGTTTTGTAGAAGAACAATTAATTTGTGATAATACTTTTATTAATATTCAAGTCAATGAATATATGGGTAATCTAAAGTAAAAAAGTAGTAGGTTCTAGGGTACCAACTCCAAAATAAACCCACTTTTACTAGATCCAAATACTAATTGGATGGTTAGTTCTCACATGATAAACATGCTTCTATTGATCATGACTATAGTTGTTGGGCCTACCACATTTATATGGTTAGGGTTATTCTTGAAACATGTCTTTATTGCAACTCTACTTACTGCGACCTTACTGACTTGTGAAAATATTGATGTGACCAATTTGTGTATACTTTTTCATATATATTAACGAGAATAAAAACTTGTTTTTCACCAAATACCAGTCGTTTTGTGGATCAAATTTTTATATTGGTGATTATGATGATTTTCAGCTGTTTTCCATCCAAAGTCACAAATAGGGAAAGGATACAACAAAAATTCAAATATACATGGCATGTACTTATTATACACATCGTGTACTATTGCAACAACACGGATCAGGAAGACTAGATACACACCCATGTTGCCGACCAATGATTACACGCCGCGGTATTCCCATATACACGATGTTTCATCCCTTCTAGAAGCGGTTGGTGGTCGATGATTGATATTACATGCCATGTAGGGCGACATTACATGCCATGTACTCCCACCAACTAGGTGGCGTTGTGTTCCATGTCAAGGGAGGCATAGAAGCTCACCCACTGGCGGAGAAAAGAGGGCCAAATTATACTGACCAGGGTACGCGCCATGTAATTTCAGGTACACGTTGTGTATTCCTAAAAACTATAAATAGGAGGAAATACCCTCCAAGTTGAGGACTGAATTATTCCAAGATAGAACAAGGGGGAAAATCCAGATACTCTCAAGAAGAGAAGGAGAAAAGAGAAGAAAGGAGGTGCTGCCACTACCTCCCCAACGATCTTTAATCCAAAGTTTGTGCAATTTTTAATTCAGGTACCACAAAGAAGTTTAATTACTAGCTAATCCATGAGTAGCTAAATCCCCTATGTGTTGGGGCTGTTGATGATTATGGGTTGTATTTTGTGAACTGTTATATTGTACTCGTGTTGTTCATTCTTCTCTCACAATTCCTTAATAATCCTTTCTAAACATCACTAGAAATATCGTATCAGACCAAAAATGGAATTTCTAGGGATCTTCTAAGGAATTACAATTAAGAACATCCATGATAATTGGATGTGCTTATCATCTCAAAAAGGGATGCGATTAATAAAATTTAAAGAAATCAAATTCCAGACCAAGGAATTGGTTTCTATGGATTTAAAAAAACTCACCAGACCAAGGGGGTTATGTTACATTCATAACCTAGAGATGCGAGTTATCATGAACAACACAACCTTATAAGAAAATTGATTTAATAATAACCTTTAAAATCTAAATCCCCAACACATTCTTCCCATTTTTCATCAAGAATCAAATTATTGTGTTTTTCTTTATATTTAAAGTAATTTGTTAAATCAATTGAAATTCGATCACCCTTTTATTAAAATAAAAAATTCGACTCTAAATTTTAGCAAACTTCACTAAATTAATCACAAGCCAGAAAAACAAAACACAATAACTCCCTCTCCTCGTGGATCGATCTCTTACTTGCACTAAACTTGTTTGGGTAATTTAATTTGAATTGTCAAAAGTAACACTTTGGGAAAAACGATATAAAATTTTGGCACCGTTTCTGGGGAAGCGAAGTTAACGGTGTTTTGATTAATCAGTTTGTATTAATTAAAGTGAAAATAAAAAATCAAAAAACTCTAAAAAAATATTTTCTTAATCTTATTTCTGTTTTTTATTATTTTATTTTTCCTATTTTATGCTTGATTGTTTGTTTTGTGTTGTGCAGGTTTAAAAGTTCATAAGTGGACGAATTACGCATTCCATGAGCACTGAATCATCATATATCCTTTTGCTTGAAATGGAGATCGATCGAATGATATTTCGGTGATGATGGGAACTTATGGATGAGCACAACCAGAACACCCCCATGGAGAACATATAAGAGGGAGATCCAGTTGCTGTCTAAGGATTTGGACAACCATTTGTGTCAGATGACAATCAGAACCAACAAATAGCTGCAGAGAATGAGCAGATCCGACTTCCACCAGCAAACATAATGGAGTTCATACTACAGAACCAAAAAAGACAACAAACTCCATTTGTTCCAGGGTATGGCCCACAACAACCCCAACAGTTCCAACCAGATAGGTTTCCATAACTACAACCAAGTCATGGGCATTATTTTTCTCTTAAGCAGTAATTTATGCCCCCACCTCCTCGAGAGCAACTACCCTCACGTCGTACTCTTATGGAGTGCGGTCTTCCTTCTATCTAAGGGGTAGATATGAGAATTGTCAGACCATCGGTGTAGGCTCAGCATTTCAAGATCAATCCGACCATCATGAAACTCACCCAAAACATGGTGCAATTTGTAGGATTACCCAGTGAAGACCCCAACGCTCATCTCTCCAATTTTCTAGAGATATGCGACACCTTTAGCTACTATGGGGTTTCCGAGGATGCCATTAACATTTGGTTATTTCTCTTTTCATTAAGGGATAAAGAAAATGATTAAATCAAAGGACTACCTCAACTCTCCATCCTCACCTGGGAGGTGTTGGCCCAGGTGTTTCTGTCAAAATATTTCCCACCCTCCAAGACAGTGAAATTGAGGAATGAAATTCACAATTTCCAGCAGCATGATTCAGAATACCTATATGAATATTGGGAGCATTTCAAATAAATGATAAGGAAGTGCCCTCATCATGGCCTTACATTATGGATGAAAGTCCAAACATTCTATGGCGGTCTCACAACAAGCACCAAATCTGTGGTGGATGGAGCTGCTGGAGGAACAATAATAAGGAAATCACTGGAAGAACTCTTCAACTTGCTTGAAGACATGTCTGCAAATAGCTTCCAATGGAACTAAGAGTGAGGAAATCAGAATAGAGGAACAAAAAAAATTGATGCCACTACAATTCTTGTAGCTCAACTTGATGCACTGTCCAAGAAGATCGATACATTGAATCTAAAAAATGCATCTCATGTTCAAGCGTCAAATCACCCATCATGTAGTGAATGTGGTGACAAACATGCCATGGGTGAATGCCTAGGGACAAGTGTCGGTGCCTCGACAAGTGAGATAAATTTCGATTCCTAGAACAGTGGGCCAAATATGTATCCTCAGTACCAAAATCCAGCATGGAAAGATAACACAAACATGGGCTGGGGGAAACAACAACAAAATTCTCAATCTCACCCCCAAAGACCAACTGGTTATGGGAAATAACAATACTAGAATCCATATCCCAGACAACAGTAGTAGGGATCCTTCCAACAACAAGGGTATCAAAACCCTCATCTGGCGTAGCAACCAAAGTAGCCACAACCTCAACCAGGATGCCCAAAAACCTCTGCAAGAACCCCCATCAAAGCTAGAGGAGATGATGACAAAATTCATAACAACTGCTGAAACAAGATTTCAAAATCAAGAGGCATCCATTCGATGCCTTGAGAATCATATTGGGAAACTTTGAAATCAGATCTATTCAAGGAAACCTATTACTCTACCAGGTAATACCGAGAAGAAACCATGGGAATAGGACAATGGTGTCATATTACGAAGTGGGAAGGAGCTACCTCAGAATATAACTACAAATCAAGGAGAGTCTAAAAATCCACCTCAACCAACATCCTCTTCCAAAAAAGAAGTCAAAGTTGAGGAGTATCCCTAAACTTAGGAACTACCGAAGATCATAAATGGTAAGGGAAAAGAAGTGGTTAATCCTTTTGAACCCACCTTACCATTTCCTGCACAAAGGAAGCAAAGGAAGCTGGATCAACAATTCAAAAAAAATTCCTGGTGGTATTATAGAAACTTCATATAAATATTACTTTCACTGAGTCATTAACTCAAATTACAACACACACCAAGTTCATGAAGGAGATCCTCTCAAACAAAAGGAATATGAAAGATTTGGGGACTATTCCTCTCACTAAGGAATGCTCAGCAGTGTTACAACATTCTCTTCATCCCAAACTCCAAGATCCAGGTAGTTTCACAATCCCTTGCACAATTGGATCTTATGAGTTTGGGAAATCCCTTTGTGACTTAGGGATGAGTGTTAACCTTATTCCCTATGTATTCTTCAAAAATTTGGGGCTAAATGATCTCAAACCAACTTGAGTAGCCCTTTAGCTAACAGATCGATCCATCAAATATCCTAAAGGGATACTTGAGGATGTGCTCATGAAAGTGGGGTTTCTTATTATTCCTACCGACTTCATCATAATCGACATGGAGGAAGATAAAGAGGCACCTATCATTATGGGAAGACTCTTCTTAGCTACTGGGAAGGTGTTTATCGATGTGCACCAAGGTGAATTTATCTTCTGAGTGGGAGATGAAAAGGTATCTTACAACGTCCTCATAGTAGTTAAGAAGGTATCACTGATAGAACACAATGAATGTTATACATTGACCACTATGAAAAATCACTTGGTCCACATGGAAGAAGACATGGAATTTTTTTCAATCACTAATGAACCTTTCATCAACAACATCCAGCCTGCTTATGAAACAGAATAGTTACAATTAATCATAGGCCAGTGCGGTCATTATTTACAATGTGCAATTGTCCTAGATATTCTCGAGAAGACCATGGTAGAACCAAATGTTCCCTCAATTCTAAAGGCCCCACAAACCTCTTCCACCATATAATTCGAGTAGCAAAATGATCAGGTAATGTTGATCCAATGACGTAAAACAAAGGCGCTTCTAGGGAGGTAACCCAGAGGTTACACGCCATGTACCACTATACACACGGTGTGTACTTGTCTTTTTCATGTATATTCTCATATCCCTTGTAGTATTAGTATATATTAAACAAGTCACTAAATAGGGATAATGCTGGTGCCAATGGTAAGGTCACTAAAATATATCTGAGTCGTCACTTGTTCGAATCCCTCCATACCTACCTTCAACACGAGATTCATCCTTTTTATACCTGTGTTTAACTAAAAGACATGTGTAGTAATTTTCAAAATAAAATATAAGTTTTTCTATATAAAAGAAAACCCATTATGGGGATGGACTGTTTGGCTAGGGTCATAAACTAGTTCCAAAAGACCTAGGTTCAAATCCTGAAAACCAGCCCATTTCCATCATTTTTCATATTAACAAAACCACAAGGTGTGCATTTCAATATATGTCATGTGTTCCATGTTTTCAATGATAATTTAAATAGTTTTTGAAATAAGAAAATACATGCGGGTGAAGTTGGCAGATTGATAGAGTCTCTGGCCTGGATTCAAAAGACCCGGGTTTGAACTCGGCTAATCTCCTTGCTTCATCCCTTTTATTCAAATTAAAACCACACATCGTGCATTTTCTTCATCCCGTGTAGAATTGTACCTTTACTTTAAATATTAAAAGTAATTATAAATGGGAAGCACTACAACCTTTGCTTCAGTGATTGAAGGATTACATTCGGAATGACCGATCGTTGGTTCGAATCATACCCCAAGCACCAGACCAAAGGTTATAGTTCTCTTTTTCTAATTTTAGAACACACGCCATGTACATCTTGGACACAACCACACACCCACGTGGTTCCCATTTGAAATATACATGGAATGTACATTCGGTACACACCATGTACCGTGATTCCCCTAGACTTCTGGCCCAGACCATGCCCTTTGGGATACGACCCCTTCCCATGTTGTACTACACTACATGTATGTTCGGTACACGCTGTGTCCTCTGTATCTTCAGAGGAATCCGTATGGAAAGTCATACTTTCCTCACACACCATGTTATCACACATGGTGTGTACCACTTTCCACACAGTGTGTAGGCATGATTCCCTGCCCTCGTCTAGCTATTCCGAGCTCCTTACACGAGCACCACTCCATTTTGTACTACACGGTGTGTACAATTTGTTACATGCCATGTATTGGTTTTACATGACACATGTCCTTTCAGCGTATTTATCCAAAGTACATGAGTTATTACACAAATCCTACTACACACCGTGTACCCTGGATCTATACGCAGTGTTCTCCTAAATTTTCTATTTTCTCACAATTTCTTTTTTATTCTTTTTCTTATTTTATTTTGTTTTCTTTTATTTTCTTACAGGTATGGACAATAGAGATCCTACGAGTGGGAAGCAGCCCGCTTCCACTGCTGAAGGAAAGCGGCCTCCTCGCTGTTGGATTCATCTTTGAAATTCCGAGCAGCCCGCATTCAAATTTCTGGTTTTCCAGCCCCCAACATTATCCACTCTACCTCCTCTTCTGATGTCACCTCCATCCATGACATCTACTGATCTGGAAGTTCTTACGACACCTTCTCATTCCACCACTGATCCTATAGCGACGACATCTGCACAATTCACTATGGTAGAGAGCTCCTTTGCTGCTGCTCTATCTTCCAACTCTATCCCCTCAGAGCTACCCTCCACGCCAGTAGTGGACCTGACCAAGCCAGAACCTCCGCCTACTGGTCATCCCTCTAAGCCATCTCAAGTATCCACTGCTCCACCTCCTACCAATATGATAGGACCATATGATCCAGCACCAGTAGTTCCACCACTTCCTGAACCAGCTGCTTCCCACCCTCTACCGCATCCATATCTGATCTTTCCTGAGGGTCATCCTACAACAAACAGATTGAAGTGATTCTCCCACCGCACTATCCATTTGAGCATTTGCTACCTGGAATTCAGTGTTCCCCAACATCTGGAAATTTGGTAGGATCTTGAGGAGATTATGGGACATACTTATCTGCTGGACACATTTCAGGTCAGTACTCCTACTTACCGAGATTTATTTTTGGAGTTCATGGTCACCTTTAAGTTCGATGGGCCAACCTACCTTCAGAAACCCATCTATACAGTCCAACCAGTTCACTTTCGGCTGGGGGGACACCCTTTTTCCCTCACCATGGAAGATTTTGGAAGAGGGTGCAGGTTCTACCCCCATCCTACCACCCCCTCCTATTTCAACCCTTACCCGCCCCAAGCACTCTCACCTCGTTTCATTGTGGCGGGAGCTTGTTGGGCCTGACCACAGGTACACCCCCACATCACAGAAGAGCACACTCATTATTTCTCCCCCCCTTCATTTCCTCCATAGGTGCTTTAGCATCATTATTTTTCCTCACCATGAGGATATGGGTGTCGTGTATGGCTGGGACATGGAGATACTTACTTTTATTGTTCGGCACAACTACCCTGACCTCATCTACCTTGACACCACCTAATTCCATTCTATGATCCACGACTGTCAGGGCAACCTGAATGGAGGTTTCTATGCCACTCTCCTAGCACACCATTTGGGATTCTTTGAGCCCTCTCTCCCTCATGACCCATTGGGATCTCCTCAACATCTTGAATTTCTCATGCTTATTCGCAAGAGGATAGTCGAGCAATGGGGGGACATCTACGGGCTTGTGTAGGATGCCCCTGCTCCTACAGGGGTGAGATATGACCCAACTGCTCCCGTTGGTATTTCTGACCAGGACCCACCCCATCCACCCATGAATGTTCCCTCACTACCCCACCCCCTTCTTATAGCCTTCCTTATTCTTCCACCATCCCCTCTTCTTATGTGCCTCCCACCTTCTCACCTCCACCCGCACCCTTAGCTGATCTCTCCACCACCCTCCGCCTTGCCAAGATAGACCGATGGATGGACCTCATTCAGCTCCACCAAGATTCCCTCGCTCAAACACAGACACAGATGAAGGGTATGTTGTTGCTTATCCTCTAGCACTTGGGCCTTTTGTTTCCCTCATCCTCCGCACTGGTACCTCCATACGCTCCTCATCCTTATTCCGCACAACCATTGCGGACAACTCTAGCCACATATTTTGTTTTTCTCTCTACTGCTGGCCCCACTGATACCTCCACTAATGCGCTTGTGGTGCCTCCTATTCCTACCACTCAGAGTGCCAAGTTCGTGCCTCTGGTATCCACTATGACTGCTTCTCCTCTGGCGGATTCCACTATTTCCAATGATGCCTCTTCTGAGGTGACCTAGTGACTAGTTTTTGGGCACATTTATTTTCTTTATATATATATATATATATTGTGCTATGCTTGGGATGTGATGATGTATGTATCTTCATATTTTTCTTTACCTTCCCTCGACAGTAACAAGTACTCTGGAGCAACTTGGGCATCTCTATTTATACTACTTACCCCATTTTGTTGATTCACCATAAGGGGAGTATTTTTCAGTGTTTCTTTTTTCCTTTATACTTTGGATTTACTTCTTCTGTTTCTTCCCCTCATCTTCCACCCATTGTTTCCCCCATTATATCCTATTCCTTGGTATTGCACTTGGGGGACCATGTGCTGTATTAAGTGTGGGGGAATTAGGGTCTCTGACTACACTAGTATTTTCCTTAAACTGATTTAGGAGACATCATTAATAGTTGACATATTTTTAAATTGTGTAATTTTTTTGATTAATTATAATTATAAATAATAAAGACATAAATGGTAAATTTAAAAGTTATATGATTATTTCAATTTTCAAAGTATTTTAAAATGATTACTGATATAGTTTGATTCTGAATTTAAAGTCTTGGACATTTACATTTATTAGAACTGATCATTTGCACTCATGTCATGACCTGATTGACCCCTTTATTTTTTCCATTCCCGAGAGGTATTCTAAGTCTATTTGACATATTATTTCTTATACCCTTTTTCTTGATAGATTCTTGGGATATGCATAACTACCAGAAATTTCTAGTTCTTTATTAAAAACATGAAGATTTTTGAATCACATTAAAATGATTGAGGCATTTGATTGTTTTTTAGCCCCTTTTACCTTGATACCTACCCTACATATGATATTCATAAAACCCTTAGAAACTATGAACTGCCTTGATAGGAAGCTACATTACAAGCCTATTTTCCCTTCCCACCCTAATTATTTTATAAATTTTCATGATTATTCACTTGAGATTTAGAGAGGTATTTTTGTCCATTCATGGTACATGTTAGTGAGAAACCATGAATTTAAGTGTGGGGGAGTTTATCACTTGTTCATTTGGGCAAAAGGGTTTCCAAAACCACTATTCATTGTATTCTTAGTGGTCTTTATTAAAAAAACAAATATTGAAAAATGAAAAAGAGGGACCAGATTCATTATTACATCTTATTGATGGTTTATGGGCTCATATTAGCAAGGGAATATCATGGCGATGATACCCTTTGATAGATCTTGATTGGGGTGTATTTTCATTATGCTTTATTTTAAATATCATGCATTATTGTTTAATAATTAATCCTCCTTTTCAAGCCTCTGAGATTAATTTTCATCATTAACTACCAACCCTTAGCCTCAGAAACATTTGAACCTTATTTAAATCCCTCGTGATTTTTGTGATTTGACTTATGAATTGGAGAATGAGAACACTTGAAAGCTTATGGATAGAGTGCATATACTTAATATTGAGTATAACTCTGATTAAATAATATTGAGTGATGAGTGTGGTACTTTTTGTTGAGGTAAATCATCAAGTAGCATGTTTATTTATGAAAATTTAAATAATTTGGATGAAAGAGGATGCAAATTTTTAATTAAATTATATATGAGGCATGATTAGAATATCTTTGGAATTGAAATATGTTTTGTGCCATTGAAAATATTTTTATATGGATATAATATTTACAATTATAATTAGTTGAATGCTTCCATTATTAGAGTATGGATTCTATTGATTTGACATTGAGATCTTTCTTGAGGACAAGAAAATGACTAACTATGGGGGAATTTGATGTGACTGTTTTGTGTATACTTTTTCATATATATTAACGAGCATAAAAACTTTTTTATCACCAAATACCAATTGTTTTGTGGATAAAATTCTTTATATTAGTGATTATAATGATTTTCATATGTTTTCCATCCACAGTCACTAATAGGGAAAAGAAACACCAAAAATTCAAATATACATAGCGTGTGCTTATTATACACGCCATGTACTATTCCCACCACATGGATCAGGAAGACTGGATACACGCCCATGTTGTCAGCCAATGATTACACACCGTGTTATTTCAATATACACGCCGTGTCATCCCTTATAGAAGCAGTTGGTGGATGATGATTGATATTACACGCAATGTAGGAAAACATTACACACTGTATACTCCCACCAACCAGGTGGTGCCATGTTCCAAGTCAAGGGTGGCACGATAGCTCACCCACTGGTAGAGAAAATAGGGCCAAACTGTGTTGACCATGGTACACACCGTGTACTTTCTGGTACACGTTGTGTATTCCTAAAAACTATAAATAGGAGGAAATGACCTTCAAGTTGAGGATTGACTCATTCCAAGACAGACCAAGGGGGAAAATCTAGAGACGCCCAAGAAGAGAAGGAGAGAAGAGAATAAAGGAGGTGTTCCCGCTACCTCCCCAAAAATCTTCAATCCAAAGTTTGTGTAATGTTTAATTCAGGTATCAAAATTAGTTTAATTACTAGCTACTCCATGAGTAGCTAAATCCCCCATGTGTTGGGGCTATGGATGATTATGGATTGTATTTTTTAAACTGTTATATTGTACTCATGTTATTCATTCTTCTCTCATAATTCCTTAATAATCCTTTCTAAACATCGCTAGAAATCTCGTATCAGATCAAGAATGGAATTTATAAGAATCTTCTGAGGAATTAAAATTAAGAACATCCATGATCATTGGATGTGCTCGTCGTCTCAAAAAGGGTTGCGATTAATAAAATTTAAAGAAATCAAATTCAAGACCAAGGAATTAGTTTCTATTGATTTAAACAAAACTCACCAGACTAAGGGGGTTTTGTTAAATTCATGACCTAGAGATGTGAGTTATCATGAACAACACAACCTCATAAGAAAATTGATTTAATAACAACCTTTAAAATCTACATCCCCAACGCATTCTTCCCATTTTTCATCAAGAATCAATTATTTTCATTTTTCTTTATCTTTAAAGTAATTTTTAAAGCAATTGAAATTAAATCACCCTATTATTAAAACAAAAAAATAGACTCTAAATTTCATCAAACTTCACTAAATTAATCCCAATTTAGAAAAACAAAACATAATAACTCCCTCTCTCCGTGGATCGGTCCCTTACTTGAACTATACTTGTTTAGAAAACTGATATATTTGCTAATAGCATAGTTAAATCTTATCATAATAATGATAGTAATCCTACTATTGGTATAACTTTAAATTTGGAACAAGTTGTTTCTAAACTGCTTCTTAAGCTGCATCAAAAGCCACAACGTACTCAGTTATTATAGGTATGGAAACCATATACTATAATAAGTGTGTATTTTATATTACCATATCCTTAATATTATAAAAAATAATCTTAAGGAATACTAATATTACATATCCTTACACACTAGTATTCATATTTCTCCATTAACTAGGATCTCATCCAGTTCTACTTTTAATGTACTATCGGATAGTTCTAAATACAATTATATACATTTAATATGAATCTATTTGATATTTTCCTATTATTATTTACAAATAATCAATATCAAACACACATACATATCATGGTGTATGAGATATATTCCTAACACTTAATCTTGTGAAATCTTATTCATAATCTCCTCACATTCTTATGCACATTATAATGGAGAGATTTCATACCATGTGACCTAGGAAACAATTTAGTTTTGAACTATTCCATTCTATATTTTAAATACATATGGTCAAAATATATACTATGACTCGATTAATAAACTCTATATATCTAAATTTTTAGATCTTTTTTCCTAGAACTAAGTTTCTAGTTTAAGTCTTTCTTTAAGAAATTTATTTCTTTAAAAAATGGTAATATTGACTATCTATTTTCATATATTATCAACATATCTATCTTGGAAAATAAAAGTACTCCCACTAACCCTTTTTTGACACATGACACACTCTCTATCTCTCCAAATTACTATTTTATGATCACTATTTTTACTTCTGTCCATAAATGGATATGTGAATTTTTCATATCTTATTGTCATTCATTGGAATCACCAACCCTTTTTGGGTATGTCATATATACATATTCAATAGGGTCTTCATTAAGAAAACTGGCTTTGGAATTTATCCACTTAATAAAATGATCGTAGAAAGATACTATGATAAGTAGAATTAAAATGAATTTTAGCATGATGATTGAAGTTAAGGTTTCTTCATAGACTACGCTGCATACTTTTAATAATCAATCATGCCTTATTGGTGCTGAATTGTACCATCCATATGTTATTTCTTCTGAATAATCACCATTAGTATCAAGTCTAGAAACATCCAAAATATGGTACCTATATGCATTACATTACTAAATATATACTTATAAATATTAGAAAGTTTACATTGATTGATTCTATGTAAGATTAATTATTCATATTGAATAATATGTCACTAGTCTTGGTGAATATAAAACTAATTTTTGGTTTTAACTTACTATAAAGTATGTGCCTCTTGGAACATCTCCTCCCATTTAGTTTAGTTAATTATATGTTCCTATTCCAACTCATATACATCCAAATCCTAGAATTCATTAAATTATATCTTGCTCCCACTATCTCAAAATAAGATGTGATCCCATGTACCATATAGTTGGTATGGAATAATAAGGGATGTTAATATACTTAGCGACTATAGAATAATTAACTGAGATACATTTAATGTTTGTTTGTAGATAAAGACATATTTTAAACAATAGTCCACATTAAATGCTAAAATATGTACCCAATGGATTTATTATCATATTATAATGAATATGATATCTATTATTCAATTAAATGGAATGTGATTAGTTATTATTTTTCTATTTGAGAAACATGTCTTGGAAGAAATTATAAAAATACTTTCAATACATATAATACATTTCATTGACCCTCTTTTACTACCATCAAAACTTTAATGTATAAGGTAATGTGAGTTTAGGGTTACCTTCACTCCATATATTAATGATTGATGAATACATGGTTATGATACACTTCAACAATCCAACCCTAGGTATCTTATATCCTTTACCAAGTGTATTCATTTCTTCATTGAGCATTCCAAAAATCTATTAAAGGAATCTCATGAAGTATATGAACTTACCACTTAACCAAGCCTTTAGAATAATTCATGTGGTTTTTTCTGAACTAACTCTAGTAGCTTTGTGGTGTACCTTTATTTCTAAAGTTTTATTTTTCAAAAACTTAATAGTGAATTAGTTAGTATACCTAGTGAATTATCTCAAAAAAGGATAGAACACCAATATTGATATAAAATTTTCAACTACCATCAGTTTTACTTGTCAAAGAATAATATTTCCATAACGAGGTATTCTAAGTCTTATATTTATATTAATATTTGATTGTTGATTTAGAATATCTTGGATTTAATAATTACCAAACTATTAGTTGAGTATGAAATACCATAAAAACATCTATTACAAATATGAAACAATGTATCGTTGTGTCTAATTAGACATTGAGATAACTGTTTTGGTAATAATTAATACAAAATAATAGTTTAACTTGAATCTATAATGAAATATTGAAGTCACTCACTTCTCTATATAGATGTATGAATCACCCCTTTCAACTCCTTAGATAATGTACCTCACTTATTGCAATAATTTTATTTTTTATTGGTTCCTATATTCAAATACATATGAAGAAAAAATATTTTATTTTATTTCCCAATAAAAAAATTAAAAGTATTATTTATAATGACGAGTATACCTGAAGTAGATTTAACTGATTATTTCTTCTTTAATTCACTATAGTTTTTCTTCCAGTGTCCCTTCTTACCACATGAGAAGAAAATAACATCCTGTTTATTTTCTTGTACCTTGATCCTTCTTCTATTAGTCAATAATTTAATAGATTCCTTTGACATAGAGTTAGTATTAGGCCCTTTCACTTTTCCCTTACTCTTGGTCACCATAAGTTTAGAAGGATCTTCATGCTTCATATCCTTATCTACTTGGTGAAGCAGATTAAAGAGATCTGGGACATACTTCTAAATGTTATTCATATTAAAAATGATAAAAAAACTGGAGAATCTCTAAGGTAGTGAAGTAGGAATGAGATCAATTCACAATTCATTAGGAAGTTTAAACCCTAGAATATCTATATGCTCAATGTATCTAATAATCTTGACTCTATGAGTTCTATATGGTGATCTATCTCTAACATTTCATGAAAATAATGACTTGGAGATCTCAAACTACTTCTATCTAGCTCTCTCCTGATAAATATCATAGAGATGCTTGAACATACTATATGAATCCATGTTCTCATGAGACTTATGGAGTTCTTCAAACTTGGATGATAACATCAAACACTGGTCATATAGCACATTATCCAAGCATTTTAAGTAAAAATAATCTTTTCTTCACTTGACTCCTTAGTGGGTTCAATAAATAGGGATTCTCGAACATAAATCTTTCATTCTTATCATAGTACAAATAAGAAGCACCTATAACACTCTTAAAAGTTACTTATAGTAAGGATATTATTTTTCTCTAGCATAGATTGTAGGGATATCATGGTTAATGAACTTTCCATTTTTTTTACAACAATATAAAATAAAATTTAAGTACATTATATGATTACCAAGATATGTGAGATCAAATTATTTAATTATTTTATTATGTCTCCCACTATTTTATCAAGTCCTAATAACCTCACCATTGGACTTAGAATGTCCTATTGCATGGAAATTCTAGTGGGTAGGATCCATATTTACCTTTTCATAACCCAAGAAAAGGATTTTTAAATTAATCAAAGGTATTTTGGTAGGTAGTATTTCCAACTACAGGATTACAACTCCTAGATTTGTTGATTGGACTCCCTAATCCTAAAATATTGAGTTGGATTTCCTCAACACGTTCCTCTAAGATAATCAAGTCTAGATAGGGATACTCATCTTGATGTCAAATCGGTTAATTCAACCCAAAATATTCATAATGAATCCTTGATAAATGTAAGTGTCTTGATATGGGCCAAAATAACACTTGGTTCTATGGTTTCATACATAATCAAGTTATGAAATGTGTAGATTACTTAATATTTCCGCAAGGGATTTTTTTTGAGAATCCACCTACATGATACATGGGAGATCACTGAGATGGTGTGGGTGAATTTGTGATATAAATTCATTTTAATTTTCTTTAAAAAATAACCTTCACCACTTTTTAAAGTGTAGTGATATAATATGTCTTTACATCCACACACACACCAACATGATGGAATATAACAGATTTACAAGGTTCACCTCACAATGTGAGAATGCTAGTCCTTATTATGATGTGGATTACTCCATGATCACAATACCTAGTAGAATCATCACATGAGTAAAAATGAGTAGGGTATAACCTTGAAACTCATGCTTACATGTATCCCAACAATGATTTGGTGCATCCCACACACAAGTGCAACCCACACTTTACAAAGATAAATGATTGTAACAACTGAATAGTATTCAACCAAATAAATTTTCTCTAAGTAATTAAGAATGTAAAGTCCTTTCACTTATTATCTACTTTCACAACATAAAGAAAACAATACTACACCTTCAAACATGAATGGGGAAAAGTTTCATATTCACTTTGTATGAACATCACATGCACATAACCACTTCAATTTTCTTCCCCTTCACCCTTTATTCTACTTTGGATAATCGTAGAATCTTTTGTATTTTTCACATATCTAGAACTTATTATCTTTACTTTTAATTATTATTTCTATTATTTATTATTTTTCTAAAATCTCATCCATATTTACACAATAGTCACAATTTCAATACATTAAAATTTGAACTTGAAATTCAAATTAAAATTCCATTTTATTAAACATAGCCCTTGGATCATCTTCCATTTAATCTTCACTGTAAATTTTTATAGGTCCACTTTAGGACATAGTCAACACCGGGGGGAGGTGTGGATTAATGTTGGGGAATTTTTAAACTAATAAATAATTTTTATCCCTTTACCTCTTAGACATTTTAGTATCTTGGTTTTCCTATTCCATTCTTCGTTATCGTATAAAAGTATATGAAATCAAGAAAATAATTACACACAATATTTTTACATAGTTTACTTCTCAATAAGAGAAAATATTATTTACCATGTGTTGTGATTACTAGTATATAAATTATCTGCTATATCCTGATAAAAATTATAGTGGTTTGTCTTGTAAATAAGTAAATACCCAAGTGTAGTTCCCTACACTTTAGGAAGGGGGATATAAAACAATCCTAAATCCCTAGACTAATGAATTCCTAGTACAACTCTAGTACCTTGATAGATCTTTATACTACATATATATATAGTCTTTAACTTCTTATTTATATCCTTCACAACACTAATAAAGTACTCCACTTATTGAGACTTCTATTGAATGTCGTATTGCTACTCCTCTCTTCTTACCCTTCACTTACTTACACAACAACATAAAAGCAAATATTCTTATTCTTATATTATATATAAATTTATGCACAAAAATTTATTTCTCTTCATAGAAGTAACTTGAACACCGATTTTCTTACACTTATTGTAAGAATTTTTCTTTACCCATTATTCTTTGTAGGAGTAGTAAATAGAAAGATTTTGTTTCCTTATCTTCTTCAGAATCTATCCATATTATTTTTTACTTATTTATTTGGTACCTTATCATATGAACCTTCTCCATATAATATTTTCTATTTGATACTTTCTATATGATGATGTTCATCTGATACTAGTTCATTTGATAACTCCTTCTCATCATACCTTTATTGCTTCATTTGGTGCTTTACTACTCCATATAGTGCTTCTGCTCTATTCAGTTCCATTTTTTCTAGTACCTCACTATCCAAAACCACTTCTTACAATACTTCAAACCAAAAAAGAATTACTCTCAAGTTTTGTTGATGAAACATTACTATGATACTTCATTTCTTCACTAATCAACACAACCACAACTCTCAATCAATCAATCTATAGTGCACCAACCCCCCTTTATATAAGCATAGTTTCTTTGAAAACTCATGGGGGAGTACAAAATCAAATTTAAATTTACTACTTCAAAATTTTAATATTCGAATTGACACTTTATTCGTTTTATGAAATTAAAACTTCCTAAAATATTGGACTCAATGGTATTATTAGGAACTCTCTTTAGATATCAATGTCAACTATATTCTTTAATATTCTTGCAATATTTTCTAGAATCACAATTATTCCTTTATGATTATTCAAGAATCGGACATATATACCAACATCATTATACTAAATATCTTTATAAAATTTTTATAAAGATCTTAAAACCTTAATCCTCCACTTCTTCATAGAAACATCTCCATCTGGTAATACTTTGTTTGGCATCCCTTCGAAACAATCTTGTTCATCTATCACTTCTTTCTCTGATGAATTTGTTTGATTTACCTTTAAAACTCTATCTAGTATACTTTCAAAAGGATATTCCTTCATTCGATAGATTCCCAGATGTTTTTCCAATGAACCCTCAAATATCTATTCTACTTATTATTTTCGATGAATTTACAGAACTCCGTATGATGACTTTGTAATACATTGTCTGATGTCCTCATAATATTTTGTCTGGTGACATCACTTGGAGACTTTTTTCTGATGCATTTTCTAAAAAACTTATGTCCAATGAAAATCACTTAGATACCACTATCTGATGATTTCATACAAATACTTATATATGATACAACTTCATGTAGATTCTTCTTTCTGATGCCACTACTCAAAAAACTATGTCTTATGATTTCACCTGATAACCTTTTTCTTATGATCTACACATGTTTCCTTTATCTACTGATTTTTTAGGAAACTTCAATCCTATCATTAGTAAACCTTTTTTCACTATCCTAGAAACTACATTATAATAGACTTTCTTTGTTCATTCACTGTGACCTCTTTACTTCATATCTTGATCTTTTTACAAGTCTATCTGACAGACTTCATACAACTCAAATCTTAGTTTAGGAACCATAGTTCCACCAACTTATTACTTCAACAAAATTTATCTAGAATAATGGTTTCCTTAGATTTTTTATGATTTTTTCACTTTGAATATTAATAAAACATTGAATAATTTCACTTTATTTCACAGAGTAATTTCTTCTTTTAATCATTAAACTTGAATCATATCCCCAAGGCATTGTAATATTTAATCTAAGAGGAACACATCACCAAGAATCAATTGCTATACTTTATCAAACACCTATATCTATTATAAATATGAGTAAAATTGATTAAACAATTGATTCCACCCTATGTCCATTCATCCTCATACATTTATCTCAGTTATCTCTATTCAATCATTTATATCCATTGGACTCCATCCAATTACCTTGATCCAATAGACTTTGTCTGATCTACTTGATCTACCAGACTCTACCCGATTTCCTTAGTCAATTGGAATCCATCCATTAATTTTTATAATTATTATTCTAGAATATTTCATATAGAAACTTCTTAAGGAAACTTCATAATATTGATAACAAATGTGCTTTTCAAAATATTAAGGCACATGTTTAAGACATTAATATCATATCACAAATTGCCATAAGTAAACTCAAAGTCTTCAAATAATTTTTTTCCTTTAAGTAACAAATATGTTCCAAATATTATAAGGGAAATAATACCATTTATCTTCTTCCAAGATAATTAGAATTGAGAATTTATTATCTTCTTTTAAACAAATATATATTCTTTGTTATCAACAACTACATTCAACATCCAAGCTACATCTTCATCATTACCAAGATTTGATACTTCAAAATAAAAAAAATCCAAGAAGCTTCTTATTTACTACCTATATAATATATTGAAATCAATGAGTGAATTCTACTTACTTGAAAATAATTGAAAACCATTGAGAAAAAATACAACATATAAGAAGTGTTCTCTTTAATATCTCCCTTTGTATTTTTTGAAAATACCTTCAAAATAAATATGTCAATATATGAATCTTTATCTTCCTTTTCTCCATTTATTCTCAAACATACATTTCAATTTATCTCCCCATTATTAATAATAATTAATAATTACTTGGGAAATGGTATCAGTTCTTATTAATAAATGTGTTATTAATCATTTCACTCTAATTATACATGATCCATTCTTGGTGTAGAAAACAAGTGGATTTGAGTTAGACAACAAAGTTTTCCTTTACCAACTGATATTAATACCATAATAAATGATAAATCACAATATTTTCTTCAAGTATTTTTCAATTGTATTTTAGGATGAAGATACCAATTATGATATATAATAGTCACATAATTAATCAACTCAAAACTTCTTCACTCACTTCAAAAAACAGGTTAAAAACATTCAAATATAAGTTTTTAGGATAATCATCCTTAGTAAACCATTATTTTTTCACTTTTATTATGTAATTAATCAATTCAATTTTATCCTCCTTATGTTATGTTTTTTATTTTAGTAACTCGGTATTAGAGATTAATAATCACATACCTTTTATAATGACATTACTTCAGGTAGAATAATCAGATTTATATAAAGTAATGTTTTATAGAAGCAAATTCATTATAATACACTTATCTCCCCCTTAAAAGGATATTTATCATGACATTAATGATGATGGATATCTTTAATATAAATTCTTTAGGAATTTTATATTTAGAATCCACTAAAATAGATATTCCTTATATGGTTTTTTGGACTTTTCAAAATTTTCACATCTTCATTAAGGACAATCTTCTTCAATATATTCCTTTGTAATTCAAAAAGTAATATCAAACCAAGATGGGATCTTATTTAATTTAATATAATGTGTTGAAAATAACCACTTATGATTTATCAAGGATGACCCTTTCATAAATTTTTTCATTTTACCAACTTAGGAATCATTATAGGATATAAAATTATTTATAAAATGTTATCTAATGTCAATAGCACATCCACTTCCTCAGATTCTGCCCCAAAGATCATGATTCACCTTCAATTCTATATAAAATAAGCATACATACCATTTATAAAGGTTATGTAACAAGGTGTATCTTCATTGATTTTTAATGTGAACAACAAGGTTGAGATGTTTTTCTCAGCCAAGTTGCTCCATTTTCTCCACTCTTCATGATTATAAGTTTGAACTTAAATTTTTATTGAGGCAACATGGTTCTTATCATTTATTTTTCAACATTGTGTAGGTAAATTGTTTTATAAATAGCCTTCAAAGACAATAAATTATTAATTATTTTAAGAAATTCTTCTAATTCTAGAAGAATAGTTAGAAAACCTTTTTCATTATGTGTATATTTCTTTCATATCTCAAACAAAACTTCGTTAATTAAAGGGTTTTATTTTGTTGAAAACCTTTCATGTGATTTGGGATCTTTATGTGGAATATTCTCTTTTCCTTTAGCATTATATTTTTATTGTTCCACTTCCATCTTCCTTGCTTTCTCCAGATCTATTATCCAGATAACTAATATATCTTTGGATTTATTAAAAGCCTTCTTGGAGTTTCTATATAGATTCTTTTGAGTTACTTTATTATTATAAATTATTTGGACGATGCATTTTTCTTAAAATTCTTAGATTTATCACTACTGGAAATTAGATCTTTCCCAACGCTTCTATACCAACGGTTTGAAAAAACCGTTGGTATAGGTCCCCTTTCCCAATGGTTTGGCCAAACCATTGGGAAAGGCCCCCAAATTGGCCAGTTATCCCAACGGTTTGGCCAAACCGTTGGGAAAGGTAGACCTATCCCAACGGTTTGGCCAAACCGTTGGGAAAGGCCCCCCAAATTGGCCACTTTTCCCAACGGTTTAGCCAAACCGTTGGGATAGGTACTTCCAATTTTTATCAGACCTTCGTACTCAGAACATTATATAAATCAAAATTTAAAATATTTATGAGAATATATATATATATTTATGTAATTATGATCACAAAAGTCATGTTAGGTTAGTGGTTGAGTCGTTCAATGATAAACGAGGGGTCCTGGGATCAAATCCCAGCGAATGTTTTATTTTTGGAATTTATATACCAACGGTTCCATTACTGTTGGTATAGATTTCATATTACCTATACCAACGGTTTTTGGAAAACCGTTGGTATAGACCTATCCCAACGGCTTACTTGGCTACGGTTCTCCAAACTGTTGGTATATTGGTATAGGCTATACCAACGGTTTGGAGGCCTATACCAACGGTCCCAAACCGTTGGTAAAGGTTAGTTTTCCAATAGTGTATAATCCAAGGACTTCTCACCTTTCCTTCTTGATATCTTCTTGGGATAATTCTTCTTTGTAACATTCTTCTTCTTACTTCCCAATGTCACATATTCTTTATTCATAAACTTATATAGCATTATTTTCTTATATTATTTTGATAAATCTTGATATGATCATGCATAAATATTCTGACCACCATTATTTCATACATCCCAGATATTTTCAAGATTTACAAATATGTTTGAAGTATAGAGTTTTTCTTTAATTAGTGGATGTTTCTTCTTTATATTTGGATTTACCCCCCTTGGAATGAACTTCCTTTATGATTTAACATTTAGAGTATTATTCCAAAAATCCAATGAAAAATTACCAAATCTATTAAAATACCAATATTAACCCACAAAACTTGATCTTATTATATTAATTGAATGCTCTTTTTAGGTTTTCTTTACAAATTCTGGAGTGCTTCAAGGGGAACCGACTTTCACACTTCTTATTTTATCCACCACAAACATGGTGGTAGGATTATCATCACTTTTATTCATCCATACTTGTACAATTTTTTTTTTCAAACCAACACTATTAATGAAAATATATTTAGAAATATTATTACAAGAAGATATGGATGGTACCTTTTCCTTCATAACTTCTTGAGATAGATCATAAAATGATGTCATGATGTTCTTGTCATATGTTAGAGGTATTTTATTATCAGAACCCTATATCAAGAATTATTTAGAATAAAAAACTTTATCTTTCTTTTATAAAGACTCAATATGTGCCTTTTATAAATTGTACATCTTAATTTATAATTATAGACATTTCATACTAATATTATTTTTCCGAACTTCAATCATCATCACATTTTCTTCACTATTCTTTATTTTATAAACCTCTTCCTCATGCGTCTGAAATTTATTTTGTAAAAATGATTTAATTTCCTTAATCTTATTGCACTTCAATTCCAATTGTAAATCCTTGACATAAATACTATTTTTCAACATTTCTTCAAGTGCATGGATCTTTTGTTCCAGAGTCTTCTTGATTATATCTTTCTATTAAACTTATTTGATCCATTTCTTTTCAAACTTTGAGGAACTTATTTCAATATCAACCTTTTTTTTTCTAAAAGTTTCCAATCTTCTTGTAGAGCTTTATACATTCTAGAACCTTTTCTTTCATAGCCTTATCTATGATATTTTTTTCTTCTTCCTATTGATAGGTTTCTTCTTGCATAATCTCAAAGACTCAAAAAACTAGAGAGAATGTTTCATTAGTAATAAAATAAATAATATCTTTTAATATACTAACTAATATATCTTTATAAGTTTTAGATATATCACTATTACAACTTATACTAGGATCTTCTTCTTAAGGAAAATTTGTACAATAATTTTCACATACCTCGTGATCACTTAAGGTAGGAATGTCTTACTTCTCCTTGGTGGTAATTTTAACCACATATTATTCACTTTTTGAGCCTAATACATCTTCTTTATTAATATATCATGGAGAAACTAAAATTCCTTCTTCCTCTTGACTTGAGAGGGAATATTCTTCTAAATTATTTTCTATTTCTTTCTTCATGTAATCATGGGCTTGGTAGAAGTATAATTTCTCTTTGAGATAACTAAATCTTCACCAAAACCATACTTTATTGTGAATATAGGAAAGAAACTCAAATATCAAAAATATAATATCTTCATAGTGGAGAATCCAATAGAGGTGGACCTTGTATTTAATACCACTTGTTAGGACCACTTTGAGATATGCCCAACACTACAGGGTGGTGGTGAATCAGTGTTGGGGACTTTTTAAACCAATTGATACTTTTTATCCCTTTACCTGTTAGACATGTTAATATCTTGGTTTTAATATTATCTTCATTATTGTATTCAAGTATATGAAAGAACATAATGAATGACACATGATATTTTTATAAGGTTCACTTCTCAATAAGAGCAGCCAGTCTTTTCTGTTTATGGTGATAAACAATACACAGATCCATCGCTATAACATGATAAAAGTACAATGGTTTGTATTGGAAATAATCCAATACCCAAGTGTGGTTCCTTAACTTTATAAGGGGGTATATAAAACAATCTTGAATCCATGGACTAGTGAATTCCTAGTCCAACTACAAAACCTTGATGGATTTTTATACTACCTGCATAGACAATATTCAAATTCTTCTTTAAATACTTTTCAACATTAATAAATTATTCCAATGATTGAGTATTCTATAGAATATCACAGTGCTACTATGTTCTTCTTCCTCTTCTCTTACTTGCACAATAGTGTACAAGAAAATATTCTTATTCTTATATTGTATGAAAATTTATGCACAAAAATTTATTCCCCTTCATAGAAGAAACTTGAATGATGCTTTTATTTCACTAATTTTAATACTTATTCTTCACATGTTCTTCTTCTTTGCAGCAACAAATAGAAAGCTGATATTTCCTTATATTCTTTCTCTATCCAGAATATGTCCATATGATTATTAACTTCTCTATATGGTAACCACTTGTATAAACCTTATCTGGACAATCATGTCCATCCAATGATGTTCATTCAATACCAATTCATCAAATACTAGTTCATCTAATCAATCATACATCTACTCATACCATCACTACTTCATTCAGTTCTTTACTACTCCATATTGTGCTTCTACTGCATCTGGTTCCCTTTTTTCTAGTACCTCACCATATAAAACCTATTCATCTGATACTTGGACCCAAATGACAATAACTATCAATATTCATGGCTTACACCTCACTATGACACTTCACTTCTTAAATAATAAGAACAACTACAACTCTCTATCAATCAATTCATATTTCAATATCTCCCCTTTATATATGCATAGTTTCTACAAAAACTAACAAATAATAACAAACCCAAATTTTAATTTCCGACTTTTATATTTAAATATCCCACTCGAACTTTTTTTCGTTTGACTGCACTCAAACTTTCTAAAAGATAGGAGTTAATGATCTTTAAATGAACTATCCTTAGATATCAGTCTCAACTATCTTATTCAATCTTCTTATAATATTGTATAAAATCACTATTCTTACTTCATTATTATTGAAGAATTATATGTCTATATCAACATCATCATAATGAATATTTTTAAAAAATATTTATAAAGATATTCAAACCTTATTCCACCACTTATTCATATGAACATCTGCACCTGGTAATACTTTTTTTGGTGTACCTTCACAATAAACTTCTTCATCTAGAATTTATTTTTATAAAAAATCTATTTGATCTACCTTTTAAAGTATATCTAGTATAATTTCTCAAGGCCCTTCTTTCATTCAATGGATCCCTAGATGTTTGTTCATTTTTATCCACACAATGAACCCTCAAAGATTTGTTTTACTTCTTCCACTTGATAACTTCATAGAACTCAATATGATGGCTTTGTAATACTATTTCATATGTTCTCATTACATTCTATTTGGTGACATCACTCAGAGACTTCTGTCAGATGAATTTTTTATGGAAACTTTTGTCTGATGAACATCACTTAGATATCTTTATATAATTAATTCATATAAATACATATGTATGATATAATTTCATTTGGAAACTTCTATCCAATTCCATTGCTTGGAAAACTATATATGGTGCCTTCACCTGATTTTTTTTCTCTTATGATCTTCACATGTTTTATTTATCTAGTTTAATTTGTTATGAAACTTATTTATGATCATTCAGAAATTTTTATACTATCCTAGAAACCTCATTCCGATAGACTTTCTATATTAATTCATCATAACATCTTCACTTCACATCTTGATCTTTGTACAATTCCATCTGACAGACTTCGTATAGATCTGAACTTTGTCCAGGAACCATTGTTCCACCAACTTCTTCCTTCAAACATCATTAGATAGAATCATAAGTTACTTAGAATGATCATGATGTTTGATAATTCAAAGATGAACAAAGCATCACTCAATTTTACTCTCTTTCACAAAGGCTTTTCTTCTTTTAATCATTCATCTTGAATCAAAACCACAAGGCATTTTGATGTCTAATAAATGAGAAACATATCACCATGTATAAACTGATATAATTTATCAAATATCTATTCCCATTTTAAAGATGAATACAATTGGTCAAACAATTGGTTCTACCCTCTATCCATTAATCTTCATCCATTTTCCTTAGTTATCTTTGTTCAATCATCTCCATCCACTAGACTCCATCTGATTACCTTGATCCATGGAACTCCATCCGATCTAATCAACCTGTAGGACTAAATTTGGTATCTTAGGTTTGTTGGAATCCATTCATTTGTTTTGATCCATCTCTATCCAGAGTATTTCATCTGGAAACTTCTTAAGGAAACTCCTTAAGTAAACTTCATAATGTTGATAAAAAACATGCTTTTCAAAACATCAAGGCACATGTTATAGACATTAATATCAACTCATCAATCACCATAAGTAAACTTAATGTATTAAAATAAAATTTCACATTTAAATAATTAATATGATCCAAATATTCTAAAGGAAATAACACCATTTAGATTCTTATAAGATAATAAGTCTTTAGCACTTATTATATTTTTTTTCAAAAAACTTGGATTTTTTCATTATCACCAAGTACATTAGAAATCCAAGTTCTATCTCCATCATTACCAAGATCTAATACTTCAACCAAACTTCCAAGAAAATTCTTATTTACTAAATTTTAACATATTAAAATCAATGAGATCCTTCTACTTCTTTGACAATAATTGACAACCATTAACAAAAAATGCAACATACACTAAGTGGGAACTTCAATCTCTCCTTTTTTATTTTTTGAAAATACCTTCAAAGTTCTTTTCAAAATGAATATGTTAATATGGGAATCTTTATCTTCCTTTTATCCCATTATTTTAAAACATTCATTTAACTTTATCTCCCCTTTATTAATAAGAAATATAAATCACTTTAGAAAGGGTATCAATTCATATTAAGTAATGATCCATTAATCATTTCACTCTAAGCCTATGTGAGACATACTTGATCTAGTAAAAAATAGGATTTGAGTTAGAAAACAAAGCTACCCTTTACCAACTGATCTTGATACCACATGAAATGAGAGCCCACAATATTGTCTTAAAGGATTTTCCACTTGTATTTCAGGCTGAAGATACCAATGGTGATATATAATAATTACATAATTAATAAACCTAAAAATCCTGCACTCACTTCAACAAATGGGTTAAAAACATTCAAATACAATTTTAAAAGATAAGTAGCTTTCGTAAACCTTCATTCTTCTACATTTATTATTTCATTGATTAATTTAATTTTCTCCCACTTTGTGTTTGGATTTTTATTTTGGAAACTAAGGATGAGTGATTAAGAATGATGCACCTTTTCCAATGACACTCCTTTAGGTAGAATAATCAGATCTATACAAAGTAATGTTTTCTGGAAGTAACATTATCATACTCCACTTATATTCACCTCAATGAGACCTTTATCATGATCTTAATGATGATGAATCTATTAAACAAATATTCTTTAGGAAATTTATATTTAGAATGCACTAAAATAGATATTCCATATGCAGTTTTCCATACTTTTGAAAATTTATACATCCTCACTAAGGAGGATACTATTTAATACATTCCTTTAGAATTAAAAAAGTAAGATCAAGACAATATGTAATCTTATTCATTTTGTTGTCATGTGTTGACAACAAACACTTTTTCTTCACCAAAGACGATCCTTTCATAATATTTTTTAGTATACTAACATAGAAATTATTATAGGATGGAGACTTATTCATAGAATGTTTTCCAATGTAGATAGATCATACAATTCATTTGCTTCTCAACATGAGACCATGTTTTACTTTTAATTACCTATAAAATAAGCATACATAAAATTTATAATGGTTAAAGGAATAAGATGGATATTCCTTGATTCTTAATGTTAACAACACGGTTGGGATATTTTTCTCAACAAAGTTATCCATTTTTTCCACTCTTTATGCTTTCATGTTTGAACTTCAATTATGATTGGGGAAATATAAATCTTATCATTTTTTCTTCAACTTTGTATGGAGAACTTTATTATCAACAAACTTCATAGATAATACATTATTAATTCTTTTAAGTATTAATTTTTGTTCTAGAAGAATAGTTAGATAACCTTTTTCATTATGTCTAGATTTATTACATCTCTCACTCAACACTTATTTAACACAAGGATTTTATTTTATTGACAACATTTCATGAGATCCAGGATCTTCATGTGGAATCTTATCTATTCCTTTGGAACTGGATTTTTATTATGCTACTTCCAACTTCCTTGCTATCTATAGTTCTATTAGATGAATAACTAATATATCACTGGTGTTATTAGAAGCCTTCTTTGAGTATCCACATAGATTTAGTTGAGTTCCTTTCTTCTTATCAGTTCTTTTTGATGACAAACTCTTCTTAAACTTATTGGATTTAGAATCCAATGACTTCTCACCTTTCCTTGTTGATATATTCTTGTGAGAATTATTTTTTACAATATTCTTTTTCTTACTTACCAATGTTATTTGTACTTTCTTCACCAACTTTTGTAGTCTTATTTTCCTATATGATTTTGATAAATTTCAATATGATCATGAATAAAATCTTTTGAACACCATTATTGCACACATCTCAAATATTTTCAAGATTTCTAAATATGTTTGAAGTATATGGATTTTTCTTAATCTATTGATGTTACATCTTCATATCTGCCTTCACCCCCTTAGAATGAACTTCATTTATGCTTTAAAATTTAGAGGATTATTCTAAAAATACAATTCACAATGCCCAAATGTATTGTAGCACCAACATTATCCCAAAATCCTTGATCTTCTTATATATACGACATGTTTTTTATGTTTTCTTTACTACTTGTTAGGCTCTTTGAGGGGAAACAACATGCCAAATTCTTCTTCTATCCAACATGAACATTTTTGTAATATTATCCTGACTTTTATTCATCCATACTAATATAAATTTTGTTTTCATACCTACACTATTCTTGAAAAAAAAATTTATAAATACTATTGCAATAAGATATAGATGGTAACTCTTTCTTCACAACTATTTGATATATAACATCAAATGATGTCATGATCTTCATGTTATATGTTAGATATATTTTATTATGGGAATCCTTTATTGATCATTGTGTAGCATACAAAAATTTCTCCATCTTTAGTGAAGACTCAATATGTTCCTTTTCGATATTGGTCATCTTAATTACTAATTCTAGAGATTTTATACTAAGAGTATTTTTCTCATATTCAACTATAATCACCTTTCTTCACAAATCTTATTCATTTCTTAGACCTCTTCCCTATGCATATTAATTTTTTAACAATGATTCAAGTTCCATGATCTTCTTATAATTAACTTCTAATTGAAAATCCATGACATCAATGCTGTTTTTAAACATTTCTTTAAGTGCATTGATAATTTTTTCAAGAGTCTTCTTGAATCCATATTTATCTTCAACTTATTTGATCCATCTGTTTTCAAACTTTGAGGAACTTATTTTTAGATCCACCTTACCGGTCTCAAAGGTTATAACCTGATTGGAGAGCTTTATACATTCTAGAACCATTTCATACAAATCCTTCTCCATGTTATTTGATTCTTCTTCTAGTCATGTTATTTCTTCCTACATACTTTCAAATACTCCAAAAAATAAGAATATTTCTTTAGAAATTCAATATGGAATATATTTTAATATACCAACTAATATATCTTGAGAAGTTATAGATAGATCATCATTAAAAATTATACTATAATATTATTCTTGAGGACAGTTTGAATAATAATTTTCACATACCTTATGATCAATTAAGGTAGGAATGCTTCCCTTCTCCTTGGTGGAAATTTGAACCACCTGTTATTCACTTAACAATCCTAATCTATCTTATTTATTATCATGTCATGGAGAAACCGAACTTATTTCTTCCTCTTGTCTTAAGAGGGACATATTATTCATATTTATTTTATATTTCTTTGTCCTACTCATCATGGTATTGGTAGAAGTAGAATTATTCTCTAAAATAACCAAATCTTCACTAAAACTGCACTTCATTGTGAATATAAGAAAGAACATAAAATCTTCAAAAAAGAATATCTTCAAAGTATAGAATCTAGTAGAGGTGAACCATGACTCTAATATTTCTTGTTAGGATCACTTTAAGATATGATCAAAATTGGGAGGGAGAATCAGTGTTGGGGTCTTTTTAAACCAATCAATATTTTTATTCATTTACCTCTTAGACCTATTAGGATCTTGGTTCTAATATTCTATTCTTCATTACCATATGAAAGTATATTAAAGTAAGTAAACTATGACACATGATATTTTTATAGAGTTCAATACTCAATAAGAGTATCTAGTCCTTTTTGTGTATGATGATGACCGATACCTGGATTCTACACTATAATATGATAAAAAGTATAGTGGTTTGTCTTGGAAATAATCCAACACCCAAGTTTGGTTCCCTATAATTTAGGATGGGGGATAGAAAAAATCCTAAATCCCTGGACCAGTGAAAGCCTAGTCCAATTGGAACACCTTATTGGATCTTTATACTTCCTATGTAGATAGTATTCAACATATTATTTAGATACTTTTAAACACTAAGAAGGACTTCTACTGATGGATACTTCTATAGAATATCACAGTGTTTATTTGTTCCTCTTCATCTTATCTTACTTGCACAATATTATACAATAAACTCTTATTCTTATTATCTTGTATGTAAAGTTATGTACAAAAATTTCTTCCTCTTCATAGAAACAACTTGAATACTACTTTTCTATAATTTTTTTCAAAACTTATTCTTCTCATTTTCTTATTCACAATAGTAAAAAATAGAAAGATTCTCTTTTATTTTCTTCTTCTTTAGACTGGAATTCATCTGTCTGATTATTCACCTCTCTATCCAGTACCTTCTCATTCAAACCTTATCTATCTGATACTATCCATCTGATGATGTTCATCTGATACTGGTTTTTTTATACTAGTTTATCCAATTACTTCTTCTCCGCATACCTTCACTACTTCATCTGGTGCTTTACTGTTCTATCTGATGCTTTTTCTTTGTCCGGTTCCCTTATGTCTGGTACCCCACTTTCCAAAACCTCTGTGTCTAATACTATAACCCAAACTATAATTAATCTCAAGATTTATGCCTAGAACCTCACTATTACACTTCACATCTTAAATAATAAGCACCAATGAAACTCTTGATCAATCAATCAATAACATGCCAACTCCCCTTTATATAGGAATAATTTATTCAAAAACTCAAGGAGAAGTGATAACTAAAATTTTAATTTCCCACTTCCAAATTTGAATATCCCTCTCAATCCTTTATTTTTTTGACCACCTTCAAACTTACTAAAATATATGATTCAATTTTCTTCATAAGAACTCTCCTTAGATCTCAGTGTTAACTATCTTCTTCAATATTCCTATAATTTCATCTAGAATCATGATTATTGAATCATTGGATATATATCTCAATATAATAATAATTAATATCTTTAAAAAATCTTTGTAAATAAATTTTAATTTTAGTCTGCTACTTCTTCAAAGGAACATCTTCATCTGGTAATGCTTTTTCTGGAATCCCTTCACAACAATCTTCTCCATTCGGAACTTCTTTGTAACATCCCAAGTAAGTAATGAATAATAGATATTTTTATCTATGTCTATTAATGATTAAGATAGTGTTTTAGAGGCTTAAAATGAAAATAAATACAATCTTATGCATGAAATACACTAATATTCTTAAAAGATTGTTTTACTGCCTTTTGATGGCAAACCCTTTTTAAATCTATCTTTTGACAATTTTATAAGCTATTTTTGTCAAAATAAACTTATTATTTATGATTGGGACATCAAAATTTACTTTGTGTGAATTTTTGGTATTTTTCCGATAAAGTTCATTTTTTAATGAATAGTGAAAAATGTTGTATTTTAATTCAAAACCTCTTTTTAATCTAATTTATTTATATGATTAGATTATCTTTTGAATTGGGTTTTAAGTGAAATTAGAATATATTTTTATCATTTTATCCAATGGTGGTCATTGGAATCAATTTCACTTTTAAATTGGACTTAAACTAGTGTCAATCTTTTGATACTTATTATTTCATAAAAACACGCTATTTGTCATGACAGCGGGAATTAGTTATTAAATTAATTAATGCAACTTACATGTTTTGAATTTTTTAAAATAGACATCATTTTTGAATTTGGAATATCAAATATAGCTTAGGGTGAAGTTTTGGTATCTTTCTGAAAAACTTCAATTTTTGATGAATAGTGAAACAACTACGTGGTAGTTAAAGAAACTGATTTTTCGTTTAAATAAAACTTTGCCACTTCTGTGATTTGATTTTCAAAAATCTGACATAAATGGTTGTCATTAAGAAGTAAAATGTGGTTCAATGAGATTAAAATAATTTTTTTGGTGAATAGTAACTTTTAAGTTCTTAATCGCGATTAGTGGTAATTAGTGTAGTTTAAGGTAAAAATAATGTTTTAATAATATGAGATGAGCTTGACACATGTCATACACTCATTGGATGTGTCATGGACGACCAAGACAATCCATGGGTCAACTTGGGGACGCCATGGAGCCACTTTGGTTGGGAAATGACATAAATAATTTTTTATTTAATGTTAAAGTAAAAATGACACAAACATGAGATGTTTTACTAAAACAATTTTTACATGGGGTTATAAAGATCATATTTTTGATTATAAATAGTAATTGGAAATCTAAACATATTTCCTAAATCATAGTATTTTTGTTATAATTTTTAGACTTTAAATAAATTAAATTATTTATGACATCATGATGATGCAGCGATGACCTCATTATTTAACGATTTAAATAAAATGGAATGATAATGTAAAATCTAAGACCTACACATGGACAAATCCTATTGTATGGGTGGATTTCGAACCCTTATCACCT
Source organism: Viscum album (assembly GCA_963277665.1). Lineage (NCBI taxonomy): Eukaryota > Viridiplantae > Streptophyta > Magnoliopsida > Santalales > Viscaceae > Viscum > Viscum album. The sequence goes on along the minus strand of OY728135.1, from coordinate 226,386,355 downwards.
TATCCTAGAAACACATCAATGTGGGACCTCTTAAATCCGAATAACATTTTAAAATAAAGTGACTTTTCTTTACTTTCTAAGAGTGCCCCTCCTCTCCTCTTATAAAAGGCCCCCACCTCTACCTCCTTACCCACACTCCCAAAGCCTTTGGCTCGGACAACCCATGCCCATTTTGTCTCTCCACTTCCCTCTATTACTCCTTGAAGCCTAACTTTGGGCATAAGTCTTCCCAAGGAAGCCTTTGAGCTTAAATCTAAGAGAGTTACCCGATTTTAAGGTAATGTCTTCACTTGAGTCCTTTTGTTTTATTTTGCTTCTCCAACCCCATAAAATCTTTTTATTATTTTCTTTTGTAACAACTACAGTATACTCAATATACTAGGATGTTTATATAAGAAGTATTAGAGCTACACTTACACACACCTACATCTAATGGTTAAAGGACATACTGTTTCCGTGGATGGTGAATTTATGCCTCCCGAAACGATGATTGTTCAAAATTATTTTAACACCTTAAAAGGTAGCCATTAAGATGTCACTATATTTATATATGATATATAATATGTTTATGTTTTCCTTAAGCTTCTGTATTTTTCATTTTGGGCATACCTTTATGGTTTTCATTATGGGTAAACGCGATATCTTCATTTAAGGAAGTGCGGACTACCGCCCCCTCAAAGTGATTTGATTCGTTAAATACCATATGTGGGACGTATAAAGGATGGAACTATGATATTATATATGATATTATACTGGAATTATAATATACCTTTATATCATTATGATTCCACTCTATAAAATATGAAATAGAAATGAAAGTAGCGTTCATGCGTACGTACGGCTTACCATCTCCATAAACGGTGCATTTCATTTCTTACCTCTAAATGTTATATAATATTATAAATGCATGCATGTACTGGATATATATGATATATATGATATCTACATCATGAATACCATTCTGTATATAATGTATACATGAACAAATTGTAATTATAAAGGGTTTATTTTTGACTCAAGTACCAATGATCGTTAAAATGACCGTTATTAACTTAAATAATTACATAGTGTTCATGACATGACAATAAGTGATATAAAAGGAATAATGAACTTGAAAAAGGTTCTTAAACAAGTATAAATTAACTCAACTTTATTATTCAGGAGATTAAAGAACGACCGAGTCAAGTCGGACCCGAGGTATGGGACTTCGTCTCAATCTCCTTTCATTGAGGCATATTTTATTTTATACACAACTTTCTTTTATACGGTGTATAAACCCCTTTGACTTTTACGTTTATTCAAAAGGAATATTTTTTATACGAAGCATTTACTAAACGAAAAAAGGGAATGTTTTTGTCGTACGTATGCGGCGACAATGACTTCTCCGCCGTCGTGACTGTTATTTGAGTTTCGACTTCCTCTACAAGCCATACCTTCTTTTTTAAAAGAGAAATAAATACCATGTTTTAATTTTCTTTTATTTTGGTATTGAAAATGGTTTTCATAATGTTTTTATATCAATGTGTTGTATTGATATCTTGTGATTGAAAGGTGGGAATGTTATGTTTCCTTTATGCATGTTTTATGTGATATGATTATGTTGAGGTTCTTGGGCATTATTATGAAAACGGGTGGTTCCGTGATAAACTAAGGGCGGGTGAGCCCGATATAGCTCTCCAATGCATTGGGTAATGCAATGGAGTGTAAAGTTAAGGTTTCTCTGAAGAGATTTAGGGAATATACTCTGATGGGTATTCCAAACGTAACCAAGAGGGTTACTCCCTACGTAAGAATGTTATGAATGCCTCAAGTTACCTTTATGTCTTATGATTTCTATGATTTATTCATGATTTGATGAGGTATGTTAAAGTGTTTATGTTTTATGGGTAAAGTATGATTTCATTCTTATGTATATATGTACCCATGTTTCCTTTCCATATTCTTATATCCCTTACTGAGATTTTTATGCTCATCCCAAGTTTTTTTTGAAATGTTTTTCACAGGTCAAGGGAAAGGTACATGATATGATGATAGTATCAAGGAAGTGTCAAGAAAGAATCTATGTTTTATTTTAAATATGTTTCCATTGATGGGAAAGAAGAATACTATCTTTATGTAACCACTTTGTTTATATGTGGAATGTAATGCAAGTTTTATGATCTAATTCTCTAAAACTCTAAACTCGAAAAGATCCTCAATGTGTAATCTTGTAATAACTCAAGATTAAGTAAGGTTTAAGGCTGGGGCCTTATAGTTGGTATCAAAGGTCGGTTTAGATAACTTTAGGAGTTAGAATTCTATTAAATGATTATCCAAAAATATTTTCTTTTTGGGTCAAATTGAAATGATATAGCATTTTAAGATTTCCATGTTGCTTCATCTTAGACATGTTTGTTCAGAATGGTTTTCCGCAGAGGAAATAGGGAAGCAGTGCTAGGAAGGCATGCAAGAGGAAATAACCTTCCGAATCAGCATCCCGAGATGGTCGGAATTGGAACTGAACAGTTTGTTGCAGTAATGGCGCAGTTGAATCAAGTGATAAATAGTGGTGGTATCCATGCACGAGATCAGCCAGATCAACCGCAGAGGAACATTTCAGTGGTGGAACATTTCATGAGGCAACATCCCCCATCATTCAGAGGATCATCTGACCCTGTGCTAGCTGAAGGGTGGATTAAATCACTGGAGAAGATTTTTGATGTCATGGGGTGTTCAGACAATCAAAAGGTTAGTCTTGCTATTTATCGTTTGGAGGGTGAAGCAGATCAGTGGTAGTCGATGGTTAAAAATATCAGGGATGCTGATGAGATTGATGCTCTCGACTGGGATGAATTCAAAGGTATGTTTCTTGAGAAGTGTTTTCTTAAGGCTGTTCGACTTAGGATGGAAAAAAAATTCTTGGAATTGAGGCAAGAGAAAGACTCAGTGGCTGCCTATGAAGAAAGGTTCACTCGATTGGCAAGGTATTCTCCAAATTTTATCCGAGACCTTGATAGTAAAATCAATCGTTTTTACTCAGCATTAAATCCAAAATATCGAAGGGCATTAGCTTCTCATGAGTTTAAAAGTTATGAAAAGCTTGTTCGATGTGCTGAGAATGTGGAAATGGAGTTTGCTGATGATCAAGTGTTCTATAACAACCAACAGAAGAAGAGACTGAGGTGTTAGGAGAAAGGTAAGAATTCTTCAAAAAAGTCTGACGGTAAGAAAACTAAGTTTCCAGTTTGTGATAAATGTGGCAAAGGCATGCTGGGGAATGTCTTCTAAATTCTGGAAAGTGCTACCAATGTGGTAAGATGGGACATAAGGCTCGTGATTGCACTGGAAAAGATCAGGGTGATGGTAAGACCAAATTTGATTTACAGTTAGTGAAATGCTATAAGTGTAATGAGATGGGTCACTATGAAAACGAGTGTCCGACAAAGAGCTTGGGTGATGGGAAGCAGTTAGACTACAAGTAGAAAGGGGTGGTGAAATCCTTTGCAACTACTTCAACAGATGTCGGGCCATCAAATGAAGTTGTATCAGCTCTAGGGAGCTCAGTATTTTTCAAAGATTGACTTGAGATCGGGGTACCATCAGCTGAAGGTAAAGGAGGCAGATGTTTCGAAGACCGCGTTCCATACAAGATATGACCATTATGAATTTGTAGTAATGCCTTTTGGGCTAACCAATGCACCTGCTGTATTCATGGACTTAATGAATAGAATTTTCCATGAGTTCTTGGATAAGTTTGTGGTGGTTTTCATTGATGATATTTTGGTGTTTTCTAAAAGTAAAGAGGAGCATGAAAGACATTTAAGGGTTATCTTGCAAACCTTAAAAGAAAAGAAACTGTATGGAAAATTCATCAAGTGTGAGTTTTGGTTACAACAAATTTCTTTCCTTGGTCACATTGTTTCTAAAGATGGAATAACTATTGATCCTACAAAAACAAAAGTTGTGGAAGAATGGCCAAGACCCACAAATGTAACCGAGATTCGTAGCTTCCTTGGTTTGGCAGGCTATTACCGAAGGTTTGTTAGAAATTTTTCACGGTTATCTAGTCCAATGACTAAGCTAACTCGGAAGGGTCTTAAGTTTATCTGGACAAAAGAATGTGATGATTGTTTTTAGGAATTGAAAAGAAGATTGGTGAATGCTCCAGTTTTGGCACTACCTTCCAGGAATGGTGAGTTTGTTATATACAGTGATGCTTCATTGAAAGGACTTGGTTTCATACTAATGCAGAATGATCAGGTAATTGCTTATGCTTCACGACAGTTGAAACTCATGAGGTAAATTACCCTACACATGATTTGGAATTAGCTGCTATTGTTTTCGCTTTAAAAATTTGGAGACATCATTTGTATGGAGTAAAGTGTGAAATATATACTGATCAAAAAAGTTTAAAGTATATATTCACTCAGAAAGAGTTAAACATAAGACAGAGGAGATGGCTGGAATTAATCAAGGATTATGATTGTACAATTCATTACCATCCGAGAAAAGCAAATAAAGTGACTGATGCTTTGAGTCGAAAAAGTAATGCTTCATTAGCAATGTTGCGTTTGGAACATGATCCTTTGGTTAAGGATTTGATGAACTTTGGCATAGAAGTTGTTGGTGTAGGAATTTCTTCTGTTTTGTTTTAGGTATTAGTGAGATCATCTCTATCAGATATAATCAAGCAAGCACAGAAGCAAGACAGTGAGTTGCAGAAAAAGGTAGAGCTGGTTCAGAAAGGTAAGTTGCCTGAATTCAACATTAATAGTGATTGTGTTTTGGAATTTGGGAAGAGATTGTGTGTGCCTTGTGATTCACAGTTGAAGAGAGAGTTGTTATGTGAAGCTCATAGTTTTCCGTTTTCAGTTCATCCTGGCAGTACTAAGATGTATAGAGATCTGCGGGAGTATTACTGGCGGGATGGAATGAAAAGAGATATTGCTGATTTTACTGTGAAGTGTTTGACTTGTCAGCAGGTTAAAGCAGAGTGGCAGTTACCGAAAGGGATGCTTCAGCCTTTACCGGTGCCAGAGTGGAAATGGGAGAATATATCCATGGACTTTTTTGTGGGATTACCGAAGACATCTCGAGGTAATAATACAATCTGGGTTATTGTTGATCGCTTGACCAAATCTACTCATTTCCTTGCTATACGAGATACTTTTTCCCTAGATCAACTTTCCCGTTTGTATCTTAAAGAGATAGTCAGGTTACATGGAGTTCCTCTCTCCATTGTATCTGATCGTGATCCCAGGTTCACTTCTAACTTTTGGAAAGGCCTTCAGAAGTCATTGGGTACTGAATTAAATTTTAGTACAGCTTTTCATCCTCAATCAGATGGGCAGTCAGAACGAACAATTCATACCTTGGAGGATATGCTACGAGCTTGTTCGATGGATTATCAGGGAATTTGGGACCAACATCTTTCTTTGGTTGTATTTTCATATAATAACAGTTTTCATTCCAGTATACAGATGGCACTATTTCAAGCATTATATGGGAAGCGGTGTCGAACTCCGACTTTCTGGGATGAAGTGGGTGAAAGGAAGTTGATGGGACCAGAATTGGTAGAAGAGATGGCAGAAAAAGTTCAGCTGATTCAGAAGCACATGAGAACATCTCAGAGTAGGCAGAAGAGTTATGCGGATAACCGGAGGAAGGATCTATCTTTCGAGGTAGGTGATCATGTTTTTCTCAAGGTTTCTCCTTGGAAAAGTGTGATGAGATTTGGTAAGAAAGGAAAGCTGAGTCCAAGGTTTATTGGACCATATAAAATTCTGGAGAGAGTAGGATCAGTTTCATACCGGGTGGCTTTACCTCAGAGTTTATCTCAGGTACACAATGTTTTTCACGTTTCGATGTTGAGAAAGTATATGACAGATCCATCTCATGTTTTGATTCCAGAAGTAGTTCACCTGGAAGAGAACCTATCATATGAGGAACAACCGGTCTAGATTCTTGACCACAGGGAGCAAGTGTTACGGAATAAGGTGATTAATCAGGTAAAGGTTTTGTGAAAAAACCACATGATGGAAGAGGCAACATGAGAATCTGAAAATGCAATGAGGGATAAGTACCCCCATTTATTCGATAAGTAAATAAATTACGGGGACGCAATTTTCTAAAGGGGGGAAGGATGTAACATCCCAAGTAAGTAATGAATAATAGATATTTTTATCTATGTCTATTAATGATTAAGATAATGTTTTAGAGGCTTAAAATGAAAATAAATACAATCTTATGCATGGAATACACTAATATTCTTAAAAGATTGTTTTATTGCCTTTTAATGGAAAACCCTTTTTAAATCTATCTTTTGACAATTTTATAAGCTATGTTTGTCAAAATAAACTTATTATTTATGATTGGGACATCAAAATTTACTTTGTGTGAATTTTTGGTATTTTTCTGATAAAGTTCATTTTTTTAATGAATAGTGAAAAATTTTGTATTTTAATTCAAAACCTCTTTTTAATCTAATTTATTTATATGATTAGATTATCTTTTGAATTTGTTTTGAAGTGAAATTAGAATATATTTTTACCATTTTATCCAATGGTGGTCATTGGAATCAATTTCACTTTGAAATTGAACTTAAACTAGTGTCAATCTTTTGATACTTATTATTTCATAAAAACACGCTATTTGTCATGACAGCGGGAATTAGTTATTAAATTAATTAATGCAACTCACATGTTTTGAATTTTGTAAAATAGACATCATTTTTGAATTCGGAATATCAAATATAGCTTAGGGTGAAGTTTTGGTATCTTTCTGAAAAACTTCAATTTTTGATGAATAGTGAAACCACTAAGTGGTAGTTAAAGAAACTGATTTTTCGTTTAAATGAAACTTTGCCACTTCTGTGATTTGATTTTCAAAAAACCGACATACATGGTTATCATTAAGAAGTAAAATGTGGTTCAATGAGATTAAAATAATTTTTTTTGGTGAATAGTAACTTTTAAGTTCTTAATCGCGATTAGTGGTAATTAGTGTAGTTTAAGGTAAAAATAATGTTTTAATAATATGAGATGAGCTTGACACATGTCCTATCCTCATTGTATGTGTCATGGCCGACCAAGAAAATCCATGGGTCAACTTGGGGACCCCATGGAGCCACTTTGGTTGGGAAATGACATAAATAATTTTTTATTTAATGTTAAAGTAAAAATGACACAAACATGAGATGTTTTACTAAAACAATTTTTACATGGGGTTATAAAGATCAGATTTTTGATTATAAATAGTCATTGGAAAGCTAAAAAGATTTCCTAAATTATAGTAGTTTTGTTATAATTTTTAGACTTTAAATAAATTAAATTATTTATGACATCATGATGATGCAGTGATGACCTCATTATTTAACGATTTAAATAAAATGGAATGATAATGTAAAATCTAAGACCTACACATGGACAAAACCTATTGGATGGGTGGATTTAGAAACCTTATCACCTTATCCTAGAAACACATCAATGTGGGACCTCTTAAATCTGAATACCATTTTAAAATAAAGTGACTTTTCTTTACTTTCCAAGAGTGCCCCTCCTCTCCTCTTATAAAAGGCCCCCACCTCTACCTCCTTACCCACACTACCAAAGCCTTTGGCTTAGCCAAACCCTGCCCATTTTGTCTCTCCACTTCACTATATTACTCCTTGAAGCCTCACTTTGGGCAGAAGTCATCCCAAGGAAGCCTTTGAGCTCAAATCTAAGAGAGTTACCCGATTTTAAGGTAATGTCTTCACTTGAGTCCTTTTGTTTTATTTTGCTTCTCCAACCCCCTAAACTCTTTTTATTATTTTCTTTTGTAACAAATCCATTATCCTAAATATACTAGGATTTTTTATAAGAAGGATTATAGCTACACTTACACACACCTACATCTAATGGTTAAAGGACATACTGTTTCCGTGGATGGTGAATTTATGCCTCCCGAAACGATGATTGTTCAACATTCTTTTAACACCTTAAAAGGTGGCCATTAATATGTCACTATATTTATATATGATATATAATATGTTTATTTTTTCCTTAAGCTTATGTATTTTCCATTTTGGGCATACCTTTATGGTTTCCATTATGGGTAAACGCGATATCTTCATTTAAGGAAGTGCGGACTACCGCCCCCTCAAAGTGATTTGATTCGTTAAATACCATATGTGGGATGTATAAAGGATGGAACTGTGATATTATATATGATATTATACTGGAATTATAATATACCTTTATATCATTATGATTCCACTCTATAAAATATGAAATAGAAATGAAAGTAGTGTTTATGCGTACGTACGACTTACCGTCTCCATGAACGGTGCATTTCATTTCTTACCTCTAAATGTTATATAATATTATAAATGCATGAATGTAGTGGATATATATGATATATATGATATCTACATCATGAATACCATTCTGGATATAATGTATACATGAACAACTTGTAATTATAAAGGGTTTATTTTTGACTCAAGTACCAATGATCGTTAAAATGACCGTTATTAACTTAAATAATTACATAGTGTTCATGACATGGCAATAAGTGATATAAAAGGAATAATGAACTTGAAAAAGGTTCTTAAACAAGTATAAATTAACTCAAGTTTATTATTCAGGATATTAAAGAACGACCGAGTCAAGTCGAACCCGAGGTATGGGACTTCGTCTCAATCTCCTTTCATTGAGGCATATTTTATTTTATACACAACTTTCTTTTATACGATGTATAAACCCCTTTGAATTTTACGTTTATTCAAAAGGAATATTTTTTATACGAAGCGTTTACTAAACTACAAAAGGGAATGTTTTTGTCGTACGTATGCGGCGACAACGACTTCTCCGCCATCGTGACCGTTATTTGAGTTTCGGCTTCCTCTACAAGCCATACCTTCTTTTTTAAAAGAGAAATAAATACCATGTTTTACTTTTCTTTTATTTTGGTATTGAAAATGGTTTTCATAATGTTTTTATATCAATGTGTTGTATTGATATCTTGTGATTAAAAGGTGGGAATGTTATGTTTCCTTTATGCATGTTTTATGTGATATGATTATGTTGAGGTTCTTGGGCATTATTATGAAAACGGGTGATTCCGTGATAAACTAAGGGCGGGTGAGCCCGATATAGCTCTCCAATGCATTGGGTAACGTGAAGGAGTGTAACGTTAAGGTTTCTATGAATAGATTTAGGGAATATACTCTGATGGGTATTCCAAACGTAACCAAGAGGGTTACTCCCTACGTAAGAATGTTATGAATGCCTCAAGTTACCTTTATGTCTTATGATTTCTATGATTTATTCATGATTTGATGAGGTATGTTAAAGTGCTTATGTTTTATGGGTAAAGTATGATTTCATTCTTATGTATATATGTACCCATGTTTCCTTTCCATATTCTTATATCCCTTACTGAGCTTTTTATGCTCATCCCAAGTTTTTTTTGAAATGTTTTTCACAGGTCAAGGGAAAGGTACATGATATGATGATAGTGTCAAGGAAGTGTCAAGAAAGAATCCATGTTTTATTTTAAATATGTTTCCATTGATGGGAAAGAAGAATAATATCTTTATGTAACCACTGTGTTTATATGTGGAATGTAATGCAAGTTTTATGATCTAATTCTCTAAAACTCTAAACCTGAAAAGATCCTCAATGTGTAATCTTGTAATAACTCAAGATTAAGTAAGGTTTAAGGCTGGGGCCTTATATTATTTGTCAAACGAATCTATTTGATCTACCTTAAAAAACTTATATGGAATAATTTAAGGATATTACTTCATCTAATAGATTCCTAGATATTTTTCGTTTTTTATCTATCCAATGAACCCTCATATATCTTTTCTACTTATTCTATCTGATGACTTTGTAGAAATCCATCTAATGACTTTGTAAAACTCTATCTGATGTCCTCATAACATTCTATCTTGTCACATCACTTAGAGACTTTTGTATGATTCCTTTTCTTAGAAAATAATATCTAATTAATGTCACCCAAAGATCTCCATATGATGACTTCATATAGAGACTTCTATCTGATACAACTGTGTTCAAAAACTCATGTTTGATGGTACTGATTGAAAAACTCTATCTGATGCTTTCACCTAGAAACCTATTTTTGATGATCTTCACATGTTTACTTTGTCTATTTACTTTTTTAGGAAGATTTTACTTGATCATTTAGATACATTTGTCCACTATCCTAGAAACCTCATTCTAATAGACTTTATTTGTTCATTCATTGTAACTTCTAAACTTCACATCTTGATCTTTGTACAAGTCCAACCAACATACTTCATACAACTATGGTATTTGTTTAGGAACTATAGTTCTATTAATATTTTCATTTATAAAACTTTATCTATAATCATGAGTTCATTAGAATGATCATGATGTTTGGTACTTTAAAGATTAGTAAATAATCGCCTGATTTCTCTATCTTTCACAAAGGATTTTATTTTTTTAATCAATTTGATTAAATCATAACATCGAGGCATTTTTATGTTTATTCAATGAGGAAAATATCACCAAGAATCAATTAATATTATTTATATAACAAATCTATTCATTGTAAATATGAATACAATCAGTTAAACAATTGATTTCACCCTCTTTTCATTCATCTTAATCCATTTATCTCTACTATCTTAATTAAATTGTTTGCATCCATGGGACTCCACCAATTACCTTAGTCCACTAGACTCTATCCGACCTTCTTGATCCAGTTAACTCTATCCATTGGACTGGATCCATTCATTTTTATCATTATCTATTAGTAATATTTCATCCATAAATTTATTAAGGAAACTTCTTAAGGAAACTAAATAGTGTTGATAACAAATGTGTTTTTCAAAACATCAAGGAACATGTTATAGGCATTAAGACCAGATCACCAATCACCATAATTAAACTAAAAGTTTTCAAATAAACCTTATTCTTTTAAGTAGCAAATATATTCCAAATCTTCTAAACTCAAGAACACCATTTATCTTCTTCCAAGATGATAAGACTTGAACACTTATTCTATTATTTTCAAAAAAATTGGATTCTTCATTATTACTAACTGCATTTGAAATCCAAGATACAAGTTAATCATTATTAAACTTTTATACTTCAACCAAAATTCCAAGAAACATTTTATTTAATACCTATTTATCATATTGAAATTAATGAGATCATTCTACTTCTTTGAAAATCATTGAAAAATATTGTCAACAAATACAACATACATGAAGTGGGATCTCTAATACCCCCTTTGTATTTGTTGGAAATACCTTCAAAGTAATTTCAAAATGAATATATCAATATGTGAATTTTTACCTTCCTTTTATACCTTTCTTTTTAAACATTCATTTCAATATTTCTCCCCTTATTGAAAAGAAATAAAAATTTATTGAGAAATGGTATCAGTTTTTCTTAAGCAATGTTCCACTAATTATTTCACTTTAAGTCTACATAAGCCATGATCAGTGTATAAAATAAGAGGATTTGAGTTATACAACAAAGATATACTTTACCAAATGATCTTTATAGCACATGAAATGATAAGTTATAATATTTTCTTCAAGGATTTTCTAGTTGTATTTTAGGATAAAGATACCAATTTTGATATAGAAGAGTCATAGAATGAATCAAACTTAAACCCCTACACTCACTTCAAAAAATAAGTTAAAAAATAAAATAAAAGTTTTTTAGATAATAATACTTAATACACCTTCACTCTTCCACTTTTCTTATATCACATATTAATTCAATTTTATCTCCCTTTGTGTTAAGTTTTTTATTTTATTAACCAAGGATGAGAGATTAAGAATGAAATAGTTTTTCCAATGATATTACTTCAAATAGAATAATCAGATTTATATAAAGTAATGTTTTATCATAACATCTTATCATACACCACTTATCTCCACCTAAATGAGATATTTCTCATGATCTTCATGATTATTAATCTCTATAATAGATATTCTTTAGGAACTTTATATTGAGAATGCACTAAAATGGATCTTCCATATATTGGTGTCCATAATTTTGAAAATTTACACATCTTCATGAAGGATGATCTTCTTCAGTATGTTCCTTTATAATTAAAAAAGTAAGATTAATAAAAGATGGAATATTATTCACTTTTTTATCATGTGTTGACACTAACCATTTATACTTCATCAAGGATAATCCTTTTATAATATTTTTTAGTGTACTGACTTAGGAATCATTCGAGGATGGAAACTTCTTTATAGAATGATATCTAATGTAGAAAAAACATCCACTTCCTTAGGTTCTACCCCTGTGATCATGATTCATCTTCAATTACCTATAAAATAAGAATACATAAAATTTATAAAGGTTAAGGGAACATGGCGTCTCTTTCTTTCTTCTTAATGCAAACAACAAGGTTGAGATGTTTTCTGTCAACCAAATTCTCCATCTCCTCCACTCTTCATTCTTTAATGTCTGAACTTCAATTATAATTGAGGTAACATTGATCTTATCATTTATTATTAAACTTTATGTAGAAAAATTTCCTTATAATTTTTTTATGGATAATGAATTCTTAATTATTTTAATGGTTACTTTTTATTTTTGAAGAATAGTTATAAAACCTTTTTCATTATGTCAAACTTTATTACATCTCTCACACAACACTTCTTTAACAAAAAGTTTTTCTTTTATTAACAACCATTCATGAGATTTAATATCTTCACATGGAATATTCTATTTTCCTTTGTAATTATCATTTACTTGTGCTACTTCCATCTTCCTTTATTTCTCCAGATCTGCTAGTCAAATAACTAATATATCTTTAGAGTTTTTGTCAGCCTTATTAGAGTTTCCACATGGATTATTCTGAGTTCCTTTCTTCTTATTAGTTCTTTTAAATGATGCACTATTATTTAACTTCTTGGATTTGTTAGCTAAGGACTTCTCACCTTTCCTTCTTGATATCTTCTTGAGAGATTTATTGTTTGAAACTTTCTTCTTATTACTTCCCAAGTTCACATCCTCCTTTACCAAATTTTGTGGTATTCTTTTCTTATATGATTTTGTTGCGGGTTGAGATTATCATACATCAATCTTATAACCACCATTATTTTATACATCACAAATATTTTCAATATTTCTAAATCTGTTTAAAGTATACATATTTTTATTAATATTTAAATATTGCTTCTTCATCTCTAGATTCCTCCACCTTGGCATGGGCTTCATTAATGATTTACCATTTAGAGGATTATTCCAACAGTCTAATTCATAGTGCCTGAATCTTTTGAAACACAAAAGTTTACCCCCAAACACTGATCTTATTGTATCTACTATATGCTATTTTTGGTTTTTCTTCACTACTTGTTGGGATCTTTCAGGGGAACCAGCTTCCATACTTCTTATTATTCTATCCACTATGAACATGGTGGTTGGATTCTCATCACTTCTGTTTATCCATACATCTATAAATTTTATTTTAAAATTTGTAATATTTATGAAAAAATAGAAATATCAGTACAGGAAGATATGGATAACACCTCTTCCTTCACAATTACTTGAGTTAGATCATCATATGATGTCCTGATTTTTTTTTCATATGTTAGAGGTATTTTATTATTAGAATAATTAATTGAGAATTTTTTAGCAACAATAACATTATACTTATTTTGTGAAGACTCAATATGTTCCTTTTATAGACAAGTCATCTTAATTTCCAATTATACACTTTTCATACCAAGAGTGTTTGATCTTCAATCATCATCACATTTTCTTCACAACACTTCTTCAATATGTCAACCTCTTCCTCATGCATCTTAAATTTATTTTTTAATAATGATCCAGTTAAATTGATCTTCTTGGATTTAAATTCAAATTGTAAATCCTTAACATCAATGATATTTTTATCTTTTATTTAAGTGCATAGATCTTTTCTTAAATATTATTCTTGAATCTACATTTATCTTCAATATATTTGATCCATTTGTTTTCAAACTTTGAGGAAATTATTTCATGATCCACATTTTTTGTCTCAAAGGTTCCAACCTGCTTAAAGACCATTATACATTCTATAACCTTTTCTTGAAAATCCTTCTCCATGTTATTTTTTTCTTCTTCCAGTTCGGTAATTTCTTCTTGTATACTTTCAAAAACTCCAAAAACAAGAGGGATTTTTTTTGGGAATGAAATAAATAATATATTTTAATATACTAACTGATATATATTGAGAAGTTGTAGATAGATCATCATAACCACTTATGATATGATATTCTTATTGAGGAAATTTTGTATAATAATTTTCACATACCCCATGATCACTTAATCATGGAATGTTGTCCCTCTTCTTGGTGGTAAGTTGAACCACCCATTCTTCACTTTCCATGCCCGAACTATCTTCTTTATTATTATGGAATAGATAAAATGAACTCCCTTCTTCCTCTTGAATTAAGAAGAACGTATTCTTTAGCTTTATTTTCTCTTTCTTTCTCATGTTCATCATGGTCTTGGTAAAAATATATTTTTTCTACAGATAACCAAATATTCACCGAAACTACACTTAATTTTGAATATATGAAGGAAACTAAAATCTTAAAAAGATAATATCTTCAAAGTATATAATCTAGTATATGTGAACCTTGACTCCAATACCACTTGTTAGAACCACTTTAGGATATGCTCAAAACTGGGGGGGGGGGGGTGAACCAGTGTTGCTGAATTTTTAAACCAATCAATAATTTTTATCCCTTTACCTCTTAGACCTGTTAGGATCTTGGTTCTCCTATTATCTTATTCGTTATCATATGAAATTATATGAATGAAAGTAAATAATGACACATGATATTTTTATAAGGTTCATTACTCAATAATTGTAACTAGTCCTTATCATGTATGGTGATTAAAAGTACACATATTCTCCACTATAATGTGATATAAAGTACAATAGTTTGGATTGAAAATAACCCAACTCCCAAGTGTGGTTCCCTACACTTTAGAAAGGGGTATAACAAACAATATTGAATCCATTTAATGGTGAATACCTTGCCCAAATGAAACACCATGATGGATCTTTATACTGCTTATATAGACAGTTTTCGACTTCTTCTTCACATACCTTGCAACTCCAAGAAAGTATTTCACTAATTAAGACTTCTGTATAATGTTGTAGTATTGATCTATTCTCTTTAATGTTATATTATTTTCATAGTAAGAGACAAGAAACTCTTCTTTTTCTTATCTTGTATAAAAATTTATGCATAAAAATTTATTCCTCTTCATGTAAGTAACATGAACACTAGTTCTCTTGCATTGATTTCAAGACTTATTCTTCACATGTTCTTATTCTTTGCAGCATAAAACAGAAAGATTCCCTTCCATTATCTTTTTTTTTTCTATCTAGAATCTATCCATCCAATTTTTCAGTTCTCCATCTGTTACCTACTTGTTCGAACCTTATCCTATCCATTTGATACTATCCATCTGATCATGTTTGTCTAATACCAGTTTGTTTGATACTGGTTAGTCTTATAACTCCTTCTCCACATATCTTCACAACTCTATAAGGTTATTTATTGATATTTCTGGTGCCTACACTCCATTTGGCTCCCTTCTATCTGGTACCTCACTAGACAAAACATTTTCATATGATACTTTGACCCAAATGAAAATTACTCTACAGATTTGTGTTTAGAACCTCACTATAACAATTCACTTATTTAATAATAAGCACCACCTAAAATTTTGATCAATCAATCCACAATGTACTATCTCTTATTTATATAGGAATATTTTCTTTGAAAACTTAATTAAAATCACAAACTCAAAATTGAATTTCCTGCTTCCAAATTTTAATATCCTGCTTGATATTTTATTTATTTTACTATCTTCAAAATTCCAAAAAGATAGAACTGAATGATCTTTATAGGGACTCACCTTAGATCTCAACATCAATTATCTTCTTCAATCTTCCTATAATATTGACTAGAATAACGATTCTTACTTTATGATTATTGAAGCATTAGATATAAAAATAAATATATTCATAATGAATACATTTAAAAAATATTTATAAAGATATTAAAACCTTAGTCCAATACTTCTTAATAGGAACATCTCTATCTGGTAATACTTTTTTCAGTGTCCCATCACAACAATCTTCTTCATCTGGAATTTTGTTTCGATGAATCCACTCGATATACCTTCGAAAGTCTATCTGGAATACTTTTTCAAGGATCTACATTTATCTAATGGATTCCAAAATGTTTTTAAATTTTTTTCTATCTGATTAATCCTTATATATATGTTATACTTCTTACATTTGATTAATTTATAAAACTTCTTCTAATGAATTTGTATCCAATGCTTACAAAACTCTCTCTAACGACTTCACCAGAAAACTACTGTCTGATGACCTTTACATGTTACCTTTATCTATTAACTTTGTTAGGAAACTTTATCTGATCATTCAAAAAACTTTTTCTACTATCTTGGAAACATTTCTCCAATATACTTACTTTATTTATTTGTCACAACTTCTTCACTTCACATCTTGATATTTGTGCTAGTCCACCTAAGAAACTTAGTACAACTATGTTCTTTTTCCAGGAACCATAGTTATACTAACTTCATCCTTTAACTAATTTTATCTAGAATCATGAGTTACTTAGAATGATCATGATGGTTAGTACTTTGAAGATCATCAAAATTTTTCCGGATTTCACTCACTTTCATAAAGGGTTTTCTTCTTTTAATCATTCAGCCGAAATCACAACCACAAGTAATTATAATGTTTAATCCAAGGAATACATCACTAATAATTAACTGATATAATTTATCAAAAATATATTTTAATTTTAACTATGAATAGAATCAGTCAAACAATTGGTTCCACCCTCTATCAGTTCATTTTTGTACATTGATTTCAGCTGTAATCATTTCTGTCTATTAGACTCCATCTGATTACCTCGATCCAATGGAATCCATATGATTAACTCAATTTACTGGACTCTGTTCAATATCCTCTTTCCATTGGACTCTAACCAATCTCTTAATTCCATTGGACTTTATCTATGTGTTTTGATCCTTCTCTATCTAGAATATTTTTTCTATAAACTTCTTAAGGAAAATCCTTAAGGAAACTTAATAATGTTGATAACAAACATGCTTTTCAAAACATCAAGGAACATGTTATAGACATCAAGATATTCTTACCAATTTCCATAAGTAAACTCAAAGTATTAAAATAAATTTTTTCATGTAAGTAATGAATATGTTTCAGATCTTCCAAAGGAAAGTACACTATATAGCTTCTTCAAAGATAACAAGACTTGAGAACTTCTCCTCTTCTTTTTAATAAACTAGGATTCTTCATTATCACTAACTACATTTGACATACAAGCTATATATTCATCATTACCAATCTTTTATAATTAAACCAAACTTTCAAGTAAATTCTTCTTTACTACCTCTTTAATATATTGGAATCAATGATATCCTTATAATTTTTGACAATTATTGAAAACCATTGAAAACAAATGAAACATACATGAATTTGAATCTTTAAAATTTAAATTGGTAGTTATTATAGGCTGAAATAACCAACAAACCTCTTAGATTAATCCAAATCATCAAGGATGATCAAAATTCTTAGATTACAACATAGATTCATCCTTTATGGTGTAACATAGTAGTTCAAAACAATTATTATTTTTAAGTTCTTGAACACTTTACAGCATAATGATGGTACTATGGTATATAGGTCTTCCAAAGTGAAGTGACAAGGAAATAACTTCTCAAAATCATTCGTAGTGTGGAAACACCTCCTATGATGTAGGCAACCTTGCTCTCAATAGATCATGGTGTGATACACCACTTACATTATAGCCTCCTTCAAAATTCCAAAGACACCAAAAACCATTTATTCTTTTCATTTGCAGCATGGTCCTACTTCCATGACATGAGAACCTTATCACAACATCATTGTGATGTGGTTACTCTATTTATGATGTAGAAGTCATTAATATTATAGAGACATGAAAAATATACTCATACTTTTTTTAAAGCATATCCAACTCTTTATAATGTGGAATCCTTAAAATAGACTGGGCCACAAAAAACTAACTCAGTCTCCTATATAGTGTAGTATCATATTTATAGAGAAAACCTTCTTCTTAAATAAACATATTTAATAAATTTGAATAATTTTATAACACTTGAAGGTTTCGGGCGTAGTGGAAGCCAACCAAGCCTTTTACCAATGATGGGTTTCATTGAATATAATGAATAAATAATAATAACATGATAAAAAATTACATGGATCATGATTATATCTAAATAATCGTTATAAAATAATCCAAAACTCTAAATAACAATTTTTCACTTTAAATTCAAAATTAATTTAATAACAAGAAATTACCTTGGTTTTGAGTTCTTTATTTGATATATGTATTGATAATTCAAACCTCTGTTTAGATAAACCATCATTACATTGATATTATCCAAATTAGAATCCATCTAGAGGTGACCCACACATGACCCTTTTGATCTTGAAGCATTGCCTATGGTACTATGGGTGCTAGCACGGTGGTATTGATCATCTTGCACCAACCCTTTTGATCGCAAAAAAAATCCTTCAGGGTTTAGGGATCAATTATTTTTTTATCATTCTTGAGAAGGAGGAGGGAGGTCGGAAATATTATATAGATCTAGAGAGAAAACCCTAGATAATTACTTCATTGAGAGAATTATCTAGTGATGAAATCATCATGAAAAATAAAATTATTTCCACTTAGCCACATAAATGATATAATCGTTATATACAGTGCTAGGGTTAAAGGATTAGTAATTGGACAAAATCCCTTATCCAATCTCTTAATCCTTAGCAAACACTGTATCTAAAAATAATAATAATATTATTATAATTTTTTTGACGTGAACATGTCTTGTGGATAATATAAATATCAATAAATAAATTAATATTTATTTAAATGATATTTAGTATATAATTCCCCTTACCAAGATCCTAACTCGACCCATCCACCTTCCTCCATATTTACCAGATAACGTCATTTGGACATAGGAATTAAATGTTCTCATTATAGTGGGGAATTACTACGACCTTTTTAATATAATAAATATTATAGGAAATTATCACATTAAAGTTACATAGATGAAAAATCAATATGTGATAAGAATTTTATTAATATTCAAGACTATGAATATACAAGTAGTATAACGTACAAATTAGTTAGTTCTAGGCCACCAACTCCAACATCTACCACCTTCTAATTAACCTAGTCCCATTAAGGCACAATGTTGCCTCAAACTTTCCTAGACCAAAACCTTAGTGACCATGTCAACCAGATTTTTTCTTCTAAATATATTTTATAACTCTAGCATTCAGTCTTCTAGAATTTTCTGGATGAAATCATATTTCAGTTTGATGTGTTTTTTCCATGAGTAAAACACCAGATTATTAGCCAAATTAATTACACTCTATCTATTAAAGAATAAAAAACCACCTTCTTATCCCCTTCCAATATCCTCTAATATATTCCTCAAACATATTAGTTCTTTCCCTAATTCCATGAAAACCATATATTTATCTTCCATTTTTTACGATGCTATCACTGGCTACAACCTTGACATCAAGTTAACTATCATTCCTATAAATGTGAAAACAAAGACTGCCTTACTCTTTTGAATATCTAAATCTCTCCCAAATTTTAAATCCACATAACCTTTTAATGTATCATCCATTACAAATCACAAGGTTTCATCTTTTGATCTTTTTATATTTTGGAGAATCCATTTCATAGATTCCCAATGATCTTTCCCTATATTTTACATGAAATAGATGAAAAATCCCACTAAAAATTCAATTTTTAGGTGTGTATATACCCTAGTGTAAATCAAAATTTCTAATTCTAGTGAAAATGAAACTTTCTCCATATAATTTTACTCATCTTTCATTTTTGGTGCTTACCCCTTGGATAATTTAAACTATCCAACCAATGGGTTGGAGAGTAGTTTATATATGACATTCCAGACCTTTCGATTATCTTTTAGACGTATTCCCCTAAGACAAAACCATGTTTCTAGTTTTACTATATCTATTAATCCTTATTCACAATATTGTTTTTGGATACCCTAAGATATTTCATCTTGAATCTTCTGGACAACTAAAATTTCATCTCTTGAATCTGCTTAATTTCAAGACCTTCTAGGAGAATGTCATCAATACACATGTGTGGGTTTCTGTAACTTATATCCTTGAACATATTTTGGTAGTAAAAATTATATGAGTTTATTCACATGAAAACTTTCAAAACCATTAAAGTTTTAAACTTATGGTTATACTATATTAGCTCTTGTTATATTCTATAAATACTCCTCTTCAACTTACACACTATGTCCTCATTACACTAGTAAAAAAACCATCAAGTTACTTCCTATAGATTTAACCTTACAATTCACCATATAAGAACACTATTTTCACATACATATACACTAAATGAAATCTATTTGAAGAAATAAGACCAAGAACAGTCTGAATGGTAGTATATATGGTTAACTATCAGTGATTTTTTTAGAGAAGTCCAATATTTATTTTTTCTAAAATCCTTTCACCACAAGCCTTACCTTATACCATTTCCCACCATCAGCCTCTTCTTAAAAAAAACCATTTTCCTCAAGAAATTTATTCCCTTTTGGTAGTTCCATTATCTCCTAGGTTTCATTTGAATGCAAAAAATCCAGTTGTTCTTTCATAACTAACTACCACTTTCTAGAATCACTGAGAAAAGACACTTATTCCAAGGTCTCAGGATCTCCTCTATCTATTAAAATCATGTAATTAAAGTTAGATCCAAACATTTTTACTTGTTATTTGAATCTTTTAGATATCCACAATTCATCCTATGACTCTAATTTGGAACTATAATATCTGAAACACCACCTTCTAATGCTCTGACTAGATCCTCCATAGTCCTTAAATATTAAGGTACATCTTCTTGAAACTCCTTTTTTCAAAAAAGGATAAAAAACCTAAAAGGAAATCACCTCATGAATGTAAACGGAATAAAAATTCACAAAAGGCTCCAAGTCACCTAGGTTGAGCAATGAGAACCACATGTGAAGTTTGGAATCTTGTGTAGGTCTAGGCAGCGCGAGTAACCTGTGTGGCACACCCACACAAGTCCAAACTGCATGGAATACTAGCACAATAGGTCTATTCCATGGACTGGTGTGGACAATATAATCTATAAAGGGTCCCTATTTTGACTATAAATAGGACCATTGGGCTCCCTATTTGAGATGACTAAAAGACAAAGAGACCACTTGAAGCTGTTCTCGCCCAATTATCTTTCCCAAGCCTTCCAAACCCTCAATCAATGTCTTAAACCTATAAAAAATAGGGAAATAGTCAGGGTCAATAGATTGAGGTTCCTCATGGTTTAAAATACAAGGAACATTGATAAGAACCATCCACCCCTACTCAACACCACTAGGGAAAAGGGCATTACCTTAGCTCAAAATTTAAGTGCCGGTTGTCCAAAGGCGCCTAAGGAAACCTTTGATAATCTGAGAAAGGTCTCACCCAAGTGTTTTTCCTAGGTTTTCCATCACCCAAGTGGAATATTCATCTCACCCAGATCATACTTGGACAAGGAAACTTCAATTCACCCAGTTCATACTTGGGCAAGGCACCATCAGCTCGCCTAGGTCATACTTGAGTGAGGAACCTTGAGCTCACCCAAGCTATACTCCGGTGAGGCACCATTAAACTTACCCAGGTACCACCTAGGCGAAGCACTTTTTATCTCGCCCAAACCTCACCTGGGTGAGCCAAAATTTGAGCCTTCTTTTATATCACCAATGATAGGGAACCTATTTCATTGGTTCCCTTGTCTGAGGGGGACCAAGCTAAGATTTTACCTAAAGTCTCCATATATGTATGATTAGAGAATATGGCACACTAATGTGTCCTATCAGTTATACATTCCCATGGTAATGAAATTTCTATATTTATCCATCCTACTAAGTAGGATCCTTGAAATGTACTCAATTATACATTCATGTGGTAATGAGGATCCCAACCTTAAAAATGATAACAAATGGTTTCTCAGGCCAAACTATGACATACGTAGCCCAAAATGTGAATAGAATTAGGATGTATCCATACAAATATATAAGCCCAAACCCCAAGGTCTGTAAACAAGAGATGAGACAGGAAAACCTAAGCCCCATATCTATTATTGACCACCCCACCATGACTTTGATTTCATCTACCATAGGATGCAGAGAAAATTCTTCCACGGGGAATCACTCATGAAGTAAGCCCCTAGTATTTATTATGGGACATCTCCCGCCTTCCATACCCTTTCCCTTATCCATCAGTGGGTGAAGAAGATTGTGAAAAAATTCCAGATCTTCCACTTCCTCTTATTTCTCACATTGATTATGACTCACATGGGATTAGAGGTTGGTGGAGATCATGTCATCAGCGTGATCAAATATCCACCACATGGGCCTCCTCCATATTTGTAGGCCCCAACCCTTTCAAACTATGTGGGATTTGATTCTCATCCAAATAGGATATATAGGAAGCCCCCATAAGGTTCAAACCTATCACCCCAATCTTAACCTAATTCTATTTGGGATAAATTCTCAGTAGGATAAGATCCATCTCATAGGTCCATATTACTCTTGGGTCCCTACTCACCATCCTTAATGGGACTCATACTAGGTGTAATCCCCAAAACCATGTTTTCACCCCCTCAAAGGGCTATATTCTTTGTGAGACGAATCGTCACAGGGCTATATTCCTAATGAAGTAACCAATTGGGACTCCTCCATAGGTGTAAGCCCCAAACCCTTAAAACTACATGGGATTTGATTCCCATCCAAATAAGATATGTAAGAAGCCTTCCTAATGTTAAAACACAACACCCCAAACTTATCCTAATATTATATGGGCCAAATTCTCAGCATGTCCAAATATAGATTAGAGGTCCATATTCCTTCCATATCCCTCCATCACCATCCTTATTGGGCCATATTCCCAATGAGATTATGAATCATACCTAAAAAGCTATATCCCTTCTAGGTCTCTAGGGTCGTTTCTTTGTAAGTCCCACACCATACTTTTCTAAGCATCTTCTGCCTAGATGTCCTCACCTTATGATGTTAAATCTCATGGTTTGGTCCTTGTCACTTGAAATTAAAATGTATGATATGTCCTATTAAGTGGCACTGAACTACATGGATTTTGATTCCCCTCACGAGGATATATAAGAATCCCCTCTCATGGGACTAATACCAACATCAAAATAACTCCCATCTCCCTAGATAATGATAAATTCCTGAGTATCCCACTATGTGGCTTAAAACCAACATCAAAAAATAATAAACATGACCAATATGGAAAACCTATAACATGTATGAAAAAATACCATCTATGGATAACCTTAGATACATATATATGGTACTATAAATGTAGAACCTTAGATACATACAAATTTTTTCACATTAACACTTGTCTATAATTGATTGTTAATTTAAGGGATAAGTGTTCAATATTTTGGATTTAAAATAAGGATTAAAAAATATGACTTAAATCTATAAGAGAGTCCAAGAGTAAGAAATAATTTCCCCCAAAAAGAATGTGATGAGCCTAACCTCCTATCGTCTCGAACAATGTGAGTTCCTAAGTGTCATTGGAAAAATTCCCCAATGAACTATTACCTTTGGAAAGTAGGACCATGATCCATCATAGATATGTGAACCATTGTATATTTCCTGTTCCATGAATAAACCCCATTGGAAATTTCCTGAAAGGGGGTAAAAAATAAGAATGGTAGCCCGATGTGAAATATTTTAAAACTATATTCAGTCCCCCATAATTAATTTTTGGGCCTAATTTTCATCAAAAACAAAAATAGTGAACTCTATGTGAATCCTTTCTTGATTATGTCACCCACATGTCAAGATCCTTTTGTATCAATGAAAAATAAAAATAAAATAGGGATAATTATGGATCTTTAGACAATAAATTGCACATGTGTTCATTTATTGTCATGCTAATTTTAATGAGTTTTCTTGTTTGTGTTTGTCATTTATAGACTACATGAACATTTAACAAGAACTCCATTCAATCCAATCGCATCTTACCCAATGGAATAGACGTACGCATCAAATATAGAACAAAATGGATCATTGTCAAGCCATATGACCCCTTCACCCACCCAACGTCTTCAGTAATGGGTATCAAATGTGTTGATCCAAGAGTACCACCTCAATGGTACCATCCTGACCTTAGAGGCAACATGAAAATCCCTCCAAGAAATAAAACCCTACCAAACGTCTAATAAACAACGATTGGTGGATAATAAACAGGAAACACCCATTTCTGTCTCAAACCATTTCAGGATCCTCTCCCTAAAACACAATAATAGGTTCCTCCCTTACCTTTAGGTGGTAGACTAAAAGGTTTACAATGGCCTCATCCCAGATGCACATGAGTTAATGAAAATATATCCTTCAAAAATCCACTTTTGTCAAAGCCATGTGACAAAAGGTCCTCAGCGTGATGAGGAAGCCACCCCATGACACTCGTATTAGGTTACCTAGGCCCAAGTATCCATAGGAGCCCACTGAGTACGAAGATCAATTAGTCAAGAATGAGACTATATCCATGTTCCATTAGAAGAATCTCATAAAAAAAATTGAGGAAACTTACAAGTAGATGAAAGTTCATTCTAGTACCTCTTAAACATGCCAATATAGTTCAAAAGAAACCAAAGGAATCCATCAACAAAACTTAGTGGAAACCACTAAGCAGATGAAAATCCCTGCTCATGTACATTAAGCCTGCTCGCATGATCTGGTAGCACTCAGAGAAATTAGCTAGAAAATACTGAGAGAAAACAAGTGGAATAACCATATCTTTACCACCACACATGAAGATTATTAGTATATACTAATAGGAAATAGAGGATAGGAGTAGGCACATTTCCCTACTCCAAAAATGGAATGGGCATATATCCATATTCCCACTAAGGATGTCTCTCAACACATCCTGACAATGATGGAAGGCTAGAAATCTATTGATATATAAAATATTTTACATAATTTTACTTTTAATTATAATGTTTTTAATCCCAAAAAGTGTCATTTTAATGGAAATTGTCACATTTTATGATTTTAGTGGTATTTTAAGCTTAATTGAAAAAATGGAATATTTTGGATTTTAACTATTTTAAATTAATTATGTATTTAGGCCATAAAATTTTCTATATTTATCCAAATAATTAAATTATTTCTTTTTATTATTTTATACATAATTTTATTCATTTAATTCTTGTATACCCAAATCTAAAGACATCATTTGGAAGCCCAAAACAAGCTCACAATTTGGGCCTTGAAAATTGTTCACATATCTTGATATTTTTTATGTTGGGACCATAGATCCTGATTTGACAAACCAAATAATCTTAAATTTGGAGTAGAGACACGAAATAAATTTATGAATTTTTTTATTAGGTCTTACATTCATGAATCAACCGTTTTCAATGACATTAATGCATGGGAAACCAAAGATATGGAATATGGAGAGTCTGTCAGGACAGAATAAATTATTTAAGTAAAATAGACACAACTCTCCCTACACATGGACAAATATTTTTCAATTTTTATGAGATATGGGCAAGAAATTTTTGAACAAATTTTATGAAGACACCATTTCCAAATTAGGCCATTTAATGGGACTAACCCGTAGTAACTTTCAAAGGAGAATTCTGTCCTATAAAAGGAGGAAAGCACCTCCTTTCAAAATCATCTCATACCATCAGTCAACCACAGAGGAGGATATATCCACCAAGGAGGAGTCCAGATACTGTAACTCTCCCCCATTTTTTATTCTTCTTCATTTTTTTATTTTAGTTTTAGTTTCCATTTATTTTTATTTCCAATTGTAATTTCAATTTTTAATTTAGTAAATAAATTCATGCATTTTTCCTTAAATTGTGTTCCACCCTTTCATCTTCTTATTTTTAATTTTCTTATTTTAATTATTATTATTATTGTTAGTATTAATAATATTAATAATAATAATATTATTAATATTTTTATTAATATAATTATTATTAATATAACATTCTTATTTTAATTTTTTTTCTTATTTTCTCCTTCTCTATTTTTTTAAAAATATTTTTTAATAATAATAATAATAATAATTAATAATTAATAATAATAATAATATTTTTTTAACATTATTTATAAATTATATATTTTATTTCTTTTCTTTTCTATCTTTTATTTTATTTTCTCTCTCTCTCTCAGCCCAATTATATTTTCTTTTATAGTTTTATTTTCTCATCCCCATTCTTTTTAATTTATTCTTTCCTTCATTTTATTCTATTTCTCATTCTCTTCTCCCATCCAATCCACCATTGTAATTTCTTACTCTCATAAATGAGAGGCTGACCCCAAGGGTTGGCTCAGGGGGAGGTCAAGGTGTTCTTGAATTTTCCTTAGAGATTATTTTAAGATTGTAATAATTTGAGTGGCATGCATGGTGAGGCAAATGTCCCTGATTTGGTGACTACCCATCAATTACATTCAACTCAATTTATTTCTATTATTTTATTTAAATCAATTTTCCCTCTCTCCATTGGTTAACTCTTCATACGAAGGATTTGAGCTAATCAATGGATGAGACAACATCGATTGAGCTGGGTCCTGGAAGATGACAACTCATAGAACAAGGAGTGTCATCAAACTTGATTAAAGGAGGAGGTGGAATTAAGAGTGCTTAGGTATTCAATTATATTCCACAATTTATAAATAAATAATAGTAGTTAAAACATGAGATTTCATGTTTTGATAATCAAACTAAAATAAAACATATAAAGGAAAATAATGATTGAACCTTAAACCAAACCCCCAAACCAAGTGCTTTATTCTTAACTCATTATATTTTGATTTTCATGTTATTTTAAATTTCTATATTACCTATCATTGGAAAAGTAATAAAAAACACAAACATTTTCAATGTTTTCCTTTAAAAATTAGAAAAAAACAAAAATAAATAGTTTAGGTGATTTAGAAGAATTAAGTTAAAAAACTAAGATGATTCTCAAGTGAGATGATCCTGGTCAGCCACTATGCTATACAAGGAAACTAATATTTCTTTTGACCATACCCCACGATAGGTGTGTGTCAAAACTAGAACCATTTCCAGGGATCTAATAAGTAGTTTACTTATTTTTTCTATTTTCACATTGTAGATAGATTTTCTTTGTTTTTATTTGAAAAAAACATAAAAATAAATTCTATTTCCATGATGTATTACAATTTAGATTATTATGCATGGGTATATTACTCACAGGTGAAACAAAAAAATAACAATAATAACAACAAGAATAAGATTATAATATATATCATGTGCAAGAACTTATAGAAATCATAGAACAACTAATAAGAAAAGCTGAATGAGCATTTGAATATGTTCGTGCATTAACTGAGCAGCCCGAACCTTAGCCATAACAAGAACCAGAGGCATTAGTAGAAGAAATTTCACCACTCTTCTTTGAAATTGAATAACATTAGGACGTAAATATAGAGATACCTAAAGATTCATTCCACCTCACTCAACCATTACTAGAGGAGATATATGAAAGATAATTTTCTATTGATTTACAAGAGGGAGATCATGTAAATTAGGATAAATTTTGGAGAAAATGAGTAGAAATTGAAATGAAACATGATCTAATTATCCCTTATAAAGAAGAAGAATAAGTACCACCACACCTCTCTCTAACATTGAAAGAAGAAGAAACCACCCAAGTGGTGGAATTAAAAGAAATACTAGAGGAGCCTCACTACCTACCACCATCTAGTGAAGATCGACTCCAAGAGGCACTTTCAATTGAACATGAGGTTCAAGCCTAACCAATTTAGGGATTTGAAATTTTCATGAACTCTTTATCTTCAAGTTTCATTGAAACTGAATTGAGTATCAGCCACTTCTATTTTTATTTTATAGATTTGGCTGACTCGCATTTTTCCATGGAGGAAGATGATGAAACTGAACATGCACCATATGAGGAACACATAGAGATCCCTGATTTTATTGAACATTAATTTGAGGAGGCCCAAGAATATATCCAAGTGGACAAGTATGATGAAATCAAGATAGTGGATACTTATATTAAAAGGGGGAATTCTGATTTATATTCTAGATGTTTAAATTTTATTGAATTAAAATTACATTTTAACCCTACTTTTTAAATTATAATTCATGTAGCTCAGGTTGAGACAGCACTGGAAGAGAAATAGAACATTACACAGGTATTAGTAAAGTAGGAGTAGGTTCCATACTTCATCATACCCCCACCATGAATGTTGTACCTAATTGTGAAGGGGGTGGATCTAGTGTACTATAAACATGGAATTCTCCAAAATAAGAACAAAGAACTGGGAGATGGGAAAATGAGCATGTGGTGGTTCAAATCCCAGAAACTCCACCCACCATCAGACTATGAATAAGAGCTGTCACTACCCTTTTGGAGGTATTAAAAATCCAGGGCCCACTTTGGGGATTATTCCATGACTTATCCCTTTCATTTTCTTTATAGGAATTTAGATCTCAGTTTCATTTCTTAGGAAGTAGTCAAGCATACAACCCACTCCCTCCTATCTTTTTGAGCTTTAATGATGTGATCCTTGTAATTAATTATGTAATTATATTTTATATGATCATAATGGAATAATGAAGCCTCGAAAAAGTGAAGGAGAAGGACTAATATTCATGCGAAAAGGGGTTCACTTTTTATTGTTTAAAATTTTAAACTCCATACATTTTTTTTCTAAATCATGTTTTGAGATTAAATAAAAATCACATTCCCACAATTGAATTCATGTTTTAATTGACATATCTAGGATACATGAGTTTCTTAGGAATCAGATGATTCCATGTTTTATATTTCAATGTTAATAAAATTTAATGAGTAAAATGGAAAATTAAATGATTAAAGTGAAGCATGAATATTAAAATGAGGACTCATGATTTTAAGGAATTAATAGATTCATGTAAATGAAATTTCCCAACCATTTTTCAAGATTTGATTTTATGAAATTCATGTGAATTTATTTGTTATTGTTAATTATTACTTGAGTGATAGTACCAAATTATATGTTTCATTCCCAAGAGTATTTCTAGATCAATTACTTCCTATTTATTCTTTAGCATATTTCTTGTGTGATATTAGGATATGCCACTAGCTAGAACTTGAATTTGAACTTGTCAAAGCTATGACTATGAAAAAACACATTTAAAATTATTGAGGAATATTTTGATAAACCACTTATACTTAAAATACCACCTTTACATCAACCCTTCTTTATCCCTAGATACCATGAATGAACTTTATAGGAATGAGACATATTTCAATCCATTTTATGAATTAATACCCTACCCTTAGTATTTGCATGACATTTAAAAGTTGAAGTGTGGGGGTGAAGAGAATAATAGTAAATGAGATGATTTACATTGTAATAAATAAGTGAGAGCATAATTATTGTGGGAATTGTAAAAGTTTATGAAAACATTAAATGCAATCTATTAATTTTCCCCTATTGAATATACAAAAAAAATTGAAAATGAAAAAAAGAACCAAAAAAATGATAAAAATGAGTTGTGATTTGGGAAAACCAAAAATCACCATTACTAGACCTATTATTTTTTATCATATGTGGTTAGGTAGTGTATGTGAGGTTTATTCAAATCATAAATTTTGAAAAAGTAAAAAAATAAGAAGGTTCTTTAAAAAATGTATAAAAGTATAAAAAATATTTAAGAGAGGGCACAAATCTTTCATTATGATTACACTGATCATGATCTTTACTTTGAGTCTTAGGGAAAGTTGGGAGTTGTTACAATTTAAATTGGAGAATGTTATTAAATTTTTTAATTTTAATAAAATGATTTATGATTTAAGAGATAAACCTCCTCCTTGATCTTTATTTTTTAACATAAAATCCTACCAACCTTAAGCCTCAGAGTCATTAGAACCTTTATTGCAAGTCCTCATGATTTATGTGTCTTTTTTTACAAACCGGAGAAAGTAGTTCCTTTACAATACTATGTAAAAGGATAATGTTCTCATGATATGATTATAAATATACTTGAATTGTATCATGAGTGATGAGAGAAAAGATTTAAAAATGAGATAGATCATGATTTGGCATGTTTAATAATAATGAATTGAGGAGTTTGAATGAATGAAAGGAGAAGTTACATCATTTTTCAAAGGGGAAAAGTAAAATACATAAATTGAATATTTCTTTGAAAAATAGGAAATTGAATTGATATTTTATATAACATTTTATAATTTTATTTTACATTGATGGTTGTTTAATTTTTTCCTTGAAATTTGAATATTGGTAACATTGGTGCCCTCTGGTTTTCACTATTGAGATTTTATACTTGAGGACAAGAATGGTTTAAGTGTGGGGAAATTGATAGAACAAATATTTTACATAATTTTAATTTTAATTTCAATGTTTTTAATGCCAAAAAAGTGTTATTTTAAAGGCAATTGTCACATTTTATTATTTTAGTGGTATTTTGAGCTTAATTGAAAAAATGACCTATTTTGGATTTTAACTCTTTTAAATTATTTCTAAATTTAGGAAATAACATTTTCAATACTTATCAAAATCGTTAAATTCTTTATTTTTAGTATTCTATACATTTTGGGATTCATTTCAGTCTTCTGGAACCATAGCTAAAGACACCATTTGGGAGCCCAAAACTATCTAACAAGCTGAGCCTTAAAAACTGTTCATAGATCTAGATATTTTTGATGTTGGGACCATAGATCCTGATTGTATAGACCAAATACAATTATATTTACAGGGGATATTCACAAGACATTTATGAACTATTTTTATTAAGTCTTACATGCATTAAAAACCAAAGATATAGAATATGGAGAGTCTGCCTGGATAGAATTAATTATTGGAGTAAAATGAACATAACTCTCTCTAAACATGCCCAAATATGATGAAATTTGGTAGAGAGACATTAAAAACATTTATTAAAAACTTTAATGAAGACACGATTTACAAATTCAGCCATTTAATAGGGTTAACATGTGGTAATGTTCAAAGAAAAATTTTGGCCTATAAAAGGAGGCAAGCACCTCCTTTCAAAATCATCCCATACCATCAATCGACCACTGAGGAGGATATCTCCACCAAGGAGGAGTTATGATACTACAAATCTCCCCTATTTCTTCTTCTTATTCATTTTTTTTATTTTGGTTTTAATTTCCATTGATTTTTATTTCCAATTTTTATTTCAATTTTTAATTTAGTAAATAAATTCATGAATTTTTCCTTAAATTGTGTTCCATCCTTACATCTTCTTCTTTTTAATTTTCTTATTTTAATTAATAATAATAATAATATTATTATTAATATAATATTCTTATTTTAAATTTTATTTTCTTATTTTATTCTTCTCTCTTTTTAAAAAAAATATGTTTCTTAATAATAATAATAATAATAATTATTATTATTTTAACATTATTTATAAATTATATATTATATTTATTTTATTTTTCATTATTTTATTTCCTTCTCTCTCTCTCTCTCACCCCAATTATATTTTCTTTTATTATTTTATTTTCTCATCCCCATTCTTTTTAATTTATTCTTTATTTTATTTTATTTCTATTTATCCTTCTCTTATTCCATACACCCCATCATTTTAATCTCTTACTCTCATAAATGAGAGGCTGGCCCTGTGGCTTGGCCCGGGGGGAGGTCAAAGTGTTCTTGAATGTTCCTTAGAGTTTATTTTAAGTTTGTAATAATTTTATTAGCATGAATGGGGAGGCGAATGTTCCTAATTTGGTGACTACCCACCAATAACATAAAACTAAATTTATTTCTATTCTTTTATTTAAATCACTTTTACCTCTCTCCATTGGTTAACTCTTCATATGAATGAGTTGAGCTAATCAATGGATGAAACAACATTGATTGAGCTGGGTCCTAGAAGATGATAACTCATAGACCAAAGAGTGTCATCAACCATGATTAAAGGAGGAGGTGGACTTACGAGTGCTTATGCATTCAATGATATTCCACAATTTCTAAATAAGGAATAATAGTTCAAACATAAGATTTCATTTTTGGATAATCAAACTAAAATAAAAAATATAATGAAAAATAATGATTAAACCTTAAACCAAACCCCAAAACCAAGTGCTTTATTCTTAACTCATTTAGTTTTTATTTTCACATTCGTTTAAATTTCCATATTTCATGTCATTAGAAAAGTAATAAAAAATCCCCCAAAAAATTAATTTTTTCCTTTAAAACTTAAAACAAAAAAAAAACAAATAGTTTTGGTGATTTAGAAGAAGTAGGTGAAAAAAAATGAGAAGCTCCTCAAGTGAGACAACCCTGGTCACCCATTGTGCTGTAATATGAAAATAATATTGCTTTTAACCATGCCCCACATCAGGTGTATGTCATCTATTCCTGAACACATCTTACAAACCTACCAAGTCATAATCATGTAAATGATAATATCTATAAGTCATACACACAACATCTCCTCAATTAGGGCGACTCACCAACACAACATGAGAGTCACTTAGGAGCAGACACATATCCTTGCTCCCATCCAGGAGGGTCATCAGCAAAATTCTATAATAAATGGACAATAGGATTGATCATATATCCCTATTTCGAATGGGGTTCACCGGAATATTTTAGGATCTGATCAAGGGGAAACATATATCCCCTCCAAAACACCATAAACCTGTCAAAAAATTATAGTAGTAGTGTAAGAGTATCTTAAGTGAGCTCCTGTGTATATAAGTTATGGTCCACAATATGTGACTTTATTATCCTGAAGGAGATCACCCAAAATGATGTCTCACCAAAGGAAAATTGAAAACCAAGAGTAGGTCAATGATCCTAATCTACTCAAGGATGGTGTTCTTTAGGTCCTAAAACACATATAAATGCTGGAACAAGATCCTACTAATATGTTACCAAATTGAAGAAATAGTTGGTTCAATTGTAAAGTTCCTCCTCAAAGTTTTGCTACCTGTACCTCTGGAGGTCCTCCCCAGATATATTTCCATGAATTCCTCATTCTTGATAAAAAAATTATTGATCATGAGAACCCTTATCGTTATGAGTACTGTGGAAACCCTCCTCATTGTCCGAAGATAAAATGGAAAGAAGGACCATTACCATAGTCCTCCCTGAAGGTCCTCCCCAGGGTATATGCTGTAGAAATTCTCATTGAAGTCAGACATCAATCCACGATGGTAGTCCTCCCCATAATTAAATTCACTGATAAGGTCCTCCCCATTATAATATTTAATTTTTACAAAAAGTTCCTCCTCTTTCTGAACTAATGATGAGAAATCCCTCATGTTGTGAGGTGATTGGGAAAATGAGACCAGTCATGCCTGATTACCTGTCATTTATAAGTGATACCCTTTATCATCTGGAAGATAGTATACAAAAATGGTCACTCTCTAAACCACTCTTAGATCATATTCCTTCCAACATAATAGAGGAGATCCCTCATTATCCCACTACTTACAACAAAGCAGCTATAAAACTACCACTTTTTTCTAAAAAAGTAGAGGAATATTCTGAAAAAGACAAAGAAAACACATTTCTTATAAGGAAACAATTGGTTAAAAACAATATACCAGTCATGTTTTGACCATTATCCAATACTCAATTTATTATTCTAGAAACATTTTTAGAAGAATGTGTATATGAAATTTTCCTAAATATATGGATGAATTTTCATCACCTAAGGGATAAATTCATACCTAATGATGAATATGGAGACCATGTTAAGATGATCAAAGATATACATCACCAAATTGATTTAGATTACCTTCCAGCTATGCAATGCCTGAGATTGGGGAAACAGTGGGAGGGTCTCCAACACACATGTCTTAATGCATTATAAAAGCTATGCCAGTTGATATATGATTCCCCAACTGATGTCAAAATTTGTGGACGGGGTGAGCATAGAGTATTTCATTTTACCCCACTCCTCGAACAATAGTTCCTTTCAGAGATTAAACATCATTTCTTCTAGTCAGATCTGATCATATAACTCTACTCATGGAAGATACCACACTCAATAAGAGTCATCCATAAAAAAAATATTAGAATCATTAGGCTCAATGAGATAAATCCATTGAAATAATCTTACATGAGGCATCTGAGATGGTTGAGAGGGTTTCTCACTCAATAAAGGATAATCACCAAATTACAAAAATACCTTCTAAAGAAAGTATCTCATGGGAAGATCATATGATTCACCCATATCATTCTTGAAGAAAGGTCCATTAGATCAAGAGACTAGCCATGGAATCTACAACCGCAGCAATATAGGAACAACCCCATCCCGTAGGGATGGGGTAATTTTTAACATAATCCCTTCATATAAGGTTGAAAAATCTGGCCCGAAATATTGAAGTAGTGGAATAAGAACAACCCCATACCATAGTAATGGGGGTATGTTTACCTTATTCTCCTCCCCAATGGAGATTAGTCTTTCCCCAGTTAGGAGGGGTTCCAAAAAAGAGAACCCTCCC
The DNA here is from genome assembly GCA_963277665.1 of Viscum album. Lineage (NCBI taxonomy): Eukaryota > Viridiplantae > Streptophyta > Magnoliopsida > Santalales > Viscaceae > Viscum > Viscum album. Next base: position 226,351,743 of record OY728135.1, on the reverse strand, counting down.
AGCTCATCCCATTTTGTGACTTGACTTACTTAATTATAACTCATATGAAAAAACTATTATGATATTCCCTTAAATTCACCTTACTCCATATATCTCTAAGGGGATCTTTAAAGGAAAAGATGAGTCCCCACAATAGGCACAAACAAAAGTGATCTACTAGGTGCACAACTAATCCTAAAGATCATGGTTCGTTTTGTAGATATCCCTAGTGAAATCGATCTTCCCATCATCCTGGTACTGATGATACACCAACAATGAATTATGACACTATAAATATTGTTAGCATAGACTCTGTGGACTCTACAAAATAAAATGATGATACAAAGGAACAAGTGGAGGATGTTTATATCTAAAATATATTCTACACATAAATGCCTAAAGAAGATTTGCGTACTAGGATTCAGAGGCTCACTAAGAATATCAAGACTCCCTCAAATTCTCTACTACCACCTTCTCAACAAGCTTACTCCAAGGAAACAGTTAAAGGTGCATCAGTATCTCACCCACCGCTTGAAGAGGTTGAAACTCTCACACTTGAGGAAATATTTTCTCATTATGATGAATATATAAAGGAGTTGAGAAAATTCAATGTGGAATTACTTTTAGAAAACATCCCTTATAGACATGTTATACAATAATAACCTCATATCATGCTCCCAACTGACGTATCTCAACTGAGAGGGTTCATCATGAAAACTAAAGTAGATTCAGAACATTCACACAATGTGGGGTACCGAAAAATATATATAATTAGACCCTATAGTGGTAAGATATTAGGAGTTCATTGCATTGGGGATGCAACTATAGATAGGTCAGATGCATCCACATATTCCATCCCCCATAGGCTACCCATTATGAGTATAGGTGGAGCCGCCATAGCTAGATAAACCCGATGTTCCCCTTGTTTAGGCACCTACCTAGTTGTACATCCCTCCCCAGATCATAGACACTATTGAGTCACCGAAAACTTGATTAGAAGCTGTAGAAGGATAATGTGCACTAGTACAATTGGAAAATAATCCATACCATGAATAGGTATATGCGAATCTTTCCCCGCCCAACTTTGAGAATCCTATATTCCTAACTTTCAATGGATTGGGGGATCTGGACCAACATCCAATGCACTTCATGTCTCGATGTGGTCCCATTATGGTAACCCTTGAACATTAAGAGGCATCCAAACTCATGTGTTTCATAAATACCTAAGAAGGACCAGCCTTCAACTTGTATACTGGTCTACCAAATGGATCAATAAAGGGGTGGGAATATCTTTGTTGAAAAATTACTCTATAAATTTATCTTTATGTTGTATAACATGACAATCCTTGATCTTTCAAAGTGAATGTAGTGATACAATGAGAGGATTTTATATTTTATTTCTAGATGGAATATTTTGACTTAATCCTTAAATTTGTAGCTTCCTAAAGAGTATTTTTTGAGTATGTGCATTGAAAAAATTTGTGGTGAGCTGCAAAAACCACTTATCCATGTAAAATATTTAGGCGGGTTCTAGGATCTTTCCACAGTTTCATAGAGGCTGGAAGATTCTATGTTGCAAACTGAGGACAATTCTCATCCAGTATTGGAATATTAGGGAAAGAGAATGGGAACTAAATGATCTCAATTAAAATACTGGAAGAATAAAGTCTATTATTTATGATATGATAAATTCCCAGGCTACTTTATTGTATCTATGGAAAATATTCTTCTAAAGCTGTTAGAGCCTAATAGGTCTGATCAAGTGTGTTTCAATGATCACCAAAATTATTTCCACTTCCACCAAACATTGGGCCACACCATCTGAGAGTGTTTTGTTTTTATATACATCCTCAAAAAGATGGTTGAATATGGGAAAGTGAAGCTGGATAAACTAATAGTACAAGTGGAGTGTATTTTCATAACCCCTTAAGAAGAAGGAAAATGATAAGAAGTTACGATAAAGATAATTTATAAGTTCAATGATTGTATGACTAGATATATGATAAACCACACTCATGCTATATTCATAGAATAGTTAAATCAACCAACTTCACTCTTATTTTCCTCTGCCATGACATAAAAAACTTTATCAGCACTGCAGTCTTCCAAAATCCAATCTAATAAGAAACAACATGGATGGAAGAACAAAAATCAGGTATGATAAGATGAGTTTGTACATATTCTAAAGAAATTCCTTACTCTCTAGGATTTCATGCCTCCATACCCGAGAACATAAGAACCATCCAAATAAATGTCACCATAAGAATCGTCTTGCCAGATAGAATCCTCATCAGATGAAGAATTAATGTTTGGTTCAATTAACTCCATCCACTTAATGGATTCCTTCTTCAATGGTGAGTAGGTTTATGAACCTGAGTTCCTTATGAAAAATTGATTAAGTGCTGATAGAGGTTGTATGAACCAAGGAGGAAGAGGAATACATAATTGTCACCGAAACCAATATCCTGACCATGTCCCTACCAAATCTATTTACATTGTCGATACTCATGGAAGATCACTTTAGTAAGCAAATTAATAACAAGGAAGCATACCCATATTCACTAAGAGTGTCTTAGAATTGATCATTTTGGAGGATAAACTGGAAGGAATGCAATAGGCTTATAAACTTAGGCAGGTAGGGAGGCCTAGCTAGCCTAACCCAATAGAAAAAACATCTCTAACATCTGTTCAACCACCCGACTTTTTTTCCATAGGCACCTCAAATTATAAAGTGCCTACTATGGAATAGATCATGTAGGAAGGCACAAGCCATTAACTTAGAAGTATGAAATCCTAAAGTAGTTGGCCATGATTCTAGCAAAGCTGTAAATTCTAGACACTCTTCTTTCAAAGAATCTCTATGAAGCACTTTTAGAGGCTCTGTTAAGCCTTCTAGAGTTTGAAGTTAAGGCCACTGCCTCTAAGGTATACCACATAGTGATATACCCTATGAAATTCCATACAGTCATCTATTTTAAATAACATGACAAGGATTCTATGATACAGGGTCATATCAGGTCCTTGTATGTGTCTAGAAGACTAGATGACATTGAATTGCATCAAGCTTTCATTAATAATGGATCGAGAGTCAACCTCATCCCAGTTAGAACACTTCATTGATTTGGTTATAGTGAGGATGACCTATCTAATTACCCTATGATGCTTTAGAGGAATAAAAAGAGAGAACAAAATCCCCTTGACTAGATCAAACTTACAACCCAATTTGGGGACTTAATTCCTGACTCTAGATTCTTGGTCGTCTAGTAGGATAAAACCTTCAATGTCCTACTAGGAAAGCCTTGGATTCACCAACACGTAGAAATACCTTCATCATGTCACCAATTTCTCATATATTATTTCAATGGGTAAAGTGGGACATTATATGGTGATAAATGTCCATTTGAATCTTGTGAGACTCAGTATGCTGATGTGGGATTTTATCAGAAGGAGGGGAAACAACCCATGACTGATAATGTGACTTAGATTACCACCCCAAATGGTCTGGAAATGACCATGACTAACCCATTCAATGTTATCGGTGATGAATATGTTCTACCCATCAACCGAATCAAAGATTCCTGTTTATAATTGATCATGTACTCATCAAACCTCATAATATTTGTTGTTTTAGTTGAAACTAGCCGTACTAAACAGGTATTTGATCCTTTTATTAGTAGTGACATTTTTAGTGAAAAATTCCTCACTTCATTTTTAGGAATTTAACAGACCCCAATGTCATTAGCTGGATATGAAAGAATTATCGGATCATCATTGGGGTATGGAGATATCTTTACCTTTGAATCTCAGAATATCAATATTACATCTAACTCTAAAAATTCACCTTCATCACTCATCCTTACTAACATGGTAATAGAGTAAGTGGAATAGGAAGAAGAAGAATAGGAAGATAACCTCAAATATGATCCTCCATCATTTAAGTAAGGTGTCTCTACTACTTTAGATGAACTCTGATAGGTAAATTTGGTCACAAAAGAATATTTGAAACCCACAATGATCAGTGCATCTATTCCTATTAAAGAAAAAGAGGTATATACCTCATTTTTTAAGTATCATTGAGATGTGATCACCTATAATTACTCAGAAATTCTAGGCCTTGATCCCGATGTGGCCTCCCACCACTTAGGTCTTCCAAAAGATCATTATGGTTACAAGCAAGCAACTAGAAGAACACATCCATCCCATGCTTCTAAATTCAAAGTAAAATTTGACAAGATAATCAGAGTAAATTTTGTTTGAGAATTTAAATAACCAAAATATATTTCCAATATAGTATTATTCAAGAATAAGAATGGGAAAATTATGGTGTTCATTGACTTAAAGGATCTCAACTGGAACTGTCTGAAAGATAACTTCCTAGTTCCAATTATGGAAGTTCTGATTAATGTAATGGTTGGCTACCATGCTCTCTCATTCATGGATGGATATTCAGGGTATAAAATAATCCAAATTTCTCCAAAATATGAATAATACACTGCATTTTTAGCACCCTAAAGAGTATATTACTATCAGTTTATGACCTTCACCCTGAAGAATGCTCGCACTGCATACTAATGCGCAATGTATCGTATCTTCAAATACTTTCTGGTAAAGTAAGTCAAGTGTTACATCAATCACCTGGTGGTGAAACCTTGGAAACATTATTACCATATTGATGACCTTGAGATGGTTTTCAACAAACTATGATAATATTGTATGAAAATGAACCCCCTAAAATGTTTTTTTGGTGTAACCTCAAGTAAGTTTCTTGGCTTTGTGTACACTATCGTGGCATCGTAGTCGACTCTGAGAAGAAAAAGGCCATACTTGAAATGTTATCTCCTTAAAACCTCAAATATTTGAGAAGACTATAAGGACACCTTTCCTACATTCAATGATTTATAGAAAACCTATAAGGAAAATGTTTTCCTTTCACCAAGTGGACGAAAATGGAGGTCACATATCAGTAGACTAATGAATGTTAAGAAGTGTTCAATAGTCTCAAAAAGTATTTACTAAGTCCACTAGTGTTGATTCCAACTATCGAAGGAAATATACTCCTATTATATGTGATATCCTTAGAGTGATCACATGGTGATTTCCTTACACAAAGGAATGACACCATAAATGAAAACAATATCTATTATCTCATTTGGACCATGCTCGATATCAAGACTCATTATTTAGATATCGAAAAGAACTATCTAGCATTGATATTAGTAGTTTTGAAGTTGAGGCACTACTTGTAATGTTATGAGGTCCATTTGGTCTCTTGAAATGACTCGATTAAGTACATACTCATCCTACCTATGCTGAACGGATGATTAACATAGTGGGAATTCATCCTACAAAAGTTTTATATCCGGTTCATGCCACATAAGGAAATAAAGGGGAAGGTTTTGGAATATTTAATCACAAAGAATACTTATTTAGAAGAAAAACCTATGAATAATTAACTTTCAGAAAAATAAATATTATCCGTTTGAGAATCCCCTAGGATACGAGAGATATACTTTAATGGCACATACAAAATATCAACAAGGAAAAGGATGGAAGTCCCCAAGCTTAATAATGTTTGACTGGGAGTCATTTTTATTTATCCAGCAAAGGTAGTCTTGAGTTATTAATTCCTATTGTAAGAAGGTTACACCAATAATGAGATAGAATACCAGGCCCTCATTACAGGATTAGAACTTTCACTACAAATCTCAGTGACCCATTTGAACTTTAAAGGTGATTGAAAGTTGGTAATAAAACTAGTAAATGGTGATAATGCTATCAAAAAAGAATAATTGATACCCTTGATTTATTATATCCAAGTATTTATGAATGAATTACCCTTATATACATCAATGAATCATATCCCACACTCATAGAATGATCAGGTAGATGCACCGGAAAATGTAGCTATAGATTTGGCAGGTCTGGATAGAGATGAAATAGTCATGAGCATTTCACATCGCAGAATGGTACCTCTGTTTGTTCAGAGTATCATGGAAGAGATCGATGAGGTAAATTATACCCCAGAAATAGATAATCCTATGAATGGTTGGATGATTACCATCCTAAACTATCTTCAAAGTGGGACTCTTCCATCAAACAAATCTAGAAAAGATAAGATCCTATGACAGGAAGTTAATTTTACCCTCTATGATAGGCTGGGTCACCAGAAGGTCCTATATAAATGAGGATTTTATGGGATCCTCCTCAGATGCATTTATGGACAGAAGACTATCACTATTATGTAATAAGTCCACCCTAGTGCTTATAGTTCCCATCATTTAGTTACCAAGATTTCTCACCAAATCATAAGGCTCATATATTTTTGGACTTTGTTGATGCAGTATTGTACAAAATTCACCAAAAAGTTACATCCTTATAAAGTGCATACTAACTTTATCCATCAACCCCCTAAGATATTTTACATTTTCAAATAATCCTAGATATTATCCATATGAGGAATGGATGTTGTGGGATTATACCTTCCCAATAAAATCAAAAAGATTAAGTATATCCTCACTACTGTTGAATTATTCTCCAAATAGGATAAATAAATACCCCTTAAATAAGTTCGGAGAAAAAGTATCATCAATTTTTGGAATTACAACATTATTACTAGATTTGGTATCCCTTATATAATATTAATGGAAAATGACACCTACTTATGTTCTTCTAAATTGAAAAGTTTGTACCAGGAGTATAAAATTGAGTCGAATCATTCATCCCACTATCATGTAACAACAAATGGATAGATATAGTCTTTCAACAAAATCCAATTGAACATACTCTAAAAGATTTTGGAAAAGATAAGAAATTCTAGCCCAACAAGCTTCTACATGCCTTGTAGGCCCATCATACCACAACCCGTACTATTATTCCAGAAACCTTGTATTCACTAGTATACAAGATAAAAGTAGTCTTGACTATCAAAGTAAAATTTCCTTCGCAACACATTTCTATTTTTGATAATCTTTTCCATAGACAAGCAGTCCTATAAACATTTGGAAAAACTGGAGTAGATTGATGAGAAGAAACTACATGCCTTGCATCATTTAGAGGTTCACCAAAATTTTATAGAATTATCTTTCAATAAGAAAGTTTTTCTTTCATTCATTCCTATAACGGGAACTAGTTTTGGTCCTCTAGACCTCGATGATACTTGGGAAGAAACCTCGAATCTTGAAACAAAATGGAAAGGACCTTTTTCCATCTATAAGGTCTATTCCAATGGAGCATATTTATTGATCACCATGGACAATGAACATACTATTACCCTACCAATTAAATATTTATCAAGAAGTATTTCATGTGATTAACGACATATGGTCCTAGTTATATAACCTAAAACTACAATACATCATTCATCCTTATTGCATGACGCTAAACTGTATAGAGAGATCCTTGTTGCATGACCCTAAAAGGCATGAACCATATTTTCCTAGTCACAAGACATTAAACTTTATGATAATTTCTTTAGTACATGATGTTAAAATGTATTATTACCCTTTTTACCAAGAATATGATGCCTTGGGAAACCAGTTCAGGAAACCTTATGTCAAGAATATGGGATGCCTCTCATGATATTATTTCCTAAATTCCTAGACAATTTTTATGAGGTTTCATTCCTTCTTTTTCATTTTGGGTAACCTTCATCCTTACAACATGATGTTAAACTGCATAGTTTACATCCTTATCATTCAACATAAGAATTCTCCCAGAACTACATACGACTTCATTATCATTCCAATGAGATACATAGAGACACCTAGATCATATATCTTCTCCCAACCATCGCATGATAAAAATATCCATTTCCTTTATTTTAATCACCTTTGTATGGTGAAAGAAACCTTCACCATTCCTTATTCATAACACCGATCATAGATCGCATGGGATTAGGAATTTTGGTAAGGGATTCCCTACATGATCGAGACATATCAGTTCACATCAGGGTTAGTATGGTCCTGGATGAAAGACCTTAAAAGGAACACCAAAAAAATTTTTCGCATAATGTTAAACTATATGGTTAACATCTCTTTAATGAAATAAAACTATGAATTTATATATCCCTCACCTAAGAGGAACACTAACCTTAGTGTTGGTCTCCCATCACACCTCTATCATAAATTTACATGTGTCTTGATTCCCATTACCACAAGATACATAGTGACATCCAAATCTTAAATCCTGGGTCTAGACACAATATAAAAATTTCCCCCTCCCTATGTATAGATCAGACCTATGCGGGCAGTTTTCTATCCTAGAACTACATGTGGATTGATTCCCATCTCAATGTGATACATAGCGACACCTAGGTTCACCAACCTGAGCCCATATACAAAAAAAATAGATGTCCCCACTCTCTCATGTATGAGAAAGATCTGCATGGGAGTGTCTAGTATGAGTTCTCACCTCATTCATGATATTGTATTAAAAAATGGCCCTTATTGCATACAAATTATACCTATATAGGGAGTTTTCCTTCTAAAACTATGTATGGATTGATTCAAGTTACCACATGATACATAGTGACACCTGATCCAAAAATCCAGAGTCCATCCGCAAATGTTCCCTTCGTTAAACACAAGTCATAAACCAGAAATATACAAGGAAAAATCTACCCATTCCTAGTAAATTTTGGCCTAAATTCTCCCTTAATACTCAAGAAAACTCATTTAAAAAAACATACTTCATTCCTTGAGAATTTCATATCTCTATATGATTTCCTTGGATATCAGTGATAAAAGAGTTCAACTCCAAAGGAAACCTTTGTTTTGACCATGAATGATATACCTCAAACATTTATTTTCCTAATATTCCTCCAAACATGTCTTGTAAACTAGAGGTATCTTCATCTTAGGGATAAGATTTATTTTCTCTATGTACGCCCTTAAAACATCGTAATGGAAGTCCCTTTTCAAACATGGTCTGCAATCATCCCTTGCGCACTTGTACCATATCATTTTCTTAGATCCTGTAACCCTAAGTCCATGGATTATAAAATTTCTCCCTTCACACCTATAGAATATTAGAGAATTATTATCAAAATCACCATGAAATGGATGGTTTTAGATTCATGACCTTTAAAAGGAATAATTGATGTCCTTGACACATTACATTAAACTACATGGTACTATCCTTATATCATGACATTAAATTACATGGTTCACATCCCTATCATATGATATAAAACTACATGTTACTATGGTCCTCACATGAGAGTACCGTCATTCCTGGTGTCAGTCTCCTATAACACTTTCATATCTAGAACTACGTGTGGCTTGATTCTCATTCCAATGAGATATGTAGTGATGCCTGGATCTATCATTATGGGACCAACCACCATGATGAATATGTTAACCCCTTTATTTCCCATCATAAGGTCATAATCAATGTAGGGAATTCCAAGAATGATCTCCCTCATTGATAAACTAATGATTAGAGTCAAATTACCCCTTCCATACATAAAAATAAAATATATTTATGGAATGATCCCCATCTATGGAAAATACCGACCTAAATGATTCCTTCATCCTTGGACACATTATTTTATCAAACCACATTTTTTGGTCTCAAGAATATTGGATCATCAAAGACCTCCCATGACTATCAGTAATAAGTAAATCTAAATCTTAAGGACACCTTCACTTTGACTATGCATAATACACCTCAAAAACATGTTTTCATAACATGCCTCAAAATATTAATTTTAAATTAGAGGCATGTTTATACCTAGAATAAAATTACCTTATCTCTGTATGCTCTAACAACATCATAATGAAACCCACTTTTCAAATATGTTATGTGGTATTTCCTTATGTATTTTTCCCATTACATTTCTCTTGATCCTGAAAACCAAGGATCATGACATAGAATTTCCATCCTCATATTCGGGAAGTGTTAGAGAATTCTTGGTCTATAATCCCCACTTGGGTTGTCATTCCTATAACTATTGGTCAAATCCATTCGAACTAAAACACCAATTTCATTGGTCCGGCTTGAAAGACTCAAAACTGCCAATGGAAAGAGACATAATGCACACTATGATAAAACCCTATAAAGGGAACCTTGTGAAAAATTCAAGTCTCAACTCACTAGACATGCACTCTTCAAGATTTAGAAAAAATTGAGCAATTAAAAAACCAAAGAGGCACAAAAAATTGATATTGAAAAACTGAAAAGTGTGGACTAAGCAAAAACTAAGTCTCACTCGCTAAGTATTCTTTATATCAGACTTAGGAAAATATTAGGGTGATGATGAAAAATACCCAAAAGTTAATAGGATCCATTATGTGATTCTAGAAATAGTCTAACTATACTCTCTAGGTCTAAAGGCCTAAGAAAAAATTAGATCACACTCTTATTCCTATCATTGTGATTACAACACGTTGAAACGATGATGTTCAATCAAGTGATTTAGATTCATTATTATGTTATAATTATAATGATGATATAAACAAAGAAGTAAATGATTGAAAAAAATATTTTCATTTATAGATAAAAAATTCAGTGGAGTCTCCATAAACTAGAGTCTCTCTATCATTTATTACCGCATGGAACGAATGAAACTTTTGATCTATCTAACTATAGAACGAGACTTATTTTCAATTTTATGAAGTCCATTAAATTGTGTGACAATCACATCCTCAACATAATAAATCTTCTCCTTCTATGCAATAACAAAATCCCTTCCTTGGACTAGGTCCCTCTTTAGGTATTGATAGAGTTAGAAAATATCTCCCATGATAGCATGAAATTACTCTTGAAGGCATACCATATGAGGATATTTATCATCAATATGACACTAATTCGCTTCCACCTCCTTATCATGGTTAATCTCCACCTAGGGCGTGACAACTCTAACACCGTCAAAATTTCCAACCTGTTGTGACTGATCTTGTCATGATCTCTTCTCCTCTTCTCGGTGTTGGATAGATAACTTAACAACTTGATGGATCATGTGGTAGTCAAATCCACAAAAAACATGAATGGAGAACATGGTTGGGAGTTGGTGGACCTTCAAAGAAATATATTCAAGTGGCGTCGCTGAAATTAACTTAAAAATATCTCTCCAAATAAAATAATATGAAGAGAAGATGAAATCTTATTCCTCCAAGTCCATCTCGGAGGCACTATCATAAGGAGAGATAAAATTTAATATCAATTCACTCAAGGTGGAATCCTGTTTTTTTCTCTCTAGAGTTACATTCGCCCCGCCTTGTGTCATTAGTTGAATAGATATGGAGGCCTCCACCTCAAAACCAACTAAAAAAATCGATGGCACTAAAGATAGATGAAACTCATCATTAAAAATAGGGATTCTAAATGGAAAGGATAGAAAGACAATAATTTTTTTAATAATATTGTAACGCCTCAACCCCAGTTACCCAGAGTTGGTGCATTATTACATAGAATTGACATGATCATAAGGGATTAAATCCTGAAAGACTGATCAGTTTAGTATTATTGGAAACAATATTTATACATAAGTTCAACTTTACAACTTGAAAAGAAATACACAAATAATTTATTCCATTAAAAACATCCAAGACTCCTATATTATGCCTGCAAGTCACTCATAACTAACTTCTTCATATCCTAGAAAAATGAAACATAAGAAATGGGTGAGCTCAAACACTCAATAAGGGTAAGAAATATAGCAGAAGATAACATAAACATTAGGCATGGTGAATAATTGAAAACACATGCATTTACAAATGATGAACATGAACACTTTATGGCAGGAATATGAGCTGAGTAAATAATTCCATAATAAAACATAGTCATGGGTATTCTACTAGTTGAATAACCGCATGAACCATCAATATTATTTTCATAATGAGGGAATGTATAATTTTGGACATTCTGAAACATTTTTTCAAGGCCTCGACCAATACATCTAAAATTATTTAGGCCTCGGACAAAACCATATATAAAATTGGGAAAGGCCTCGGCCAATTCCACGTCTAACTGTCTCATGAGACCTACCGATGCATCAAGGAGCTATAGCGGGCTCCACTGGTCACTTACTAAGTCCAATACATTCCTCATATAAAAAGGTTGAAATATAACATAAACATTAGTATTAAAACTAGCATACGAAATGTAAATACTTTAACCATAATCTATGAATGGTATAAAAATGACACATACATAGTCAAACATATCACAAAACCTTCAATACAATATGGAAGATTTGTATCATAATGAATCGACTTCAAACAAGTATAAAATCTATCAAAGGATGTTGACATAGATGAAATCAAAACTATTTGAGAGAAATATCTCTTTATTTTTTTGAAACATTTAAAGTAACATAATTATAAAAGAAAACATTTATTTTAAAAATATTTTTATAAGATTTTAAGGGAAGCTTTGATGATGTTATAACGGTGGAGAATAACCACACCCGTCGTATAAGTTAAAAAAGACATTCTTACCTTAATTTTGTCGAAAAGGTCGTAAAGTACCTTGTTTGGAAAACGATGGAAAGATTCATTTAAAAAAATATAAGGTCAATTAAGGGTATAAATGACTTTAAACCATATTCTAGAAAATAGTAATTTTTTTTGAAATACATTTTTAAGAAAACACGGATGTGGATGATAAAGGGGTCCTAGTAGATACTTACGTAAAAACAACCTCAGATAAGTAAAGAGATTATGAAATTAACCCTTAACTTGTACTTTTCCTTGGTAGAGGGTACGTTAACCTCATGTATAATAGTTAAATCATTGTTGTTAAATTATACAAGAACCATATACATAATTATGATATCATATATGATCATCTAATAATGCTTTGTTAATAATATTTTAGTATTATTGTCATTTCGGGTGTTAACTGATTCATTTTCCTTTATATTATTTGTTACGTGAGTCATGTTTGTTATGTATGGGATCTATCTTATTAATATACAGAATGATATCAATTCTTTAAACATTATTTTTAATCATCAAATGAAAATTATTCTAGAATGGTTATGACGAGGAATGAATCTCATCGCGTTCGTGGAGACGGTAATCTGTACATACGCACGAGCGACAATATCATTCTTTTGATTTTAAAATAGTATGTAAATAGATGGTATATCATATATACATAATCATTAACATGTTATATTTATTATTTAAATAAATTATACATCATTATTATATCCATCCAAAAATAACGCATTGAATAACAACTACACCACGACGTGGAGACGGTAAGCTGTACGTATGCACGTATGATGACTTTTTCATTCATATGATGGATATAATAATGAATATAGTTGTACCATTTTTATAATAACATAAAATTATATAGAATATACTAGAGTTATTATTTTATAATTGAAACAACAAAGAAAGAGTAAGTGGAAGAAGAAAAGAACTTGAAAGAGGTAATGGAATATTTACCTCTTCTTCAGGTTCTTCCTTTTGATTTGATCTAAAGGGATCCTTAAGTTGGCTTTATGACCAAAGGAAGGACTCTAGAATTAAGGGAGGATAGTTGGGAGGATATTTGTGTAGGATTTGGATGATATAAATGGCTTTGGAGGTGTGAAATTGAGATAAGGGTAAGTTCCATTTTATAAGAGGGGTGAGGGGCACCTTAGGAAAAGATTGAAATATTATTTTATAATAAATCCATATTCGGTTTATAATGTCTCAAAAATAATTTATTTAGAGTATAAGATGGTTATGGGTCTAAATACTCTCAACCAATAGGTTTTAGACAGGTTTAGGTCACCATATTAACCTTATATTTTAGATTTAACTCTAAGTTAAATAGTTTGACATTTACCATGTCTCTTTGTATTTTTATATTATATGGTTAATAAACTTACTATAAACTTCAAAGAGAACACCAAGTGGTTCATTATTGATATATATAACCTTATCTAAGTCCTTTGGTCTAACCTCAGAATTTTATAAATAGAATATCAATTACTAATATAATATTTTTTTAAAAACTCTTTTATGTCAATTTTGACACTATTTAGTAATTGATTTTTGTTAAAGTCCTAAAAACTTTATTAATTCAAAATAAATTAACTTAATCAATCCTAACATGTCATATTAACCTATTAAATTCTTTTATTTCATAAAAAGTATTAATTTACATCTATTTTGGTATTTATAATATCAATTATTTTAATATTTCATTAATAAGGTAATTACTGCATCATCATTGTGTCATAAATAAATTAAATTATTTAATGTATAAAAATTATAAATAAAATACCATTATTTAGGAAATATTTTTATCTTTATAATTAATATTTATAGTCGAATTTATCTTTTGTATAACTCTATATTAAAAATGGTTTAGTTATTAAACTTTGAATTTAACACTTTCAACTCTTCTTTAAATAAAATAATAATAAATGTCCTAATCTAACCCAAGTGGAACTAAAGGATCATATTTTATTCCAAAGGTTGTTTTTGATCGAAATAAAATTATCCAATAGAATTATGACATGCGTTAGGGTAATAATAATATCATTTGTACCTTTAATTACCCTATTTACTTTTAACCGTGGTAAATAAAAGTCAAAAGTTACTATTCTTCAAAAATTATTTTCATCTCATTGAACCAAATTTTACTTACTGATATCAAACACGTCTCTCATATTTTTTAAATTCAGTTCACATAAGTGGTAAAATTAAGTTTTATGAAAATTTGCAAATGCTCCTAGGAGGTGGGTAAGAGACGGTAAAAGTTCAATAAAATTTTTATATATCTAAACTTATTATATAATGACTCCAATAAATTACATTAAACTTATATAGGTATTATGTATCTATTTTTACCTAAAATAAATTTAAATAAAATAAATAATTATTTAAATGAAAATTCAGTTTTAACCACTAACACAATGTTTTTCACTATTCATCAAAAAATTGAAAGTTTTCAGAAAAATACCAAAAATTCACCCTAAGCTAATTTCGATATTATGAATTCAAAAATGAAGTCCATTTTGAAAAATACAATTTATAAAATTTTAAAAAGTGGGTATTACTATTCATAACGACTAGTTTGATTGGTCACAGTGTGTTAGAATCTCGAAGTTGCGTACAATGCAAGCTATTGCATTATTCAAAGGGAAACGTACTGTGGAAGATTGGGGTGTTACATTCTCCCCTCCTTCAAATAATTTCATCCTCCAAATTTCTAGAATACTAATGCATAAAAAGATTCTGGTGGTTCTTCCTCATAAGTTTCTTAGGTTTCCACGTTGCCTCTTCTATCTTATGGTTTCTCCGTAGAACTTTTACCAGACGAGTTTTCCAGTTTCTCAAAACTTGTTCTCTGGTATCAAGAATATTGATAGGCTCCTCACAATAAGACAAATAAGGTTCCAGTTTAATTTCCTCATAGGTGAGTACATGCATTGGGTCAGACATGTATTTTCTCAACAGTGATACGTGGAACACATCGTGAACTTTGGAGAGACTTGGCGGCATTGCCAAACGGTAAACTAAAACCCCAATTCATTCTAGAATCTCGAAAGGTCCGATGTACCTGGGACTCAATTTACCCTTCTTACTGAATTGTATAACTCCCTTCCATGTATATACTTTCAAGAAAACATGATCTCCTACCTGAAACTCCAAATCCTTTCTTCGGTTATCAACATAGCTCTTCTACCTAATTTAAGCTACTTTGATGTGGGTTTGGATAACCTTCACCTTTTCCATCATTTCCTCAATAAGTTCTAGTCCTATGAGTTTTATTTCACCAACATCATCCCAACAATTTGGTGTGCGATATCTCTTTCCATATAACTCTTCATATGGTGCCATTTGAATACTTTAATGGAAGCTATTATTATAAGAAAATTCTACTCGAGGTAAATATTGATCCCACATACCTTGAAATTCAAGTGAGAATGATCTCAACATGTCTTATAAGGTTTGAATAGTACATTCTGATTATCCATCAGTTTGAGGGTCGTGGGAAGTGCTCAAACCACTACTGGAAATAACACCTATACCCACGGTTTTAAACCGTAGGTATAGCCCTTGAAACTGTAGGTATACCCTATACCCACGGTTTCAGTAACCGTGGGCTGCAGTGCCGTCGCAATAGGCCTATACCCACGGTTCTTTGAAAACCGTGGGTATAGACCCAGAAAAATTTATATTACCCACGGTTCATTGAACCGTGGGTATAGATGTATACCCACGATTTTATAACCGTGGGTATACAGATTTGCAGCAGCACATACTGATTTGCAGCTGCTGTAAAAATTTCCCACGGTTCAAATGAACCGTGAGTATAGATGTATACCCACGGTTTCAAAACCACGGGTATACTGATTTACAGTGCCAGAAGTTTCCCACGGTTCAATGAACCGTGGGTATAGGCAGGTCCCCTGCAGTAGAGCAGCTGCACCTCAGCTGAACCTCATTCTACAATTCTACACCTCTACGATTCTGCATGTGGAAACATTCTGCACCTCTAAACATTATGCACCTAAAAACAGAATATAAGATCATACATGGATCTTTACAACACCAAGAAGCCAAAAATTACCCATGAATCATCATGAATGAAAACCCAATGAAAGAAAGAGTAAAATCCACACAATATTCTACATCATTGAGCAATGTTATTCAACCCCTTTCTAAGCCAAAATGTTACATTCATGGCCTAAACATCCAAGAATAAAACCTTACACTTATACCCCGGTATAAGGCATCCATTAATTGATTCCAAGGTACAAAACCAAGGGGATTCACTACCCAAAGTCTAGAATCACCTATCCTGTCTATACTAGCCTCAATCATACTTGAATGACTCATCAAAATCCCATTTACATATATTGATATCCCAACCCACATACCCTTTAAAAAGATCGCGTTTTTTATTTTAAAGGTACATGAATTGTACTCCCCCTCTAAGGGACCTACTGCATCGAAATGAGCCTCATCCTTTAGATTTTAAACCAAAATCATAGGTCTCATATGGGTACACAAACATGTACATGAAAATGAAGGCATTGTTCTAGATGTTCCATAGAATCATCATGTGATTTATTTAGTGTTTTAACATATTCATTCTAGAGTGACTGGGATGAGACCCTTTCTTCTATCACCAGGCCTAGTGAACCAGGAGCTTCCAAGAAGAACTTGACCCATTTCAAAGATAGTTCTCTAATTTAAATTTTCTGATGGTTAAATACATGATCCTCCTCCTCCCCCCTGCCCATACCCTCCCCCTCCCTCCCCACTACCCAACCCTCCCCCCCTACCTAGCCCTCCCCCTGCCCAGCCCTCCCCCTCCTCCCTGCCCAGCCCCCCCTCCCCCCTACCCAGCCCCTCCCCCTCCCCCTCCCCCCTGCCCAGCCCCTCCCCCTCCCTCCCCACTGCCCAGCCCTCCCCACTGCCCAGCCCTCCCCCTGCCCATCCCTCCCTATGCCCATCCCCTCCCCCTCCCTCCCCACTGCCCAGCCCTCTCCCCTGCCCAGTCCTCCCCCTGCCCAGCCCCCTCCCCCCCTCCCCCTCCCCCCTACCCAGCCCTTTCCCTGCCCAGCCCCCTCCCCCTCCCACCCTGTCCAGCCCCTCCCCCTCCCTCCCCACTACCCAGCCCTCCCCCTGAATCTCCCTGCATGAAATATGTAGATGCATGACATGTTTTATTTGGATGCAGACCCAACCAGGTAAGGTACTGCAACTGTTAGAAAACATCCTAAAATTTTGATAATGTACTACAACTCACTATATTACAGAATAGATTATAATAGAAAACAAATCTAAAATCGGGTGTCCAACTAAATATGTTCCCTTAAGGTATGTTTATTTAAGGTAATACAACTCACTTTAATACAAAACAGATTATAACACAAGAAATACCAGTCAAACTCATGAAGAATGTGATTATCACTGTATCATTTACTGCTTGAGTTGTAAAAAATATAAACTTCCATACATCCTATCCTATTGAAGAGTTAGTTGGGAAAAAATACCTTTATCAATCCTCGTTGAGACATAAATGATACACATCTCTTAAGTTTCTTCTCCATGCTTGTAAATTGAAGGAATTAATTCCATCAGCCCATGCACATTCACCAATATTTCGGTTCATCGCTATGCTGGGATGAGAACAATCAAAGTATTTCTAGAAACTCTTAGACATGACCCACAAAAATCAATATACAGTGGAGTCAATAGTGAAAACATATCACCTGCATTCATATGTTGGATGAAAGGGAGGTTAACTCCATGATTTTACGACCAATAACCTGCATTCATATAGTGTGTAAATGCAAATGAAAAATGATGCATGGTAGGGAGGTTAATTCCACAATTTTAGGAAAACATACCTATTGTAGAGATCTCGCACTTATTAGTGCAGGATTCCCTTGATCTCTTCATGTGTAGAGTGAGTCACCTGCAATATATAAATAAAAATAATCAATATTCATCTTAAAATATGAAGTGCGTAATAACGTATGAAAAAGTATTATGCGAAGGGAAATACTGCAAATTGTCTAGGATATTATTTCAACGATATTACGAGAACATACCTATTGCGGGGCGAGCAACAAATCGGTCAAGATTAGATTGAAGTGGCTGCTCTGGGTGGTTTTGTTAACATCCACCTCACCTGTGCACTTGCTTTGTGTTTCCAGCGCACCCTTCAAGAACACTTTCAGCTTCCAGAATGTTGATTCACTCTGCAT
Organism: Viscum album; assembly: GCA_963277665.1. Lineage (NCBI taxonomy): Eukaryota > Viridiplantae > Streptophyta > Magnoliopsida > Santalales > Viscaceae > Viscum > Viscum album. Next base: position 226,333,094 of record OY728135.1, on the reverse strand, counting down.
CCCACATACCAATTATGGCCAGAAACAGAGAGGAAATAGAGCATTTGTGCTGAAATGAATAGTCAGAAATGTCAGGTTTAATGATAGCAACCAGAAGTGTTTACCTTCAACTGGAAGACAGTGCCCTATTGATGATTTTTCAGAAGGCGCTGAAGAAAGGTGATGTCCTGGGAGTGGTCGATCCTCTAATGCGCCATGGTAATCAACTAAATCAGCTGCAAATTCATTTCTGGGAGCACTTGAAGTCCTACTGTGTTGTTGGAAGCTCAAAAGTGATCTGCCATCATAATCAATAACCTGGCTCCAATTATCATATGCCTTCTTTAGCAAGGTGTCCACGTATACCTGCAAAGAGCCAATAATGGAAGCACTTATTAGGTTTTAAAAGACTCATATACAATTGTCACCTGAGATAATATGTTGGGTAAGAGAGAATTGAATCATTGCATTTTATTAAGCTTTGTCCATCCTATTATTAAATACTACCTCCGGTCTACAGTATAAGCAAAAAATAACAGTTTCACAATAACTAAGAAAATCAATTAAAAGTGGTTTGAAACATTAAATTTATCACAAATTATAATATATTCGGTAAAATATTATTGGTTCAACAACATGAAATTCATTTTTCATAATTAATGAAGATCATTTGTGGAAGCAATTAATTAAATACACTAATTTTTCTTATACTTCAGACCATGAAAACACCTTATTTTATTCTTTATATTGTGGACAGAAACAGAATAATGTAAAGCATTTGGCCTGTGTTGTTTAACTCACAGGTCACTGAGATTGGCTAATAGGCCAAGTGACTGTGACCCTATATGGTTGGAAAGGAGAGGAAATATTTTCAGTTTCCCTCTCCTAACATGGTTGGTTTTCTTAATATTATAAAAATTAATATTACATTTTTTTATTAATTTTTATTACCATGTCATTAATTTAACAGAAAATTAAAGATAAATGAATTTTCTGAACTTATTTACCAGGAGGTCCAAAAGTTTATTCTTTTTAAAAGTAAATTGGACCTCCTAATAAATAATTTCAAAAAATTGGATTTATTGGTAAATATCCCTTATTTTAATTATATTAAATTATTTTCCTCTCCATCACAAACCAAACTTCATTTTTAATTATTCTTTCCACTGTTAATTTTTTCTTTTTTCTTCAATTCTTTCAATTTATTTTCTATTAACCAAGCAATGCCTAAAATGAAAAACAAAAAGTATGACTAAAAAAAGCAAAACCGTTTCACTTTCAATAACATGAGCCAACAAAACATCACAACACATGAGAAACATCGAGAAAATAACTCACTAAAAAACTCCAGCATATGAAAGTAAAAAACAGGAAATGCATGACAACAAGGCACAGAATGAAAGAGAAAATCCTACAAACCTTTTAGCTGTCAGATAGAGAATCAGCAGAGAAATATTGTTCTCCAGAAATAAGGCCACCCAACTCATAGATGTTATTAAAAACAACACCCACACTTCTTGATTGATCAGAATAATATACATAATACTTCCCACTCATGAAACAAGTCTTTTCATGCGCTATGAGAACCCCCCACATCATATTTGACATGCCACTTCCCAGGATCTAAATGCATAAACAAGCCTGTCAAAAAAAATTCAGAAGCATTGTTTTTTGTTTCAATGGCCAAATCCTATACATACATTTCACAATTTCTGGTAGTCCCTGACTGCAAGCCGAAGGAAATCTTGAACTGTCAATATACCTTAAGCTATTAGCTTCTTATGAAATGACCCATCCTTGCCGATCTTCTCCAATATCTACACCTCATCAGTTAATGAAAGTGGATAGTGTTTCTTGCGTACTGCAATTTTAAAAAGAAATAAAAAGCGACACTTAAGACTCTGTATTAAGAGAAAAATAAGAAATAATAAGAAAACAACACTTATCCTACATTCCCCTCTATGATCTTTAACAAAAAAAGCTTCTGACTTGGCTTCAAATACATGTACACCCTCACAGGATCTAAGAAAAACCTTGAGCCCAAGCCTGAATTTCCTGCTTCTTATCCAACTAGAGTTATCAGTAAATGTAACTTCGCCCAGTGTTCCGACTCCCTCCTTCAGCACAACTTGAAGGTTGTACTGTCCCAACCCTCCCAACCCTCCACTGTAGCACCCCCAGCCCTCCACTACACCCCCTTCCCAACCTTCCCCTCCCAGCCCCCCTCCCAGTCCCCCCCAGCCCTCCACTACAACCCCCCAACCCTCCCAGTCCCCCCTTCCCAACCTTCCCCTCCCAGCCCCCCCTCCCAGCCCCCCAATCCCCCCAGCCCTCCACTATAGCCCCCCAACACTCCCAGCCCCCCTCCCAACCTTCCCCTCCTATCCCCCCCAACCCTCCACTGCAACCCCCCCATCCCAGGCCTCTCCTCCACTGCTAAGGCCAAGATTAGATGGAGAGATAATAATAAACACACCAAATCATAAAAAAAATATGGAATGTGAAAATCACCTAAATAATTGAAAAATAACACCCCTGATGAAAACATAATCCAAAATGCATTTCATTGCATAAAGAAATTCACATACAAGTAGTCCACCAATATAAAAAAAACATTAAACTCCAACACAAGTCTCTCTGCTAAGTCGAAAATAGAGGGGATTAATATGCCCCATCGCCATCATCGTCATCCTCATGTCCAGCATCATCATCAGCAACAACAATATCGGCAGTAACATCACCACCAACCACACCGTCAGTATCATCATCAGCAATCTCATCACCAAAAACATCATCAACAACATTCTCGCCAGTTCTATCGCCACCACCATCATCACCACTAGGACCCTCATGGGAATCACCCAAGGCATTATTTAAAGAGCACATTGATTCCATACATGAATGAAAAGTGGCAGCAACCTCTGATGGTAGTGACTGACTCAAAACTGACAGAGCTTTCATGAAATGTTCATTCATTACCTTACTTTTTTCACGCTCCTCTAATACTATTTTCTTTGTCGTAGCTAATTCAGCATGCACACTTTTCAACTCAGAGGCCTTAGAGGAGTCTGATGATGACCAATACCTAGAGGGGACAATGTTTTTTCTAGGTCTACAATGGACTCTTCCTGGATGCTCCACACCTAACACCTGACTCAAATGATCATTTGGCCCTAAGTTGTCAGCTTCCTTCTCATCCATGGCCTCCAAGGCAGACTGTTGAAATTATAAACATATTAAGTTATGAATTTCGTATAAATGTTTGAAATATAAATAAACAAACTTACAATTTTATCTTGTGTTTGTGAAATAACTGCAGTTCCGTCTTTTTTTTCTTACTGAAGTAGAATAATTTGGCATGGGGTACAGGAACTTCAATGCCCAAATCAACTTAATGCATATGAGAAGTGCACAAATTTGGATTACAACCATATATGATAAATGAAAAAAATTGTATTGAAGTGAGTTTCAACAAATACCTACAAACATTGAGGTAAATGACAGTCATAACCGATTGGTGGTTTTCTGAAATGGTTTTCAGAAATGGTTTTCTGAAGTGGGTTTCAAGGAAATATACTACTTGTTTAGGAAAAATAGACAAAATTTCTCCTAGTATAAGATGTGATTTCCAGGATACATGGACTAACCAAGGGAAGACATGAATAAGTTATGATGACATGTTATAAATAAAGACATCATTTTAATTCAGATTAACGTACCAGCCGCTTCTCTTTTTCGGGAATTGTAGTGCGCCCCAATGTGTGTAGATATGTCATTTCATCTTAGTTTTTCGCTGAAAAATCCTAAGAAACAAAAAAAAACAATACAAGTAATAAAAATTAAATTTTATATAAAAACCATTAAATATGGGTAGTACCTTATACTGTTCAGTCTTCCAATGTGCAATCATTTTTTGAAATTGACTTTTTGGACAGTCAGGGTTTGTGGGTACACCCTCTAACTCAGTACCCACTCTGATCCTCCAACCAATATGTAACTCATACTTGTATGACCGCCAATACTCTCCAAGATCACTCAACCTAGCATCTTTGGCAGCTTCACCATTAGGAAAGTTAAATCGACTATGCAACGAACATGTTAAGTCATATAAATACATTACTAATATAAATATAAATTTATAAAATTTCCATACCCATATCTACGCCCATGCCCTATCATTAATGTCAGCATTGATATGTCTCCATGAGACCGGTTCCACTGGAACAATATCATGATATTTGGCTAAAGTAGCCATGAAACTTCTACACTCCTTAGCATTTTTACCAACCATTTGATTTTGAGAATTGTAATCCACCATAATCCGAGTTTCACGATTCCAGGCATCCCGCATTCGAGTGCGCCCACATCGCCTACTAGAAGATCCCACTAAATAATAAAAGAGGTGAAAAGAGAAGAGTTAAGTGACAATACAATAGGAAAAAAGTAAAATGCTATAATTTGAAACATTTATAATAAAAAAACCTGATGCAGGCTCCTGAATAGGCTGTGAGGCATCCGTGGACTATGCTGGATCAACATCCTCCGAAGGAAGTATCTGTTCCACAGCATGCTCCGGCTAATCTTCATGAACAGGAGTGGAAACTGACGGAATAGACTCAATATGTGTAGGATGGATGGTAGGAAAAGGAGGTGGCGTAGACATGTCAGAATATGCATAGTAGGTCTGGGGATACATGAATAGATATGGAAATTGTGCAGGTGAGAACATCGGTCGAGTCGGCGTGGACATGGAATGGGAAAAAGAGGGTAAATGGGATGATGATGGCAGCATGTATGGGAACATACCAGGGGTCTCAAGTGGAGTGTGGACATGTGTGGTAGATGGGATGTCCACTAATGGGTCAGTGTGGGGAGTGGTAAGACGGGAGCTCCGCCTAGGTCTAGGAGGATCCCTGCTCGGTCCCATACTGGGAAGAGGAAACTCTGGAGTTATATGTCCCTACAAAAATTTGATCAAAAATATGAACTTGATATTATATGTAATGAAGAAGATAAATATTATAATTAATATACTCACTGAAGACAACTCGTGCTCGCGTCTAACAGGATCAACATCAAATAATCTCTTCTTGCGAGCTTCTGTAGTTTTCTTCATAATCTTCATAAGAATGAAATAAATATTTTTTAGTAAAAAGTTTTACAAATCATACATTCAACTTAAAAAATGTCATAACATCTTTCAGTAATGATAATTTACAACCAAGTTATACCATTTTTAAAACCACATTTTAAACCTAGTTTTATGAATTGAAAGAAATATAATTAAATGAAACAAAACCAAACATTACTAAAACAGACATATCATTCCAAAATAAAACTAAATTAAAGTAATTACATTAGTACCAACCTGAGAAACTCACGTCAAGGTAAACTGAATGAACTCTGAATATATACGGTTGCTTTTATATATTACCCTCCACTACCTCAGGTTCAATATCATCTCTCACAATGGGACAATTTGTGTCATCAAATACAATATTTTGGATAACACAGATGGGGGCGTCAATGGTGACAATTTCATCCTCAGCATCATGAAAATTATGTCTTGGGATTACTTCATTAATGACACCGTAATTAGGTTTCAGATGATCTTTTACATAAAACAATTGTTTTTCCATTGATGCCAAAATGTATGGTTCATCGGTATGCAAGAATCGACTCATGTCAATAACTCTAAATCTGTAATCATCCATAAATGTACCATAGTGCGTCATTGAATCAAACCATTTACATTTCATCATAGTGACTCAACCTTGAGAGTAGTAATCCAATAACAATATTTTCTCAACCAGTCCATAATAATACACATCTTCATATCGAGGTCGACTATCTGATGCACTGGCATACCAATCCGTTCTAGCAGTTAACATAACACCATCATGCTGTGTTCTCATTTTCACCACTTTATCAGTTGTAACAAATTTGTATCCATTGATTATTAAAGATTTGCAGTCACGAACTAAAGAATTGGGACCAAAAGCCAACGCTCTTAATTCTTGAGAAATGAAGTCAGCAGGTAAACTCAATACCTGGAATACATATGAGTAATATAATTAAATATATATCTATATTTTAAGGTATTTAATGTAATGGTCATACCTTTGATTTCAACCAAGCTGGGAACTCTTGGCTATGCATATCCTCTCTCATTCTCAATGGAAAAGACCGATGAACTCTACTTATAATTTGTTTATGTTCTCTACATAAAATGACAATAAAAGTATAAGGTATATGTGATATGATATCATATGATATAACATATATATATTCAAATTACTTACTTGATATGGGCATCGAAAAAACCACAATTAAACAAGACTGTACGATGTGCCATATTCCGCTCTTCAAAGATCAATGTAACCAATGTATATGACCCAACAATTCCACATGTTTGGGGAAGAGATGGAAACGAGGGCTGAATTTCCTCATACTGCTCATCTTCGTTTCTCATTTATTGATTATGTCTTGTGCTCACATCAGACAAATACATTGAACAAAAATCCATACATTCTTGGGCCAGATAACTCCTCACAATGGAACCTTCAGGATAATTCTTATTTCGAACATATGATTTCATTGTGCACATATTTCTTTCAGTGGGATACATCCACTGAAAAGCGACTGGTCCCCCAAGAAGTGTCTCAGTTGGAAGATGAAATGTTAAATGCAGCATGCAAGTGAAAAAGGATGGAGGAATTTTTTTTCCAACTCACATAGAATTAATGGTGCCTCTTGCTGCATTTTTATCAACAATGATTTGGATAACCTTTTAGCACAAAGCTCTCTAATAAAATGACACAACTGAATCACTGCCACCCTTACATTATTGGATAGAAAATGCCAAATTTCTATTGGAATCAATTCATGAAGAAGGATGTGATAATCATGAGTTTTTAGGGATTTCAATTTCAAATGTCTTCTATTGACTCGTTTAGATATGTTGCTGGAATAGCCATCTGGAACCTTGATATTCTCCAATACTGCCAGAAATTGATCTTTCTCTACCGGTGTCATCACATAAGAAGCACATGGAACTTTCCATTTGTTTTCACCGATACAAATAGTATGTAGTTTTGGTCGAATACCCCAATCCAATAAATCCCAACGAGATCGGAAGTCATCTTTGGTCTTCCCCTTAATATTCAAAATAATTGAAAGCAACATTTCACATATATTTTTCTCAATATGCATTGCATCTAAACAATGACATAACAAATTAGTAGACCAATATGGCAACACAAAAATATAATTCTCTTTTTCCAACTGTAAGTGACTTCATTATCAGCATACTTCCTCTTTCGAGATGTCAACTGACCTTTTCCTAATGAAAAGATGAAATATTTCAATTCATCAATCACATTACTTCATGACATACATTGAGGTGGTTCTTCAGTGTCAACATTATTATCAAACCTCCGACGATTCTTCCTGTATTGATGATCCATTGGCAAGAATCGGCGATGCCCCATGAAACTGAAACTACGAAGATATTTAAGCCTTCTCGATCGTGTATTCTTTATACAAATGGGACATGATAGTTTTCCCTTCGTGCTCCACCCAGACATCATTGCATAGGCAGAGAAATTATTTATGGTCCATAGAAGGGCAGAACGCATCTGAAACGTATTCTTTGAAGAAGCATCAAATGTCTGCACACCTAAATCCCAAAGTAGTTTCAACTCTTTTATTAAAGGCTGAAAGTAGACATCTATGTAATTACCAGGATCTGAAGGTCCAGATATAAATAAACTCAAGAAAGTGGAAGGTTTTTTCATACACATCCATGGAGGAAGATTATAAACATGAATAAAAACCGGACACCTACTATGAGCAGTAAGTATCTGACCAAACAGATTAAAACCATCACATGATAGGCCCAATATGACATTACGCACCTCAGTTGCAAAATAAGGATGTTGTGCATCAAATGTCTACCATGCTAATCCATCTGCAGGATGGACCAGCTCATCATTACCTTTAATTCTCTCAACATCATACCATCACATATTGATTGAGATTTCTGGAGACATGAATAGATTTTGAAGTCTGGGAATCAATGGAAAGTGCCACATGACTTTCTATGGCACACGAGATGGTGTTCCATCTGCATTTGTCTTCCATCGAGATGTACCACATTCTTTACAGTCATTACAGTCAGCTGTTTCCTCAAAAAATAAACTCCAATCTTTCGGACAAACATGGACTTTATTAGTTGCAAATCCAAGCTGCTTAATTAACTTCCATTCCAGGTAATGATTTGAGGGAATATCTGCACCATCAGGAAGAAAATCCTTCAAAAATGTAAGAATATAATCAATGGCAGTATTAGAAATCCCATACATGGTTTTCCCATGATATAACCACATTAAAAATTCCAACTTGGTCATTTTAGTACATTCTTGATATACTGGAGTTCTGGAATCATCCAATAAATTTTTCACTCTGTCAACATCATCATCTTCGGCATTTTCCTCATGTGTATTGATATCATTGTCTTCTTGCACCGACATGCTATGTCTCTCGGAATGATGCACATATGGAAACCGATCAAATGTCAAATTCTCCATGTCACTTCATTCATTTCGTTTATGAACAGTAGAAGATTGAATCGTCTCTCTATAGTGAAACCAAACATTATAGTTTTCTTTAAATCCAAATTTCGTTAAATGGTAACTAACTTTTTCTCATCTTAACCATGGTCTTCCAACACAATTATAGCAGGGAAACTGTATACAACCTCCATCAGACGCATTGCTAAATGAAAAATCTAAAAAATTCTCCAAATTATTTTGAAACTTGGTTGAAATCCGATCGGTACGATACATCCATCTTCTATCCATTCTATAACAAGAAAAAAATTATCATTCAATCAACAATGTAAATCATATTTAAAAAATTCATTACAATCAATTTTATTATTAAATTAATCAAAGCATATTAGTAGCTAGAAAAACATATTTAATGACAAGAGGAGTCCATGATTGAATAAGTAGGAAAAAAGGGAAAAAGGTATACCTTGAGATGTAAACTAAAGAAAAAAGTTAAAAAATACACTCCACATGGAAAGTAGTTCACATTCTAATAAGTCACTACACCGAGATCATGCTCAAGTGAAAATTCACCAAATCAATGAGATTTATAGATTACATGATAAATATCCATAATAAACCCCATCCCATGAGGATAAAATAATTTTTACCACCACATCCACCACTAGGTTTATCAAATCCTCAATGATTCCAAAAGATACGAGTGGTGACTCCAAGTTAATCTCAACTCGTAGGGCTGGGGGAATTTTTCCATGACTGTCACTAATCAAATCATCAAATCCTTAGTTGGTGTAGGAAGTATAAATGGTGGCCCCACATCATCCCCATACATTAAGGATGGGGTCATTATTATTATATTGTCTAATAAATTTTAACATTTCTAGGTTGGGAAGCGGTTTCATGAAGTTCGTTCCCTAGTGATTCCTACTGTCATCCAACAAACAACTTTCATTGGGAGAACGTTCGGTGAGGATAGTCAAGAATTACCTCAGGGACATTATCTATAGAAAGAATAGGGTAACATCCACTGAATAATATCAAACAACACATAGTTCAAAATATTAAAGACCCATTGAAAATAGGTGTTGATGGAAAGACCTCAACAAAACTCTCAAAGGGGAAGCAGGTAGTGAAAAGTCACTCTTTCACTTAGATAATAATGATATGATTCCTTATTCTTGTTATTCATTCATGATTTTCATCATTATCAATATGGTAGATGATATATATTGAGACATGAACACTATAATGATGATGCAAAAATGTGGTTTGTTATGTAGACTCTAGTGGGCCCAGATTTTTTCTACTATATTAGCCTCCTTGTGGGGTCCATCAAATGCTAGGATGACCTTAATCATCATTTAAATTATCAACATAACTCTATGTTAAGGAAAATAATTGACGTTAATCTCATAGACAATTAACATCAGGAAAATTAAAAGTTCTATAGCTTTATCTCTAGATGGAAATGCCTAATTTACTCACTCAAAATTATACTCCCGTAGGGGATGTTTTTTGAACTTTTTGTAGAGAACATCCATGATGAAGTGTAGACACTGTTGATATTATTGAAATATCTAAGTAGATTCTGGGAGTTTAAATACATGGGGTAGCATCTAGAAGATACCATTTAGTGAAATAGGTATAAAACTACTAAGGAAGAAACTGTAGTTATTACACTCAATCTAGTGTCAGTGACTACTGGATAACCCAAGAAAGCTCTACATCACCTAACACCTCCCACTCAGTAAAACAAAACAAAAAACTTTCCTGGTCAAGAGGAAAAGCGATATAAGGGTTTCCCATTATTTAAGGAGTAAAAGGATAATTTATTTATTTTTAAATGAATAGGTTCCTAGTTACATTATTTTCATTATGGAAAATTATCTCCTTAGGCTTATTGATCCTAGGAAACATAGGGAAGTTGTCCTTAGTGATCATCCTGGCTATTCCCTTTTCACTAGAGTCCATTCCACACCATCCAATACTTCTTTGTCTTCAAATATATCCTCTAGATAGTGGTTGATTTAGAACAGGTGATACTTGTAAAATCCTTAGAAAAAGTGGACCATGTTTATATTGCTCAATCAAAGGGAAAACGTGTCTAGAAATATGTTCTAGCTAGGCATGATTGAATGTTTGATGACTAAATAACACAGAAGATAGTTGATCAACACCATACTAATCTTAGGGCACAACATTTTCAATTTATGGTGGTCTCTACACCTCCTGTGTTATCCAAATTTACAACATAAAACCCATCATCTGGTGGTAGATGAAACCAAAATAAGAAGAAAATGGAACAAGATCAAGAGTCTCATACAACAACCAGTTACTCATGCATTTTTCTTTAGCTCATGAGAATAAAATACTATGTGAAAGTATCCACGCCCCATAGGGATAAATTTTACTAATTTCTGTGTATTACAGAACTTATTTCCAAAAGGATGGACTAGCCGGGAGTTTACCAAATACCAATAGATATTAAATCATTTCAAAATTACAACCTGATTCGCAGTGAGATGTACAATATTACCCTGTTTAAGAGGTGATGGCCGAGATTTTGAGGCGGAGGCGAAGGCCGGGAGGTCTAGGTCGGGAGTCGGGAGGCGGATCCGGGAGCCGAGAGCCGGGAGGCGGAGTCGGGAGGTGGAGCCGGGAGTCGAAGCCGGGAGTCGGAGGCTGGGGAGGGGAGTCGGAGGCCGGGGAGGGGAGTTAGAGAGGGGAGGAGAGGGCCGGGAGTTGGTGGTCGGGGAGGGAAGGACACAGCCGAGAGTCGAGGGTCGGGGAGGTAGGGTTGAATCGGGGAGCGTGATGGATGTTTGAGGAGGAGGAGCTCGATAGTTAGGTTCGATGGAAGGTTGAATACCCACGGTTTTAATAAAACCATGGGTATAGACAACTAAAATCAAACTATACCCACAGTTTAAAGAACCGTGGGGATAGGTGCGTGGGGATAGACCCCATTTCCAGTAGTGAACGAAGTTCAGTATCCAGGGCTTTCTAACGACTTTTCCAGAATCTTGATGTAAAATGGGGATCACAATCAGAAACAATCGATAGGGGTACTCCATGAAGTCTTACAACTTCATTAATATATAGTCTTTCTAGACGTTCAAGTTGTAAATCTTCTCTTATAGCAAGAAAATGTGATGACTTGGTAAGATGATCAACAATGACCCATATTACATCGTTCCTTCTAGGATTCTTTGGTAGCCCCATGACAAATTCCATCGTAATATCATCCCATTTCCACTCATGTATGGGAAGAGGTTGCATGACTCCTCTAGGATGTTGCCTTCGAACATTCACTTGTTGACAAACTATACATCTTAACACATAATCAACAACCTCTCTCTTCATGTTGTCCCACAAAAAATGTTCTTTCAAATCACTATACATCTTAGTGATACCAGGGTGTATAGAGAAATTGGAGCTATGATCATCATCCAACAATTATCTTTTTAGATCAGGTACATCAGGAACACAAAGAATCTTCCCAAATTTCAAAATCCCATCTTTATATATGAAGTTGATCAATATCCCATCATTCACAGCTTTAATTTTCTTTTGAAACTCCTTATCATCAGCCTGAGAACTTTTTATCCTTTTTAGTAAAGATGGTTTGGAAACCATTTAAAAAAGTATCGATGTTTCACCTTCCATAATTATTCTCATATCCATTTTTACTAGATCTATGTACATAGGATCCCTTTCAACTCTCATCTTATTCAGAACTCCATGATCCTTTCTTCTCAAAGCATCTGCCACCATATTTGCCTTCCCCAGGTGGTAGTGTGTAGTGAAATCATAATATTTGAGTAGTTAAATCTATCTCCTTTGCCTCATGTTGAGTTCCTTCTGTGAGAAAGTATACTTTAAACTCTTGTGATTGGTATATATCTCACATTTTTCACCATAGATATAGTGTCTCTATATCTTCAAAGTAAAGATTACAGCTAATAACTCAAGATCATGAGTAGGATAGTTTTTTTCATGAACTTTTAACTGTCGTGATGCATAGGCAATAAATCTATCATTTTTCATAAGGACACAACTAAGTCCTTTCTTTGAAGCATAACTATAAATAACAAACCCACAATTCCCCGATGGTAGAGTCAATATAGGAGAATTTACTAATCTTCACTTTAGTTCTTCAAAACATTCTTCACACTCTTTTTCCCAAAAAACTTTAACCCCTTTACGTGTGACCTTGGTTAATGGGTTAGCCAATCAGGAAAAATTCTGGATGAAACACCGATAATAACCTACTAAACCAATAAAACTGTGTACCTCAGTTATACTCGTCAGTGCTGGACATTCTTGGATTTCTCTCGTCTTAGAAGGATCAATGGAGATTCCATCCTTAGAGACAATATATCCAATAAAAGAAATCTCCTGAAGCCATAATTCACACTTGCTAAACTTCCCATATAATTCATTTCTTCTGAGGGTTTTTAGAATGGTGTACAAGTGATTTTCATGATCTTCATATCTTTTTAAGTATACCAAGATATCATCAATAAATACCACAACAAAGTCATCAATATATTCCTTGAAAATTCTGTTCATTAGATCCATGAAAACAAAGGGTGCATTAGTCAGCCCAAAAGGCATTACTGTAAACTCGTAATGCCCGTACCTAGTTCGAAATACTGTTTTTGGAATGTTTTCCTTCTTCACATACAACTGATGATATCCAGATCTAAGTTCAATCTTTGAAAAATATTGATCTCCATGAAGTTGGTAAAATAAATCATCAATGCAAGGTAGGGGATACTTGTTCTTTATTGTTATGGCATTGATCTCCCTGTAGTCAATGCACAACCTCATAGATCCATCTTTTTCTTAACAAAAAGAATAGGGGATCCCCATGGAGAAACATTAGGGAAAATAAATCCCTTATTACTCAATTCCTATATTTGTTTATTTAGTTCCACTAATTCCACAGTGGCCATTCTATAAGGGGTCTTCGATATGGTCCTTGAACCAGAAATTAAGCCAATGGAAAACTCAATTTCTCATTCTAGAGGATATCCAGGTAAATCCTCTAGAAACACATCAACATATTCTTGCACAATAGGTACATACTCTATTTGAACATTCCTTTCCACACCCATAGTTATTTCATTCTCTTCCTACCAAATAATTGAATTTATTTGAGCTACTAGGGGTGGATCTAGATAAGAATAAGGTGGTGATATTTCTGCTCTAAAGATAAGTCACTCCTTATCATTATCAAAAATTGTAACCTCCTTATTCTTACAATAAATTTTTACATCATGATCTGAAAGCCAATCCATACCATGGATTATATCAAATTCAATAATGGGTATGATGATGAGATCAGTAGATAAATAACATTTATATGCCTTAATAGGGACTGATTCACATAACTTTGTTGCAATGATACTTCCCTTAGGATTTTTGACTGCAAAATACCTTATTAAATCAAATTGGAAATATCTAATTTTATTATAAAATTGGGAAGATATGAAACAATGCAATGATCTAGAATCAAATAAATAATTGGCTAAACTTGGAGAAACCATTAAATTACCCGCCACCACATCTTTCAGAGCTTCAACCTCAGCAGTAGTGATCACATAAGCTTAACCTTGATCCCTTGGCCTTTTCTGAGGTAAGTTTCCCTGACGCTTTGGACATTCATTTACATAATTTCCCATCTCCCTGCAATTGTAGCATTGAACATTGGTAGCTTATTTCTTTCCCTTACAATCACCAAAAATATGGTCTTTCTGTCCACATTTGTAGCATACACATTTTCCTTTTATACAGGCACCGGGGTGCTTCCTTCTACAATTATCACAGGGTAGAAATTCAATTATTCCCTTCTTCCTCATTTCCTTATTTTCTTTCCTAGAGTGTTCAACAGATCTCTTATTCTCTTGTTTTTCTTTAAATTCATAATACTTAGATAATTATTTTTCTGTCTTGATAGCACATGAGACAATATCTTCGTACGATGAGAAGGATTGTGATACTAATGGTTGATGGAGAAATGGTTTTAACCCATCAAAGAAACAGTCAATTTTACTTTTTGGGTTACGTATATAATCTGAAGCATGTATTTCTAACCTTGTAAAGTTATCTTCATACTTTGCGACATTCTCATCATCTTTTTTCCTCAGACTCAGAAATTTCCTTTCCATATCTGCTCGATGGTCACAAGGAAAGTATTTTTCTAAGAAAAATTCTTTAAACTTCATCCATTCCATACTTGATACTTATTCATCCTCCTTTGTGTTATGAATTAATGACCACCATTGATCTGCATCTCCGGTGAGGCGATAAACTGCCATGACAACATTTTCCCTTTCACTACTCCCCAAAGCATGAAATATTTTCTCTAAGGGAATTATCCATTGTTCAGATACAAATGGATTTGTAGACCCATTGAATGTTTTTGGTTGTTTCCTTATGAATCAGTTTAACATTGATCCTCCGCGTTGTGGATCAGGGTGATCCATACGGGTAAGGTTATTTTTCATAACCTGTGTGAGTTGTCCCAGTATGGTGATAAGATGATCATCACCAGTTGCATCACCAGATCCGCTATAATTATCTTGAGTAGGAGGGAAATCCCTACATGGATTATGTGCATTGATACAGTTTCCATTCCTTCCACTAAGCGCCATTTATAAACAATGGCATAAACTAGATTAGTTTATGAACTGAAATACATAATTTCATACTTGTAAAACACTTAACATAAATTGAACAGTTTATGGATATAATCCATAATCATAATTTTTTTTGAGGAGGTATATACTCATAAATCCTTTATAATAGTTTTTAAAGAAAATGCGAGTTATCCTAAGTATATCCCCTGGGAGTGTCGTAACCAAGAGTGCATCAATTCCCATTGTCATGCACCAGTTCCCATTAGAGTCTAACTCAAAGTGGTGTTTTCAGGTTTTACCCCTAGGTACATCTGTGCTAGAGTCGCCTCTACCTTCTCGTATCCAAACAGAGATGTATTTCTTGGAAAATACACAAAATCACTACATTACCAAAATTCTAGGATGTTCTTATATACTAATCCTCAAAGTGTATCTTAGGGTAACATTCTCTAATCAGAGTTTTTCTAAATATTGTTTCTAAGGTTTGTACTAAACTTACTTTGATACCAACTATAAAGCCTCGACCCTAGTTACCCAGAGTCGGTGCATTATTACATAGCATTGGCATGATCACAAGGGATTAAATCCTGAAATACTGATCATTTTAGTATTGTTGGAAACAATATTCATATATAAGTTCAACTTTACAACTTTAAAAGAAATACAACACTAATTTTTTCCATTAAAAACATCCAAGCCTCCTAGATTATGCCTAAAAGTCACTCATAACTAGATTCTTCATATCCTGGGAAAATGAAACATAAGAAAGGGGTGAGATCAAATTCTCATTAAGGGTAAGAAATATAGCGGAAGATAACATAAACATTAGGCATGGTGAATAATTTAAAACACATGCCTTTACCAATGATGAACATGAACACTTTATGGCAGGAATATGAACTAAGTAAATAATTACATAATAAAACATAGTAATGGGTATCCTACTAGTTGAATAACCACTTGAACCATCAATATTATTTTCATAATGAGAGAATTTATATTTCCAGACATTCTGAAACATATTTTCAGGGCCTCGACCAAGACGTCTAAAATTGATTTAGGCCTTGTCCAAAACCATATATCAAATTGGGAAACGCCTCGGCCAATTCCATGTCTAATTGTCTCATGAGACCTTCTGATGCATCGAGGAGCTATAGAGGGCTCCACCCATCACTTACTAAGTCCAATACGTTCCTCATATGAAAAGGTTGAAATATAACATAAACATTCATATTAAAACTATCATATGAAATGTCAATACTTTAACCATAAACCATGAATGGTATAAAAATAACACATCCACAGTCAAACATATCACAAAACCTTCAATAATATATGGAAGATTTGTATCATAATGAATTGACTTCAAACTAGTATAAAATCCATCAAAGGATTTTGACATAAATGAAATCAAAACTATTTGAGAGAAATATCTCTTTCTTTTTTTGAAATCATTTAAAGTCACATAATTATAAAAGAAAACATTTATTTTAAAAATATTCTTATAATATTGTAAGGGAATCTTTGACTATGTTATAACAGTGGAGAATAACCGCACTCTCCATATAAGTTAAAAAATACATTCTTACCTTAATTTTGTCGAAAAGGTCATAAAGTACCTTGTTTGGAAAATGATGGAAAGATTACTTTAAAAACATATAAGGTAAAATTAGGGTATAAATGACTTTAACCCATATTATAGTAAATACTAATAATGTTTTAAAATACATTTTTAAGAAAACACAGATGTGGATGATAAAGAGGCCCCATTAGATAATTACGTAAAAACGACCTTGGATAAGTAAAGAGATTGTGAAATTAACCCTTACCTTGTATTTTTCCTTGGTCGAGGGTACATTAACCTCCTGTATAATAGTTAAATAATTTTTATTAAATTATAAAATAACCATATACATAATAATTATATCATATATGATCTTCTAATAATGCTTTGTTAATAATATTTTAGTATTATCGTCGTTTCAGGTGTTAACGGATTCATTTTCCTTTATATTATTTGTTATGTGAGTCATGTTTGTTATAGATGGGATGTATCTTATTAATATACAGAATGATATCAAGTCTTTAAACATTATTTTAATCATCAAATTAAAATAAGTCTTGAATGTTTACGATGGGGAATGAATCTCATCACGTTCACGGAGACGGTAATCCGTACGTACGCATGAGAGGCAATATCATTCTTTTGATATTAAAATAGTATTTAAATAGATGGTATATCATATATAAATAATCATTAACATGATATATTTATTATTTAAAACAATTATACAACATTATTATACCCATCCAAAAACAATGTATTGAATAACAACTACACCACGACGTGGAGATGGTAAGCTGTATGTACGCACGTATGGTGACTTTGTCATTCATATGATGGATAGAATAATGAATATGGTTGTAAAGTTTTTATAATAACATCATAGTATATAGAATATATGGGATTTATTATTTTATAATGGAAACAACAAAGAAAGAGGAAGTGGAAGAAGATAAGAACTTGAAAGAGGTAATGAAATATTTACCTCTTCTTCGGGTTATTCCTTTTGATTTGATCAAAAGGACACCGCAGGTTGGATTTATGACCAAAGGAATGACTATAGGATTAAGGGAGTATAGTTGGAAGGA
Organism: Viscum album; assembly: GCA_963277665.1. Lineage (NCBI taxonomy): Eukaryota > Viridiplantae > Streptophyta > Magnoliopsida > Santalales > Viscaceae > Viscum > Viscum album. The sequence goes on along the minus strand of OY728135.1, from coordinate 226,315,249 downwards.
TATTTGTGTAGGGGTTGGTAGAGACAAATGGATTTGGAGGTGTGAAATTGAGAGAATGGGAAGTGCCCTTTTATAAGAGGGGTGAAGGGCACCTTAGGAAAAGATTGAAATATTATTTTATGATAAATTCATATTCGGTTTATAATGTCTCCAAAATAATTTATTTCTAGGATAAGGTGGGGATGGATCTAAATCCTCTCAACTAATAGGTTTTAGACAGGTTTAGGTCACCATATTAACCTTATCTTTTAGATTTAACTCTTAGTTAAATAGTTTGACATTTAACATGTCTCTTTGTGTTTTTATATTATATGGTTAATAAAATTACTATAAAATTCCAAGAGAACCCCAAGTGGTTAATTATTGATATATATAACCTTTTCTAAGTCATTTGTCCAAACCTTAAATTTTTAGGAATAGAATATCAATTAATAATATAATATTTGTTTTAAAAAACTCTTTTATGTAAATTTTGACACTTTTTAGTAATTGATTTTTGTTAAAGTCCTAAAAACTTTATTAATTCAAAATAAATTCATTTAATAAATACTAACATGTCATATAAACCTATAAAATTCTTTTATTTCATAAAAAGTTTCAATTTACATTTATTTGAGTATTTATAATATCAATTATTTTAATATTTCATTAATAAGGTAATTACTGCATCATCATTGTGTCATAAATAAATTAAATTATTTAATGTCTAAAAATTATAAATAAAATACCATTATGTAGGAAATATTTTTAGATTTCTAATTAATATTTATAGTCGAATTTATCTTATGTATAACCTTATATTAAAAATGGTTTAGTTATTAAACTTTGAATTTAACACTACTCTTCTTTAAATAAAATAATAATAAATGTCCTAATCTAACCCAAGTGGACCTAAAGGATCATATTTTATTCCTAAGGTTGTTTTTGGTTGAAATAAACTTATCTAATAGAATTAGGACATGTTTTAGGGTAATAATAATATCATTTTTACCTTTAATTACCCTATTTACTTGTAACCGTGGTAAATAAAAGTCAAAAGTTACTATTCACCAAAAATTATTTTCATCTTATTGAATCACATTTTACTTAATGATATCAACCATGTCTCTCAGATTTTTGAAATTAAATTCACAGAAGTGGTAAAATTAAGTTTTATGCAAATTTTCAAATGCTCCTAGGAGGTGGGTAAAAGACGTTAAAAGTTCAATAAAATTTTTATATATCTAAAATTGTTATATAATGACTCCAATGAATTACATTGAACTTATATAGGTATTATGTATCTATTTTGACCTAAAATAAATTTAAATAAAATAAATATCTATTTAAATGAAAACTTAGTTTTAACCAATAACACAGTGTTTTTCACTATTCATCAAAAATTGAATGTTTTCAGAAAAATACCAAAAATTCACCCTAAAATAATTTCGATATCCCGAATTCAAAAATGAAGTCCATTTTGAAAAATAATATTTATAAAATTTTAAAAAGTGGATATTTCTATTTATAACGGCTAGTTTGATTGGTCGCGGTGTGTTAGAATCTAGAAGTTGCGTATAGTGCAAGCTATTGAATTATTCAAAGGGAAAAGTACTGTGGAAGCTTGGGGTTTTAAAAATATTCACCTATTGATGGTTAAAACACTCGATTGGAGGTATCCCTTACTTCAATAGTTTTGACAGCTAGAGCAAGGACCTCCAAATGAGAGACACTTCCTAATCCAAGAATAGAAGGCTCCTGGGATGTATCCCCACCTGGTTTCAAGAATGGTAGCTCCTTCACATGATAAGGATGAAGAATTTTGGTACCCTAATTATTAATAAATTTGGAAATATTCTGCATGGACAAAGATGAAAAAGTCGAGAGTTGAGATTAAAACATCAGATAGAAAGTATCAGTTGTGCACTAATAAAGACTCATGTCTAACCAAATATTTATTGAAATCCTTTAACTATCCTAGATAGATGAGGATATCAATATGTGAAAGTATGTCATAAATTTTCATATCATGAGTTATCATTTTATGAGTTCTCATTTCACGAATTAATGACCTAATCCTAGTGGAATCCTCACCTGTAAGGATATCCAAGACATCCGACTCAGGACCCAAATTAGCTCTTCCAAAAACTTTGACCACCATTACTTTAGCATGAAACCCCTCTTCAGGACCTATTGAGTCAAATTCCCCATTTACACCTTCATCAGATGGCCTAAGTTTTTTATTGGATCCTTCTAAAGAAATGATAAGGCCAACAACGGTCACCATGGAGTCCCTTAGTGCGTGTGACATATCTAAAATAGCATGAAGATAAGAGTCAATAATATCTATATGATGTCTTTTTATGCATGATTTACATTAATAAGATGTTATTCTCCCTCTATAGTAATAGGAATAGATGAATTCTAGTATCTTGACACTTTTTCAATCAAGGGAGCAGACTCATTAGTTTGAGTTTATGCCTTATATGGAGTGTCTTCTTCAACTAATAAGGGATCAGCGATAGACTCCATGAGGGAGGAAAGTGAAAGAGATCCTACAAAATACAATTATGATATAATGGGTACATTAGAAAAGTTATAGGACTAAATGGAATTGTGAAGAATTACTGTGATGCATGCACCCAACCAACATCTTTTCCCTCTTCCATTTTTTCACCTGAGATGGTGAGGGGACTATGTGGGTGTTCTTAAACACAGGTATTGAGGGTGTAAAGGGTCCCACACCATCTCCTTTTCCATCAATATATGACCTAGATATAACTCCTAGAGATCAAGGGTAGTTCTCTCAACCCTGATTAGAGTTTTTGTTGAAGTATATCTTAGGGAATTAGTTCTGGTGGAACTACCCATTCTACAAAGTAAAGTGGTTCCTCAGTAGCAGTTACCCTACTCACAAAAAAAATCATGAGGGATTAAAATAAAAGGAAAATAGGCTTACATCACAATTATTGATGAATTCTTCCCATTCATCATTGGTTTTATTGGACAACCCCTCAACAACACCATGATCTAGCATGCTGGCTACTTGTATTGTGTCCAGGATTCAGTCATCGGTAGCATATATCGACATCTCTAACTCATGAACATACTACCCCACCTCAGTAGTATTGGTATCAACTTGAAGATTATGGGATGCTTTACTATCCCCAATTCTGGGACATTTATGCCATATTTAAGGAATATCCATAAATCCTTGATGTCATGGGTTATTCCTTTCCAAACTCAAACCAATTTAGGCCACATGTAATCAGATATCATCACATCTGGCTAGGAAGAATATCCAACATATTTCAACTTTGAAAGATTTCTTGGCCCCTTTACCTTAAGGTGGGGTTGGGTAGCCAATGCCCTAGTCCCCACCTAATGACGATGACTGGACTACCTTGGCCGAGTTTCATCTGAGTAAGTATTTTTATTTTTAACTCGCCGAATGCCCTAGGATTGGGGCCATAGAAGATCCTCATCACTATCAATTTTAGAGTGAACCTGACTTCCCTTGTGTACTTTTTTAGAAGTAGTTGAAGAAACCTCAACTTGAGGGATGTCTTTCACTAACACCCCCTGTGGCTATGAGGAGATCTAGGAGAAGACATATTTTTGAGTTAGCCAGTTAAGTGCATTCAAGGAAGGTAACTCAATGACTGACTCAGATGCTTCCTAATCCATGAGCGCCCAATTTTCCTAGACACCATTAGATGTTTCTTCAATCAAACATCTATATAAGGAAAGATGGTGGGTCATTGAAGACATTTTACCTGACGTGCAAATCTATAGGGGACATAGGTCTCATAGATAATTTCACCATAAAATCTGGTTTCTAATAAACAATATATGAAGGATATCATGTATAATCTAGGATCATAAGTGTTACAACCAATATTAGTGACCGTTCTTGTAGGAGGATCACCATATGGGAAGAAGTTAAAGTCATTATAAATGCTCAGAGTCTTCAATTACACCTAATTTTTCATGGCCATAGTTCTAATACAAAAGGAATATTGAAAAAAGGGATGAATTAAACAATCTAAAATGTTGATCCTGCTTAGAACCTTATAGGAGACAAATTTCACTGCTACCCACCCCCATAGTATTTGGAAATTCCCTGAAATTAAGAAGGGGGCCTTCCCCGAGCACATGTATAACAAGCACCGGTGTATCTTCACCAAAGTAGGTGTTTCCAACCCTATGTGTTATTCTTATTCCTAATTTTATGATATGATAAATGTCCTTGGACTCACATTTCCATTAGATTCACGGAACTATATAATATAGGTTCTTAGACACATGGCCAGAAATCTGGCATATCGGGTCTTAGTAAAATTTGAAGACCTAATGGAATACCCCCATTAGTGTGTATTAATCCTACTACAACACATGAAAATATCTACCCAAAATGCCTCACTTATCAATTTTAAGACATCCAATGGGATGTTTTAATGTGGGTCCCTCCCCATTAGGCTCCAAGAAAATGGTCATCCATGCCTCAAGATGTAAAACACACCTAGGGTGAGGGAATTCCTTTATGATCTACTTAGCCACTCTCAATAACTTATGGTATAATGATGAAATTCATTCAAGATAACCCCATATAAACTTTGGTGGGATGAATGCATCATACATTTCTCTGAGATTAGGCACTCCTAAGATTTTTTAAACATCACACAAACTGATACCAACTTCTCCATGAATCTAATATAATGTATTAGTCTTTGGACTCCAATGAATTAGAAAATCATATACTATATCAGCAGGATTGTACATGTATGTCTGCACCACCCAAATGGCATCATAAATGCTGAAGTTTTATAGATAGGTCTTAAATTTAGTATAAGTTTTTTTGAATCCAGTAATCCCACATCCATTCAGGCTTGAATCCTCCTCCAACCAAAAATTCCCATTCTTCCTTCCATCCTTCTTTTTGGTCTATCCATGATTCATGGAAAATGGATTCATAACAGTGTGGTCTTGATTTAGGAGTTTGAAGTCACAAGTCTAAAATATTTAAATTGTGGCACATCAGATACATTGAGGGCATCATTCCTTAATTGTTCTACGAACCCCAGCCTATAACATTAGAAAAAGTAACATTTGTATATTCCTTGAAGCAGTAACTTTGCATGAATTCTATCAGCCTTGGGATGGGAAAGTCTCTCAGAATTCTGAAACTATATAGTAGTAGGTATTCAATTTTAGGGTATTTCTGATAGTTCTTCTTCAAATTCTTTGCAAATTTCATAAGTATGGAGTCATATAGTCTGGTATGATGGAACGGTGATGTCCAACATATCCTTGATGCATGAATAAACTTTTGTATTAGAAATTTGAACTAATTGAGTATCCATTTGGGAAAACTACATGGAAACACCAAGGATTTCATTAAATATCAAGGTTTCAACTTAAGAACTAAGGGGGGCATTTTTCAAAGGAGTGACCTCATGTGAGTCACTCATGCCAGTGAAATATCATAGATCACTCACACCAGTAACTTTGCATAGGTCACTCGCACATGTGGCCTTTCACAGGTCACTCATGAGAGTGATCTCACACAGGTCACTCACCTATGAGGTTTGGCATAGGCATCTCACTGAAGTCATGCATACTGTAGGCATGTGAAAAAGTAGCATGAAATAAGAATTAATGAAGATTTTCATGAATCACTAGAGTAGAAATAGTAGGTGAACAATAGATGAGTGTGAACATTGAAGGGTTAGGAGACCCTATTTATAGACACGGTGTACCTGTATGGTCGACCTATGTGATAAACCTGTGCAGTTGACCAATATGGTCTATCTACGCCATGGACCTAAATAGTTGGCCTGCACGATGAGCATGTGTACTTCATATGTTCTCTGCCTTTTGTGTTTTCCAAGATATAATGACCTAAAATCCAAGAATAAATGTGAATAGATAAATAAATTTCAATAATAAAAGAACCAATCAATGCCCATATTTCACTCTACCTTAGGATTAGAACCTCCACTTTCAATAATATCCAATCCTAAGGGGGGGGGGGGATTTTTTGACACTCCCCTTTTCAAAAAAGGATGAAAAGGATACAAGTAAAGTTCATCATAAATGAAAAGGAAATAAAAAATCATCACAGGATCCAAGTCACCCATGTTGAGCAACACGATCCACTTGCATGTTCTAAAATTTCACGCAGGTCTATGTAGTGTGAGAAACCTATGTGACACACCCATACTAGTCCAACCTACTCGGAAGACTAGTGCAATCAATCTATGCTATGAAATTGAATGGACAACATCCTTTACCCAAGGTACTAGATTTTACTATAAGTAGGACCCTTGGGTTCCCCATTTGAGATGACTAAAAGATATAGAGACTACTTGAATATCTTCTCACCCAAGTATCATGCCCAAGTATTCCAAACCCTTAGGTAGCATCTTAAAACTAAAACAAGATATAAATAGTAAGGGTTAATTGATTGAAGTTCCTTATGGTATAAAATAAAATGAACTATGAGAAGAACCATAAATAGTCAAAACTGTTGAGAAAAGAATTGTTTTCAACAATACATAATAATGTTATTTAAAGGGGGATATTATTGAAAATAATACTCTGTCTCTTTATGATAATTTTGATGCTCACAAATACCCTTAGTTATTTTCTAATGATTTTATTTAGTATTTTGCAGGAATTTATTAATTTATTTTACTCTTGAAATAATGAGAATTTATTACTTGTTCGGAATCTACTTTAAGCACGTCTTGGAATCACTGTTCATACCCTACGTGGATAAATGTAGCGTAAGGATGAAAAGCATGTGTAATTTTTGAGATAAGAGAAAAGTATGGTTAAACAACCATACGTTTTCAAAAAAGTATGGAAGAAGAACCTTACGTTAGGAAGGAACCTTACGTTTTGGTTATCAGCAAAGTATGGAAGGAGAACCGTACGTAAGTACTAAACGTTACGTTTGTTTCTCAAAAGTATGGTTCATCAACCTTACTTTTGTGAACAACCATACGTTCTTGGAAAAGTATGGATCTTTTACCATACATTTGAGAGTTGAAGAAAAAGTATGGATGATCAAACCTACATTTAAGATCAACCTTACATTTGAAGAAAGTAACATGAACCCTATGTTTATGTTCAACCTTACGTTGTGTACCTTACGTTTGAAGACTATGTCATCGACCCTACATTTGGAGGCCACGTCATCAACCTTACGTTTGGCGTCGGAAAGTTTGAAAGACAATATTTTTATGCAATGGTCAGTAAGATGATTATTATGCAGATTTCAAGCTGGATTTAAAGTCTTTTTTTTAATACGACTTTGACCGATTAAAAGCCATTTTATCATTGGATTAAAGATCAAATTAAAAGGATATTTTTATGCCGAGTCTTCAGGGAAGTTATGACTACTCTGTAAATTCAAATGTTTGAAGATCGTGAATCAAAAGGTGACTTTTATGGATCTAAATGTGTAGGAGATATTCTCAGCTTTATTATATATGTTCTCTCTGAAAAACACCATATACAGGAGGGTGGTGATCAATCTATTATTAAAAAGGTGAAAAACAGAGACTGTAGAAAATCACGTTAATCTGCTGATTCAAAAAGGAGCATCAAAGCACTGTTCATTTAAGAAGAAGGAACTCGATAGAATATTAACTTGTTCTGCATCGAATATCTACTGTGGATATACTACTGCTGAAGTTTTGAACTATATATCTATATCTACTGCAACTGGATCGACTCAAAATTGCTTTGTCTTGAAAATAAATATTTTTAGAGATGACAATCCATCTGCTGTCAATTGCATTCTGTTGCAATTGTGAAGATCAACTGGAAAACTTCTTTCTGAAATTCTTTTTATTCTTGAGTAACCAGCTTCTCATACTAAGCTGTGTAGGTTCGTGTTTGAACCAGATGGCTTTGTTTTTCCTTGGATTATAAAGATGTCAACTACCTGTATTCAGTTGTGGACCGGTCTGTTGAAACGAGGACCAGATAGTGAAAATCACCAAGTTCGTGGAGTTAAGTGTTAGTGGAGTGGACTAGGGGCCTTCTGTTCCTTGAACCACTATACATCTTTGTGTCCCTGATTTTATTTATTTCCGCTGCATGATCAAATATGATAAAGCATAGAGGACATAAGTCATTCAATCAAAGAGTTAACAAAAAATCTGAAATACACAATTCACCCCCCCTCTTGTGTATAATATGTATATTAAAGACCTAACAATTGGTATCAAAGGAGGAGCTTCTGATAGAGCCTTAGCACGCTAGAATAATTTAATGATTATATAATAGAGCATCATGATTGATACTAGAGAAGGGATGCCAATGGTCAGAGCACCATATTTCAATGGAGACAACTATGGCTGCTAGAAATTGCACATGATAATATATCTGAAAAACCTCGAATATAAAGTCTATTCAAAGATTCTGACTCCTTATGAAATTCCTGAAAATCCTGAGACCTGGAGTGCTGCTACAGAGGCAGAGTATGATATGAATTCTAAGGCTATGAATTCAATAATCTGCGGTCTATAACTAGATGAATTTAACAGAGTATCTCAGTGCCCGACAACATATGAGATGTGGAAAACAATAGCTGTGGCATATGAAGGAACATACAATGTGAGAAAAATGAGATATTCAACTGCAAAACTAAAATTTGATACTTTCAGAATGTTTGAAGGAGAAACCATTACCCAAATGAATGGGATATTGACAGAATTTTTCAATAATATAACATCTCTAGGAGAACCTATCAAATAGGCTGGTCAAGCATTAAAAGTACTTAGGGTACTTCCTACTCGATGGAATGGTATCTCAGCTACAATCATACAATCAACACCTGTCAAAAATCAAACCATGAGAGAGCTGATTAATACACTGATGACGTATGAAGTTGAAATGCAAGATGAGGAAAATGATCACAAAGTCTACATCAAAAGTATGATACTGCCTTGAAAGTAACTTCACAACAAAAGAATAGAAAGATGAAGAACAAAGAAGTCAAAGCTAAATCAGAGAGCTCTGACTCATCAAACTCAGATGAAGAACTGGCTCAGCTAGCCAACAAATTTAGAAAGTTCTAAAGCAAGAAAAGAGGCTTCAAAAAATCCTTTAAGAAAGATGATAAGGAAGTAAGATGCTATGAATGAAAGAAAATGGGGCATATCAGACCAGATTTCCCACAATTGAAGGATGCAAAGAAGAAGAAATTCGTCAAAATAAATGATTATGAGCAAAAAGACAAGAAAGCTATGAAATCCACTTGGAGTGTATCTGAAGACTCCAGTAGCTCTCCTGAATCAAGATCATAGAAAGAAGAAGTCAATATAAAATAAAACATGTGTTTCATGGAAGAAACCGATGAGGTACACTCATATTACTCCTCTGACTCAAATAATGAATCAAATTCTAAATCCAAATACACAAATGAAAAACTTACAGCCTACTGCAATATGCTTGAAGAAATATATGACTCACTATTTAAGAAACATAAGTCACTAAAAAATAAACATAAATCCGTTTCAAATGAAAGAGATATAATGCTGAAACAACATAATGAATTAACTGATAAATACAATTTGATTAACACTGACTATATTAATTTTGAATCAAGAATAAAAACACTGCAGGATGAAGTAGAATCTTACAAACAGGTTGCATTGGTTTTTACAAAAGGAGAGAATTCATTAAATGAAATTATTGTAAAAACTTTCATTAAAAAAGAGAGATTTGGAATTAGAAGTAAAGGAGAAAAACCTAAGCTATATAAAAATTATTTTGTTCCTATCTCTAAAAAGGTTAATTGTAACTTTTATGGGACAAAGGGACATATAGCTAAAAAATATTTCTTAAGATAGCCTCAAATTTGTGGTATTAAGAAAGCCTATGTTTCAAAAAACTTATATGATTCAATTTATTTTAAAAGAAGAAAGCAAATCTGGATACCCAGATCATTGCTAGCTAACACCTCTGGACCCAAAAAAATATGGGTACCAAATAAATTTGTTTGAATGTATTTGTAGGTAACGGGCCACCAAATAAGAAAAGATATATGGTACATGGACAGTGGATTCTCAAGACATGTGAGTGGAAACTCATTGAATTTTTCTTCACTCACCCAAAAGGAAGGAGGACTTGTCACATTTGGTGACAATGCCAAAGGAAAAATCGTTGGCATTGGAACTATTGGAGATCCAAAAACAGTCTCAATCAACAAAGTACTTTATGTACAAGGATTAAAACACAATCTGATAAGTATCTCTCCACTTCGTGATGATGGATATACTATTGATTTTACTAACAATTGTTGTACTATTTCTAAAGATAAAATGTTTAAATTTAAAGCACCAATAACTGAAAATGTCTATACTTTGGATTTAAATTCCTTGTGTAAACAACAAGTAAACTGCTTGACTACTAAAGTAAGTGAATCTTGGATCTGGCATAGGAGACTTGGAAATTTTAATATATATGTTTTAAATAAGTTATCTAAGAAACATTTAGTTTCTGATTTACTTAGTCTCAAATTTTAAAGTGACAGATTTTGTGATGCATGTCAACTTGGCAAGCAACAAAAATCATCCTTCAAATCTGTTAATAAAGTTGCTATATCTAAACCTCTAGAACTTATTCATATGGATTTGTTTGGAACCTCAAGAGTAGTAATCTTAGCTGGTAAATTATATGTATATGTTTTAGTTGATGACTATTCTAGATTTACATGGATTTTCTTTTTGAAATTTAAAAATGAAGCTTTTACTTTATTTGAAAGTTTCTGCAAATCTGTTCAAAATGAAAAAGGTTTTAATATAATCTCATTGAGAAGTGATCATGGTGGAGAATTTGAGAATCAGGAATTTAATTCCTTTTTCTCAAACATGGGTATTAAACATACCTTCTCTGCACTAAGAACACCTCAACAGAATGAGATTGTAGAAAGAATAAATAGAACAACTCAAGAAATGGCTAGAACTATGTTAAATGAATATAGAATACCTATATATTTTTGGGCAGAAGCTGTGAATACATATTGCTATATAATTAATAGAGTATTAATTAGACCTATTTTGAAAAAGACACCCTATTAACTATAGAATAACAGAAAACCTAAAGTAAATTACTTTAAAGTTTTTGGATGCAAGGTTTACATCTTGAACACCAAAGATAATCTTGGTAAGTTCAATCCAAAATCTGATGAAGGTATTTTCTTAGGATATTCTGCTACCTCCAAAGCTTATAGAGTATATAATAAGAAGTCAAGGATTGTTGAATAATAAGTTCATGTGAGATTTGATGAATCTGATCCCTTTGAGAAAAGGACAGATCAAATGGATGAACTTGACTCTAATGATAACATGATACTTGAGAACTTAAAGAATGATTATGAAAATGATATAAAATGAATTCAGTCCAGTTCAGAGGAACATGATACTGAAGAACCTTTAAATGTTTTTCCTAGATAGTCTAGAACACTAAAGAATCACCCTTTAGAAACTGTGATAGGTGACTTAGATACAGGAATTCAAACTAGAAGAAACTTAGGAAACCTAGTGTAATTTTCTGCCTTCCTATCTCAACAAGAACCCAAGACTATAGAAGAATCTTTAGATGGTGAAAGCTGGGTAATAGCAATGCAAGATGAATTAAACCAGTTTAAAAGAAATGAAGTTTGGGAATTAGTGGAAAGACCTAAGAATTATCCAGTAATAGTAACCAAATGTGTCTTTAGAAATAAACAGGATGACTAAGGCACAATAAATAGAAGTAAAGCAAGATTAGTAGCTAAAGGATACAATCAAGAAGAAGGAATAGATTATGATGATACTTTTGCACCTGCAGCTAGGTTAGAAGACATTAGAATCCTTTTAGCCTATGCATCTTATATGAATTTTAAATTATTTCAGATGGACGTTAAATCTTCCTTTTTAAATGGTTATTTAATGGAAGAAGTTTATGTTGAGCAACCCCCTGGTTTTGAAAATTATCAAAAACCAGATTCCGTTTTTAAACTTACTAAAAATCTTTATGGCCTTAAACAAGAACCTAGAGCTTTGTATGAAAGATTAAGTTCTTTTATTTTGAAAAATTATTTTACTGTTGGAATGGAAGACCCAACACTCTTTAATAAAACTGTAAAAAATAATGTTTTATTGGTTCAAATTTATGTTAATGATGTAATTTTTGGATCAACTAATAAAACCCTTTATCATGAGTTTTCAAAGTTAATGAAAAAAGAATTTGAAATGAGTATGATGGGAGAACTAAATTTCTTCTTAGGAATTCAAATATATTAAAAAGATTTTGTAAATGTTTTGAATCAAAGCAAATACATTACTGATTTACTTAAGAAATTTGGACTTGAAAACAACAAGACATTTACAACTCCTATGTGTACTAATATAAAACTTGATTTGGATGAAATTGGAAAATCAGTTGACAACAAGTTATATATAGGTATGATTGGTAGTTTATTATATCTTACTGCTAGTAGGCCAGATATAATGTATTCAGTATGTCTTTGTGCTAGATTTCAATCAAATCTTAAAGAATCTCATTTAACTACTGTTAAAAGAATTTTTAGATATTTAAAAGGAACTATTTTTCAATACCTTCTTTATCTTAAAACTTCTGATTTTAATTTGATTTTATATTCAGATTTTGACTTTGGAAGTTGTAGATTAGATAGAAAAAGCACATCAGGAACATTTCACTTTTTAGGAAAGTCTTTGGTGTCATGGTCTAGTAAGAAACAACATTCAATTTCCCTGTCAACAGCCAAGGAAGAATATGTTTTTGCTGGAACTTGTTGTGCCCAAGTGTTGTGGATGAAAAACACCCTTATGGAATTTGGATTGAATTTTAATAATACACCTATTTTATGTGATAATACAAGTGAAATTAATATTTCAAAAAAATCATATTAGTCATTCTAGAACTAAGAACATTTATATAAGGCATCACTTTTTAAGAGATCATGTTATTAAAAAGGATATATTTTTAGAATTTATAGATACAGAAATTCAATTAGCAGATATTTTTACTAAACCACTTCCCACTGCAAGGTTTGATTTTATTAAGGGGGAGCTAGGTTTATTTGATTTTAAATAAAATTTTATTTCACAATGCTAGTTTTTTTTAATTCTTCTTAAAAATAATTTTGATATTTTGTTTTTAAAACAGAATAAGTTTCTTTTATCCACGTAATCTATTTTATTTATTTTTAAATATATGTAATGATTATTAAAAACACGGGAATCAAGGTTGTCAGAAACCCTTTCGACTTCTAAACCACTTTATTTCCATCAAAACCTTTTCAAATCTGCAAACCACACCTCTTCTCGTGAACCCTAATATTCAAACCTCTGAAACCCTAACCTTCAAAACTTCAGATATTCTTGCAGAGATGGTAAGGAATAAAAGAGCCAGTGAAGCCAATCCAAGCAATGTCAAGAGACAATGTTCAGAAGGAAGAAAAATATTACAGGGCAAGGTAATCGATCTCGACTGGTTATTTCAGGAAAATCTACTGTTGAAACAAGTGCTGTCATTTCAGAACCTTGAACATACATTCAAAAGTGAAAATTAGGAATTTATGTATGAGGTAGAACTTAGATACTTATTCAAATCTGTACAGTTTAGTATGGGGGATACTGAGGATAGTATGATGGCTAAGACAGAGGATAGGGATTTCTCAATCTCGTTAGTAGAAATTGGTCAGATTCTCAACTGCCCTCATGAGGGAGTTTTTCATTTTTATTTGAAGAATATAGGAGATGATGTGCATAAATCTGAGGAAATTATGTCTTTTTTGTTTGGAACATCTACTATTAAGAAAATGATGGTGAAAGATTTAGAACCAGATCAGAAGATCCTGGTTAAATTTGTTCAGACAGGAATAACTCCCAGAATGGCAGAAAAGGAAAAGATTTTGTACCCTGATATGTACATAATGTATCTTCTGTTAAGTGATATCAAGTTAAACTTCCCAAGTTACATGGTCAGGTACCTCAATTACTGTTTCCAAAGTGACGCCCGGATGAACTTTTATCCTTTCGGTCGATTTATTTCTAAACTGTTTCTTAAGAAAGACATGGTGAGATTAGTGGATGCCCGAGTACACTGTCATCACAGTAATATGTTTAATTCTGGAACTTTAAAGAAGATTGGATACTTCTGGAGCACCATTAAAAGAAAACTCTTTCCAGTAGGAGCTGAGGAAAATTCAGAGAGTGCTCAGGCTCAACCTGCTAAGTCTAAGGAGGGACATGCTAAATCAAGAGTCAGCAATGTAGCAAGAAGGATCAGATTTGAAGTAGAAGATGAATAAGAAGAAAGAAGTCGGGAGGGACTTCAATCTCGATGAACTAGGGCTATTAATGAGGAAATTACTTCCCCTGCATTGGCAACAATAGAAGCTTTATTTTCTTATTATTTTGTAAGAGAAGCTATTATTGATAAGACCATGGAAGTTGTTAGTGAAAGGAAAACACCAGTAGAGGGATCAGGAGCTCATGAAGAAGCTCAAAGGGAGAATTAGGAACATATTGTAGCTGATGTTGAAGTTACACTTCAATAGGATCAATATAAGGAGGCAGTGCCTGGTGAGGAAGTGGCTAGACCTCAGGAAACTCCTGAAAATGTTGTTCTCAAAAATCCAGTGGAAGGCCAAGATACTGATGTTTGTGGTGAGCATGCTTCTGAAGCTCACACAGAAGTAATTCAAGAGGATTTTTCTGTGGAGGAGTCTGTGGACTCTAAGGAAAAATATGTGGACCAACCTACTCAGGACAAAGAGAAAGAGAAATCTGATGCTGAATCATTACCTTTGGTACTACTGCATCATCCAGAGCCTGAGAATGTGAATCAAGCATAGGGTGGCTCTGATTAAAGGAAGAAAGAAGTTGAAGAACTGTACAAAAAGGTGTCTCAGTTGGAATCTGAGAATGTCACTCTGAGAAATGCCTTAAACTTCGAACAATTGATATTTCAAAAGCTGAAAGAGAGTACAATCTCAAGGCAAGAAGTTGAAATGTTTAAAGAGGATATGATGACTGCAGTTGAAAATTTGAAATCTGAAATGGTTATGAAGATAGATTTATCAGATCTGAAGTTGTTTATGGAGAACCAATTTGCATCAGTTTCAAATAGTGCTGTTAGTGGATCAGGTACTTCACCTGATTTAATCCAAAGATTTCAAGCTATCACAACCGCGATGAGGAACATGAATGATATGTTTCATGATCTTCAATGTAACAGTGCTCCATTATCAGTGTTGCTGGACAATCAGAAATTCTTAGTGGATCAAATAATATCTATTGAGCCACAAATCAGGACTCTATTAACTCAGATGTCAGAGAAGCTGTCAGTGTTTATCAAAAAAGAAGAAAGGATACATGAGTTTTTCAGAGTCAATTTAATCGAGGATATTCATAAGACTCAAGAGAATAGAGAGCTCATTATCAAACTTGGAGATGGTATGATGAAGAGACTCAAGGAACAGTTTACAGAAATCAAGTCTGCAATCCAGAGGATATAGAACCTATTGCCTATCTTGCCCAAACCTTTATTCCTGTGTTTATCATACTTTTATCTGTTTTTAAATTTTTAATGAAAATATGTCTCTTTCTTTCTATTTGTTTTACTGACTTTATTTTTGATATGCCAATACTCCAGATTTAATTATTGATAAACAGTTAATAATAGCATTTACCTACAGTTCAGTGCAACATTAAATGTGTTAAAATCCTTGATTTATCATTCTTTTTTATATCACAAAAAGGAGGAGAAATTTGGATAAACACAAAATTTTATTTAACAAAACTTTATTTAAATGGTTTCCTGTATATTTAATGTTTTGGGTACTTATCCAGATTGTTTATTACAAAAGTTATTCAGAGGGATAAATTTGGATAAAACTAGAAACTTTTATTTCTAAAGAAAAATTATTTTATTTTTATGAAGGGGGAGAATTTTTTATTTATTGAAATAATTTTGTTAAAATTAAATATTGTTTTATCCTCTCAAAATTATAAAACTTTATGTAACTAATTTTGAAAGTTAATTTTGTTTAAATAATTTTATTATCTTAGGGGTTTTGTGATCATCAAAAGGGGGAGTTTGTTGAGTAAAGTATTGTTTTCAACAATACATAATAATGTTATTTAAAGGGGGAGATTATTGAAAATAATACTCTGTATCTTTATGATAATTTTGATGCCCACAAATACCCTTAGTTATTTTCTGATGGTTTTATTTAGTATTTTGCAGGAATTTATTAATTTATTTTACTCTTGAAATAACGAGAATTTATTACTTGTTCGGAATCTGCTTTAAGCGCGTCCTAGAATCACTGTTCATACCCTACATGGATAAACGTAGTGTAAGGATGAAAAGAGTGTATAATTTTTGAGATAAGAGAAAAGTATGGTTAAACAACCATACGTTTTCAGCAAAGTATAGAAGAAGAACCTTACATTAGGAAGGAACCTTACATTTTGGTTATCAACAAAGTATGGAAGGAGAACCGTATGTAAGTACTAAAAATTATGTTTGTTTCTCAAAAGTATGGTTCATCAACCTTACTTTTGTGAACAACCATACGTTCTTGGAAAAGTATGGATCAAGTAAAAGTATGGATCTTTTACCGTACGTTTGAGAGTTGAAGAAAAATTATGGATGATCAACCCTACATTTAAGATCAACCTTACGTTTGAAGAAAGTAACATGAACCCTGTGTTTATATTCAACCTTACGTTGTGAACCTTACGTTTAAAGACTATGTCATCAACCCTACGTTTGGAGGCCACATCATCAACCTTACGTTTGGCATTGAAAAGTTTGAATGACGATATTTTTATGCAATGGTCAGCAAACTGATTATTAGGCGGATTTCAAGCTGGATTGAAAGTCATTTTTTTTAATATGAATTTGACCGATTCAAAGCCATTTTATCATTGGATTAAAGATCGAATTAAAAAGAGCTTTTTATGCTGAGTCTTCAAGGAAGTTATGACTACTCTGTAAATTCAAATGTTTGAAGATCGTGAATCAAAATGCGACTTTTATGGATCTAAATGTGCAGGAGATATGCTCAGCTTTATTATATATGTTCTCTCTGAAAAACACCATATACGATAGGGTGGTGATCAATCTATTATAAAAAAGGTGGAAAACAGAGACTTTAGAAAATCACGTTAATATACTAATTCAAAAAGGAGCGTCAAAGCTCTATTCATTTAAGAAGAAGGAACTCGATAGAAGATTCACTTGTTCTGCATTGAATATCTACTATGGATCTACTACTACTGAAGTTGTGAACTATATCTCTATATCTACTGCAACTGGGTCGACTCAGAATTTCTTTGTCTTGAAAATCAATATTTCTAGAGACGACGATCCATCTGCTGTCAATTGCATTATGTTGCAATTGTGAAGATCAACTGGAAAACTTCTTTATGAAATTATTTTTATTCTTGAGTAACCAGCTTCTCGTACTAAGCTACGTAGGTTCGTGTTTGAACCAGAAGGCTTTGTTTTTCCTTGGATTGTAAAGGTGTCAACTACCTGTATTCAGTTGTGGACCGGTCTGTTGAAACGAGGACCAAATAGTGAAAATCACTAAGCTCGTGGAGTTGAGCATTGGTGGAGTGGACTAGGGGACTTATGTTCCCCGAACCACTATACATATTTTTTCCCTGCTTTTATTTATTTCCGCTACATGATTAAATCTTATAAAGCATAGAGGACAGAAGTCGTTCAATTGAAGAGTTAATGAAAAATATGAAAGACACAATTCACCCCTCTCTTGTGTATAATCTGTATATTCAAGATCCAACAAGAACCAATAGGGTGAAGGGACTTCCCTTAGCTTAAAGCATGAGCTCTAGTCATCCAAATAAACCTAAGGAAACACTTGAGGCTTCGAGTAATGTCTCTCCCAAGTACTATTTTTTGGGTTATTCATTTCTCATGAGGTGACTTCATCTTTCCCAGGTCATACTCAGGAAAGGATCCTTCAGCTCACCCAGGTCATACTTGGGAGAGGCACCTTCATCTCACCCAACTCATACTTGGGTGAGGCACCTTCAGCCCGCCCGGGTCATACTTGGGTGAGGTACCATTCAACACACATAGGTACCACCTACGAGAAGCACTCTTCATCTCACCCAAGACTCACATATGAGAACCAAACTCTGAGCTCTCTTTTATATCACTGATGGAAGAGAACCTATTTCCTTGGGTCCCTCATCTGAGGGGGACCAATCCAAGACCTCCCACAAATAGAACCACACTTTTTTACAAACCGTTCGTAAAATACCACTTTGGTGCCACTTTTCCCAACGGTTTGGCAAAACCGTTGGGAAAGGGTGGGTACCTATCCCAATGGTTCTGAGAACCGTTGGGATATGTACCCTTATTTTTTATTAATTCTTTTGTCTAATATCATCAAATAAATCAATATATAAATTACACACACACACATATATATATATATTTATTTATTTATCCAAATATATTCACAATGGTAATTGTAGGATAGTGGTAAAGTCTTTGATATATAACCCTCAGGTTGTGGGTTCAAACCTCCGCTGTATTTTTTTTTTTAAATTTACCTATACCAACAGTTTGGGTAACCGTTGGGTTATTTGGTGTGGGGATAGATCTATCCCAAATTTTTGGGAAAAACCTTTGGGAAAGTCCTATCCCAACGGTTTGAAAACCGTTGGTATAGACTGTTACCAACGGTTTTCAAACCATTGGGATAATCCTTTCCAACAGTTTTCCCCACACCGTTGGGATAGGTCTATCCCAACAACAAATCACCCAAGGGCTTCCCAAATCATTGGTATAGGCTATACCAATGGTTTTGGGACCTATACCAATGGTTCCAAACCTTTGGTATAGGTGATTTTTCCATTAGTGGTCTCTTCCTGATTTCCCCTCCATGAATTCACCCTCATCTACAAGTGGACAAGGATAAAATACCTCCTTAGGGAATCCCTCCTGTAGTAATCCCCTAGTCTTTCTTACAATATATCTCCCAAATTCCACACCCTTTCCCTCATTCGATAACATATTAAGGATATTGGGAAAATTCTAGATATTTCACTTCATCTTGTTTCTCACATTGAGTGTGAATCACATGGTCTTAGAGGTTAGTAGTGATCATGGAATCAATATGATAAAATATCCACCACTTGGGCCTCTTCTATAGGTGTAATCCCTAACCCTTTCAAACTACATGGGATTTTATTCCCATCCAAATGGGATATATAGGAAGCCTCCCTGAGGTTCAAACCCAACACTCTAAACATACCATAATCTTCTCTAGCCAAATTCCTAGTAGGGATAGATCCAGATCGGAGGGCCACATTCCTTATGAGTCCCTCCATCACCATCCTTAATGATACTAATACTAGGTTTAAGGCCCAAAACCATGTTATCACCCCTTAAAAGGGTCATACTCCCTGTGAGACTAATATTAAAATCTCTATATTCCCAATGAAGCAACCACTTGGGCCTCCTTAATAGGTGCAAGAACCAACCCCTTTGAACTATGTGGGATTTGATTCTCATCCAAATGGGATATGTATGAAGCCTCCCTAAGGTTAAAATCCAACACCCCAAACTTACCCTAATATTCTCTAGGAAAAATTCCCAATAGGGTTAGATCTAGCTCGGAGGGCCATATTCCTTCCAGATCTCTACATCATAATCCTTATTGGGCCATATTCCCAATGATACCATGCCCCCTACCTAAGAATATATACCCATTCCATGTCTCTTGGTTCGTTTTGGAATTAGTACCACACCATAATTTTCTAGGCATATTCAACCTAGACGTCCTCACCGTATGATGTTAAACTGTATAGACTAGTCCTTTTCACATACCCTTAAAAGGCAATATGTGTCATGATAAGTCACATAGAACTACATGGGTTATGATTCCTCTCATTAGGATACATATAAATCCCCTATCAAGGTCCCAATCCCAACATCAAAACAAATCCATTATCCCTAGATGATGATAACTTCCAGAGCACCCCACTGTGTGACTAAAAACCAACATCACAAAATAATAAACGTGAACAAGATGGAAAATCTATGACACATATGAATAGTCCCATTGACATAGAACCTCAAATACAGACATATGGTTCCATAAATAGAGAACCTCAGATACATACATTTAGTTTCACATCAAAAAATGTCTATAATTGATTGCTAATTTAAGGGAGACCTATTAATTTTTTTTTTGATTTAAAACAAGGATTCATGAATATGCCTTAAATATATAAGAGAGTCCTAAAGTAGGTAATAATTCCCACCCAAAAGGGTATGATGATCCTAAACGACCATCATCTCAACCAATGTGAGTCCCTAAGTGTTTTTGGATTAATTTCCCAATGATTTCCTACCTTTGGAAAGTAAGCCCATGAGCCATCATAGATATTGGAACTGTTGGGTGTTTCTGGTTCTATGAATAAACCTTGTTGGAAACCACCTAAAAGGGAGTATGAAATAAGAATGGTAGCCCAACATGAAAGATTGTGAAACTATATTTAGTCCCACACAATCAATTATCAGGCTCTATTTTCTTCGAAAATAGACCTACCTTCTAGAATATTTATATTCGCAGAACTTTCAAGAACTTTCATCCTTCCAAAACTTCTATCCAGATCAAGTTGAATTTAGTCAATTGTTTTTTTTCAACTTCTTTTTCAACCAAGTTAAGGTCTTTCTATAAGACCTTCTCATTAAAGATAACATTATGAATTCTAATTAATTTTCTCTTATCATCATCCTAAAGTTAAAATCCAACATTTTTATTTCCACATCCCATAAAAAACATGTCTTAAACTTATCTTAGAGTTTTTATTGATCCTTTTAATTGGCATGGACATATGATAAACTTTCAAAAAAATCAAGTGGCTAATTTTTTTTCGATTTTATGAACTATATATGTTTAAGTATTTTATGTCTCATTTTTATAGAAGGATTCCCATTAACTAGGTACATTATGAAATTGTTCTCTTATACCTTTATCTCCTTGGAAATTATGAAATATAATCTCATGATACATTACATATTTGATAAATTCAAATTTATCCACTGCACTATGTGATTATTCTTTGGAATCCTAATTACAATCTTCTGAAACTTGATTCCTTTCTTCTGACATAAATTCTAAAAACCCTTCATTTTATATTCTCAACTATTTTCTAAACTTAATAATTTTAACTTATTTCAAGTTTGCCTTTCCACTATGGATTTCAATTCAATAAAGAATCTAAGAACCTCATATTTATATTTTAGGAAGTAAACCCATACTTTATTTATTGAATCATTGATGAAGGTCACAAAGTATAATAATCCCCAGTGAGCATAGGTTAGTAGAGGACCCCAAAAATACATGTGCATGAGCTATAACTTCTCAGTTTTTTTTGTCTTTTCATCCAAGTTTTACAACACCTTCCATTTATTTCTGAGTGAAAAAACCTCAACAATTATAAATTCTATGTGATTGAGGTTCATTATACCCTTTACTACTATAATTCACATATTATTTTCACTAAGGTTCCCAAGATGGAAATACTAAAATTATAAACCTTTCAAAGTTTTAATTCTAGAAATTATTGCTCCATATGATCTTATAGTCTGATACAATGTCCCATCCTTTACACATTTTTTCACAACCATGGAAACCTAAGTTATTTTCCAAACTCCATTCGCAAAGATAGTTATGAATTCTTTATCATCTAGTTGAAAAATGAAAAGTAGGTTCTTCCAAAAACATAGTATGTGTATAACTTCCCTCAAGTCAAGGTAAACATCCCCCTTTTCTATGAATTAAAGAGCTTCATCATCATCCAAGTGAACCTTATAGAACCTTATAGATAAATAATTTTTTTTGCATCCCCTCTCATACATTGAGTGGAGTGAATCCCTAGAATCAATGATCCATTATTCTAATAGAATATTGACACTCAAAAATAAAATATGATTACCTTAAACTATTAAATTAATAGAACATGAACTTACAGAAATGATCCTTCCGGATTTCACCCTGTAATCCTTGAAATTATTATTGAGATACCCTATTTTCTATATGTTTCAACATATATGCTCGAGTATGGGTGATTTACCTTGACTCCTTCCTCTATACTTATCTTTTATTTTCTTATAACTTCTTCTATAATGATAATTTCCTTTAATTTACACATTAAGAACTATTTTGGTAGGTGGCTAGACTTTTATTCATCTAATATATTCATTCAGAATTAGATTTTTGACATCCTCAAACACCAAGGCAGTTTCCCACAAGAATTACTTATGGAAGTTACTATCACATCCCACACATTATCAGAAAACTTGACATTAATTTATTCAAGATAACTTAAAATAATTTTAAATTCATTAACATGATAATTCATTAGTATTACTTTAAAAAATATCATGCAGAATAAACTACACATTATTAATACCTTATTCAAAGTTGTTATTTTCTCATACATTTCCACCGGAGCATTTATGAGATGCACTGTGGTATTCTTATCCTAGATATTAAAAAAAACGTTCTGTGCTAATTACATTCAAATAAATTCAAGTTCCTTTCTTTCTAGACTTTCCCATTCAATTTTCTTCATGTTTTCTATTTTTACCCCCTTCAACAATACTCCATGATCCTTTTTAATTGAATTATTTTCCATATTCATCCTTTAGAATTTGAATTATGGACCATCAAACTTATCTATCTATACCTTTCCTTATTTTGATGCCACATCTTCTGATAAAATAACTCCCACTAAATCAAAATAGAGTTAATAAAAGAGTATGAATGTTACTTGAGCCTGCTTCTTAGTGTGCTACTGATCCCTTGAAACCAAGATCTGATTTTTGAGAAATGTTTAACCACTAATCACTGAAAGTTACCAAAAAAACTTAAAATGGAGAAAAAAATCTCCATAACTTCCTCTGACCAGAAGTATCTCCCCAAATTCAATGTACTAGAACTTAGGAAGATGAAACTCATCCTAAATCACAACATTAAATCAAACCTCACACACACTCAATAAAAACTCACAAAACAACCATTTAAAAAAAATAAAAAGTAAAAGAAAAAAATATTTTTCATTTATGTGGTCCAAATGTTAGTCCTATATCCATGAGAGAAAACTACTACAATTTTAATTACTATCAAAAGTTATTTTATTACAATAATATTTACCAAGTTATACAATTAGATTAATAATAACTAGTGATACCAAAACATGTGTACATGTGGTCCCACCCTACCTTTATAATAGGTCCCATTTGGTCAACTAATTCCATCACCTTTTGAAACTTATAGAGGACCTATCAGTTTACTTGTAAATATATAATGTCTTATAAAAATCTATATCTGATCACTGACTTTTAGTTAATATGTAAGTTACCCTTATATTTGAGTGAGTTTCTCTTATGTATTAAAAATTTATTTTTATGTATAATTCCTTTGGTGAAAATTCTACCAAGACTACCATAACATATAAATAATAGATTTATACATATACAGTAACTTCCTCTTTCCATAACCCATACAACTTACCTCTTTCACAACCTAGTTTTGGAACATATCATTTGAAATTCCTATCTTTGCTAGAATTACATTTCTACTAACTTCATCAAACCAAATATAATCTTTAAGATTTTTTTTATTTTGTTCAATAAATTAGATCATGAAACCAGGATTATCCATTCTTAACATACTTAACCTTGGGATTTCCTGATTCTTGAGTTGAATCATCACATGATTTTTAATGAGTTTCCCCAAATGTCATAATGAAATGATTAATAATAAGGGTAAATAAAAAATAAATATGGAGACATTTCTTTTGATAATAAATTTTAATAACCATAATAATAAAACCACTCAATATAGCATGAACCACTATCCATCTGATAGATTAAAAATAAATTTTTATTAAAAGTTGAAATTTTTGATGCAAAAATAGTTAAATAGGTGTAAAATAGTGGACTTCAAGAGAATAATTAACCATAAATTTATTAAAATTATAGGGCAATTATCCTAAATAAGAGAGAATAATGAGAGGAGTGGAAACATTTACTTTAGTAGAAAAAGATCATGATTCCATATTTCCCTTTTTCTAGGCGTTTCGAATCATAACATTATGTTTTATAAGATTATTACAACTCAGAATGGTATATGCTATAAACCAATGGACATGAAAATAGCCAAGATGAAAAATGAAATGAAAAGCTGAGTCGAACTCCACCTCTGAGAGTTGAATATTATTGTCTCTACAAATAGACTAACCACTTAGAAAGTTCTATAAGTCTAATGACACTATAAAAAGTGATATAAGTAAACAAAATAAGTATTGAGCTGTCATGAACAATGTCCCAACCACACAAGGTAACATTAGAGCAAGAACCATATGAATTGAGTTTGAGTCATGAGATAGGTGGGGACTAATGAATCCATCTACCCATACTTTTAGAGTCCACTGGTTGGAAAATTGATATGTTAAAAAGACTATTATATAGAGTATTACTAGATAAGAGGGATTCCAAATAATTAATATTTAGAATTACTTTACACTTAAGATGCTGGAAATAGTATCAATTCACATACAATATTGAATCATTATAGACTTCCCATAAAATCTAGAAACAAATAACAAGGACTACTTTGTGGAAAAGGATAATATTATTAAGAGGACTTACTCCTTAGAACCATGAATCTATAAAATCATCAAATGAGGTAGTATAATAATTGATACCAAGGCATAACCCTAGTAGTTATTTAATATAATACTCCCAATAACCTTCCAAAAATAGGTGTCCCTTAGTCTCAATATATTATTGACCATAACAGTAATATTGAGAAGCCATGTGCACTCCTCTATGTCGAACAACATTATCAGTGGAAATATCTTGGTGATAAATATGAAAAATAAGGAAACATATTTTCTTTATATCAACCTTTTACTAGTACAAATTTCCCCAAGGATCATATCTATGAGGGGTGTGAATAATATTAAGGTAATATTTGATGTTGAAAGGCCTCGATCTGGAAGGATTTAAATAACAAGAGTCTTCTTCATTTACTAATGTGGTGATTTTAAAAATAGAATTTTGATTTTCAATTAAAAAATTGTTAGTAAATCCTATTAGATACTTGGATTCTTTAAAACTAATGTTTGAAGTGGGGAAATAAGGTAATTTTAGAGAACTACTTCGCAAAATGTATTTCTAGAAAATAACATCACCTCAGTCAATAACCCATTGAGAATGATCTTGAATATTACACAGTGGGCTTTGAAGACTTCTCCACATCAGAGATGATGAAAGAGAAACATACTGAGTATAAGTATCATCATTTGGTATACTATATTTTCTTTTATCCACACTATACCACAAAAAAAATCCTACTATCACATCCCATACAAGTTTGGAATGTATAGATTGGATGACATCACTAAGTATCCTAAATCAAATACCATATGCATTAATGGGTTTAGAAAGTAATCTGAAACATTCCAAATGACATATACCATCCTATTGTATGTATTAGATAGAATAATTGAAGGTTTTTTTTCAATGATATGAATGATACTTTTAGGAATTCTTATAACTAATAAGATGTGCATGGGGATAAATGAGAGAACAAAATTAATGAAGGTGACATATCCACCAAAGGAGAGTATCCAACTCTTCTAGTTTTTAATTATACCAACAAACCTTTATACCAAAAAATAAAAATATTGAATTCTAGTTATTATAGTAGAAATAGGAGATCTAAGATACTATATAGGGAATGATCTATGAGAAAATCCTAACATGTTCTTAATCTGAATGAAACACTTGTATGCTCATGAGTTGGGGATATAAACAAAACTCTTGGATCAACTCACACCTTGACCACTCCATTTTTCTTATTTGTTAAAAATATATTTGAAACACAACATAGAGTTTTGTTTTCCATTGATAAAATTATAATATCATTAGTAAAAAAAAATACGAGATACTAGGGGTTCCTTACTTGCCTTTGAAAGGAAAAATCCAACCCCTGGAGAGATAACTCTTAATATTCATGGATATATTATCTTAGGAAAGTATAAACAATCTAGGATAAATATGACAACATTTCTGAAGAACCATAGTAGATTTAAAGAAACTAAATTTCTTTCACATCAATAAAACGTAGAACCAAGAAGAAATGAAATAACAAAATCATAAATCACAAAACCAATTAGAAAAACCTTGATGCCACATGAATTTTATGATGAAATTTAATTCAATAGTATAATGATATTTTCGAATATCCACCCTCACTATATTTTTATATTCAATCACATTCTTATTAAAATCATAAATTTTTTCTCCCTTATCAAGTGTATTACCCTGAGAGCGGGTGAATTAGGGTATTAATGATTAAAACCTTAACCCCTTGAAAGTGATATTATTTTCTCAATGTGAGGAATACCTATTTATCTCTCTTACTTTCTATTTAAGAGTTATTAAAGAAAAAAAGAACACATATATTATTTACTTTGTAGACCCTAACTAGGATAGTCTAAGGATCATGTAAAGGAAATGCGATTATACACCTGAAACACTAGATCACACATCTTATATTTGGTTTACACTATTGAGTAGTCACACTAAACCTCTGAACTCATTATTCACACAAATGAGAAAAGATAATTACCTCTCATCATAAGGATCTCACTGATACTTTAATGAAAACCCACTTCTTAACAAGATATGTATGTGAAAATACACATAGTTATCTGTGTATCTTCTGCACAATCCAATGATGTTCTAATGATATTAAGTTATTGGGATATCTTCCTTCTTTTTAACCTTATATTTTCTATAAATCCTAGAAATATCCTCTCTAAGCCTTCTCTGCAAGTCTCTCTAGATCTCTCTAGCAATTCTATGTGTCTCTTTTTTCTCACCTAGAATTATAAGCATGTATTTAAATAAAATTCAACCAATTTTTATTTTATCCAAGGGTTAAGATCAATAATCTATTCCTATCACTTATTGGGATCATTCCATGTGTCATTCCCACTTGAACATGGTGTTTAAGGACCAATCAATTTTCATTAAAGGCCTCAAATCCTAAGCCTGAATCCTTTGTAAATAATATAGGTTTTGACTGTAAATGTCAGGCTATAGTGTGGTCACCCATACTATGATGTAGAGACATTCTTCTAATTCTTTACCATATTGTATTATTCTTTACCACTATGAAAAAAGGACTTTAATATATATTTTTTGTTTTGGTTTATTTCTCTACAATATGACCTCTTATGAATAGGTCTAATTTTATCATGAAAAAAGATCCTCTATGAGCTAACCATGATCACACAATTATCTTCTCAACTTCATTTGATCAACTAAAATCCTATGGAATAATATCCTTTGGATACAACATGTTATCCTATAGGATTTTAGATCATCAAATCTCCATTTCTGTTAAAAAACACCCTACATGACGTAAGGGCCAACTATAATATGGGAATATCATTCTCAAAAGAATGTAAGAGTAGTATATTCTTCATGATGTATTCCTCCTCAAAACTCCATAGATGCTAAAAATTAGTGGTTTATCCCAACACAACTCCTTAAGGTGCATCCCGAACTACTGTAGTGTATACACCTGAAGACATAAAAAAATCACCAAAACTCCCATGCTTCTAGATACACACCTTCCAAAATTTAATGAGATACTCTATCATTGACATATATTTTCCAATAGGACTATGATGCTATACTATATCCAAAAAATAGGAACCCTTGAAACTCTAGGGAAATTGATTTTTTACTAAACACCACATTGTGGCATGGTCCTATGCTCCACGACACTAAAACCATCACAAACATGATTTATCCTTATTTTCTTCAATAAAAACCCTTATGAATTTGATGAATACATAATAAAATTAAAAGTATCACCTCTTATCTATAATGTAATTATCAAAAAATACAAATAATGTAAAACTCCAAAAGAATTTATAACAACAATACCCCCTTTAAGTTTGTTGATAATTCCATAAGAATCATATCTTCACTCAACTTAGTACATCAATGATTCATCAATCACAAACTCTAAGCTCACGCAAGACAATATTAGTTTGATAAATAAGAGTTAAATGAGATAATACTTAGGATAAAAATGTTTTGGACTTCATGTTTTAAATCCACTACACTTCATAAACCACTCCCCCAAATCCTTAAACAAATCCTCTTTCACAGAGTGGAACACTCACCATTTTTAAATAGGGAAAAGATATTAACCATAGCATAACCATAGATTCCTCCTCCAAAATGAGTAATTTATACCCATTTATCAACAAACTAAAAGATTTATTCCTTAAAGGATCAGAAAATAGAGTTATAAGAATAAGAAATAAATTTAGGAAAGAGATCATACCTTTATTAACAAGAAATTTTCGTGGGGGAGTGGGGGTATCAGTCTCCAGATCCATCTAGGTAAATGAGTTTGGTGGGACTCCTAGAGTCAACTGATGCTATGTAAAATCTACCTTAGGTATAAATTTGGTCATAATATCAGCCACTTGATTTCTAGTCAGAACACACTCTAATTTCACAACATTATGCTTAAAATTATCTTTAATGAAATTGTATTTGATCTTAATGTGCCTCATCCTTGAGTGTTGAATGGTATTTTTGCTATTTTTTATAACACTTTAGTTATCACACATGATTGGGATAAAAGATACCATATCAATGTCAATTTATTCAACCTTTTTTTCATCCATATCAATTGATTACAAGTTTGAGTCACTATAATATACTTCATATCTATAATTCTTAACAATATGTAATATTTATTTTTTAATTTTTCATGAAATTTATGAGTTACCAAGACAAAACACTCCTATATAAGTAGATTTTCAGTCATCAATCAAACCTAACCAATCTTCACAATATAGATCACCCGTTTCTGTGATGAATTTTTTGTAATAGTACAACCCAAATTCCAATATTTGATTGATGTATTAATGTATTAATCTCACACCCTTGATGTTACTTCAATTTGTAAAACTCTAATAATGGGTGACTTCAAAAGTGGAAAACACAAAGTTTAGTTGAGTGGTTGTAAAGTAAATTAAACTACTAATGATCTACTAGTATAAATTCACATCAATATACTCACATTCACTATATTTTAACAATTTCATAAGGATCTCTATCAGAGTATCCATAAGTTTAGATAATCCATCTAAAATGTCTTCAACACTTACTTATCATATTTAGTCTGAGAAATAAATTTCTTATCCTTAATTTTTATAACCTAAAGACCAAGGAAAAGGTAAAATTTTCTAATTAGATACATCTCAAATTACAACCTCATTAGTTCTAAAATATACTTTCATTGAGTATCATTTGTTCCTCTAAATATGATTTCATAAACATATATAAGCACCACCATATATTGTCCATGATCATTATTTATGTAAAGGTTGTGATCAAACCATCCTTTAAGATAACTGATCATCTTTAAGTACTGATCCAATCATGATTACCAAGATCCTAGTGCTTTCTTCAGTCATTATAAAGATTTCTGCAACTGACACACTTTTCTCTCATCATCATGTAAAAGAAATCCATATGGTTTCTTAAAATATACTTCCTCTTAAAAGAATCCATTTGAGAATGCATATTTTATTTTCATTTGATACACTTGAAATCTATTTTTCACAAAAATTTACAAGAATAACCAAATAGTATCTAAACAATCCATAAGATAAAATGTATCATATATATCAATTCCTTCAATATGGGAATACCCCTTACACTATAAAAATTATTTATTAATTTTCAATTAGCTATCTTCATCAATTTTTTTTAAAAAACCCACTTGGTTCTAATCATGTGCTTATTTTTTAGCCTTATAATAACTTCCCAAGTATTATTTTTCTCAATCTGGTCAAAATCCTCATGCATCTCTTTGATCTAACTAACTTCTATAGAATATTAATCAAAGTACTTTGGATTTACCTAGGATAACAATGAAGTATGATGTTGTGTTTTCATTATTATGGTTTGAACTAGGGTTATACGTTCACCAATGATATTTTTATCAAAGATTTTAGCTCTGCCATATCATTTGTTGGATATTGATGTCCTGACTATGTTTTCCTCATCATAAGAGCTATAATCAGACTTCATTATAACCCATTTAACTCCACTTAATATTTACACATATTCATCACTTTATTTCTAAAAAAATGGGTTTCTTATTTTTAAATTCTACTGATTCATAGCTTAAATATTATCTCATATATTCAAAGTATGATCACTATAAATTATGAAAACATTATGGATTTCAATAATTGTACCCATTCATTTATTATATATTCTATATTACTTTATTTTTGAATAATATCCATTAAATATCACTTTATCTCCATGTGCTTCAAACTTTATATTATTTTCTTTGTTAAGAATAAAATACTTATCTCCAAACACCAAAAAAAGGTTTTAGTTTTTTCTTCTTTCCATACTATATTTTTATGGGGTATTTTTTTCATTTGGACATAACAACGCATGATTGGAGATATAGACCACTATTAGAACTACTTATTCCCAATAATTATCCGATAGTAACTTCTTAATAAGAATATTCCTATCCATATTGTTGATAATCTGATTTATTATCTCAATAACTCCATTTTTATAAGGATATCTCATGATTTATACTTGATATTGAACCCCATGTTTTTCTATATATTCCTCCACTTGGGTATTTAAAAATTTGGAACCATTATTGGTGAAAAATTCCAAAGTTTTTACATAAAGTATCTGTTCAGATTCTTTTTGGTATCGAGTGATACACTTAAATAGATCTATTTTGTGAGTAATCACTTTCAACCAAGCCATAATACTAAAATCATCAAAAAACAAAACATTATAATTTTTTTCTATAATAAATGTTAGGAGTGATTGGTTAAAAAACATCCACATGAATGAGATCCAACAAAATCTGTATCTTTCTTTACTAGATCCAAGTATTTTTAGCTCAAGTTCCCAGGTTGCTTATGCCATTTCCCATTTTCATCTTCCTTGGACAAAATGCACCAATTTTCTTCACCAATGAGGTAAATATTTATCTTGGTTCTTATTTTTTTTAGAAAAACTTAACTATATGTAGATTTAATAGTATTCCCATTATTTCTAAATTCCATATCGAGTCCTAAATCACATAATTGATTCACACTTAGTAGATTGTGGCTATATCCTTCCATCAATATCACATTTCTTTTTCTGATATATTTTCAACAAACCTTTTCCTTTATAAAGACAAGAATTTTGAGACCTTCATCATTTCCAAATTGTACCACTCCACCTTTTTCGTATTTGAAATTGATGATATGATTTTTATTTCTATTCATGTACTAGGTACACCCATTTTCTAGAACCCATAAACCAGAACTATATTTTTCTATGAAATAAATATTAGAAAAGTTTTACTCCTTATATCTTATATTATTTATCCACGACTACTGAGTAACTTCTCTTGATGATTGACATACATACTGATCCTTTGGTTCAATAATTTCCTTTACATCTTGAAACATTGATAATCTGTTTTTAGTTTTCATATTTTTATTTGAGGTTCCTAGATATTGATTTCCTCATTTATAAATCTCCTGAGATATGTCCTGTTGAACCCTTGAGGCACAATAAGCTTCTTTTTTCCCAAATCATTCACACAAAAAGTAACAACTGTTAAAATCATAGGAAAATGATGGGAAAATATTTTCCTATTTTTGGTGTTTTTCATGTATGAAAAATATATTTGAAATAGACCACACATATAATTTTTTTCCAAATTTTCCACAGTAATAACACCTAATTTTTTGGTGACATCCTTCCATCCTTTTTTGGTTGACTATTAGGCTTTTAAACATCTTCTAAATTCACTTTCCTTTGAAAATTAGATTCTTGAGGTCTAGCATAAGACATGAATGTATATTTTTTATGATCATGATCCAAAATATATTTAACTTTGTTTTTAAAGTGCTACAATTTTGGGATGGGAATACACTCTTCAATAGTCACTTTCAAGACTTATTTAGCTTTACTTGGGTCTAATGACTTGGATAAACCTAATACCATGTTGTGTGTAAGGAGTTTTCTTGATCCTCACACTTTCATAAAAAAATAAAAAAAATTTCAAGTTATTAAATTATTCTAACCCTTTCCTTAATTGTATTGGTCAATCCATCTATGATTCAATCCAGCTCTTCCACTTTGATCTTGAGAACCACTTCCTTTTCTGAGCTGTAAAAAATTCAAGATTTCATTTTGTAAATTTGTAATTTAAGTTATAACTTTTCTTCCTCATGTTGTTGTATATAAATTTTATATTCATGAATAGTTTCATTTTCCTTATTATTCTTATCGCTCCATTTTTAAAGTTCTTCAAGTATTTCCTCAAGCTTAACCTAAATATTGACTATTCTTTAAACTTTATCATTTTCAACATCACTGTCATCAGATTTTGGTATGTTAATAATATCCAATAAATCATATTCATTGAGTTCTCTACAATCCTTTACATCCTACACTTATAAATCATATGATCTTTCATCTTCATGAGATAATAGGTTTTTTATTTTGAATAATTTTTGTTGTGGTTATATCCTACTTTTATTACCCTTTAGAGGTTTCTTCATAGATTCATCATCTTTATAATCATGTAGAATTTTAAATCACTTATCAATAAGATGACCTATTTTACCACATCATAATCAAGAAATTATAAGCTTACCTTGGAATTTTCCTTTTCCATTATTAAGATTAGAGGAAAAAAATTTATCAATTTATCGACCTCATTTTCTTCTAGATCTTATTTTACAAAAAGTTTCTTCATCACTTTGAACAAAACCACTTGTGATCTATCCTTCACCCTTACCATTGTCAATATTTCTCATTTCATATGCAATAATTATTCTTTTAAAGCTATCCAAATATACCACTTTCATATCATTGTCCTCAAGTATGGATACCTTCATATTAAAATGAGAAGGTAGTCTCCTCTAGGTTATTTTTAAAAAATTTATATATTAAATATTTTCCCCAAGACCATGCATGAATTCAATGAGATTTTTAATATGATCATGAAATGAATCAATAGTTTTAGTTGGGATCCTCAGGTATTCATATTTTTTTCCACAACACTTCAAGATTTTCCTCTTAAACATTGGAATCACCTTCATAAATATTCAATAGTTTTTACCACTTAGCATGAAAGGTTTTGTAGGGAATTAACTTGGCATAGATAGGGTTGAAAAAATATCCCCTAATACATTTATTACCCTTGCATCTACATCCAATTCCTTGAGGACTCTTTCTTATAAATCCCCACTTTCCATTTTCACTAATATACCATGAATGGTTTTTGTGTAAAATTCCATCCCCAATGACTTGAAGTAGTGTTACATCCTATTATTACATAACTAGAAATTATTGCCTCCTAAAATTAGTATTACCTTGTTGTTAACAACTTCTACCATTATCATGAATCTGATAGAGAAAATACGCCACCCCTTAACTGAGATATGATACAAATTTTTTGTCTCTTATCAAGGAGATTATTCTAAGATGGGTGGGGGGGTTAATCTAAGTATTAGTGATTAAAACCTTAAACCATTGAAAGTTATCTTGTTATATCAATGTAAGGAACACCTATTTATCTCCCTTACTTTATCTCTAAGAATAATGAAAGAAATAAAGCACACATAGATTTTTACTTAGTTCACCCTAACCAGGCTAGTCCAAGGAGGATACAAAGGAAATGTTCATATTTACCTAAAACACTAGAGTGCAATGATTCTGTTTGGTTTACATAATTGAGTGGTCACACTATCCCTCAAAATTCATTATTCACACAAATGAGAAAATATCACTATCTATCATCACATGAGGAACTCACTACTCCTTCCATAACAACCGTCTTCTTAATAAGATTTGTGTGTGAAAATAAAATTGGTTTGGTGTGTATCTTCTACAAAACCTAATGACATTCTAGTGATATGAAGTTCCTAGAATATCCTCCTTTATCACCTCCGAATTTTCAGGCAAACTTGGAAATCTTCTCTCCAAGCCTTCTCTATGTGTCTATCCCGATCTATCTAGTAATTATAAATGTTTTTTTATCCCCTAGAACTATACACACATAGTTAAATATAATCCAACCATTTTTTATTTGATCCAAGGGTTGGGATTAATCATTCATTCCTCTCACTTCTTAGGATCTTTCAATGCATCATTCCCAATTGAATCTGGTGTTTAAGGACCAGTTAATTTTCATTAAAGTCCTCAAATCCCAAACATAACTTCTCTATAAAAATTTATATGTTTTTACTGAAACTACCTAGCTGTGGAATGGTCGCCCCTACTATGGCATAGACACATTATTCAAATTATTTACTATGACATAGTATTATTTAAAATGGTTAAAATAAGGTCCACAATCTAATTCTACAGTAATTGTTTATTTCTCTGTAGCGTAACTTCCTGTGACCAGATCCAATTTTCTCTAGCATAAATATCCTCTACAAGTTACCCATGATCATGATTTGATCTTCTCAACTTCCTTCGATCACTTTATAACCTGTAGTGTAATCTCCTTTTGTTACAATGTGGACTTCAATAGGATTTGAGATCATAAAATATATATTTTTGTTAAAAACACATTCTCCATGATGTAAAGGAAATCTATAACGTGAGCATATCCTTCTCAATAAAAATGTGGCGTAGCCTATTCTCCAAAACATACACATATTTGAAACTATAGATATACAAAAAATAGCTGGTTATCCCAACATAGCGCCTCATGGTGCATCCTGACCTTTTTCTACATAGACACCTAAAGGCATGAAAAAATCACCAAAACCTACACAATTCAAGATGCACTCCTTCCATGGAACAATGATATCATGTGGTGTGGACATATCTTTTCCACTAGGACTATAAATCCAACCTCTCTCCACAACATAGGAAACCTTGAAACTCCAATGACATTGAAGTTTTGATAAACACATCCTATGATATGGTCCTATGCTTTGTGGGGGTATAATCTATATTAGAAATGATTTCACCTTTTTCTTATAAAAAAACCTTATAGATTTAAAGAATCTATAAAAATACCCTAAGTATCACCATTTCTCCATAATGTAAATTTCAACAAACACAACCAATGCAAACCTCCAAAGGAATTGTTTCCAACTTGAATCATTTATTTAGATTAAATAATAACACATTAGATATTCCTATTTTTCAAAAATCTATGCAATTCATTAAAGTAAGATAAGGAATATATATATAATTCCTATCATCAATTATTTTTTCCCAAATTTTATAAGTAAAGTTGCACAAACTAATAGGAAGATATTGATCAAACAAAGAAAAATGTTTCACTTTTGGAATGAGAACCAGAGTGGTGAAACAAGAGGCTCTAGGTAAATGACTACCAACAAAATAATCTTGGATGACTCTATGAATATATTCTTTGATAATATCCAATGAAACTATAAAGAGAGAACAAAGGAAATCATCTGAACCTAGTGGACTTCTCGGATTCATGGATTTTATAGCATGAAAATTTTCCTATTTATTGGGGGATGAATCTAGATGAGCACTCATATGATCATAAATGATTGATGTTACTATAAAATGTCTCATTCATATACTCTCTAGGATAGGCTCCCCAAATAGAAGAGATATACCTAAAAAAATATTAGAAAAATATTTAATCACTAAAGGGACTGAGATGCTATGATCATTAGAGAAAGATACATCCTCCCAACCATGATCCTTCTCACCTAATGGCATATGGCCAGTTATGATTTTTGCCCTTTCCTCCCGAGAACTATTGAAACTCCTTTGAACGCCATCATTAACTACCTGGGAGCTAAGAACTTTAGAGTAAATGGGGCCTGACCTCTACCGATTCACTGGCTTTGGCCTCTGACCTTCCTGATCTTCTGACGCGTTGGTGCTCCTCTCTTTCCTCGGCTATCTAAAGTTCTCTTTGTACTTTGTGCTGGATTATTTGGATCTGGTGTAATGATGCTATTTTTCATCAAGCTCAAAAACCCCCCAAATTTTAGATTGAAAGGGATTCTTCTTGAATTTAGGGCTGGAAAGACCACAATGATCACTTTATGCCAGGAGCTACCCTCACCCCCCTCTCATTGGAATCCCCCAATGGAAGGGATTCTTAAAATTAACGTGGACATGTCTCTCCCAAAGTATGGGCTTGTTGCCCTCGGCCTTCTGGCCTGTAATCATCTGGGGCAAATATTTGCTGCAAAATATGATCCACATCAGGCTTTCTGGGAACCAACAGTTTCTGAGGCTATGGCCATCCTTGCTGGTTTGTCGCTTGCATTGGAATGTGGATGGAGTGATATTATTGTTGAGTCAGAATGACTTACCGTTATTGATGCTATTAACCACAACTATGGTGGGATCCAGCCTTTGGGAATCATCATTAGGAGAATTATCTCACTTGGCCAGTGCTTCTATTCTGGCACCTTGTCGTTTACAAAAAGGGAAGGAAACAACACGACCCATCAGCTTGTGGCCTCAGACCTTTTTGACTCCACCCAACTCTGGTTAGAAAATTTCCCTTCTTGGATTTTCACTTGTACTTTTGATTATATTATTCATTAATGATTTCTTTTTTAATAAAAAAAGGTTGTGGTTACCAATGAACCTTATTTGTTTTATACAGGATTGAAAATAATCAGTGTTACCAATGTTCCTATATCCTTCTTGTAGCCATAAAAATCAGGACCTTTCATGAGAATATTTTTAAATCCCTAATAACCTATCCTTAATATCCCTCTGTATGTATGTGAGTGAGGTAAAAATATCATCATGTTGGTTATCTTATAAATTTTTATCAAGCTATATTATTTATAGCTCTAAATCTTTGATGCCAATAGAAGAGGTATCTTATTATGTTTCCTATTGCTTTATAACTTATTTGAGACATTTGAGTTTTCTTTGTAAGATATCCCATTACTATCCATTCAATTGGTCATCCTAGGAGATTTATACCATAGTTTTTAAATCTTCATATCAATTCTAGGATTTGGAAAAATAAAATCTTTGAGAATCACCATAAGAACCTTCGAAAACAAGCATGAGAGAAGATTATTCTGAGAAAGACCTGAAGAAATGTGTGACTAAGGACTTTATAAAGAAATATCTACCTTGAAAGTTTGACAAAAATCAGTTTAGGGGTTCTAAATCCTATGATAACTGTGTTTATTATTTCACTAGATGAATTAGACAACCAAATACCACATGTCCAAAAAATTATTCGAATCCAAGAAATAGTTAAAGTTATACATGTCCTTTATTAAGAAACAACAAATAATTTTTTTCTTCAAGTGGTCAAGTATAGTGTTATAATAATCACCAATAAAATAAGATAAAGAAGTGGGATCAAAAGAATAAATTTCATCCCAAATGCCTTCATAATATCTTTCATCACCCTTAGCATAAATAAAGGTAAAAATATATATTGAAAAAGATAGGTCACCTTCACATTAATATATTCAGAAGAAGAGAAAACCAAATCCACTTGTATATTATTATTCTAAAAGACATAGATGTTTTCATTAGTATAACTAGCATGGTATAAATTTCTTACATGAAGTTTAGAGGCAATAGATTGAATATAGTGATCACTGTGATTGGGTTCTAGGATAGACATCAAAGAAAATTTTTAATATTTGATTTAGAAGGAATATAATCAAATTTAAACAGGGACTCGATTACCCTATAATTACATATAAAAATAGATATCATAATTTTTCAATAGAGGTGGTATTAAAAACCTTGCTACTTGAAATTTGAAATAAAACAAGCACCCCTATTGAAAAAGATTTATCTTTACACCTGGTGAGGACTCCACCAGATACACAATTAACCCCATAATTTCTATCAAAACTTATATTATTAAAAATGGTAGTGATATAAATTTGATATTAAATTTATATTAAAACATGAAAGGCATCAGAGGTAGAACCTAGAGGTGCTTCTAGCATATAAGAATTTTCCTTAGGGAAGGAAACCTTAATTCAGAAAGGAGAAATGAGCAAAGTTAAAGATTGAGAAGATTCTTTAATAACAACCCCTTAGTAAAAATATCCTTGAAATAATAATAATCCTTGGATATGGGATTAAGATCAACCACTTTTTAAATATCTACAGAGAATAAAATATCACACTACTACAAAACAGGCCTTTAATAGCACTATAAATGGCCTTTATCAGTCCTAGAAAAGCACTGAATACATGAGTGTGGTTAACAGCCTAGGTCTATTATCAGTGATGATAAAACGGTCATTTATTAGTGATAAAAAAGGCACTGATAAATGGTACCTTTATCAGCACTTTAAAAGTGGTGATAAAGGACCCATTTATCAGTGCTTTTATTAGTACTGATAAAGGGTTATTTATCATCGCTGCTAGAAGCACTGATAAAGTAGACCTTTATCAACGCTTTTAGAAGTACTGATAAATGTTTCCTTTATCAGCGCTTTGAAAAGTGCTGATAAATTTGTTCTTTATCAGTTCTTTTAAAAGCACTGATAAAGGGCCAAACTATAGTGTGCTGTAACAACATGCTACAACACCACTGTAATGTGTTGTAACAACACACTGAAGCACCAGAAAAACCAAAAACATACTAAATATCAACAAAAACATATCCCAATATAGAATTTAAATGAAATGAAACTTAAAAAACATATACAAGAATAAAACACTATATTATGGACATTTCTAACATTATTTTATACAATTACATTAATAAAAATTATTACATACATTCGAAAACATCAATATTCGTTTGTCTTTTAATCTTGACATGACTCATGTTATTGCCAAACAAACCACCCCCATGATCGAGAAAAATATCACACCTATATAAGAAAACTATTCTTATGTTATTAATAATATAAATAAATAAATTAATATAAAGTGTTAATTTTACTAAAATTGATGTCACTTTTAAATAAAAATACGTACTTGGAGTCATACTAGTCACACTAGGCATCAGATTGAGGTGAGGCTGATTCCAACACATATTAAATGATGGGGAAGAAGTCTATAGAAGTTTTGGTGCAGAAAGACATGAAATATGGAAAAAGAACCCCAAATCAAGAAAAAGAATCCACTTGTATAAGAAAACAATTATTATGCAAGAAATACTAAAAAGAAATAAATTAAACATAAATATGAAACAATACATTAATTATATGGACAATTATTTTACTGTGAAAACATCAAAATTACCTCCATCATTGAGAAAAGGCAGCATTGTTTCTCTTCCTTCAAAGGTAGCGGAAAGAACTTAAAGGAAAGTGATAAATGAAACACTACAGGGGTGAAAAGGTTTTAGAGTGTTCTTTCCATCAATCATGCCTTTCTGTATAAAAAATCTACAAAGGCATAACACATGGACATAAATCTTTTAAAATAAATGAACTCTACAAGGAATAATGAAAATTAAATCAATGTTCCATTATATAATTTTTTGGTAAAATAGAGAAAGTATATCATAACATTACCTTTATATCTTTCCAAACAGTTTTCTTCATTATAGTTTATTATTATGAGGGATTGGTAACATAATCATGTGCAGAAGACATTGTCTACATGAGTAGTCAAACCTTTAATTTAGATTATGTTAATATAGTATAGAATATATAATATTATGAGGAAAAACATAATATATTAAAAAACATGTTTACCTTCTCATTAAACTCTATTTTTAAGGGTTTCAAGGATTTGGTTCCTCTTTTGAGAATCAAAATCCCCTCTTTTCGGTCCCCTATAACATACAAGACATTATCTACATTAGGAACGACATTAACTGATTGTGATGTCCCAATGAAAGGGTCATCCTCGATTGAATTTTCATTTGACTCAACATTTTTTTAGTCGCCAGTAGGACAATCAACCAATTCTTGTTTGTTAGACCAGAGACATAAAATAATTGCACTGCTTATGATACCATTATGAACAACTCTTCTTTTCCCCTTCCACACTAAAATTCACCTTCACAAATCCCATTTCATCAACTTTAACTCTATTGATATTATCAACCCATTTGAAATTGAAAAGAGACACTTGAAATGTTGTATAATCCAACTCTTATATATGTTCGATAATGCCAAAATATAACACATTTTCATAAATTGGATTTCTATCCTTGAAACTAGATATGTGCATCACTTCAGCCACAAGTGTAACACCACTATTTTTCATTATACTGAATTCATAGTGTTCTTTTGTATAGAATGTATAACCATTGATTTCAAAACCTGTGTAAGATATACCATTTTTATTCGGTCCTCTGGCTAGACATTGAAGTTGTTTGGCAATTAAATTCAGATTTTCAGATTACTCCTTATAAATTTGATCTCTGAACCATCTTATAAACCATTGATTATGTGTATTTGATATCCATCCTTCATACCTTGATGGATTCAAATATCTAATAATTTCTTTGTGGGATTCAATGTATGGATCAACATCTTCACTATTATGTAATATGTAAATATGTGCTTGGTCCCTCTCTCTAAAGGTAATTGTAACAAAATTTCTTCCAGAAATCCTTTCGCCCATAAGGAATTCACTGTGATGAGAATTTGAGAGACTGATTCTTTCAACATCTGGTAGGTAATCAGTATATAATTCAATAGATTCTTCTGTTGTACCTCTTGAACCCCTCGAGGTTTGATTTTCATGATCACAATCACCCTCTTATGTTTCTAACATTCTTTCAAGTGTTTTTGATTGATAGGAATCAAATCAGGTGGCCAAGGAATTGGGCCAAGAAAGAAAGAAGGCAAAGTGGACTGAAATTCAGTCCACCGGCCAGCCGGTGGAGCACCAGCGGCCAGCCGGTGACACCTGCACTCAAAGGGAAGCTACTGCCTCCCCACCGGCCAACCGGTGGCCTCAGCACCGGTCGACCGGTGGCACCCTCTCCAAACAGTGTGAGCTACTGTCTCACCACCGGCCAGCCGGTGGCTCTGGCACCGGTCAGCCGGTGGTGCCTGGAAAAGAAGACTCAGCCACTGCCTAAGCACCGGCCAACCGGTGGAGCTGTACCGGCCAGCCGGTAGCCCTGGTCAAACTAGCCGTTGGCTTTGACCAGTCAACTCCAAAAGCCTCCCAACGGCTCCGAGGCCTTTTCCAACGGCTCCAAAGCCCTCCAACGGATACTTGAAGGTTCCTAGCCTATAAATAAAGGCCTAGGAAGCCCCGAAACTCAACCCAAGCCACCGGACACATTTTTACATCTTTGGCGAAGCTCCGGCGGATTGTTCCAAGGGAACCACAAGTGCTCCAACATCTTCCACATCCAAGGAGCTCCACTCAAGAAGCTTGGAAGCGGCCTTCAACATCTCCAATCAATCAAAGGCGCCCAAGTCTTCCTCCAATACGGTTTTTCATTGTTTATTTCTTTTTGAGCTTTAATTTTGGGTTTGTGTCTACAAACCCCAAACCCTTTTCTCATCCCCCTTTTCTTTGGGTTCTCACACCACCACTAAGGTGTGAAGAGGTTTTTCAAGCCTTTCCTTTTAAAGGGCTTGAGTTTTCGGTGAGCTAGCCTTCACCCGTTAAAAAGGCTAGTGGGTTCTTGCTATTCCATTAAAAGCAAGTGGGTTCTTGCTTAACCAATAAAAGCAAGCTGTAATAGGTCCTAGTGCTACCTCAAAGCCTAGTGGGTTTCTTGCTAAAACCATTGAAAAGCAAGCGGTAGGAATCTCTCAACGGTTGAGTTGGGAGCGGAGACGTAGGCCGGGTTTTGGCCGAACTCCGTTATCAATTTCGTGTGTCTTGCCTTCTTTATTTCCGCTGCATCTTTCACTTTGATTTTAATTTGTTAATCAATTTTTTAAAAGGCAATTCACCCCCCCTCTTGCCATAATTCCCTCCTTGGGGTGTTTTATCCGACCTAACATTTGGTATCAGAGGACGTTTTTGAATAATTCCCTAACCGGTTTCAAATTAAAGATCCTATTTTTTTTTATGATGGCTTCTACCGCTTCTTCCTCTCAATCCCCCGAAGGACATTCTTTGGATCGTGCTCCATTCTTTGATGGAGCCGATTATTCTTTTTGGAAAACCCGCATGACCACTTTTTTAAAAAGCATTAGCTATCCAATTTATAAAATTGTTATGCAAGGATTTTCCCTCTCTTCTCCCGATGAATCCAAATGGACCCCCGCCGACATTGCAAATTTCGAGCTTGATGGCAAAGCCATGAATGCTCTTCATTGCGGGTTAGATAGAAATGTTTTTGATTGTATTTCTTCTTGCACTACTTCTCATGATATTTGGAAGTTTTTAGAGCTAACCTATGAAGGCACTAAGAAGGCTCAAAAGCAAGAACCCGCTCAAGAGCAAGATCCCGACGAAAAGATCAAGCCCGTTTGCCCACCTCACAAGAAAAGGGCCAAAAAGGAGAAGAAGAAGGCTTCAAAGGCAACTTCGAGTGATAGCTCCACCTCTTCATTCTCCTCCTTCACCTCAAGCGACCAAGGTAAAAAATGCCTAATGGCAAAACATGAGGTATCTTCCTCCTCTTCCTCCTCCTCCTCTTCTTGTTCTTCAAATTCAAATTCTTTCAATCATTTATCTTATGAAGAACTCTCATTTGCTAGAGACCAATTAGAAAATGGTTTTCATGAACTTTCTTCTAAATTTGTTTCCTTGAAAAAGTCTTTCAAAAAACTCTCCTCCGAAAAAGAACAACTTCTCAAAGAGAAGGAGGAACTCTCCCTAAAAATCCAAAATTTCCCCAATGTTGATTCTTTGGAATCAACCATTAAAGACCTTAGAGAATCATTAGCCAAGTTCACCCAAGGTGAACAAAATTTGAACAATTTGCTTGGTTCCCAACGTGTATCCCGAACCACCAATGGACTTGGCTATACCAACCGAGCCTCCTCCTCCCATGCTCAAACTGTTTTTGTAAGGGGGAGCTCCGATTACAAATTTTGTAATTATTGCAAGAAAACCGGGCATCTCATTTATGAGTGTAATTGTAAAAACGCCCGGTATGGCCAACCCAAGTCTATTTTCTATAGTGACGAGTCTTATAGGAGAAGACCCGCTATGAGGCAAGTGTGGATTGAAAAATCCCTCCTTGCGAGTCTCTCAGGGCCTAAAATTGTTTCTTTTCAAAATCCCTCTCCCCGGTGATTCTTTGCTTTATTTAGGGGGAGTTAGGTTTGTTTAAGTCTTTTTTTGTATTCAAATTTTTTCATTTCAAACTCAATTCTTGGTTTCAATTCTTTCAATTCAAAATTTT
Organism: Viscum album; assembly: GCA_963277665.1. Classification (NCBI taxonomy): domain Eukaryota; kingdom Viridiplantae; phylum Streptophyta; class Magnoliopsida; order Santalales; family Viscaceae; genus Viscum; species Viscum album. The sequence continues at coordinate 226,271,868 of OY728135.1, read as the reverse complement.
CTATTAAATTTTCTTTTCTAAATTTCCAACAGTTGGTTTCGAATTTTCATTCAAAACTCAAAATTTCAAAAATTTCATTTGGTTTCAAATTTCGAATTTCAATTAGTTTTTGGTTCAAAACTTTCAATTCAAACTGTTATTCAATTTTTGATTCAATTTTTCAAAAATTCCAATTGATTTAAAAATCTTGATTTTCAATTGATTTAAAATCTCGTTTTTCATCGAATTCCCTCAATCAAGTTTTATGCCCCACTCTATTTTGATAATCACAAAGGGGGAGAAATTTCTTGATTGATTGGGGGAGAATCCTTTTCATCATGTTTTGCATTTCCTTTCAATTTCAGTATTTTTCATTGATTGTTTTGGTGATTGTGATCATCAAAATAGGGGGAGATTGTTGTACCTCTTGAACCCCTCGAGGTTTGATTTTCATGATCACAATCACCCTCTTATGTTTCTAACATTCTTTCAAGTGTTTTTGATTGATAGGAATCAAATCAGGTGGACAAGGAATTGGGCCAAGAAAGAAAGAAGGCAAAGTGGACTGAAATTCAGTCCACCGGCCAGCCGGTGGAGCACCAGCGGCCAGCCGGTGACACCTGCACTCAAAGGGAAGCTACTGCCTCCCCACCGGCCAACCGGTGGCCTCAGCACGGGTCGACCGGTGGCACCCTCTCCAAACAGTGTGAGCTACTGTCTCACCACCGGCCAGCCGGTGGCTCTGGCACCGGTCAGCCGGTGGTGCCTGGAAAAGAAGACTCAGCCACTGCCTAAGCACCGGCCAGCCGATGGAGCTGTACCGGCCAGCCGGTAGCCCTGGTCAAACTAGTCGTTGGCTTTGACCAGTCAACTCCAAAAGCCTCCCAACGGCTCCGAGGCCTTTTCCAACGGCTCCAAAGCCCTCCAACGGATACTTGAAGGTTCCTAGCCTATAAATAAAGGCCTAGGAAGCCCCGGAACTCAACCCAAGCCACCAGACACATTTTTACATCTTTGGCGAAGCTCCGGCGGATTGTTCCAAGGGAACCACAAGTGCTCCAACATCTTCCACATCCAAGGAGCTCCACTCAAGAAGCTTGGAAGCGGCCTTCAACATCTCCAATCAATCAAAGGCGCCCAAGTCTTCCTCCAATACGGGTTTTCATTGTTTATTTCTTTTTGAGCTTTAATTTTGGGTTTGTGTCTACAAACCCCAAACCCTTTTCTCATCCCCCTTTTCTTTGGGTTCTCACACCACCACTAAGGTGTGAAGAGGTTTTTCAAGCCTTTCCTTTTAAAGGGCTTGAGTTTTCGGTGAGCTAGCCTTCACCCGTTAAAAAGGCTAGTGGGTTCTTGCTATTCCATTAAAAGCAAGTGGGTTCTTGCTTAACCAATAAAAGCAAGCTGTAATAGGTCCTAGTGCTACCTCAAAGCCTAGTGGGTTTCTTGCTAAAACCATTGAAAAGCAAGCGGTAGGAATCTCTCAACGGTTGAGTTGGGAGCGGAGACGTAGGCCGGGTTTTGGCCGAACTCCGTTATCAATTTCGTGTGTCTTGCCTTCTTTATTTCCGCTGCATCTTTCACTTTGATTTTAATTTGTTAATCAATTTTTTAAAAGGCAATTCACCCCCCCTCTTGCCATCATTCCCTCCTTGGGGTGTTTTCTCCGACCTAACATCTTCAATAATATATCATTCTACAATACAAACTTTTGGCCAACTTTGATTTTTGATATTCCATTTCAAAATCTTCATATACAATTCAATGGGGAACATATATTTTTAATAGACAGGACCACATAGTTGAACCTCTCTAACCAAGTGAACCATCAGGTGGACCATTATATCAAAGAATGATGGTGGGAAGAACATCTCTAATTGTAACATCCCAAGTAAATAAAGAGTATGGAACTTTCATATTTATTAATATTTTTGAATTAAATATTAATTTTACTTTAAAATGGATGCTATGTTTGATGGCATACCTGACACACAATAATGGATTTCTCTGAAATCTGATGTTGCACACAAGGTTGAGTCATACTGAAAAATAATAATACAATATTATTTTAAATGGTAGTTAACACATAGTCTTTGTATTGGAGGGAATGAACAGAACTAACTAAAATATGATTACACATGTTTTTTAATTGTTTTTAAATTTATCCAATAAAATTTAAAGACTTAAAATGTGAATGAATCCAATTTTAAGCATAAATACTCTAATATTCTTTAAAAGGCTGATTTACCGCCTTTTGATAGAAAACCCATTTTAAATATAGTTTTTATCACTTTTATATGTTATATTTGACAAAATTAAATTATTCTTTAGAATCAAAACATAAAAATTTACTTTGGATGAAATTTTGGTATTTTTCTGATAATGTTCATTTTTAATGAATAGTGAAAAATACTGCATTTTAATTCAAAACTGCCTTTTAATATCATTTATTTATATGGTTATATTATCTTTTTAATTGGTTTTAAATTGTAATTAGATTATGTTTTTACCATTTAATCCAATTTTGGTCATTTTAAGTAATTTCGCTTTGAAATTGAACATAAACAAATGTCAATCTTTTGATAGTTATTATTTCTTAAAAAAAAGCTTTTTGGTTTTGAAAATGAGAATTAATTTTAAATTAATTTCTGCAAATTCTATGTTTTGAATTTGGAAAAATGGATTCCATATTTGTAATCAGGAGGTAAAAATTGTGTAAATAGGTAACTTTTAATTTTAGACATTATGAATAGTAACTTCAGTAAATATTTTATTTACCATGGTTAAAGGGTAAATCTGGTAAATAAGGGTAACAAAATAATATTATAATAATATTAAATTACCCTAACATGTGCACTAATCCTATTAGCTGATACATGTGCAACCATGGTAATCCTTGGGTCTATTTTGGGACCCCATGGAGCCACTTGTAAGTGAAAATGACACTATAAAATTTAATTTAAAGTTAAGAAAAATTTAACATAAACATATATCTCTGAGTAATACAATTTTTAGAATGAGTTATATAAGTGATATTTTCAACTTTAAATAGTAATTATAAAGTTAAAAATATTTACTACATCATGGTATTTTATTTATAATTTTTAGACATCATATAAATAAATTTATTTATGACACAATAGTGATGTAGTGTTTACCTTATTAATGAAATATTTAATTAAATGAGATTATAAATATTAAAATAAATTTATTTTGATACTATTTATGCCATCCCAAAATTTTATAGATAATTATGACTTGTTATAGTTTAATTAATGAAGTTTTTTCTATTTTATCAAGTTGTTATGGATTTTTAAAAATCCATGATATGAATAGTATTAAAATTGAAATAAATGAGTTTTTAAATAAATTAATTTTTTATTAAATGATAAAATAGTCCTAAAAATATAATATTATGAAAAATGACATATATGATGTTAAAAATGTCATTAATTATCCATTTTGGGTCACTTGACATTTTATAGTAAATATATTAACCATATAGTATGAATATACAAGAAGACATGGTAAAAGTTAAATAAGTTAACAAAGGGTTAAATAAAAAAAGATAAGGATTAAAAAAATATCCAAAACCTGTCAAATTCTTATTGGATGATTTTATTTCTACTTATATTCATCTTATATTTGAATTTAATTAGTTTTGGACCTTTTAAAACCGAAAATAATTTTATAATAAAATAATACTTTCAAGCATTCCTAAAGAGCCCCTCCTCCCTCTTATAAAAGGCCACCACCTCTAAACCATTACTCACACCTATCAAGCCCCTTGGTTAATCCAAAATATACTCCAATAATCTCCCAAAAGCCTTATATTCCACCTAGAATCCTTACTTTGGGTATAATGCAATTCAATAAAGCCTGTTGGTTCAAACCAATGGGAGTTACCCGATTTAAAGGTACCGTCTTCTCTCAAGTTCTTTTCTTTTATTTTCCTTATCCAATCCCTATGATCTTATTATTATTTGTTTACATATCCTCAATATACTAGGTTGTTTTTATGAGAATTATTCTAACTACACATCTATACACCTCCATCTAATGGATACGAACATACTGTTTCTGTGGACGACGAACTACTACATCACAAAACGATGATTGTTCAAATATCTCCTACCACCTCTCATGGTAGACATTATTATGGAAATGTATTTATATGTGATATATATTATATTTACATTGTATCTATTCTTATGTATTTTTCATTTATATCATAACTTTATAGTTTCTATAATGGGTAAATATGATAATTTAATTTGAGGAAGTGCGAACTACCGCCCCTCCAAGTGATATGACTTGTTCATACCATAGGTGGAACATATAAAGGATGGAATTAATGAAATTATATATTATATTATACTTTAATTATAATATAAATATGTATCATTAATTTTTCATTCCATTAAATAGTAAATAGGAATGAAAGTAGCGTTCATGCGTACGTACGACTTACCGTCTCCATGAACCGTGCATTTCACTTCTTATATCCAAATGTTTTGTACTACTATAAATACATGTATAAAATCAATATATATGATATATATGATATATAAATCATGAATATCATTCTGTAGATAATGTAATTTTGACCACATGGACAACTTTTAATTATAAGAAGTTCATTTTTGACTGAAGTACCAAATATCAACAAAACGACCGTTATTAACTTAAATAATTATTTAATATTCATAATGAGGTAATAAGTGATATAAAATAAAAAATAAACTTAAAAAAATTCTTAAGCAATTATAAATTATATTTAGTTTATTATTTAGGAGATTAAAGAATGAACAAGTTAAGTCGGACTTGAGCTAAGGGACTTCGTCTCAATCTCCTTTCATTGAGGCATATTTTGATTTATACACGACTTTATTTTATATAGTGTATAAACATATTTAACTTTTAATTTAATTCAAGTGGAATATTTTATTTACGAAACGTTTTAACAAATGACAAAAATAATGTTTCTTTTTAACATATGCGGTCAAAACAACCTTTCTGCCGCTGCAATCATTATTTGATATTTGGATTCCTTAACAAGCTGTAATGTTTTTAAAAGGAAAATAAATACCACAGACTCTTTTTACGTATTTTGGTACTGAAAATGGTTTTGAGAATGGATTTATTATGTTAATATATTGAAATTTTGTATTGTGATTTCAATGTGGAAATTTTATCTTTCCTTTATGCTTGTTTATGTGTTATGATTATGTTTTGGTTCTTGGGAATTATTTACGCATATGGGTGGTTCCGTGATAAACCCAGTGCGGGTGAGCTCGAGATATCTCTCCAATGCATTGGGTAACATGAAAGAGGTAAAAGTTAATGTTTATCCTAAGATATTTAGGAAATATGTTATGATGTGTATTCTAAATGTAACTCCCTATGTAGTTGTGAAAGATACAATGTAAGTATGATATTGATGCCACAAGTTACATTTATGATTTATTATTTCTATGTGTTATTCATAAATCTTATGATTTCATGAGGTATGTTAAAGAGATTATGTTTTGTATGTATTGATGGACTAAGGATTTCTTTCTTTATTTTATAACCCTTACTAAGCTTTTTATGCTCATACCAAGTTTTTAAAATGTTTCTCACAGGGTATAAGACTGGGTAAGAGAAAGGAATAATTCAAGAAGATTTATATCAAGAAAAGAATTCTTTTTTTATTTTATTAGTTTTTATTTTATAAAAAATGGATATTGAGTAGAAGTGTCTACTTTATAATATTTGAGATGTAATGTAATAGTTATGGCCTAATTATCTAAAACCCTAAACCTGAAAAGATCATCAATGTGAATTATTAACTTAATTCAAGATCATGTAATGTTTAAGGATGGGCCCTTATACTAATTCACCTAATATGATTGTAATATACTTATTCATGATGGTAAACTTCACCAAGTCTACAAATTTACTGCATATGTATTTGAAAAATAAGTAGAGTCTAGTTAATGTATGTTTTACATTTTGAGTCAGAATGCAATGGAAAGCAACATGCATTAAATCTTTCATCAAAACATGATAGTCATTTTAGTCCTTGTAACTTCAAATTAGTGATTGGCATGACATTCTTGATTTTTGATGAATACCCCTGCAGAACTTTTACATTAGTAAGGAAAATGAAAATTTTCAATTTTTCCTATTTGGATAGAGTGTAAGCTACTGGAGGAAGAAAATTCTGCCTTTTACCCTTCATCGGTTCCAACACTACCCTTATCCCTATTTCAATCAAGTCCAACCTAGACTTGATGCCATATTTCCTTTTGCCAGGAACATTTAGTAATGTGAAAATAAAACTATCAAATACATTTTTTATATATGCATGGCATCAAGAAAATTTATAATGTATGGCACGCGCGTCGCAACGCGTGCAAATTTGCAATATTTATTTACCTACTAACTACTGTAGAAGTGGCGAGCAGGGTCGAACCACAGAGAGAATGTGAGTAGACACTAGAAATGTCCTTTTGGAGGAATGTTCAGGCGGATGAGCTTTAATTGTGTGATTAACAACTAAGTTCTAAAAACTAAATGACTATTTTAAAAATGACTAATTAAATTAACTAAAACTATCTAAGTGAACTTAGCTATGAAAGAAACTGGCGGAGATGGAAGTGTCAGAGTCGTGACGTCCGTTCAAGTGCATGCAATGTCAATTATTTAGTCCCCACATTTGAATATTTATTTATTCAATTATCACCGATTCCAAATTTAATCAAAATACTATCTGGTCTCGTTCTCTGATGTTAGACAATATTTTAATGTTTACACAAATTATCCGTCATTTCGTTCTCTGTCCTGACGAATAATTTGTGCATCATTAAAGCACTGAATCACTTGGTGAAATATAACGACCCGTTTCTCACAAAGTCGAAGTATCTACCTGCGTTGGGTTCGCTCACATGAGATTACTTATTAGGTATCACTCATGCAAGTTTGAAGGAGAGCGCACACAAAATATTAATTTTTCAATTAATGTATTTATTTATTCAAAATTCGATCGCGCGCTTGATCGAATTCCAGATAAATAAATTTCTCTGATGAACTCCCGTTCGTGATTACTTATTAGGTATCACACGAACGGGCACCAAAGCATGTGTGCAGGGCCCAAATGATAATTAATTTAAACGCAGATACAATTAATTAAATAAACATCCTAATGAAATTAATTCAAAAGGCAATCAAACGTAAGAATAAATTAAAGACATGCATTAACCATCACATTTATCACAACTCCAACACTAATGAATTAGCCCACCATCACGACGACATGACGCATAAAATAATAAATAAAAGATATCACCGTGCTCGTGTCATTGTTTTGGTCACCACGAGATGCCGTCAACGATCGCAAAACAATAACCATCGCTCCGCTCCGTGCAGTCGCTGACGCCGCACCCGAATCAAACCACCGTGTCGCTGAAAATATGCTATGATCTGCGCTTGCACTCGCCGCGTGACGTCAATCTCCGGAAGTCCAAGCGAACCTCCACTAACGTAGATGATGTGTCCGAAACTCCGCTACGCTCCTGATGATGGTTTGCCGCTGGTTCTATCCGAGGAGGGCTGCTCGCTGTGGTTGGTGTGCTGATCAGCGAAGAGGTCGTCGCTGCTTGCTGCCTGCTGCACGTTGAAATGGCCGAGAAGTGAAGGGAGGAAGTCTAGCGATGGGTGTTGGCTGAGCGGATCAGGGTGTAGAGGAATAGGAGGGGTCGTGGGGTTGAGCGGGTAAGGGGAGGGGAGGCGGCGGGTGAGAGATGGGAGCAGGAGGGCGGCGGGTGAGAGATAAAGGGGAGAGGTGATGAGGGCGGCCAGCAGGTGAGAAAAAGAGGGGCGCTGCTGTGGGTTTTTTATAAGGGAGTGCGGCCAGGGGGAGTTAAGGGGGGGGGGGGGGGGCGTGGAGAGAGTGAGGCCGGGTAGGGCGGCGGATCCAGCGGGAGAGAAAGGGGGAAGGCGTGGGCGGCGGTTCCAGCGGGAGAAAAATGGGGAGAGGCGTGGGGTTGATTGGAGAGAGGGAGAGCGGCGGTTCCCGCGGGTAGAGAGAGAGGGGCCGGTTGAGGAATGGGTCAAAAAAAAGAAAAAAGGGGGGAAGGGGAGTGCAGGTAAGGGGGATAAAAAAAATAAAATAAAAAATGTTAAATTCAAGATAAAAACTAATTATCTAATTAAGTTAAATAATAATAATAATAAATAAAAATATATTAATGCACATGCAATTAAATATAATACTATTATAATAAAAAAACTAATTACAAATCTTATTTTATTAATACAACAAAATAATGAAATAAAATAAAATACAAATTAAAATATACATACTAATAAAAATTAATAAAATAAACTAAACTAAAATTAGAGAAACTAATAATAATAATATATTGTTAAATATAATATATAAAATTAATATAACTAATAGAAAAACTAAATTACTAATATAAGTATATAAGTTAACTAAAAATTATCAAAATATCTAAATCACTACAAAACTACAAAAATAAACTAAAAATATAAAAATTGGTTAAACTAATTAATTAACACTATGTTAGAATATTATAAAAATACATGTAAAATCCATGTACATCAAATCCCCCACACTTAAACTTTTGCACTCCTGGGCAAAACAATCAGAAAGAAAAAACAAGTGGACCCATAGACAAATCAAAACATCAAAATTACATGTTCAAAATTTTCCAATCTCTTTCCTCATAATATATCATGCTTCATTTAAAACTTTAGTTTCAAAAACAATTTTTCTTTCACTTGCATTTTTTCAAAACAAGTATGTGCACTCATCAATCATGTGACCTACCTTGCCATTACACTCATCGCTCGAAAAGATTTGATCAAAGTTTTGCTCAGTTCTCATGCACATGCATGCTTACCATAGGCTTGCCATGAATTTCACATCTCCACTAGTGGAAATCAAAAGAATGTACCAATCTCAAGGACTTTACATGAGGTTCAAATGTTTCTGCAGCTGTGGGACGGTGGGTTAAAAAAATATTGACATCTTTTTGGTAAAAAGGAGGGTTGAATCTTGAAATAAATGCATGATAAGTCAATCTAAATGTCTCCCTCAAACTCTTGCTCCCCCACACTTAAAACACTGCTTGTCCCCAAGCATTTGATAATCCAATGTTTCGCTCTTTTTTTTTACACAACTCACTCAAATAAGATGGGTAGGAAAAACAAGTGAGTATCAGTTCCAAAACCCCATGAAATAAATGTCAGACAATAATCCCAAAGAAAGGTACACAAGTAGCGTATACGATGTAACATCTCAATGAAGGTAGGTCATATAGAAAACTTTCTAGTTCCTGGAGTAATGGATCATCACTTTAATAGGTATCCCTAAAGTCGAGGGTTACCGCGTAATGACCACCAATGTACTCATTGTTGGAACTCAAAAGGATTTTATATTCCTATATCAAAATAATATGAAATGAATGTGGCTACTGTGAAAAAGAACTCATATGATCAGGATGGGATAATGTCAATCCATGTACATCAAATGACTCACTGCCCCTCGAAGAACCCTCTCCATGAGTAAGTCTCTCTCCCCCACACTTAGATTGAAATAATCATGCAAAAATTCAAGAAATTGGTATGGAAGGGTATCGGCTTGGGCTCATCCTAAGAGGCTTCTTCATGGCTTCTAAGGGCTATACGACGAAGAAAATGTAAGGGTGGCTCAGTGGGTCAATGGGGCTGAAAAATCAAACAGATGCCTCGATCATTTTGGTGAAACTTTCAAAAATTCCTATCACTTTGATGGAAAAACATGGAAAGTTCTAGAAGACAAAACATGGTTGAGATTCCCTCAAGACAAAGAGAAATAAGAGATGATTTTAAAATGGATTAGAGTCCTCACGGGTATGGAAATATAATGTTGGACAGCACAGATGAGAATGAGTGCAAATAAGTGTCTCAAAAATATTCAAGTTTTTGAAAAATCTTTTCGAAGCATGAAATAATATCAGCAATCATCTAAGTCATGAGAGAAAGGATCAGATAATTCCAAAACAAGAATCAGGTGCTCAAAATGCCTAGGGACACAAGTGTTATGTTCCTGACTATGTTGTGACAAAAATACAATGGCTTTTATGTGGGTTCATCAATGACAAGAATGTTAGTTTTTTTTTCAATTTTTTTTTTACATGGTGTTGTTGGAAGCATAAAATATGACAAAAATAAAACACTTCCCTGTGTAAGTGCAGATTGACGCGGAGAGGCTGTTTGTATCTGATGAAGCTCCAGAAATGGTATACCTGTAAAACCTACACATTGACAGCACATACTTGCATCATATCAAAGAAGTCACACCATAATAAAAAAATGTGGATGATAAAAATATTTATGATGAATTTAAATCCACTACTGTGCCGGGAGAAAACAGATTGTTGTAAATGCATGCCATTTTATTTAAAATAAAACTAAATGAAATGAAATGAAATGCAGTGAAAAGAAAACAAAAAAATGATGGGTTGCCTCCCATTGAGCGCTAAGTTTACTTCGTCTTCAGCCAGACGTTATTGAAACTCCACCAGGATCGAATGGAAATGTAAACCATGCATCTGCTTCTTTTTCAGTAGGAGCGCGAAATCCATTTGTTGAAGATGAGTTTATCCTGCAAGCTGCACAAAATCTCAACGGAATCTTGTTAGAATAATGGATTTGTGGAATGAAATGAAAATATGCCAACTCACAAGGGAATGAGTATACCTCACCTGAAGAAAGACTCATCGAATTGTTGAATTTTTGGAAAAGGCTGTCAATGGAAAGATCAAGAAGATTACCTCCTTGAACATACACAAGTGAAAAAGTGCCATTACTAGACTCCTTCAGCGGTCGGATTATATCCATCATATCCTTGAATGTAGTATCTGGGTTGATGATGTATCCCAATTCGTTTTCACACCCAACCACTAGCACGGGGAAATATACTGGTTTCCAACTCAATTCATGCTCGATGGTTTCATTGATTGTGCTAAGGTCAAAAATATTGTTAGCATATGTGGGTATTTCAAGTGAAGTGTTTTTAACCTCGACGCATGGAGCAAGTGGCGCAGGATCAATTGGAGCAGATGACTCCATTGTGTCAGGAATGACATCTTTTTCAATTTTTTCTTCTATATCACCCTCATCATTTTTCTCTGTTGGTGCATGTGTCACCACGAAATCAGGATCCTCCAAGCAATCCCATTCTTCCATTGTTTCTAGAAAATTATGAGTGTTCTCTTCCACCAATGCTGATTGATTCTTCGACTCCAGAAATGTTTCAGATGTCTCCATTTTAGAAAAAGTTTCAGACTCACATGGATTTTCAAAAAGAGGTGATTCGATGTCATTTGAAGTGATGTCCTCTTGAGTGTGGCAATCCAATGTCTCTTGGTTCAATTCTAAATCTATCATGGTAAAGAATGGTCCTAGTTCAATGTCCTCTTCATCCTCAAAAGGTGCAGTTTGATATACATTGAATGTGTCCTTTTTAACTTTGGGATGACTAGGTTGTGAATTCACAGAAGAAGGACATGAAATCACATTTTCTGAGGGACCATTATGTTCAACAGGACGGAAGACCAAGCTCTCATATTCTTGAAATGTGATTAGATTAGAAGAATTATTTTGTGATGGAGGGGAGTCGTCAATTGTATGATAAGAAGGCAGATAAATCCCATTATCAGACTCGGGACATAGATGTTGTTCAAATGGAACCTCTATTGCACTCTCCTCAAAATAATTTTTTTTAATTAGATCATCAAGGGGTAATGAAGCATCTAGTTTGGAAATATGATTCATTTGATTTACTAAATTATTCAATTGATTTTCTAGATCTTTTGTTGAGGAAAGCAACTTTGCATTGAATTCATCTTGAAGTTCAAACCTCCGATTGGTCTCAGTGATAGCACAATGCAACATGTGTTCAATTATTGAATCATTTGTTTGACATGAATTGTCAAGTTCTAAATTTTCAGGAATGCATTGACTTTGAAAATGATTAACAGATGTATAAGGACTTGTTTCATAGCATGATGAAATGTTCTCATATGGATCATAGCATGGACTTGAATAAAGATCATTGAAATAAACGGGATTACCTGGATAGATCATGGGCGGTGAATCGTTATACGTCATACCTTGAGTCGGGGCTGCATAGGGCGGGTACTGGTTGTAATTGTGTGGTGCGGCCCAAGTCATTCCGAGCTTCTGGGTGTCTTGAAAATTCCTGCAATGAAAACTTCCCAGAGTAGTAAACTGTTGTTTTTTTTTGGTTTGGTTTTTGGTTTTTTTTTTGACCTAAATCACTCTTTTAAAGGAACTCCTAATGCTACTATTCTCCCCGGCAACGGCGCCAGAAATTTGGCACGCGCGTCGCAACGCGTGAAAATTTGCAATATTTATTTACCTACTAACTACTCTAGAAGTGGCGAGCAGGGTCGAACCACAGAGAGAATGTGAGTAGACACTAGAAATGTCCTTTTGGAGGAATGTTCAGGCGGATGATCTTTAATTGTGTGATTAACAACTAAGTTCTAAAAACTAAATGACTATTTAAAAATGACTAATTAAATTAACTAAAACTATCTAAGTGAACTTAGCTATGAAAGAAACTGGCGGAGATGGAAGTGTCAGAGTCGTGACGTCCGTTCAAGTGCATGCAATGTCAATTATTTAGTCCCCACATTTGAATATTTATTTATTCAATTATCACCGATTCCAAATTTAATCAAAATACTATCTGGTCTCGTTCTCTGATGTTAGACAATATTTTAATGTTTACACAAATTATCCGTCATTTCGTTCTCTGTCCTGACGAATAATTTGTGCATCATTAAAGCACTGAATCACTTGGTGAAATATAACGACCCGTTTCTCACATAGTCGAAGTATCTACCTGCGTTGGGTTCGCTCACATGAGATTACTTATTAGGTATCACTCATGCAAGTTTGAAGGAGATCGCACACAAAATATTAATTTTTCAATTAATATATTTATTTATTCAAAATTCGATCGCGCGCTTGATCGAATTCCAGATAAATAAATTCTCTGATGAACTCCCGTTCGTGATTACTTATTAGGTATCACACGAACGGGCACCAAAGCATGTGTGCAGGGCCCAAATGATAATTAATTTAAACGCAGATACAATTAATTAAATAAAAATCCTAATGAAATTAATTCAAAAGGCAATCAAACGTAAGAATAAATTAAAGACATGCATTCACCATCACATTTATCACAACTCCAACACTAATGAATTAGCCCGCCATCACGACGACACGACGCATAAAATAATAAATAAAAGATATCACCGTGCTCGTGTCATTGTTTTGGTCACCACGAGATGCCGTCAACGATCACAAAACAATAACCATCGCTCCGCTCCGTCCAGTCGCTGACGCCGCACCCGAATCAAACCACCGTGTCGCTGAAAATATGCTATGATCTGCGCTTGCACTCGCCGCGTGACGTCAATCTCCGGAAGTCCAAGCAAACCGCCACTAACGTCGATGATGTGTCCGAACCTCCGCTACGCTCCTGATGATGGTTTGCCGCTGGTTCTATCCGAGGAGGGCTGCTCGCTGTGGTTGGTGTGCTGATCAGCGAAGAGGTCGTCGCTGCTTGCTGCCTGCTGCACGTTGAAATGGCCGAGAAGTGAAGGGAGGAAGTGTAGCGATGGGTGTTGGCTGAGCGGAGCAGGGTGTAGAGGAATAGGAGGGGCCGTGGGGTTGAGTGGGTAAGGGGAGGGGAGGCGGCGGGTGAGAGATGGGAGCAGGAGGGCGGCGGGTGAGAGATAAAGGGGAGAGGTGATGAGGGCGGCCAGCGGGTGAGAAAAAGAGGGGCGCTGCTGTGGGTTTTTTATGAGGGAGTGCGGCCAGGGGGAGTTAGGGGGGGGGGGGGGCGTGGAGAGAGTGAGGCCGGGTAGGGCGGCGGATCCAGCGGGAGAGAAAGGGGGAAGGCGTGGGCGGTGGTTCCAGCGGGAGAAAAATGGGGAGAGGCGTGGGGTTGATTGGAGAGAGGGAGAGCGGCGGTTCCCACGGGTAGAGAGAGAGGGGCCGGTTGAGGAATGGGTCAAAAAAAAGAAAAAAGGGGGGAAGGGGAGTGCGGGTAAGGGGGATAAAAAAAATAAAATAAAAAATGTTAAATTCAAGATAAAAACTAATTATCTAATTAAGTTAAATAATAATAATAATAAATAAAAATATATTAATGCACATGCAATTAAATATAATACTATTATAATAAAAAACTAATTACAAATCTTATTTTATTAATACAACAAAATAATGAAATAAAATAAAATACAAATTAAAATATACATACTAATAAAAATTAATAAAATAAACCAAACTAAAATTAGAGAAACTAATAATAATAATATATTGTTAAATATAATATATAAAATTAATATAACTAATAGAAAAACTAAATTACTAATATAAGTATATAAGTTAACTAAAAATTATCAAAATATCTAAATCACTACAAAACTACAAAAATAAACTAAAAATATAAAAATTGGTTAAACTAATTAATTAACACTATGTTATAATATTATAAAAATACATGTAAAATCCATGTACATCAATGTACAAACAATTCCAATATGGTAATTCAAAGAAAATTGATCTCTTCTTCCAACTTGATTTTCTAAGGTTTTTTAAAAATGGTTTACTGAAAACAATGTCAATATTTTTTTTCTTTTTTTATAGATTTGATCACCCATTTCTAGATATGGTGTTGTACCTTACTCTATATTACCATTGAATACTGTCTTCCAGGATCAGTATTTATGTTGTTGAGGTAAAAATTTATGATGTCTAAAAAACATAGTCTTCAAGGAATGTTTCAACTGAACTGAGTATGTGCGTTTTTCACAAATGGGACACCCCAACATTCCTTTAATGCTATATCCTGATAAATTTACATAAGCAGGGAAGTCATTTATCATTCCATAAAACATGGCCCCCAATGCTAATTCTTCACTTATATGAGCATCATACATTATAACACTTGTATCCCACATCAATTTCAGATCTTTGATCAATGGAGCCAAATAGACATCAATATCATTACTAGGTTGCTTTAGTCCATATACAAGTAGAGACAACATAATGTATTTGAAATTCATACATAACCATGGAAGCAAGTTATAATTTACCAATATGACATGCCATGTATTGTGAGTACTACTATGTACACCAAAAGGATTTATTCCATCTATAGATAACACAAGATAGAAGCTTCTCGACTCATCTCTAAATTCAAGAAAATCATAATAAATTTTATTCCATTGAGGAGAATCTGTTGGATGATATAAGTTCCCATATTTAATTCTTGTATCTGTAGTCCATGTTAATTTTTTCATGGTTTTATGACATCTATACAGTCTTATAAATCGTGGAATGATAGGAAAGTGCCATATAGATTTCAAAGGCTTGATTCATTTTTATTGTATCGATTTGCACCACACTTAGGGTAGTTTATGAGTGATTCATGGTCCTTTTGAAACAATATGCAATCATTTGGACAAGCATGTATTTTTTAGAGATCATTCCATTTTAACGTAACATTCATTTAGCATCATATGTTCGACATGGTAGTTCATTTTTTTCTGTTATCATATCTTTCAAAAGACCAATTAGTTCTACAATGCTAGTGTTACTCTATCTACTACCCAATTTTAAATTATATAACTTCAATATAGATTCCAATGTTGTGTATTTAGTACAACTAATATACAATTGTTTCTTGGAATAGCTATTTAACTCCTAAAACTACTTTGGACAATCACAAAGGTCATCTTAAATTTCCATTTTCATTTCTTCCATGTGATCTCCATAATATTTTACAAATGTATTCATATCAAATGATTTATAAAACATATTATCATCCTAATTGATGTCCACATTAAGTTTCCCCCATGTTTAGTCCAAAATTAATTGATTTGATCTATTCTTTAACAAATCAAATATTCTTCCAACTCTTCCAAACTAATTTTTCTTGAATAACAACAATGTAAACATGGAAAAAGGATTTTAGAATGGTTGTCTGTATGCTATATTACAAACTTGATGAACTCTTTAACTCCATCTCCATATTTGTTTGTCAAAAGATTAAAGTGCATCTATTTTCAGTTCATATCCATCCTATTGGGTTCATAAAAGATCAATTTTATACAATATATAAATAAATACAAATAATATATTCATTATAAAAATTTAAAGTTATAGACAATTCTAATAAGGGAAACTCAATATTTTATTGTTTCAAAGAATTTCAGTATACTGAAGAAAATGGGTAATTTAATTTAAGAAAAGAATCACTTCATATAAAATATTTATTAAATCCCCTAAACAAATTAAAATATAATATAGGGAATTTAGGAGTAATAAGAAATTAAAATATGATAAACAAGAATATTAAACTCTCATTCAATCAACAAGATCAGTGGTTTCATGGATTGAGGAATAACGATAACGATAAAAGGGAGAGAACTTTCATTATTTTTGTAGCATTTTGGTGCCTTTTGAAAGAAAGGAATAAATCTTGGTTTGAGGGGAGGTTCATGTTACTTGATTTCTTATTACATGGATGAGAATACTCTTATATGGGAGATTTACATTACTTTTGAATGAGAAATCTCCCATAGGGAGGTCTGTGATACTATTAGTGGGGCTCTCTTGAATTTGATAATGTGGTTGAGATAGTATATTGGGATGGAGTTTTCTAGGCGCATTCCCCATGAATATGATGTGTAAGGGTGAGTACCATGGCTGATAAACATTCTGCATGAGAGATTTTTTGATACTTATCTTTATATTAGGGAGACTCAAGTTCATTATATTGGTTAGAACAGTTATTGTAATGTTCTTAGAAACAACTTAGCACTATAAGAAGTAGGTATTGTTGATTAGGGTCATGAAATTAAGGATAAAAAATTGTATAGTTCTTTTTACCTGGGCTGGCATGATCCATGTGACATCATTAGATACATCTCATCACTAGTCGAGGTAGGTATTATGGGTTTTTACTATTTTTCATTAGTTTATTTATTTATTCCAAGAATGACACATTAACATATCACATTATTAATGTATATTTATAGGATCACATTGGTTATTTATAGGACCTCAATGGTGGTTCCTTACAATATTTTTTACTTACACCCTACTTAGAAAGAAATAGAACGTAGGTACCCATAAATCTTGACACTTATTGTAGGAACTAATTAGGCTTTGAATGATATTTTCATGGTTATGTGGGATAGATAGAATGATATAAGGAAATGAGTATTTGGTATATCTTGATGTTTCAGTGGATCATTATATTTTATTTCTTCTTTTTAATCCTTCTATGTATGTGGTTAGCCTGATGTATGACCAGTTTGAGTGTGAATAATTGTATTCTTCCACATTATTTTATTATTGATGGATTTATTTTAGTGATTCCACATAATTTACTTATTTAATGTTCTTGTTGACGTTTTTTTATATTTTTCAATGATTTTTCACTCCGATTATGGCATTATATCATACCCAAAATACCCCCATAGACCCCCACTATTAGTCAGAAGCCTTTAGAATTTATAGTGTCATGCTTAAGGTCACAAGGTGGATTGGTACAATTAATGTTTAGACTGATCCACTCAATAATTCATGGAACTATGAGTTAATGTATTTAGAAATAAAAAATACTACCTAAAAAAATCTAGTAATTTGATAATGCCTTCATCTGGGTTATGAGAAGAGAAATATGGATCATTTCTACTAGAATATCTGAGTGCCTATATATTCCAAATCCAACAATAAGGGCTATTGGAATATGAAATAATAGTATGAGATATATTATAATCATTAATAACATCACAATCATTAATCATTAAAATGTAATAAATATTTTTTTTGTAGATAATGGAAACTTACTTGACTACATCACTTTCCTTTTGATCTAAATTGGAGAAATAGAATCTCATATCCAGTGAAAACTTCTAGAAGCAATACATACACTAACACATTATATTATACCAAGAATCGAAGTTAAATTTGTTGGAATCTATTATACCTGATTATCAATAATGTAGAGAGAGTGAGGGTGAGAAGGATGCCTATAGAAGGCACATTAGTGATGCATCATATTTCTAATGAATCATGTTATTAATTATGTCTCTGATATGAGGATACATGATAAGGACATGGATGGATACATAATGTTGAATCATCTCAAATAAAATGATAATGAAAGGGAGATAAAGGAAGACAATAAATGATATTATCACTAAAATTTATAGGTGTGAACCGAAAGATATATAGTGTAATGACCCTATCCAGAATTACCTAAACAACACCAATTCAGATCATCATATTACCTCTAATACACCTCAAACTCACTAAATGATGGTTTAAACCTTGGGTGTAAAAAACCATAAATGGGGGGTGGCCCCCCAAATAGAAATAATTAGTACGAGAGGTAGAACAAATTCTAGCATGACCCTTGGGGTCAATGGACATGCATACCCAAAATCATCATTACCTGATATAGGCATACCTGTTAGACAAAAAACTATGGAAATAAATGATTCAATATCTATATAGACACATATACATGTCACGCCAGTATAAAAAATCACTTATAGTCTATAAGAAATATCAAATAGATAAAAACTTGATATTCAAACATAATGTGAACTAAAGGCACCATAATGATTCAAAAAGTAAAGTCTTGATGTGATAAAACCTCATGTGCTTAACTTGGGATGGCCCCTTTGAATCTGATCCATAAGAAAACTAAGGACCATAGTGAATTCTAAGAGGAACTAGATCCTATGATACATATAACCAATAGAGGAACATACATCACTCTGCTAACTTGGTTCATGAAAAATAGCATATGAAGCTGCATGTCCACTGAGGTGTCCATGAAAGGTGTCAGTATATATATAATCATTATGGAACCACCAATGTGCCTAAAATCAGTAGTTAATAAAAAAAATATACATGAAAATTTCTACACATTTATATATATATGAAAAAATTATTTAATAATAAGATATAAAACATAGCAGTAAAACAACAATGAATAAATCCAAGGTTCATTGTCAGATATAAACAATGAATCATACATCAGTAACCAATACAAACAATGGATGGAAAACCATTACCTAAACTACGAATCACAAAAAAATCATAAACAACATATCATAAACAATGGATTATAAACAAATCATAGAAGAAGAAATAAAAAATGAAACAAAAAATACATAAAGAAAACCGGAAGGCATACCTCACTAGGATGAAGACAATTTGAGACCCTCTTTGGAAACACTAACTACAATCGAACTCTGGATGTCAGATGAGATGTTCGAGAAACTGGAGGCAGTTAAGTGGTGTGATTTGAGCTTTGATTCACCAAGGAGGAGCACCGACAACGGGTGGCTTCCGCAAAAATCATCTGATATCATGATGGGTTTGCAAATGGTTAGGGTTTTTAAAATAGATTAGGACAATTTTATCAGTGCTTACAAATAAGCGCTGATAAAGAGCCCTTTTATCAACACTTATTACCTAAGCGCTGATAAAAGGCCTCTTTATTAGCGCTTATTTAGTGCCGATAAAGGCAGGTCTTTATCAACACTAAAGTTATAGCACTGATAAATATTAATTTTATTAGCGTTTTGTTTAGTGCTGATAAAGTCCATCTTTATCAGCGTTAAAAAAGTGTTCATAAAAATGATTTTATCAGTACTTATTACATAAGCACTCATAAAAAATTTATAATTATAATTATAAATAAAAAAATTGTAAATATTTATATATAATTAGTATATATATATAAATATAAATATAGTAAATATATTCCTTTTTAAATAATTTTATTATAATTTTATAATTATTTATTTATAATTATAGATTTTTTTTAAAAAATAATATTTATATCATTATATATATTTATAAAATTATAAACACATATATTTAATAAATATTTATAAATATAAATATAGTATATATATTCATTATTTAAGTAAATTTATTATAAATTTAATAATTATTTAAATATATATAATTATTTATTTATAATTATATAAATACTTTTAAAAAAATATTTATTTATTTATAATTATAAATATATAATTGTATAAATGTAGTAAATGTACATTTATAAATATATTTTTTTACAAATATTTTTTTTACATTATTAATGAATATATAATTTTAAGTGCATGAATATATGTTAAAAATGAGTCAAATTGAATAAATTAAGAATAAGTACACTTTAAAAATATTGAAAAAATGGTTAATTTTTGTGTGCATGCATTGTATATGAAAATTAAATAATTACATATATGTGAAATCAATATAACACACATTTGATCTATGTTAAATTGAAGAATCAAACGACATTCAATTATATTTCGAGTATTATGAAATTAGTCAATATTTCTAATTCATATTAATTTTTAATTATAAACCATTATTCAATAAATATATGACTATTTAATTTAAAGAGCATAAATATTTTTTAATATATAAATCATATTTATATACATTAATATATATCTATATATTTAATATATACAAGTTAATAACATTAATTATCATAATTATATAATTAATAATTTTTTAATATTTAATAATGTTCAATCAATCTATTTATTTTTAACAAATAATTATTTAATTAATAAAATTTGTAATATTTTTATAATAAACAAATTTTTTATTTTTAATATATTTAATTATTTCATTTTATTTATTTGAACCTTTATCAGTGCTAAAAATAAAGCGCTGATAAAGGATACCTTTTATCAGTGTTAAAAATAAAGTGCTAATAAAGGTTCCCTTTATCAGTGGTAAAACAATTACTGATAAAGGTTTCCTTTATCCTCACTAAAAAAACACTGATAAAAGGTTAAATTTATCAGTGCTTTCTTTAGAGTTGATAAATATCCCATTTATAGGTGTTTTTTTCTAGCGCTGCTAAATACCAATGCTGTTAAAGTCCTATTTTGTAGTAGTGTCAGGACAATAATTGGAGGGGTTAGATATAAGCAGACCAGGGATCATAGAAAGGCCAAAATCCTCATTAGGTTGAACCAATGAAACCAAGAATGGAGATCCAGTAGAAAGATCCTTGAAAAACTCATTAATGCTAGTCCATTGGAGAGGATATCCAGCTTCAAGAAGATACACCTGGGAAAGTGCAGCCAAGATAAAAATGCTGAAAACTGAAGTATAAATAAGATGCGATGAAGTGGGAGGATATGTATTTGTAAGGTTGGAGATACCATGGTCTAACACAAATACAAAAGGAATCCCAATCAGAGAAGAGCCCAGGGCTGGAGAAGAGATAACATGGGAAACTAGAAGGGTCTTATCTAACATAGGCTTTCCAGACTGAAACTGATGCTTACCAGCAATTACTAACATTTGATTATGAAATTACTTTCTACATAAAAAAGACGAGTTCCCTTAAAGGGGAAAAACGGAGAAAAAACATGAGGATTTAACAAAATGAAGATCCTTCAAGTTCAATTTTAGGTTACCATTTATCATTTGCAATGAACTATGCATGTGTGTATATATTTATAGATATTTATATATATGTGTGCATATATCAATATGTATATATTTATTTATGTATTTTTGTTAGTCTATGTGCATGAACGCGCGTACTCACACACATGTATCCATATTATGTATATTTATGCATATTTATATATATTATGTTGCTATATATATTGATATTTATGTGTGTGTGTGTGTAATTATATATATATATATATTTATGTAAAATAATTTATAGTTATATATATTTATAGATATTTATATGTGTTTATGTATAGTTATGTATACTTATATATATTATATGGGTATATAAATATATAAATATTTATATGTATGTATATTTATATGTGTTTTTATATATATTTATATTTATACATAAGTATATTTAATCACACTCACACACATATGTATATATATATATATTTACAATTATATATAATTATATGAATTTATGTATATTTATATGTATTTGTATTTATATTTATTATGTGGATATATGTGTGTGTGTGTGTGTTTATATATTTATATTTATATACATATACAAATTTATTTATATCTATATATATTAATAGAAATTTATATGTATTTATGTATATTTATATATATTACCTGAGTATATGTGTGTGTGTATTTGTATGTGTTTATATATATATATATATTTATATAATTATATTTAATTATATATATTTGTATGTATTTATATATATTTATGTAAATTTATTTATATGTATTGATATTTATAGATATTTATATGTATATATATATACATATATATTAGTATGATAGGCATATGATATGACCATAGGGCCCATCCCATTTATTAAAAAAGATAAAATTGTACAATAATGGGAAGATGGGGTCCAACAAGACATAGACTTCCCTCATCAGAAAAATGCATTAAAAGTCAAAGTCAATGACTGACTAATACTAGAGTGAACACTTCCCACCATGACCTTGATGATTTCCTCGACCACACGGATGTCGACCATGCCTCCATGTCTTTGACCTCTGTCAAGGATCTTGTTCCTCATCTAAGGATGATGTGGATGACCTACCTTTAGCACCTTTACCCATGATTCATGGTCCATTTTTCCATGAAAGGTCCCAAATATCTAAATAGGGGTTGGATATAATTTTATCTTCAATGTTAATGGATAAAACTCTAGGAATTCAAGATAATCATGTATATTGAAAGAACCATGCTTCAATTTTTCGAATATAATATTGACTTATAAGTCAAAACATTCTTCTATAGCCTTACTAAGACCTTAAGGTGACCTCTCACCCTCAACCTCCTCTAGGATGATTTTACTCTTCTAGTTTATCACCTTCGTCTCCTCATATTATTCAACCCTGGCCTCACAAAAATTTTCACAAATAGATTTCATGATTACATAGAAGTGTGGGGGATACAGAGTAGGCATCCAGAGAGATACCTGAGCCTTTTCCAAACCCACATACCTTCTTCAAACGACCTATCTAGAACTATACCTTAGAGGATACATCCAAGTAAGAATATTATTTAGATCTGGGAACTCGTTTTGCTACCATATGGGTCATATCATTATTCCCAAGAGGGATTCCTTGGGTAAATTTATCTGCCTTTGAGACCTGAGTTGTCACGAACCAGGCCGGGTTGCCATATGACCCGACACTTGACTCGGTTTGAGACAAGGCCCGAGAGGTGTTCTTGATCCTCCCAGGCTGAGTAATAGCACCAGGAATCAAAGATATCACCATGGAAACGATTTCTCTCGATACTGAATGGGATCAAATAACCCAAATAGAGAACACAACATAAACTAGAAACAACTGGATCTCAATAAATACATAAATAGAATTCGATACAACTACAAAAAAAACAAAACTGAAAACTAAAAAAAATCACAAACAAAATGAAACCCAACATGATCTCCATGTAACCTATCAGTCACCACCACCCACAAAACTAGCCAACTCTATAGGCAACTGAACCAGAAACCTAAAATTTCAAAACAACTCGGGTCTACCGATGCTGAGTGACACAAGTAGGGTGTGGGCATAAACATCTTAGTAGGTAATAACCAAATAATCCATTCATTTAATTTCCTAAAATAGTCCAAAAACACTAGTTTTAAATACATACAGAAATTAGGTTTTATCATTTCAAAATACAAACACACCTTTCTAGAAAAATCCACCTTTCTAAACAACAAACCACTTTCCTTTTTTAAAATAGGTTTCCATTTTAAAACTTACTAGTTTCAAAATCAAAAACCCAAAAAATAATCCAAACTAGGTAATAAAAAGGGCTATGCTGGAAATGATTGGAAATAGAACAAGAGGGAGAAACTCTAGTACAACAGTACAAATACAAGAATACAAATACTGGAGAAACATGTAACCAAGCATAATAGAGATAAGCAGGAACATATATATCGATAATCATGGGTATCTTCTAAACATTTATAGAAGAAACCCCTATACATACTCATTTTGGACTCACCTTCTAGTGTATGGTGCAACTTCACAGTCAATAACCAACTAGCCTCCATAAACTAGCCAATCTAGTGGCACATCCTATCTGGAATCTCAGTAAATCTAGGGAATACCAATTCATCTAATCGGGGTCGATAAGAAACCGTTAATTGAACCTATATATGATGCCCAGGAATCCCATGATAATAGTATATGATGAATGGGGAGTTCCTCACATGAATGTCTCAATTAAAACTAACTTCCATCATGCTTACCTATCCTAAACACCGACACCATCTATGTGCTACCCTTCTCATCAGAGGGACCTCCATAGAGGCACCTGTGTCACATCAAGTTGTAAACAAGTACCAACCAAGACTTGACATCACACGAGTTTCAAAACATTTTACAAAAATAGAATAAGGTTCTAACCGGGCCTTTACATCTCATGAGTTTCAAACCATTTTCCAAAAATAAAATAAGGTGCCAACTAGGCATCATCATTTTCAATCCATGACTATTTTCCAAAACCATTTCCCAAAACCAAGTAAAAAATACACCATGATATTGAAAGTGACAAATGTGACTTTACCTCACTTCAATATCAAACCGCACTTTAAGATTCCAAGCGAAACAAACTTTGTAAAAAACATTTTAAAAACTAATTTGAAATTATTTTGAAGAAAAGAACCATTTAGAAAGTACCAAGGGGTTTAAAATAACCATTTTGGGGAGGAAATAGAGAAGGAAAAAGGAATACAGGATGAGTGTTTGAAAATTAGGTTTAAGAGAGACATTTCTACAAGAGACCATTGTTATTTGTGATCCCATCCATATATGTATCTTGGCCACATATGGATGTTCCCACATCCAATGAAACATCAATGGTAAAAAAATAAATTACCATCCAGAAACCAATTCAAAGAATCACCACTAGCATTACCATCAACCACAATATCCCACACATGAGTACTAGATCATAAATAGGCATTACAACCACACCCAAAGAACAGTTCATAATGAAAACAAAATTACCAAAACATAACCAATGCTACACCAAACCCAAATTTCCCAATTTCAATTTAAAATATCATTTGGCATTTTACCAAACACATTACATGCATATATATAGAGTCATAAATATATAAATCCTTTTAAAGCCTATTTTACACCAATTTTCCCACATAGAAGAACCATAATAATTTACACAACACACCACAACCATAAATCACACATTTAGAAATTAAATAGAGGTGATAAAACATTATATAGAATGTATCAGAAAGGAAATGGATGGAAACACCAACCTCAATGATGTGTGAACACAATGAAACACTGGGGAAGAAATAAATAAGCTCGAGGGATGATCCACACACTGTAACATCAAAGAAACACAACCCAAGCATCAACCATAGCCTCTAGGGTTCGAACAAGATATAACCCACCAAAGGAGAACCAAGAAATCAAGAGAGGAGGAAGAGGATAAGAGGAAATCAACCAAATATACAAAGGACCTCACCTTATATTGGAAGAAGAAGTACCAAGGGAGGAGGAGGAACCAAGGGAAGGGGGTTTGGGAGCCCCTTCATGCACCAAAAACAAGTCAATGGGAGGAAATACAAAAAGGGTTAAAAAATAAGAGGGGAAAATTTGGAATTTCAAGTTTTAAGATATCTGGGAAACTCACATGGTTAGGGCGCACAATTTTATAAACCGTGTGTACCCTACTAGAGAGAAGGGACACCCCACAGAGTTTGGATGCATGGTTTGGGAAATTGTGTCCCAACTATGTGATTTGGATCTATCAAATTGTAGATCCTCCCCACACACTTGCCACATAGTTTCTCCTAACCTTGCACAAGTCGTGCGTCATATCCCATACACCAACCCACAAGTCGTACGATTTATCTTAGGCCTCGCATAGTTTATCCCAATCTATGCGTAGGCCATTCAAATAAAACTGCTCAATAATAAATTGAACTAAAAACACCCTCTTCTTTAACAGGACATGTGGTTTACCCTTAAACCATACACACAAACTGTGCACAAGGCCAAAACTCACCCAAGACCTCCAAAACACAAAAAAATTCATACCGGGAACTCGTTTGAAACCTCAAAAAACAATGACCAACATCAAGAAAATAATAAAATAGAGAAAAATACAATGTCAGGGTGTGAAAATTATCCTCACCACAAAACTTTATAACCCCAGAAATTCACTGAGCTAAACGAGGACCAAAACTAAATCTTGAAACAAAATGAAGCAAAAATGATACCATAACCTTGGTGTGACCTTTCACTCCACAAATCACACCTGACCAACTCTAGATAAAATCACAACAAGAAGGATCATGGTGGAAAGGAGGGTTCTCCCCACTGTAATAACCCAACTAGAAAAACTGAATAAACATGAGAATTCCCAACCCGAACAAAAAAACCACCAACACGAGGGAAAACAAATAGAAGTAACTAAAACCAAATAGCGAACCAAAACACAATTTATTGTTTCCAAAAAGCACAAATGTATCCAAAACGAGCACAACTGAAATCCACCACTAACCCACAAAAAGACTAGGCATGATAGAATTATACGACCATCAATATTTTTACCTTAAAGAGGAACTTACAACACTAGGTAAAACTAAAACATGGAAACTTAAACCCAATCTACTCTGATGTCAGAGATAAATCTAGGAAAAAAACCTCACACCCATTAATTCTTGAATATGCATAGAGCTTCACTTCAGGGATTATGGATAGACTCCTGATGTTATCATTTGTTGCCCCGAAATTAGGAGCTTAAATCCTCTAACTGAGACTTCCTTTTTCTATAAACTCCACCTTTAGATCTTTTCCAAGTGACCTAAATGGCCACATTGACAATAATAATTTGGAGTATTCTGATAAAATGTCTTCGAATTCCCAAACCAACCACACTAGAAGCACATCGGTGAATGTTACGACGAACAAGAAGTTGAAACCAACAAAGGATACTTCTAGAAAATAAGATCCTTTTTTATACACTCTTCACCAGATAGGGAGCCTTCATGAGTGAAAACCACTACCGACTGCACCTTGAGAACCAACTCATCTAGGAACACATCTTCCATGATATTTTTGACCCTAAATTCCATAGATGAATGGATTTTAAACTTAATCCCTAGAAGAAGACCCAAAATGAAATTAGAGATTTCAATTGATCCTACACCGCTACCTCCAGAGTAAAAGTAACCAACTCCTTGAAGTGATCAACATAAGCCTCTACTATCCGAGGGCCTTGCTGAACACTCATGAGCTCTACCACTTTCTTCACCTTCACCTCCTCAGGCATGAACCATTGGATAAAAGTGGTCTTAAATACTTCCCAAGACATGATATCTTGTAATGATGATGAGATGATCACCCTCCACCATTCCATACTCAGACCCTCAAAAAAATCAGAATGGTACATACTCGCACAACTCTGGGGGTTCCCAACAACCTGAAAACACATCCAACTTGCTGAAACCACTCTGAAGCTTCTAATGAATAGAGATCACCACAAAATACAGGCAAAAAATGATAATTATATGGGTCCACCACCCCACTAGGAGTCTGGTTAGGCCCGAAAACTAGATAAAACTTGCTAGAAACCTTGGGGACCTTTCTAGGTGACATATTC
Organism: Viscum album; assembly: GCA_963277665.1. Taxonomy (NCBI): domain Eukaryota; kingdom Viridiplantae; phylum Streptophyta; class Magnoliopsida; order Santalales; family Viscaceae; genus Viscum; species Viscum album. The sequence continues at coordinate 226,244,180 of OY728135.1, read as the reverse complement.
TGAACATCACAAGGAACACAAAAAAAGAATCAACATCCAATCAAAACTAAATCAAAAGAACATCCCCAGCCAAAATAACTAGCTCATAAGCCAAAAACTACAAAAAAAAACCAAAATCATCTTTTAAAAAACCAGTATTTCTATTTCCAATTTAAACCATTTTTGAATCCCAAATCCACTTTTCACAAAACCCAACTCACTTTCAAATCCAATTTAAACACTAAAGCCCACATTTGAACCAAAACCACACCTTGAAACCATTTTTTTCTTTTGAAAGAACCTTTTTTGGAAACCATTTTTCATTTTAAAATTGACCCACATCAACCAAAATAAAACCAACACACAACTCACACCAAACTTCTGGAAAGAGGAACTAGTGGCCATGTATAACTCGATAACATGGTTAGTGGGCCTTTCCCCTAGAAGCACCAACTAATAAGAGGACCTCAAACTATGTACTCAAACTCCACATGGGTCACTACTCCACATGATATCACTGCATGAAACCATCTCACCTCCATTTTCATTCCTCATTCATACCCCCAAAACCAAAACAAAAGACTCAAATCCTAAACTACCCCTAGAAATGCGAGGCTTAGGATGAGTAAGAGTTTTCCACACTCTTCCCGTACCTACCTCCTGAGTATTGATAGTCCTAGTATCCAATCTAACTAACACCCAAAATAAAAAAGGGTTGCTATGATACCTTCTTTTCATGAACCAGGATAAGATTCCATCTGACCTGACACTTGACCCAGTTCGAGACTAGGTCTGAGAGGCGTTCCAGATCCTCCTGGGATAGCAAATAGTTCTGGACATCAAATATATCACTGTGGGAACAATTTTTCTTGATACATACCAGGATAAAACAACCCAAACAAATAATGTAACATAAACTAGAAACAAATGGATCTCAATAAATTCCTAAATAGAATTCAATAAAACTACAACAGAAAAAACTAAAAACTAAAACAAACCACGACCAAACCGAAACACAACACGATCTCCATGTGAACTCTTGGTGATAAACATCCAAAAAACCAGTCCAATATATATGAAACCAAACTAGAAACCTCAACCTGAAAAAAACTCGAGTCTACCAATGTTGAGTGGCACAAGTGGGGCGTGATCATAAACATCTCAATAGGTAAGAACCATAGTATCCATACATTTCCTTTCTCGAAACATTCCACAAACACTAGTTTGAAATACATATATAAATTAGGTTTTATCATTTGAAAATCCAAACACACCTTTGCAGAAAAATCCACCTTTCTAAAAAACACACAACTTTTCTTTTTTAAAACATTTTTCCATTTTAAAACATTCCATTTTCACAACCAAAACCCAAAGAAGATTCCAAACAAGTAAATAAAAAGGTCTATGATGAAAAGTATTGAAAATAGAAAAATAAGGTGAAAAACTAGCACAATATTACAAATACAAGCAGAAAGATACATGAAAAATAGGTAACCAAGCGCAATAGGGATAAATAGGAATATAAAGATAAATAATCATAGGAATCTATTATATATCTTTAGAAGTAATCTCTAGACATACTTAGTTCAGAATCACCTACTAGCGTATGGTGTATCTCCACAGTTAATAACCAACTGTCCGCTCTAAACTAGCTAATCTAGTGACATGTCCCACATGACCTCTCATCAAATCCATGGGTTCCAATCCATCTAATCGAGCTCAATAAGAAACCATCACTCAACCCTCCAGATGACACCCATGAATCCCATGATAATAGTATGCGGTGAATGGGGAGTTCCTCACATGTGTGGCTTAATTGAAACCCACTGCCACTGTGCCTGCCTAGCCTAATCACCGACACCACCTATGCGATGCCCCTCTTCTTATAAGGACCACCATATAGGTTCCCATCTCACATCAAGTCATACAAAAGTTCTAATTGGGTCTTTACATCACAAGAGTTTCAAACCATTTTCCAAAAATAAAATATAGTGCCAACTAGGCCTTCACATTACATGAGTTTCAAACTATCTTCCAAAAATAAAATAATGTTCCAAATGGGCCTCATAATTTCTAATCCAAGTCCATTTTTCCAAAACCATTTCCCAAAAATAAGTTGAAAACACACCATAAGATCGAATGTTCCAAACGGTCATTTATCTCACTTCAATATCAAACCACTCTTTAAGATGAAAAATGATCCAAACTTTGTAAATCAAATTTGAAAACCTTATTTTAAATCATTAGGAACCAAAGAAACATTTATAAATTACCAAGGGGTTTAAAATAACTATTTTGGTGAGGAAAAGGATAAGGATAATGGAAGATGGGATGAGTGTTTGAAAATACGATCCAAGAGAGACATTTTTAGAAGAGGCCATCATTAATTGTGATCCCATCCATATGTGCATCTTATGAACATATGGATGTTCCCACATCCAATGGAACATCAATGGTAAAATAGAAAAGTATCATCTAGAAAATAATTGAAATAATCACCATTATCATTACCATCAACCACAATAACCCACACATGAGTACTAGATCACAAAGAGGAATTACAACTACACCTAAAGCACAATTCATAATAAAAACCAAATTATCAAAACATAACCAAGGATATACTCAACCCAAAGTTTTCAATTTAATTTTAAATGATCATTTTACATTTTATTAAACACCTTACATGCATATATATAGAGGCATAAATATAGAAATCCTTTGAAAGCCTATTTTCCACCAATTTTACCAAATGGAAGTACCATAATAATTCACACGACACACCCCAACCATAAATCACACATTTAAAATTTAAACAGAGTTTCTCAAACATCACATGGCATGTATTAGAAAAGAAATTGATGGAAACACCTACCTCAATGACGTGCACACACAACGAAACCATCAGGGAAGAAATAACTAAGCCCGAGGGACGATCTAAACACCCTAACATCAAATAAACAAAACCCACACATAAAACCTAGACTATAAGGTTCAAAAAATAGAGAACCCACCAAAGTAGAACCAAGAAATCAAGATAGGAGGAAGAGTATAAGAAGAAATCAACCAAAAATCCAAAGGAACTCACCTTATATTGGAAGAAAGAGCACCACAGGAGGGGGAGGAACCAAGGGTAGGGGGTTTGGGAGCCCCTTCAGGAACCGAAAAGGAGACAGGGGGAAGGAAATCCCAAAAGGGGTTAAAACATATGGGGGGGGGACTTTGAATTTCATGTTTTAAGAAATCAGGGAAACTCGCACGGTTAGGCCGCACTGTTTGATAAACCATGCTCCAACCACGCACACCCTACTGGAGAGAAGGGACACCCTGCACAGTTTGGCCACATGGTTTGAGAAACCATGCACCAACCATGTTATTTGGATCTTCCAAATTGTAGAGCCTCCCCACACACTTTCCACACGATTCCTCTTAACCATGGACAATCCATGTGCCATGTCCTAGACACTAACCCCCCAAGTCGCACGATTTCTCCTAGGACTCGAATGATTTTTCCCAAGCTGTGTAGAGACCGCCCAATGCAAACCATGTAAGAAGAAATTGAACTAGAAAAACCCTCTATCTTAACAGTACACACAATTTAACCTCAAACCATGCACACAAACCATGTATAAGGCTAAAACTCACCCGAGACCTCCAAGGCTCAAAAATTAAAATTGGGAACTCGACCCAAATCTCGACCAAAAGAACCTACATCAAGAAAATAATAAAATTAAGGAAAATTCAAGGTTAGGGTGTGACGTGAATAGTTTGATATCTAGTAGTTCCAAAGTTCCTTTCAACCTGAGTATTCCCAGAGAGAGAACATTTCTTGGAAAGATTATGTGAAACAACAACAACCTATATTTATATGTGTTTATATATATAATTACGTTTAATTAATTCTATATATATGTATGTATTTATATATATTTATAGATATTTATCTATATTTATATATATTTATATGTATATATATTTATATGTATTTATATATAATTATATAAATTTATTTATATTTATATGTATTCATAGATATTTATATATATTTATATGCATATATATATAATAATATATATTTAGATATATTTTAATATATATATATATATAAATATATTTTTATAAATTTGTATTTTCATGCATTTATTTGTATATATAATAGTATATTAACTATTATGTCATTATAATTAACAAATGATGAACTTAAGTAAGTGGTAAAGTTTACAGAATGAGAAAGAATGTGTGGGTTCAAATCCTTGCAGTTTCAAATATATAATGGAATTAAAATGGAATATGGGTTAAGTTACCCATTAAAAATAATATTTTTTTCACAATATATATATATATATATTAAAAAAATTATAAACTACTGCTATTTGTTTTTAAATTTTCATCAAAAAAATTAAAAATAGAAAACCCCTCAAAAAATTTCACATGGTCCATGGTTTAGGCTGGACTTGGGCTTGGGGATTTTAAACCATGGATTGAGAAGGGTTGAGTAGCGGGATTGGGTTGGATAGGCCATGGTTTGGGTTGTGCTCGGTGGTCTTGGTCTAACTGTGTTGCTCGACACATTTATTTATTTATGATTTTTTTAAAATTAAAAACTACCACCGATTTTTAATAAATTTTATTTAAATAAATAAAAATAGAAAATTTATTCTAAAAAAATACTGCGGAATGATATACAATTTTTTTTTAAAATAATCCTGAAATTATCCTCAAAACATGAATTCATGGTGGTTTAGACTATCACTAAATGCTAAAAAACCACTGCTAAATGACATTTTTGGCATAATGTAACCCTCTGTTTATTCATCCAATATTTCATTTGATGATGTATTTAATGAAATACTATTATTGAACTGTTCAATGTCTACTTAGATTAAACAAATAATACATTAAATTATATAATATAAATAAGTAAATAATTAGCTATCCATTTGACAAATGATCGAACTTAATGAGTGTTAGACCCTATAGATTTTTGTGGTTAGATTTTTTATTAATAAATTAGTGAAGTTTGATATGATGATCGTATTTATAAGATGTTGTGGTGTTGAATCTATGTAACATTGATATTTAAATAGTGATATAGAGAATCCACAAAGACTGAGGTAAGATAGTGTTATATTGATCTCCCCACATTTCAAAACTCCTTTCTAGAACTTCACTTGTAGAATAAGGCCTAGAAATTCCAAAATTGGATGCACTCAATGTCAATATCTGGATAAGGGAACTACACTAAAATGTATCATGTTGATTTCCTTTATCTGATGAGAAATTTTTTTGGAAGACCAACATAAGAAAAAGAATAAAGAACTCACACCAACATGGTGCAAAGTATATAAGGATCAAATGATACTCATTTATCACAAGATAAGGAATTAAAAACACATAATACCAAGAACTCTATGTACGAAACACAAAGACATGATATATATATGTTGACGCTCCTTTCTGTCACAGAGTCTAAAGGAATGAAAAGGGAAATACCTTGAACCCAAAGTGATTAATACTTTGAAGAAACATAAAAAATTTACAAAGTCTTGAACCAAGATTCAAATACACTTAGGTTGCACAAGTTACACCAAGGCCGCACAAGTATACTTGCGCGCCGCCCAGTGGTCGCGCAGGTGACTTGTGCACCCTCTTTGAAATTCCGCCTAGGGTCTCTCCAGCCTATAAATACCTATGTGGGACCCCCATTTGGAGGAGGAAAATTTTCCAGAAATTCAGATTTGAGCTCCCGGCACCCTAGTCTCTTCTCCAATATTCTGAAAAATTCTAAGGTAATTCCTTACCTACAACAAAAGATCTAAAGATAGGGAGTAAGTCCTAAGTGTTGAAACTCATCAACACTTGCGTGCCTGAGTGGCCAGCCCTTAAGGGAAATGAACACACTTGCATGCCGCCTTACCCCTTCAATAGAACTTGCGCGCCTCTCTTCTAGAAGCCTCTAGGGATAGTACTAAAGGCTTGAGCCAAGCCTCGCCCAAGTTATACCCTATGGGTTGACTGGCGTGCAAGTACCCATGTGTCGTGCAGGTACACCTGCGCGACCAAGACTTTCATGCCCACGCAGGACTTGCGCGCCCCTCTCTTTTTGGGTGCCCTTCCTGCCCATTTCACCTCTCCTATTCCTATCCACCACTCCTATTTAAGATTCATCCTTCAAACCCCTCTTCAAATCCATTTATGGCATGTTTCCTTTGTTGGATTCCTTATCTGAAAGAAATTCTATGCAACATCTCTTAAAACCTAGTGATTTACATATCTTTATGTCACTAAGGTTAGAGAGTTCATTCATTCAACCTCATCCTTTAAGATGAGAGAATCTTTAACCTGGGCCTGCTTTTCAGGAGTAATACCTAGTCCAAGTTCTCCTAATTTGGGCATCCTCCTCAGGAGTAATCCCCAAGTCCTCATTAATTTGGGCATCCTACTTAGGAGTAAGCCCCAATTCCCCTAATATGGGCATCCTCCTCAGGAGTAAGCCCCAGTCTCAAAGTTCCCAAATCTGGGTATCCTCTTCAGGAGTAAGCCCCAACCATAATTTCTCAAATCCGGGCTTCCTTTTCAAGAGTAATCCCCAGTCTCAAATATGGGCATCCTCTTTAAGAGTAAGCCCCAAGTCCCTTAATTTTAAAATTCTTTTTAACCTGGGCCTCCCCCATTGGAGTAAGCCCCAGTCTTAATTTATCTTAACCAGTCTTAATTTACTTTTTGATCCGGGCTTACTTCTCAAGAGTAAAACCCAATCATAAGTCCCCTCCTAATTTGGGAATCTTCCTCAGGATTAAGCCCCAAGTTAGAGTATTCAAATCTCCATAAAGTACATATACCTTTATGGACCCTGTTTTCAGACGCCTTCTTTGAAATAAGTCCCAATATTTATTTATTTGGGCAGTCATACATACATAAGCCCCACATCATTTTCTATGATTGCATTTTTCGTGGAACAATTGTCTGGTTTCACCAATACCTCTTGTTTCTCACACCGAGCATGACTCACATGAGCTTAGAGTGTAAAAGTAATTATGGCATCTTTCTTTGAGCCATCAATCATACATAAACATCATACTCCCTTATTCGAACTACGTGGGTTCTGATTCCTTTTCTAAATAAAGGATACATAGGTAGCCCATCTGCGGGTATGATTCCAACTCTGAAATAATCTATGTCCTTCTGAATGACAATAAACTTCAAGTTCCCCACTGAGTGGCTTTAAAACCAGTATGGTCATCATAATGACCAATAGACTTTTATATAATGTATTAAAGGATACCATTGAGTAAGAATCTCTAACAAATACAGATGATTCCCTATCGATGAAGAACCTCGAATACATATAAAATATTCTCTATATTTCCTAAATATCAATCATTGATTGTCAGATCTAAAGGAAAGCTCATTTTATACTTGGTAATTTAATAAGGATTCACGAACATAACTTAAATCTATAAAGAGAGTCCCGGAGTAGACAATAATTCCCCTCAAAAAGGTGTGATGAGTCCGACCTCCCATCCTATCGACCAATGAAAAATCCTAAGCCTCATAAGTCCATAAATAATGAGCGCCTACCTTTGGAAAGTAGGTCCAAATGGATATGGAATCATTGGATGTTTCCAGTTCTATGAACAAACCCGTTAGAAACTGCTTGGAATGTTTGAAACTCAAATCAATGAGGTCATTCCCCATTCCAGAGGAAACAAAAAAATGGTGAACCCGACGTGAATCCTTAACCAAGTTAAAGTGATGTTTTACCTATTTGTTAGGACCCTATTTAATCTCAATGAGAGGTCCAACAAGACAATCAATAACATATGTGCTTATCCAAAATATGTAGTGGCCGAAATTATCTTGATTACATATTTTTTATCAAATAGGCACTCTTTTCCAAGATCTTCTGCGTTACATAAATGGATTCTCTTAAGTTTACACCCATGAATACTTTTGCTGTGAATACTTCTGCTGGGAAGGCCTCTACTACTACTCCTGCTGGATTGTCGTCTGCTTTGAGGATGATATCACCTACTCAGCATCTTCAACGCTGAGTATCGAATGCGCTGGTTAAGGAGTACCATCAAAATGGTACTATTCCGACTTTGGGGGTTGCTCAACAATCCCCTCCAAGTCAATAATTCACCCTGGTCGTCCAGACAGCGACGACCAGTGATGAAGAAGCAGGTGGTTCCAACCACCGTCTCCAACCATTTCGGGTTATTATCCCCGGAAAGAAAACACCATTCACTCCCATATTCTGGGGAGGTGAATGAGCAGGTCCCTCATGGCCTTAATTCAATGAGACATGAGTCCTTCCCGAGGTCTCCCATAAACAATCATCGCCAAACTCGTGCGGCAGTGCGCCCTCAACATGATGAGGGTATCGACTCTAGACATTTGGCTCTGGTTCCTCGAACTCGAGCAGGAAAGATGAACCGCCAGAGATAAAATCCGATCAACAGTGAGCAGGTTCACATCTCTGACATCTCTGAAGAAGTCCACCAACCTAAATTTGTGGCAAGCAACGAGCGGGCACACACACCCGTCCGTTTTAATTCCACTGTCCAGCAGACTCGTCTGGCAGTAGCACACCAATCCCACTAGGAAATTCTGGCGGAGTACTATAGACAGGAACATACACCTATTTATAAATCATCAGCTAGTCAGCAGGCTCTTCCGACTACATATGATGAAGCCCGCCAACCCAATGTGTTGAAAACTGGTAAACAGGCACATACATCTGCTTACACTCATCAATCTTTCCAGCAGCCTCATCTGTCAGTATTGAAGGAAGCTCGTCAACCACGTTCGGCGGAGTGCAATCAGTAGGCACATACACCTGCTAGTATTGATCAAGCCTACCAATAGTCTCATTTGGTAGTAATCAGAGAAGTTAGTCGAAAAGCTCCAGTGACAAACAGGAGGCAGACTCAACTCTATGCCCCCACACTTGTGTACTGTCAGGATTCACTGATAGGAAAAGGAGGACATGAGAAGGAACAAACACCTATTCCAAGCACGGAATAGACGTATATCCCTATTCTGGCAGCTGAAGTCACCAAGCATATTCTATCAATGGTGAAAGAGCAGAAGAAAATCCCTGCTCATATTCAGGATGCCTTCCAGGATATTATAACAGCTTCAACAACATCTCAAAGAAAGACACATAAATCTACCCCTACTAGTGGAGTGACACATCAATAGTTTACTCCGGAGCAGACACACACCTCTGTTCCAGTCCAAGAGGGTTGTGGGGAATACTCCCCCATATCATACGAACAACCAAGTCAGGCACATACACTTAATTTGAGCAGAGATAATCAGCCTAACCTGATCATTTCTCTTGAGCAGGAACATACACATTCCCATAATGACCACTTTCGTCAACAAGTGGTTCCTAAATTGAGTAAGAAGGCATCTAAAAAGAAGACCCTCCCAACACAGTCAAGAAATCAAGGGACAATTTGTAATAAGGTCTTGCCCGATGCTGGAGTTCTTGAAGCCCTCAGACAATTATCTGTTGGAATTCCAGATTCTACTACCTCATTTTTCAATAGTGGGAACATTAATTCTGAAGATCTTCATCAGACACTTCCTCATGAAGGCTTGCTTCATGACAGTTCGGTCGATCTCGAAGTTTTGTCTTCAAATGAGAGCCACAGGAACCCTTTATGTGGCTAGAAGACCAAGGAGAAAAATGTTTCATCTTTTGTTGTAACCCACCATGGTGTTCCTCCCCATGATGATGAATTTATCTGGGAAAGTCCTCTCCACAGTTATAATGCGCATTTCTTGGAAAATGCTCCAATGGACAATGTAGTGATGAGAAAGCCCTCTTATCTTGAGGCACTTGCAAATGCGAAGCCAGTCATGTCTGATGCTTCACCGCTAGCAGGTGAAATACTTTCTAAATCATAAGATATCCCAGGGTGTAGGTCATTCTCCAAACCACCCCTGGGTCATTCATCTTCTAGTTTGATCAGTGAATTCTCTACCGATCTTGTTGAATACGATGAAGCAACAAAGAAGCACCAACTCTGGTCTAATCAGGTAGAAAAATCTCCATTGAATAATAAAGAGGAAGTACTGAATATGAGAAAAAAACTGGAAAAAGGTGAAGTTCCAGTCATGTTTTGGCCTTCGGCTGACTCTCAGTATGACATTCCAGAGATATTGATGGAAGATAGAATTCATGATATTCGTCTCAACATATGGAAAACTCTTTGTCAGTTGAAAAAGAAAATATTATCTTATGATGAATATGAAAATAATTTCAAGATAATTAAAGGGTTACAATGCCAAATTGACTTGGCATCTCTCTCAGTTTCTCGATATCCGAAGGCTGAAAAGCAGTAGAGAGCCCTTCAACGTTCATCCCTTGGCGCACTAAGAAGATTGCGCCAGTTAATTGCCAATGAACCATCTGGTATTCATATCAGGGGATGGGGTGTTCATGGAGAACTACATTTCACTGTGCTCTACGATCATCAAAGCCCGCCGAAAATGGTCTCATGCAATGTTATTGCCCATGGACGGCTATAGTCAATTGGATTTGTTTGTAATCAAAGGCCTGCTCAAGAACATGCTTCAACTAGTTCTTCTCAAAATCAAGCATACAGAGAACAATTTATTGAATTAATATTGCATCAAGCGAAAGATAATATTGAACATGCCTCTCATTTGGAGAAAGTACATCATCAAGTGACAGAAGTGTCAGAAATCATCCAACGGTCTTTTGAGCCGATTGATAAAAGTGGATGCAGCTTGATGCATCCAGCTAATTTCCAGACTAAAGTTCGCAAGATTAGGAGATTTTACAAGAATATCTCAGATATAACATGTCAAGAACCACCCCAGCTTTCCATACTAGGGACTCTTTTAACCCAACCCTCAGAATCAACAAATAGGATTCGAGGTGTTGAGCAGGAACAACAGGAACAGGCCCAGTCCACCGGACTGGGGACTTTTTCAAATCCTCAATCTCTTCCTCAGATAAAGTCAGTCTTCTCTCGATTAGGGAAGAATCCCCAAGAGGAAAGAAGATCCAAATTATCATGAGATTCCCTCCAAATTACAGTTCGTTAATAAGTTCTTGAGGGATCAAATAGACAAAAGGCAATGTCTCATCAGAGACATGGAAGAAGACAATATCGAAATAATGTCGATAGAAGGGATGAAATAAATTATGCATCAATTAATGTCATCAATGCCATTGTTTCTGATCCACCAGATGAGGTTCACTCAGAGGGATCAGATGAAGAGGTTCCTGCTTAAGAAGTTGTACGCATAGACACAAATGAAGAAGGTGTGCGTACACGAAATCAAAGGCTTACCTAGAATCTAGGTGTTCCTTTAAGTAAACCACTTTCCCCTCTCCGAAAGGGATCCAAAAAGGGGAAAAGAAAGAATCAGGTTACATACCCTTCCTCTGGAGAAGGCCAATCTCTCTCACTAGAGCAAATATTTTCACAACAAGAGGAAGAAATGAAGGAATTGAGGAGGATGAATGCAAAACTACTTCAGGGTAGTCTTCCTCCTAAACCTACTGGAGTCAGTCAGCCAAGGGAATTTTTTATGTCTATTGAGATGGATTAAGAATATCCTCCTTTATCAGTACACCCTCAAAGGTCTAATCCTACGAGTCAAGTGTAACAACAATCAACAGTGCTGCCATCAGTTGTTGTACCAGCTATCACATCTGTCCAAGCTCCAGTCATTGCACCTGTTCAAGTCCAAGCTCAACCAGATGTTTCTCAAAAGTTAATAACTACTATTGAGTCATTAATATATCGGTTGGAAGCTATGGAGGGAAATCGATCTCAAATTCAACCAGAAAAGAGATCTTATCCTGAATGGGTTGATGCAATTCCTCCCCCATCAAATTTTGAAAGTACCAAATTCCCAATCTTTAATGGTTTAGGAGACCCAGAGAAACACTTAACACATTTTTTTTCTCGTTGCGATCCAATGATGGGAACCCTTCAGCAACAATAATCAGTTAAGCTCAGGTGTTTTGTACAGTCATTACAAGGACCTTCTTGTGTCTGGTACACAAGCTTGCAATCCCAGTCAATTACCGGATGGGAGGATCTTCGCCAAAAATTCCTTCTTCAGTTCAGCTCAACATTGCCAAAGAAAACAGTTTTTGATCTTACAAACTGTAAGAAAAGGGAGAATGAAAGGGTCTCAGATTTCATTGCTCGCTGAAAGGGATTAACATATTCCGTGAGCTTAGCACTCCCTTAAGAAGAATTGTTTCCAATCTGTGTGAAAAATCTGCGTGATGAGTTACACACGCCGTTGATCCCTGTGAAATACAAAGGAGGGTTTCGAGACCTTACTTCAATCGCTCAATAGATTGAAGATTCTCTTATAAAGACTAAGGACAAAACTCGTGTAATTCCATCAGCTCTAGGAAGGATAATGGGTAGAGAAGAGACTGCTACAATCATGCTTAAACAAGCACCTGTACCTACTTCTACTTCAAAACCTTCATCTTCCCGAAGGGCTCCACCTCTTGAGCATCAACAACAGAAGTCATTTCATCAAAACAATCAAAGAGATCAAAGACAGAAACAATTTGAGGGTTTGAAAATCAAAGTTTACTCTTTCTGAAATGAACAAGTTCCTGGCTACTTCATTTCGGCTCTGGAAAATAATTTGGTTCAATTTACAAGGCCCAAAAGGCCGAAAAAGGAAGGAGATGAAGACTGTCCCAACTATTTCCCCTTTCATCCGATATTGGGGCATCCCATTCAGGAGTGTTTTGTATTTAAGGAACTCATGAAAAAAATGGTTGACTTGGGATAGGTCAAATTAAAAGGTTCTACAGATCAGGTAACATGTGTTACTGCTATAAATCCAGAGCAAGAAGGTGAGTGGAAAGAAGTAAAAAAGAAAAAATGCACAAAAATATGATGATTTGATGGTCAGAAAAATGATCAACCGAACTCATGCTATTTTGCGAACACAATTGGAGAAACGAATTGTGTCTTCTTCTATGAATTCCACAGAAAATCTCCCTTCATCAGAGGGAAAATCCTCAAAGAAACGACATAATTCAAAGAAAAAAGAAGAATCAGAAGAAGATGAGTATGTGTCAAAGACCAAGTTGTCTTTGAATCTGGTAGATTTTAGGCCATATACTTCGAAGCAACGAGCACCGTCCCACCAAATGGCACAACCTAAATTGGCTAGTCAGGCAGAGTCTTTGTCAGATGAATAATTAATATTCGGTTTTGTTAATATGATTCACTTAACATATCCTTATGCCAGTCACAGTTTCGATCTTGATGAACTTGGGTTCCCTATATCAAACAGAGGAATCAGAGGGAGTTCCAGAGGATCAGGGTCTATGGGAAGACGTGGATCTCTCAGAGGCCACTATTCCAATTCTACCCCTGCTAAAACTGTGTATGCGGCAGAAACTCGTGGCAGATCCCTTCAATGAGATCAACAAGAACAAGCAAGTTCTTCCTCACAAGGCAGATTCAGGCCTGGCACAATTATTCTGGAAGATCAGTTGGAAGTTACACCTTCTTCCTCTCAGTAAGTAAACAGACCTATTCAGTCTAATCTTACAAAGCTAGGAGTATTACCAACTCCTACCCCGATACAAGATGCATCAACTTCCAAATCATCAACTTCCAAAGAACTTGCTAAACCACATGTTCCTATTGGGAAACGCAGACCTTTGGATCAAATGTATGATGTATTGAAACACCTGGCCCAAGTACCAGCCAAGTTATCGATTTTGGATGCCTTGAATTTATCAAAGGATCTTCGTGAGGCACTCATTGAGGCTTTGTCAAGTCCTCGGGAGTTTGAAACTGAAATTGCTACAGCTGAAGCCTACCATGTAGAGAATAATCTTACAGAATTCCATGAAGTGATATCTTTCACAAATGAAGATGAAGATGATGTTGTGCATGGAAATATTAGACCTTTGTATTTATCTGGAAAGGTCAATGGTGTAGACATTCGAAGAGATTTCATTAATAATGGTTCAGGAGTCAACCTCATTCCCATTCGTACACTTTGTTGATTGGGCCTAACAGAATCTGATTTATCTCCTTATACTATGATGTTATAAGGATATGATAAAAATTAACTAGAACCACTGAGCGAGATTACACTCAGAACTTAGTTTGGAGATCTTGTATCCAATTCAGATTTCATGGTTGTTGATCAAGACTCAGCCTTCAACATCTTGCTTGGAAGACCCTGGCTACATCAACATGCGGTTATCCCTTCATCATACCATCAATATATCAAGTATTGTTTCGATGGTCAATTTGGTACATTGTACGGTGATAAGGCCCCGTTCAAGACATGTGAATCTTAATACATTGAGGTAGAATTCTATCACATGAAGGGAATGGAGAAATCCACAACAAGGGAGATTAACAAAGTTAATGCTCCATATGGTTTGAAAAAGATTCCAGTAAATCCAGTTACACATGTGAGTACAGATTATGTGTTGTCTATCATTAAAATTGACAGGATAGACTCAAATCCAAATATTCTTATGGGAACTTCCATAATGTCAATTACAACAATCAAGCCAGACAGTATGGGAGAAATTGGTGATTCACCAAGCAATGATAAAAGCTCAAATGGGGATGTCTTCATTTCATCTGCTGAAATACATCAAGTCTATACTTCACCAACCAGGACATAAGAAGTTATAGAAATGTTAGAGGTGAACGATGATGTCAATTCTCAATCTATCATCTCATCTTTAATACCCAGGAAAGACCCTTCATCATCAATCGGGTCAGAAATGGAAGCTTCCTCTTCAAGATGATCAAATTTTAACATCTCTTCTGATCATGAAAATTATACTTCATCATCTACTATTCAAGTAGAAACAGAAGAAATAACACATGTTGAAGAAGAAGAGGAAGATCTCAAGGATGCTCCTCCAGCATTTGAAGAGGGTATCTCTACTACCATGGATGAATTCAGAGAAATAAATCTGGGTACAAAAGAAGATCCACGCCCCACTTTAATTAGTGTGGCCATGACTCTAGAAGAGAAAGAGATGTATGTTTCATTTTTAAAGAAAAATTGAGATATATTTTCATGGAACTATACAGAGATTCCGGGACTTGATCCTGATGTTGCTACTCATCATTTGGGTTTTCCAGAAGAATATCGAGGATTCAAGCAAGCTGCCAGAAGAACACACCCAACTTATGCTTCCAAAATTGAAGTTGAAGTGGATAAGATTATAAAATATAACTTCTTCAGAGAAGTTAAATATCCCAAATGGTTTGCTAATATTGTCTCTGTGAAGAAGAAGAATGGACAAATTAGAGTTTGCATTGATTTCAGAGATCTTAATCGGCATTGTCCTAAGGATGATTTTCCAGTTCTGATCACAGAACTCTTAATTGATGCAACATATGGATATGAAGCACTTTCCTTCATGGATGGATATTTTGGGTATAATCAAATCTGAATGGCTCCAGAAGATGAATAATCTACAACCTTCAGAGCCCCTCAGGGTGTGTTATGCTATCGGGTAATGCCCTTTGGCCTAAAGAATGCAGGCGCAACATATCAGCATGCCATGCATCGTATCTTCAAACCCTTTTTAGGGAAGTTTGTTGAATATTACATGGATTATTTGGTGGTTAAATCCAAACAACGTTCTAATCACTTGGATGATTTGGAAATCATATTCCACAAACTTCAACAACATAATTTGAAGATGAACCCCTTAAAATGTGCTTTTGGGGTAACCTCAGGAAAATTTCTCAACTTTTTTGTACGCCATCATGGTATTGAAGTTGATCCTGAGAAGACAAAGTCAATCCTTGGTATGTCACCTCCTCAAAATTTGAAAGAATTGAGAGGACTTCAAGAAAAATTAGCCTATATTCGGCGTTTCATCGCCAATTTGGTAGGCAAAAGTTTACCCTTCACCAAATCGATAAAGAAGGGAGTCACTTACCAGTGGACTAAAGAATTTCAAGAAGCATTAGATATTATCAAGAAGTATCTCTTGAGTCCACCGGTATTAATGCCACCTGTTGAAGGAATACCACTTATCCTCTATGTGACAACTTTAGAGCGATCATTGGGTGAATTTCTTGCTCAAAAGAATGATGCTGGGAATGAAAAAAACCTCTACTATCTCAGTCAGACTATGCCTGAAGCAGAAACCTAATACTCAAGTATTGAGAAATGCTGCCTAGCATTAATCTTCGCAGTTCAGACATTGAGACACTACCTGCAACATCATGAGGTCTAATTGATATCTCGTAATAACCCGATCAAATTCATCCTTAGTCGTCCAATGCTTACATGACGTCTGGCAAGGTGGGAAGTTATTTTACAGAAATTTGATATACAATATGTGTCTCAAAAGGCAATAAAGGGCCAAGTTTTGGATGATTTCCTTGCTGAACACCCTTCAATAGAAGATACATATTTAGATATTGAACTTCCTGATGAGGAAGTCTTCTTTATTCAAGATAGTCTTCAAACACGGAAAATGTACTTTGATGGTGCTTCCAGAAGTCCAACAGGGAGGAAAATGGAAAATATTAAATTCAACAAAGTTAGGTTAGGAGTTGTGCTCATTTATCCAGAAAAGTCAGTGTTACCCTATTCCTTCTCATTGTTGGGAGGTGGTACAAATAATGAAGCGGAATACCAAGCTCTCATCGCAGGCTTGGAGTTGGCGCTTCAAGCACAAGTGAATCACTTGAAGGTGAAAGGTGATTCAGAACTGGTAATCAAACAAGTCAATGGGGATTATGCTATCAGAAAAGAAGAACCAATACCTTTGTATTATTACGTCAAAGAATTAATGGAGGAATTCCCTTCAGAACCGACATTTTATTATGTCCTGCGGTCACAAAATGCCCAAGCTGATGCACTGGCTAATACAGCCACAACTCTGGAAGATCCAAATCAGGACAAGACAACCATCAGTATTGCCCACCATCGTAAAATTTCACCTTATGTTCAAATCATAATAGAGGAAATCAATGAAATTATTCCCATTCCTAAACCATATGGTCATACTACAGGATGGATGACACCTATCAGGGAATACATTCAAAATGGAACACTTCCACCTGATAGAGCCAGGAAAGAACAAATCTGGAGACATGTGGTCAATTTTACTCTTTATGATAGGCCAGATCACCTAGAGAAAATTCTCTACAAGAGTTCTTTTTATGGAGTTCTCTTCAGATGCATTGATGGTGAAGAGAAAATGGTTGTTATAAAAGAAGTGCATGCAGGAGTCGGTGGTGCCCACCAGTCTGGACATAGACTGTCTGATCAAATTCGAAGGCTTGGATACTTTTGGCCTTCAATGATACAAGATTTTGTTGATTTTACGAAGAAGTGTAATTCATTACAAGTAAATGCCAACTACATTCATCATCCCCCAGAGTTGCTTCATAAAGCTAAATACTCGTGGCCATTTTCCACATGGGGAATGGATGTGGTGGGACCTTACCCTTCAACTACAACCAAGAAGTTTAAGTATATTATTACTGCTATTGACTTCTTTTACAAATGGGAAGAGGCAATACCTCTCAAAGAAGTTAGTTCTAAAAGCATTGTTAGCATCATCAAGTCTAACATAATTACCAAATTTGGTGTCCCTCATACCATATTGACGGACAACGACACCAAATTCTGTTCATACGAGGTGAAGAAGTTGTATCAAGAATACAAAATCAAATCCAATCATTCATCTCGGTATCATCCAGCAGCCAATGGCTAGATAGAAGCCTTCAACAAGACTCTTTCAAACATACTGCAAAATATGGTGGATACAGATAAGAGGTCATGGCCTGACAAACTCTTTCATGCTTTATGGGCTTATCAGACCACCACCCGCACTGCAATGCGGTCAACTCCATATTCAATGGTATATGGAACGAAATAAGACTTGCCTATTGAAGTTCAATTACCTTCTCTCAGGTTATCCATTTGTGATTAGTCATCTACAAATGAACAATCTCAAAAGATATTGAATGAATTGGAATGGTTAGATGAGAAAAGATTATGCACCCTGCACCACTTGGAAGTCTACCAGAATCGAATAGCACGAGCTTTCAACAAAAAAGTTCATCTTCATTCATTCATTCAGGGATAACTGGTATTGGTTCTCAGAACTCCAATGATACTAGGAAAGAAACCTCCCAAGATTGAACCAACATGGGAATGACCTTACTCAATACATAAGGTCTATTCCAATGGAGCTTATTCTTTAATCTCAATGGATGGAGAACTCATCACTACTCCAACCAATGCCATATTTCTGAAGAAATATTTTGTATAAACACAAAATACATCTACGGTCCATGCATATGACCTTAAACTATTTGTATTAATTTCTTCCCACACGATGTTAAAATGCATATCTATGGACCATGCATATGACCTTAAACTATTTTCATGTGTCATGTCCAGCAAGACATTAAACTACACCATCTATGGTCTATGCATATGACCTTAAACTATTCGTACTTTCATCCAAAATGATGTTAAACTGTATCCCCTTCATCGTCCTATATGAAGTTAAACTATACAGTAATGGTACATGCATATGACCTTAAACTATTCGCACCATTGTCAAACATGACACTAAATTGTATCTTCCCTTTTCGTCCAACATGACGTTAAACTATTAAAAAGTCCCTAATATGTCCAACATGACGTTAAACTGTGTCCTCTTTTGTCTTTAATGCATGAAATTAAACTGCACAGTCCCCCTTTTATAAGGCCCCAGCCTTAAACATTACTTAATCTTGAGTTATTTCAATAATACACGTTGAGAATATTTTCAGGTTTAGAGTTTTAGAGAATTAGATCATAAATCATGCATTACATTCCACATTTAAACAAAGTGGTTACATAAAAGATAGTACTCATTTTTACCACCAACAAAAACATATTTAAAATAAAACATGAATTCTTTCTTGACACTTCTTTGACACTATCATCAGATCATGTACCTTTCCATTGACTTGTGAAAAACATTTCAAAAACTTGGGATGAACATAAATGCTCAGTAAGGGATATAAAAGCATGAAATGAAAACATTAGTCCATGTATGAAATCATGATTTACTCATAAAACATAAGCATTTTAACATACCTCATCAAATCATGAATAAATCATAGAAATCATAAGACAAAAAGGTAACTTGAGGCATTCATAACATTCTTACGTAGGGAGTAACCCTCATGGTTATGTTTGGAATACCCATCACAGTATATTCCCTCAGTCTCTTCGGAGAAACCTTAACGTTTTACCCCTTCGCATTACCCAATGTATTGGAGAGCTATATCGGGCTCACCTGCCCTTAGTTTATCACGGAACCACCCGTCTTCATAACAATGCCCAAGAACCATAACATAACCGTATCACATAAAACATGCATAAAAAAAACATAACATTTCCACATTTCAATCACAAGATATCAATACAACAAATTGATATAATAAAAACATTATGAAAAATATTTTCTATACCAAAATAAAAGAAAATTAAAACATGGTATATATTTATCATTTAAAAAAAGTTATGGCTTGTAGAGGAAGCCGAAACTCAAATAATGGTCACAACGGCGGAGAATCGTTGTCGTCGCATACGTACGACAAAAAAACACTCCTTTTGTCATTTAGTAAAATGATTCGTATAAAAAAGATTCCTTTTGAATAGATGTAAAATTCAAAGTGGTTTATACACTGTATAAAAGAAAGTTGTGTATAAAACAAAATATGCCTCAATGAAAGGAGATTGAGACGAAGTCCCATACCTCGGGTCCGAATTGAAACGATCATTCTTTAACCTCCTGAATAATAAACTTGAGTTAATTTCTACTTGATTAAGAACCTTTTCAAGTTCATTATTCCTTTTATATCACTTATTACCATGTTATGAACACTATGTAATTATTTAAGTTAATAATGGTCGTTTTGTCGATCATTGGTACTTGAGTCAAAAATAAACTCTTTATAATTAAAAGTTGTTCATGTGGTAAAATATAAATTATATACAGAATTATATTCATGATTTAGATATAATATATATCATATATATCCAGTATATACATGCATTTATAATATTACATAACATTTAGAGGTAAGAAATGAAATGCACCGTTCATGGAGACGGTAAGTCGTACGCACGCATGAACGCTACTTTCATTTCTATTTCGTATTTTATGGATTGGAAACATAATGATATAAAGTAATATTATAATTCCAGTATAATATCATATATAATATCATTAAATCCATCCTTTATACTTCCCACATATGGCATTAACGAATCAAATCACTTTGAGGGGGCGGTAGTCCGCACTTCCTAAAATGAAGATATCACGTTTACCCATAATGGAAACCATAAAGGTATGCCATAAATGAAAAATACAGAATATTAAAGAAAACATAAACATATTATATATTATATATAAATATATTGACATATTAATGGCCACCTTTAAAGGTGTTAGAATAATATTGAACAATCATCGTTTCGTGAGGTAGAAATTCGCCATCCACGGAAACAATATGCTCTTTAACCATTAGATGTAGGTGTGTGTAAGTGTAGCTCAAATAATTCTTATAAAAACATCCCGGTATATTGAAGATACTGGTGTTGTTACAAAAGAAATGAATAAAAAGAGTTTAGGGGGTTGGAGAAGTAAAATAAAACAAAAGAACATTAGAGAAGACTTTACCTTTAAATCGGGTAAATCCTCTTGGGTTGAACCAAAAGGGTTTCTTGAAGAGCTTTCTTCCTAAGGTAAGGATTATAGGATGAAGAGAGGGATGTGGAGAGAAAAAATGATCAGATCTTGGCCAAGCCAAAGGCTTGATAGGTGTGGGTAAGGAGGTAGAGGTGGGGGCCCTT
Source organism: Viscum album (assembly GCA_963277665.1). NCBI lineage: Eukaryota > Viridiplantae > Streptophyta > Magnoliopsida > Santalales > Viscaceae > Viscum > Viscum album. The sequence goes on along the minus strand of OY728135.1, from coordinate 226,223,306 downwards.
TATAAGAGGGAGTAGGGGCACTCTTGGAAAGTCAAGACATGTTACTTTATTTTAAAATGAGTTTAGGATTTAAAAGGTCCCACAATGATATATTTTTAGGATACAGTGATAAGGGTTTGAAATATACTCATCCAATAGGTCTTTGACAAGTGTAAGTCTTAGATTTTACATTATCTTTTCATTTTATTTAAATCGTTAATGAGGTAATCGTTGCATCATCATGGTGTCATAAATAAATTAATTTATTTAATGTATAAAAATTATAAAAATAGTAATATGATGTAGGAAATAGTTTTATCTTTATAATTAATATTTATAGTTTAAGATATCATTTACACAGACAAATCTAAAAATGTTTTACTTGGGTGATACATTCTTTAGTGATATTCTCCTTTCTTTAAAAATAAAATGATAAGGTGTCACTTTCACCCAAAAGTGATTCCATGGGGTCCCAAAGTTTGGCACAAGGAATACCATGGTCATCCATTACACAACCAGTAGAATTAGGACACATGTTGGGGTCATTTTTTATTATTATGATATTATTTTATTATCCTTAACTACCCGATTACTAATTAATCAAGATAATTAAAGATGATTACCGTGGTTACTATTCATAATGTCAAAAAACAAAAGAGTCTTAATTACATAATTTGGGACTTCTGATTCCAAATACGGAATCCATTTTACCAAATTCCAAACATTGAAATTTCAATAATTAATTTAAAAATAATTCCCGTTGTCAAAAAAAATAGTGGGTTTTTTTGAAACAATATCTATGAAAAGTTTGGCACTTGTTTATGCCCAATTAAAAAGTTAAATTAATTATAATGATAAACATTGGATTAAATGGTAAAAATATATTCTAATTAAATTTTAAAACCAATTAAAAAGATACTCTAACCATATAATTAAATTAGATGAAAATGTAGTTTTGATGTAAAGTGCAGTATTTTTCACTATACATTAAAAAATGAACATTGTCAGAAAAATACCAAAAATTTATCCAAATTAAATTTAAATGTCCCAATCATAAAGAATAATTTCATTTTGACAAATATAGATTATAAAATTATCAAAAGTTTTATTTAAAAATGATTTTCCATCAAAAGGCAGTAAAATAATATTTTAAAAATATTAGTGTATTCCATGCTTAAGATTGGATTTATTCTCATTTTAAGTCTTTAAAACACTATCTAATTCATAAATATAAATAGATAAGAATATATATTATTAATTACTTACTTGGTATGTTACATCCTTCCCCCCTTTAGAAAATTGCATCCCCGCAATTTATTTACTTATCGAATAAGTGGGGGTATTTATCCCTCATTTCATTTTTCGATTCCCATGTTGCCTCTTCACTCATGTGGTTTTTTCACAAAACCTTTACTTGATGAGTCACCTTATTCCGCAACACTTGCTCCCTATGGTCAAGAATATGGACCGGTTGTTCCTCATAAGATAGATTCTCTTCCAGCTGAACTACCTCTGGACTCAAAACATGAGATGGATCTGGAATGTACTTCCTTAACATTGAAACATGAAAAACATTGTATACCTGAGATAAACTCGGAGGTAAAGCCACTCGGTATGCAACTGATCCAACTCTCTCCAGTATTTATTATGGTCTAATAAACCTTGGACTCAGCTTTCCTTTCTTACCAAATCGCATCACACTTTTCCATGGAGATACTTTGAGAAAAACACGATCACCTACCTCAAAAGAGAGATCCTTACTCCTGTTGTCTGCATAACTCTTCTGCCTGATCGGAGATGTTCTCATGTGTCTCTGTATCAGCTGAACTTTTTCTACCAAATATTCTACCAATTTCGGTCCCATCAACTTACTTTCACCCACTTCATCCCAAAAAGCTGGAGTTCGACAACGCTTCCCATATAATGCCTCAAATGGTGCCATATGTATACTGGAATGAAAACTGTTATTATAAGAAAACTCAATCAAAGAAAGATGTTTCTCCCAAATTCCCTGATAATCCATCGAACAAGCACGTAGCAAATCCTCCAAAGTCTGAATTGTTCATTCTGGCTGCCCATCTGATTGAGGATGAAAAGCTATACTAAAATTTAATTCAGTACCCAATGACTTCTGAAGGCATTTCCAAAAGTTAGAAGTGAACCTAGGATCACGGTCAGATACAATGGAGAGAGGAACTCCATGTAACCTGAATATCTCTTTAAGATACAAACGAGAAATTTGATCTATGGAAAAAGTATCTCGTATAGCAAGGAAATGATCATATTTAGTCAAGCGATCAAGAATAAACCAGATTTCATTATTACCTCAAGGTGTCTTTGGAAATCCCACAAAGAAGTCCATGGATATATTTTCCCATTTCCACTCTGGCACTGGTAAAGTCTAAAGCATCCCTTTCGGTAACTACCGCTCTGCTTTAACCTGTTGAAAAGTCAAACACTTCACAGTAAAATCAGCAATATCTCTTTTCATTCCGTCCCACCAGTAATACTCTCGAAGATCTCTATACATCTTAGTACTGCCTGGATGAACTGAAAACGGAGAACTATGAGCTTCACATAATAACTCTCTCTTCAACTGTGAATCACACGACACACACAATCTCTTCCCAAATCTCAAAACACAATCATTATCAATGTAGAATTCAGGCAACTTACCCTTCTGAACCAGCTCTACCTTTTTCTACAACTCACTGTCTTGCTTCTGTGCTTGCTTAATTCTGTCTGATAGAGAAGATTTCACTGATACCTGAAACAAAACAGAAGGACATCCTTCACCAAAAACTTCTATTCCAAAGTTCACCAAATCCTTAACCAAAGGATCATGTTCCAAACGCAACATTGTTAATGAAGTATTACTTTTTCGACTCAAAGCATCAGCCACTTTATTTGATTTTCCCGGATGGTAATGAATTGTACAATCATAATCCTTGATTAATTCTAGCCATCTCCTCTGTCTCATGTTCAATTCTTTCGGAGTGATTATATACTTTAAACTTTTGTGATCAGTATATATTTTACACTTTACACCATAAAAATGATGCCTCCAAATTTTTAAAGCGAAAACAATAGCAGCTAATTCCAAATCATGTGTAGGGTAACTTACCTCATGAGTTTTCAACTGACGTGAAACATAAGCAATTACCTGATCATTCTGTATTAGGACGCAACCAAGTCCTTTAAATTAAGCATCACTATAGATAACAAACTCCCCATTCCTGGAAGGTAGTTCCAAAACTGGAGCATTCACCAATCTTCTTTTTAGTTCCTAAAAACAATCATCACATTCTTTTGCCCAGATAAACTTAACACCCTTCCGATTTAGCTTAGTCATTGGACTAGATAACCGTGAATTTTTTTTAACAAACCTTCGGTAATAGCCTACCAAACCAAGAAAACTACGAATCTCAGTTACATTTGTGGGTCTTGGACATTATTCCACAACCTTTGTTTTTGCAGGATCAATAGTTATCCCATCTTTAGAAACAATGTGACCAAGGAAACAAATTTGTTCCAACCAAAACTCACACTTGGTGAATTTCCCATACAATTTCTTTTCTTTTATGGTTTGAGAAATAACCCTTAAATGTATTTCATGCTCCTCTTTACTTTTATAAAAGACCAAAATATCATCAATGAAAATAACCACAAACTTATCCAAGAACTCATGAAAAATTCTATTCATAAGGTCCATGAATACAGCAGGTGCATTGGTTAACCCAAAAGGCATAACTAAAAATTCATAATGGCCATATCTTTTACAAAACGTGGTCTTTGGAATATCTGCTTCCTTTACCTTCAACTAATGGTACCCCAATCTCAGGTCAATCTTTAAAAAATACTGAGCTCCCTGGAGCTGATCAAACAAATCATCGATATGAGGCAAAGGATATTTGTTCTTAATAGTGATGTTATTCAAGGCTCTATAATCATTTCAAAGTCTCATAGAACCATCTTTATTTTTAACAAATAACACAGGAGCACCCCATGGTGATGTGCTAGGTCGAATGAAACATTTCTCTAATAAATCTTGCAATTGCTCCTTCAACTCTAAAAGTTCAATTTGAGCCATTTGATAAGGGGGTTTTGAAATTGGATTAGCATATGGAACTAAGTCAATAGTAAATTCAACTTCCCGATCTGGTATTATTCCAGGAAACACATCAGGAAAAACACCAAGATACTCATTTACCACTGGAAAATCATTAATCTGAACAGTTCCTTTGTTTTCAATAATATGTGCAAGGTAACATTAATTTCCATCTTTTACAAGTTTCTCAGCCTCTTGAAATTTTATCAACATTAAGGGTTCATTCTTGTACACAAACTAAAAGTCTTTCTGAAAAGAAACTTCTTTAGCTCTATGGTCAATATTAGCATGGTAAATAGGGAGCCAATCCATACCCAGGACAACATCAAACTCTACTAGAGGTAAAATAATAAGATTTTCAACTAGGTTCTTTCCACGGATAAGGATAGGAAGATTATTATAAATTCTTTTTGCCTCAACATTTCCCCCAGGTGTTTTTACCACAAGTTTAGGAGTCATTTCTTGAGAAGGTATTATCATTTTACTAGAAATGTTTTCAGAGATGAAGGAATGTGTAGACCCTGAATCAAACAACACACTGGCATAATATGAAAAACAAACAAAGTACCTGATACCACTTTATTTTATGGCCCAACATCTGCTGAAGTAGTTGCAAAGGATGTCACCACCCCTTTATGCTTGTAGTATAACTACTTCCCATCACTCGAGCTCTTTTTCGGACACTCGTTTGCATAGTGACCCATCTAATTGCACTTAAAACATTTCACTAACTGTAAATAAAATTTGGTCTTACCATCACCTTGATCTTTTTCAGTGAAATCACGAGCCTTATGTCCCATCTTACCACATCGGTAGCACTTTCTGAAATTCATAAGACATTCCCCAACATGCCTTTTACCACATTTATCACAAAATAGAAACTTAGTTTTCTTACCATTAGACCTTTTTGAATAATTTCTCCCTTTCTCCTGCCACCTCGGTCGCTTCTTCTGTTGGTTTTTATAGAACACTTGATCATCGACAAAATCCATTTCCACCTTCTCAGCACATCGAACAAGCTTTTCATAAATCTTGAACTCATGAGAAGCTAAAGCCCTTCGATATTTTGGATTTTATCCCGAGTAAAAATGATTGCTTTTACTATCAAGGTCTCAGATAAAATTTGGAGCATACCTTGCCAATCGAGTGAACTTTTCTTCATAAGCAGCCACTGGGTCATCCTCTTGCCTCAATTCCAAGAATTGTTTTCCATCCTAAGTCGAACAGCCTTAGGTAAATACTTCTCAAGAAACATAACTTTGAATTCATCCCAGTCGAGAGCATAAATCTCATCATCGTCCCTGATATTTTTAACCATAGACCACCACTGATCTACTTAAACCTCCAAATAGTAAATTGAAAGACTAACCTTTTGATTGTATGAACACCCCATGACATTGAAAATCTTCTCCAGTGCTTTAATCCACCCTTCATCTAGAACAGGGTCAGATGATCCTCTGAATGATGGGGGATGTTGCCTCATGAAATGTTCCACCAATGACATATTCCTTTGCGGTTGATCTAGCTGATCTCGTGCATGGATACCACCACCATTTATCTCTTGAGTCAACTGCGCCATTACTACAACAAACTATTCAGTTACAATTCCGACCATCTCAGGATTCTGATTCGGAAGGTCATTTCCTTCTGTATTCCTTCCTAGCACTGCTTCCCTATTTCCTCTATAGAAAACCATTCTGAACAAACATGTCTTAGATGAAGAAACATGGTAATATTCAAATGCTATATCATTTCAATTTGACCTTAAAAAAATATTTTTGGATAATCATTTAATAGAATTATAACTCCTAAAGTTATCTAAACTGACCTATGATACCAACTATAAGGCCCCAGCCTTAAATATTACTTAATCTTGATTTATTTCAAGAATACACGTTGGAGATCTTTTCAAGTTTAGAGTTTTAGAGAATTAGATCATAAATCATGCATTACATTCCACATTTAAACAAAGTGGTTACATAAAAGATATTACTCATTTTTCCCATCAACAGAAACATATTTAAAATAAAACGTGGATTCTTTCTTGACACTTCCTTAACACTATCATCACATCATGTACCTTTACCTTAACCTATGAAAAACATTTCAAAAACTTGGGATTAGCATAAAAATCTCAGTAAGGGATATAAAAGCACGAAATGAAAACATTAATCCATGTATGAAATCATACTTTACTCATAAAACATAATCATTTTAACATACCTCATCAAATCATGAATAAATCATATAAATCATAAGACATAAAGGTAACTTGAGGCATTCATAACATTCTTACGTAGGGAGTAACCCTCATGGCTACATTTGGAATACCCATCACAGTATATTCCCTAAATATCTTCAGAGAAACCTTAACGTTTAACCCCTTTCGCGTTACCCAATGTATTGGAGAGCTATATCAGGATCACCTGCCCTTAGTTTATCACGGAACCACCCATCTTCATAACAATTCCCAAGAACCATAACATAATCGTATCACATAAAACATGCATAAAGGAAACATAACATTTCCACATTTTAATCACAAGATATCAATACAACACATTGATATAATAAAAAAATTATGAAAACCATTTTCAATACCAAAATAAAAGAAAAGTAAAACATGGTATTTATTTATCATTTAAAAAAAGTTATGGATTGTAGAGGAAGCCGAAACTCAAATAATGGTCACGGAGGCGGAGAATCATTGTCGCCACATACGTACGACAAAAAAAACATTCCTTTTGTCATTTATTAAAACACTTCGTATAAAAACGTTTCCTTTTGAATTTATGTAAAAGTAAAAGGGGTTTATACACCGTATAAAAGAAATTTGTGTATAAAACAAAATATGCCTCAATGAAAGGAGATTGAGACGAAGTCCCATACCTCAGGTCCGACTTGACTCGATCGTTCTTTAACCTCCTGAATAATAAACTTGAGTTAATTTCTACTTTATTAAGAACCTTTTAAAGTTAATTATTCCTTTTATATCACTTATTACTATGTTATGAACACTATGTAATTATTTAAGTTAATAATGGTTGTTTCGTCGATCATTGGTACTTGAGTCAAAAATAAACTCTTTATAATTACAAGTTGTTCATGTGGTAAAATATCCATTATATCCAAAGTTATATTCATTATGTATATATCATATATATCATATATATCCAGTATATACATGCATTTATAATATTACATAACATTTAGTGGTAAGAAATGGAATGCACCGTTCATGTAGACGGTAAGCCGTACGTACGCATGAATGCTAATTTCATTTCTATTTCGTATTTTATGGAATGGAATCATAATTATATAAAGGTATATTATAATTCCAGTATAATATCATATATAATATCATTAACTCCATCCTTTATACGTCCCACATATGGCATTAATGAATCAAATCACTTTGAGGGGGAGGTAGTCCGCACTTCCTAAAATGAAGATATCGTGTTTACCCATAATGGAAACCATAAAGGTATGCCATAAATGAAAAATACAGAAGATTAAGGAAAACATAAACATATTATATATCATATATAAATATAGCGACATCTTAATGTCCACCTTTAAAGGTGTTAAAAGAATATTGAACAATCATCGTTTTGTGAGGCAGAAATTTGCCATCCACGGAAACAGTGTTCTCTTTAACCATTAGATGTAGGTGTGTGTAAGTGTAGCTTGAATAATTATTATAACAACATCCTAGTATATTGAAGATACTGGTGTTGTTACAAAATAAATTAATAAAATGATTTTATGGGGTTGTAGAAGCAAAATAAAACAAAATAACTTTAGAGAAGACTTTACCTTTAAATCGGGTAACTCCTCTTGGTTTGAACCAAAAGGGTTTCTTGAAGAGATTTCTGCCTAAGGTAAGGCTTCTAGGATGAAGAGAGAGATGTGGAGAGATAAAATGAGTATATCTTGGCCAATCCAAAGGCTTGAGAGGTGTGGGTAAGGAGGTAGAGTTGGGGGCCTTTTATAAGAGGGAGGAGGGGCACTCTTGGAAAGTCAAGACATGCTACTTTATTTTAAAATGAATTTCGGATATAAAAGGTCCCATAATGATATATTTCTAGGATACAGTGATAAGGGTTAGAAATATACTCATCCAATAGGTCTTTGACAAGTGTAAGTCTTATATTTTACATTATCTTTTCATTTTATTTAAATCGTTAATTAATGAGGTAATCGTTGCATCATCATGGTGTCATAAATAAATTAATTTATTTAATATCTAAAAATTATAAATACAATACTATGATGTAGGAAATCATTTTATATTTCCATTTAATATTTATAGTTTAAGAGATCATTTACACAGACAAAAATAAAATGTTTTACTCGGGTGATACATTCTTTAGTGATATTCTCCTTTCTTTAAAAATAAAATGATAAGGTGTCACTTTCACCCAAAAGTGATTACATGGGGTCCCAAAGTTTGGCACAAGGAATCCCATAGTCAGCCATGACACAACCAGTAGCATTAGGATACATTTTGGGGTCATTTTTTATTATTATGACATTATTTTATTATCCTTAACTACTCGATTACTAATTAATCAATATAATTAAAGATGATTACCATCATTACTATTCATAATGTCCAAAAACAAAAGAGTATTAATTAAATAATTTGGGACTTATGATTCCAAATATGGAATCCATTTTACCAAATCCAAACATAGAAATTGCAATAATTAACTTAAACATAATTCTTGTTGTCAAAACAAATAGCGGGTTTTTTTGAAACAATATCTATGAAAAGTTTGGCACTTGTTTATACCCAATTCAAAAGTGAAATTAATTCTAATGACAAACATTGGATTAAATGGTATAAATATATTCTAATTACACTTTAAAACCAATTAAAAAGATAATCTAACCATATAATTAAATTAGATGAAAATGCAGTTTTGATGTAAAATGCAGTATTTTTCACTATACATTAAAAAATGAACATTGTCAGAAAAATACCAAAAATTTATCCAAAGTAAATTTAAATGTTCCAATCATAAAGAATAAGTTTATTTTGACAAATATAGATTATAAAATTGTCAAAAGTTTTATTTAAAAATGATTTTCCATCAAAATGAAGTAAAATAATCTTTTAAAAATATTAATGTATTCCATGCTTAAGATTGGATTTATTCTCATTTTAAGTCTTTAAAACACTATCTAATTCATAAATAGAAACAGATAAGAATATATATTATTCATTACTTACTTGTGATGTTACATCCTTCCCTCTTTTAGAAAATTGCGTCCCCGCAATTTATTTACTTATCGAATAAGTGGGGGTATTTATTCCTCATTGCATTTTCAGATTCCCATGTTGCCTCTTCACTCATGTGGTTTTTCCACAAAACCTTTACTTGATGAATCACCTTATTCCACAACACTTTCTCCCTATGGTCAAGAATCTAGACCGGTTGTTCCTCATAATATAGATTCTCTTCCTACTGAACTACCTCTGGACTCAAAACATGAGATGGATCTGGCATGTACTTCCTTAACATTGAAACATGAAAAACATTGTGTACCTGAGATAAACTCAGAGGTAAATCCACTCGGTATGCAACTGATCCAACTCTCTCCAGTATTTATTATGGTCCAATGAACCTTGGACTCAGCTTTCCTTTCTTACCAAATCGCATCACACTTTTCCATGGAGATACTTTGAGAAAAACATGATCACCTACCTCAAAAGAGAGATCCTTCCTCCTGTTGTCCGCATAACTCTTCTGCCTGATCTGAGATGTTATCATGTGTCTCTGTATCAGATGAACTTTTTTTGCCAACTATTATACCAATTTTGGTCCCATCAACTTCCTTTCACCCACTTCATCCCAAAAAGCTGGAGTTCGACACCGCTTCCCATATAATTCTTCAAATGGAACCATCTGTATACTGGAATGAAAACTGTTATTATAAGAAAACTCAACCAAAGAAAGATGTTGGTCCCAACTTCCCTGATAATCCATCGAACAAGCACATAGCATATCCTCCAATGTCTGAATTGTTCATTCTGACTGCCCATCTGATTGAGAATGAAAAGTTGTACTAAAATTTAATTCAGTACCCAATGACTTCTGAAGGCATTTACAAAAGTTAGAAGTGAACCTGGGATCACGGTCAGATACAATGGAGAGGGGGACTCCATGTAACCTAAATATCTCTTTAAGATACAAACGAGAAAGTTGATCTATGGAAAAAGTATCTTGTATAGTAAGGAAATGAGCAGATTTAGTCAAGCGATCAACAATAACCCAGATTGCAATATTACCTCATGGTGTCTTTGGAAATCTCACAACGAAGTCCATGGATATATTTTCCCATTTCCACTCTGGCACTGGTAAAGGATGAAGCATCCCTTTCGGTAACTGCCACTCTACTTTAACCTGTTTACAAGTCAAACACTTCACAGTAAAATCAGCAATATCTATTTTCATTCCGTCCCAGCAGTAATACTCTCGAAGATCTCTATACATCTTAGTACTGCCTGGATGAACTAAAAACAGAGAACTATGAGCTTTACATAACAACTCTCTCTTAAACTTTTAATCACACGACACACACAATCTCTTACCAAATCTCAAAACACAATCATTATCAATGTATAATTCAGGCAACTTACCCTTCTGAACCAACTCTACCTTTTTCTGCAACTCACTGTCTTGCTTCTGTGCTTTCTTAATTCTGTCTGATAGAGAATATTTCACTGATACATGAAACAAAACAGAAGTACATCCTGCACCAACAACTTCTATGACAAATTTCATCAAATCCTTAACCAAAGGATCACGTTCCAAATGCAACATTGTTAATGAAGTATTACTTTTTCGACTCAAAGCATCAGCCACTTTATTTGATTTTCCCGGATGGTAATGAATTGAACAATCATAATCCTTGATTAATCCTAGCCATCTCCTCTGTCTTATGTTCAATTCTTTCTAAGTGAGTATATACTTTAAACTTTTGTGATCGGTATATATTTCACACTTTACACCATACAAATGATGTCTTCAAATTTTTAAAGCGAAAACAACAGCAGCTAATTCCAAATCATGTGTAGGGTAATTTACCTCATGAGTTTTCAACTGACGTGAAGCATAAGCAATTACCTGATCATTCTGTATTTGGATGCAAACAAGTCCTTTCAATAAAGCATCACTGTAGATAACAAACTCCCCATTCCTGGAAGGTAGTGCCAAAACTGGAGCATTCACCAATCTTCTTTTCAGTTCCTGAAAACAATCATCACATTATTTTGTCCAGATAAACTTAACACCCTTCCGAGTTAGCTTAGTCATTGGACTAGATAACCTTGAAATGTTTTTAACAAACCTTCGGTAATATCCTACAAACCAAGAAAACTACGAATCTCAGTTACATTTGTGGGTCTTGGCCATTCTTCCACAACCTTTGTTTTTGCAGGAACAATAGTTATCCCATCTTTAGAAACAATGTGACCAAGGAAAGAAATTTGTTGCAACCAAAACTCACACTTTCTGAATTTCCCATACAATTTCTTTTCTTTTAAGGTTTAAAAAATAACCCTTAAATGTATTTCATGCTCCTATTTACTTTTAGAAAACACCAAAATATAATCAATGAAAACAACCACAAACTTATCCAAGAACTCATGGAAAATTCTATTCATAAGGTCCATGAATACAGCAGGTGCATTGGTTAACCGAAAAGGCATAACTAAAAATTCATAATGGCCATATCTTGTACGAAACGTGGTCTTAGGAATATCTGCTTCCTTTACCTTCAACTGATGGTACCCCAATCTCAAGTCAATATTTGAAAAATATTGAGCTCCCTGGAGCTGATCAAACAAATAATCGATATGAGGCAAAGGATATTTGTTCTTAATAGTGATGTTATTCAAGTCTCTATAATCAATGAAAATTCTCATAGAACCATCTTTCTTTTTAACAAATAAGATAGGTGCACCCCACGGTGATGTGCTAGGTCGAATGCAACCTTTCTCTAATAAATATTTCAATTTCTCCTTCAACTCTAAAAGTTCAATTTGAGCCATTCGAAAAGGGGGTTTTGAAATTGGCTTAGCATCAGGAACCAAGTCAACAGTAAATTCGACTTTCCGATCTGGTATTATTCGAGGCAACTCATCAGGAAAAACATTAGGATACTCATTTACCACTGGAACATCATTAATCTGAGCAGTTCCTTTGTTTTCAACAATATGTGCAAGGTAACATTCATTTCCATCTTTTACAAGTTTCTCAGCCTCTTGACATGTTATCAACATTAAGGGTTCATTATTGTACACAAACTAAAATTATTTCTGAAAAGAAACTTCTTTAGCTCTACAGTCAATCTTAGCATGGTAAATAGAGATCCAATCTATACCCAAGACAACATCAAACTCTATTAGAGGTAAAAAAATAATATTTTCAAGTAGGTTATTTCCACGGATAAGGGTAGGAAGATTCTTATAAATTATTTTTTCCACAACATTTCCCCCAGTTGTTTTTACCACAAGTTCAGGAGTCATTTCTTGAGAAGGTATTCCCATTTTACTAGAAAAGTATGACAACCCTGCTTTTTATTACAAATTAAACATGCTTTATTACATAAAACTTCACTTGATCCAACAAAGAAGATCGAGAGGTTTAGTGTCTTTGGGGCTTAGGATCATTACATAAAAACTTTAAACTTGAAATACAACATCTCTATTGAAAACTTCCTTTACATGACCACTACATTCCTTCGTACTTAGCATTGCATGGGATAACCTAAGGACATGCATAAGAAAAGGGTGAGCTATAAAGCCCAGTAAGGGAGTACACAATGAATAACATGAGGAGTAAAATACATGTTAGGAAATAGGAACATCAATAGAGAATAAGAGTAACATTAACATAAAGGCATGATAAAGAATGATAATCATAACATGGAAATGTGGAAACAACACTTAACATTGAATTAGCATGAGCCAAGGCTCATTGCACATGGAGCATGAGTAAACCCTCATTGCACTTGAAGCACGAGTAAAACCTCGTTGCACTTGAATTAGAATGAGTCAACACTCATTGCACATGACGTATCATGATACTATACTTTACCCAATGCATTGGAGTGCTATAAAGGGCGCACCCTTCTTAAACATTTCATTTCATGCATAAGTGTGCCACATGGATCATAAAACATGGATTCATAAAACATAATCATTTATTCCACGAAAAAGGAATGTGGAATTCATACATGAAACTTTATAATCAATTAGTAAATGTGCATAAAGGTGAATACCCTTGATGGAGAAATGGGCATGGTATTCACTACACAATGATATTGGCTTAGAAAATCGGTGTGATTTCGGCAGCGTAACGGCGTGACATAAGAATTAATAAAAATGGTTGATGAGAGAGAAAGGGTTTCCTCATCATATTTAAATGTAATGGACGGTAAGTAGGTCATATATATACATGTCCCAACAATTGAAAAGGAATTTAGATTCATGATACAAAAGTATTGCTTGAATATAGAAGGGGAGAAAAAGGTTCCTTTCGGAATTTCGGCATAGTAACGGGTGTACATGGGAGGCATTTAATGAGAGAGAAAGGGGTATATCATCATTAAAACAATAAGAGGGAAGTATGGGAGAGGTGAGAAACCATAACCAAACATTCATAATTGAAATTAAAATGGCAATACAACTTAAAGAAAATTGACAAAAATGAGAAAGGAAGAAAAAACCCTTACTTGGAAGTGTGCTTCCAAAGGCTAGAGAGAGGCTTGTGAGAGGCTTCTTGGGAGCTTGGGGCACCTTGGGAGGATTCTAGAGAGAGTAGGGAAGAGGTTGGACGAACTACAAGGGATTTTAGTGAGGAGGAAGTGGGATCTTGGGTGGGTTTATATAGGAAAGGTGAGAGAATTCTTTATTATTTAGGTTTGGGACCCCTTATATTAAAATAATCCAAACCACAAACCATCCCATGGTATTTGCCCATGGTTTCTGGAAAAGGAAATAGGAAAACAATATTTTACAAGTCCAAGGTCCGAACTTATTAAAAAATTAGGGTTGATTATGTGGAGTTGAGTCACACTCCCATGGAAATTAATTTAAAAAGGCAAAGTGTTCAATAAGTCTTGAGGGCTCCATTAATGCTTTGAAAAGTAAGTCAAACAAACCCAAAACCTCATTATTTTAATGATAAAACACATATTAGCCGAACATAAGGATTATGTTATTTTATTACATCACCATTGGGTCATTATGATGTCATAAAACACATTATATATTTAAATGGTATTTAATTTTTACCCAAAAATTTGACCGTCTCAGAAAATTATGAAAAATTCACCGTTGGATAATTTCAACGTCCTGATTCCAAAAATAATATTTATTTTATCTAAATAATTTTCTAAATATGTGAATTTTTACTTTTAAAATAAAAACCGATATTTATAAAAAAAAATCACGGGTTTTGACAGAAATGGATTTCAAACCTTAATAAAAATTTTAATTGCATTCATAAAATTATAAGATCATTTATACTTAATAAAAAATTAATTTAATATTAATAATAATATTTTATTAAAATATTATTTAATTCAAAAATCCTTTAATTTAATAAAATATAATTCTTAATTAAATAATAACTAAAAAACACCATTTGTACTTTAAAAACTAATTACAATGTATCAAAAATGACTAGAAATTATATTCATTATTATATAAAAAAATAATGTACATGAACATGGTGCTACTTATTTGTTACATAACCCCTTAAAATAGCCACATAAGACCTAAGGGTAAGGTGTGCGATGGTGACAGACTCTTGGGGCAGCTCGGATAACATTGCTCGAGTGGTAATTTCAATCAACTTCCACTTTTCCCGTAGACGATCACGTTCAAGCTTGACTTGATGAAGCTCACCTTGGGCTTGGTCAAGGGCAAATCCCAAAGATTCCACCTCTTTTCCGAGCTCTGACAAATGGTCTTTGTAAGGGGCAATTCTACTGGATGAGGCCATCGCTTCCTTTGTCTGAGTAGAAATGGGTTTGTTAAAGCCTTATATTTATACTACTCAGATGATCACTGTTCAATGGCTATAAAAGTAACGGTCACAAATCTTAACGTAAAACTAAAGAAGTTGACATCTTATAAAAACATTTTTCATAAAGAAACATTTAACTGGATCAAGAGGGATTTTCTATTAATGAAACTTTGGGTCATTACAATATTCCCCCCTTATGAAATTTTTCCCTCAAAATTTTCCTTTTCCCACACTAAAACAAATGTGGGTAACTTAGCTTCATCATATCCTCCGACTCCCAAGTTGCTTCTTCAAACTTGTGGTTTCTCCACAACACCTTGACGAGGGGCATTGTCTTATTTCGTAGAACTTTTTCTCTACGATCTAAGATCTTCACTGGTTGCTCCTCATAAGAAAGATCGTCTTCTAATTGTACCACCTCGGAAGAGAGTACATGTGAAGGGTCTGGTATGTACTTCCTTAAGAGGGATACATGGAAGAAATCATGCACCTTGGCCATAGTAGGTGGAAGTGCTAGTCGATAGTCCATAGCCCCAACACGATCAAGAATCTCGAAGGGGCCGATGTACCTTGGACTTAAATTCCCTTTCTTTCCAAACCTCATGACCTTCTTCCACGGAGATATGCGTAAAAACACCATGTCTCCGACTTTAAACTCAAGGTCTCGTCGACGATTATCTGCATAACTCTTCTGTCGACTTTGGGATGCCTTGATATGCTGCTGAATGGTTTTCACCTTCTCCACCATTTCTTCGACCATTTCTGGTCCAAGTAGCTTACGTTCACCAACCTCATCCCAACAAGCTGGTGTTCTACACCTTTTCCCATACAGGGCTTCATATGGTTCCATTTGGATGCTTGAGTGGAAACTATTATTATAAGATAACTCAACTAGAGGAAGATGTTGATCCCATCCTCCTTTAAAGTCCATTGAGCACGCTCTCAACATATCTTCAAGTGTTTGGATAGTCCGCTCGGATTGGCCATCAGTTTGAGGATGATAGGCCGTACTGAAGTTCAGTTCAGTATTCAGAGCATGTTGAAGACTCTTCCAAAACATAGAGGTAAATCTTGGATCTCGGTCAAACACAATAGATAGTGGTACTCCATGCAACCGTACCACTTCCCTGATATATATCCGTGCCAGTTGATCCAAAGAGAAATCCTCTCGAATAGCAATGAAGTGTGCAGTCTTTGTAAGACGATCCACAACAACCCAGATTGCATTATTGCCTTTGGATGTACTTGGAAGTCCGGTGACAAAGTCCATGGTGATGTTCCCCCATTTCCATTCTAGTATGGGAAATGGTTGCATCATCCCCTTAGACTTCTGCCTCTCTGCCTTCACTTTCTGACACACCAGGCACTTTGATGTATATTCAGTGATCTCCTTCTTCATATTATCCCACCAAAAGTTTTCTCGGAGATCTCGATACATATTTGTGCTCCCTGGGTGAATAGAGAAATTTGAACTATGTGCATCATCCAAAAGTTCCTTCTTCAGCTCCGAACTTGATGGAACACATAGTCTTTTCCCAAACCGCACAATTCCTTCTTCATTAACATTAAAATCTGAGGATTTTCCCTTTTTGATAGCTTCCACTTTTTCTTGGATTCCCGCATCATCCTTTTGAGCATCCTTTAACCTTTCCAAAAAAGATGGGTGAGCAATCATTTGTGAAAGGATTGATGATGTTCCCTTCTTTATGATTCCCACGTCCATATTCATCAAGTCTAAGAAGATTGGATCCTTCTCAATTCTCATCATTGATAGAATCGCTGGATCCTTTCTACTTAGGGCATCTGCCACCTTGTTCGCCTTCCCAGGGTGGTAATCTATTGAACAGTCATAATCCTTGATGAGCTCTATCCATCTTCTCTGGCGCATATTAAGCTCTTTCTGTGTGAATATATATTTAAGACTCTTGTGGTCAGTATATATCTCACATTTCTCTCCATAGAGATAATGCCGCCAGATTTTCAAGGCAAAGATCACCGCCGCCAACTCCAGATCATGCGTTGGATAGTTTCGCTCATGGATTTTCAACTGCCTTGAGGCATAGGATATCACTTTATCATTCTGCATTAGCACACATCCTAATCCCTTCTTTGAGGAATCACTGAATACCAAAAAAGTTCCCCACTTGTGGGTAAAGTGAGCATCGGTGCAGTGATAAGCCTCCTTTTCAACTCCTTGAAGCTTTCTTCGCATTCATCACTCCAAGAAAACTTTACTCCCTTTCGAGTTATCTTGGTAAGAGGGTTGGACAATCGTGAGAAATTTCTCACAAATCGTCGATAATATCCAGCTAACCCCAAGAAGCTACGGATATCAGTTACCGATGTTGGCCTCGGCCATCCCTCAATTGCATCTGTTTTGGAGGGGTCCACAGATATCCCATTTCTTGTGATGATATGGCCCAAGAATGAGACCTCCTTCAACCAGAACTCACACTTGTTGTACTTGGCATAGAGCTTCTCCTTGCGCAAAGTCTCCAGTACAGTTCTTAAATGCTCCTCATGGTCTTCCTTGGTTTTGGAGTATATTAGAATATCATCTATAAAGACTACCACAAATTTGTCTAGGTAATCTCTAAAGACTCTATTCATCAAGTCCATGAATATTTCTGGAGCATTGGTGAGTCCGAAAGGCATTACTATGAATTCATAGTGCCCGTACCTTGTACGAAAAGCAGTCTTGGGGATATCTTCCTTCTTCACCCTTACTTGATAATATCCCGACCGCAAGTCCACCTTGGAGAAGTATTGTGCTCCACGCAGCTGACCAAACAAGTCATTGATTCTTGGTAGAGGATACTTGTTCTTTATCGTGATTTTGTTAAGTTCACGATAATCGATGCAAAGCCGCATTGACCCATCCTTCTTCTTGACTAAGAGGACTGGTGCACCCCATGGTGATGCACTTGGGCGTATAAACCCTTTATCCAGATTCTCCTGTAGTTGTTTCTTCAGCTCTTCAAGCTCAACAACAGCCATTCTATATGGAGTCTTGGATATTGGTAGCGCCCCAGGTATAAGTTCAATTGAGAACTCAACATCTCTTCTTGGAGGATGACCAGGAAGTTCCTCGGGAAATACTTCAGCGAATTCCCTCACAATAGGCATTTCTTCAAGGGTGGTTTCTTCCTTGGACTCAATCATCTGAGCCAGATATGCGTTCTCAAAAGGCATTAATATCCATGCTTGAGATGATGGAGCTAAAGGAGATTCATCTTCCTCCTGACACTTGTAAATAATCGGGGGTCGATTCTCCATATGGAGTGTGATTTCCCTCTCCCGACAATTTATGTTGGCTCTATATAAGGAAAGCCAATCCATGCCAAGAATTACATCAAATTCCACCAGAGGGAGTATGATGAGGTTCACCGGGAAATTCAATCCACAGATTATAACAGGGGAGGACTTATACTCATGGTATGCAATGATTACCCCATTTCCCGTACTCACCGACATCTTTACTTCCATGATTTGTGGTGGTGCATGGATTGTTCTACTAAACTTTTGAGATATAAAAGAATGCGTAGAACCTGAATCAAAAAGTATGTTCGTTATTCTTGAATGTATAACTAGCGTACCTGTCACCACTTCATTGTCGGGGTTCACTTCTGCAGAAGTGATGGCAAAAGTTCTTCCTTGCTATCTTGGAGGTTGCTGGTTGCCTCCGATAACCCTTGGATTAGGGCACTAATTTGCAAAATGACCCGGTTATTTGCATTTGTAGCATTGAACAACGCGTTGAGGTTCGAACGGAGCGTTCCTCTCCTCTGTCGTAGCCGCGGGTCCTTCTTGCTGACAGTTAACAGCTAGGTGCCCTTCTCTTCCACACTTGAAGCATTTTCTTGTCCCCCTAAGGAAATTTATAGGGTGCTTCTTTCCACACTTTTGGCAAGTGGGGTGCTGGAACTTCTTAGCGCCGTTGGATTTATCCATCAGACCACCAACATTGAAGTCCACCTTACGTTTCTTGTCCCCATGATACCCCTGTGATTCTCCGATCTCCATTTCAACCTTGAGGGCACATCAGACAATTTCCTCATAGCTGTCGAAGTCACGGATCGTTAATGCTTTCCGCAAGCTAGGCTTCAACCCACCAAATAAGCGGTCAACCTTGCATTCAGGGGTAACAACAAAGCCGAAAGCATATCGTGCAAGCCTTGTGAAGTTTGCCTCGTACGGTCCCACAGATTCTTCATCTTTCTGTTTGAGGGAAAGGAAGTCCCTTTCCATCTTAAGATGGAGGGTGCGTGGAAAATATTTATCGAAAAACATCTTCCAGAATTCCTTCCATTCCAAAGCCTCGATCTCCTCCTCAGGATTCGTATTTTTGATCAACTTCCACCATTGATCAGCGTCACCCTCCATATGATAATCCTCCAGGAGAAACTTCTCTTTTTCAGAGCATTGGAGGATGGAGAATATCTTTTCAATGGAGTTGATCCATTGCTCAGCGATCGTGGGATCAGATGATCCACTAAATGTAGGAGGCCTTTGTCTCATGAAGCTCTCGATAGCGACTTGTTCTTTCTTAGGGGGGGTTGAACGTTCCGCTTGACCCGTGTTTCTATTCAAAACTTGAGTTAGCTAAGAGAGAAGCATGACAAAGTTTGCGATTCCCGCTCCCATTGGATTGGGCATCTCATTAGTACAATCATCACACTGATCTTCACAACGGTTGTTAGCACGAGTTCTTCTATTACCGGCCATTGGCTGAAATAAAAGGAAAGTTAGGGTAACACATAAAGGGTAATCCAAAGACAAAAGTTGATGACTTATAAATAAA
Organism: Viscum album; assembly: GCA_963277665.1. Lineage (NCBI taxonomy): Eukaryota > Viridiplantae > Streptophyta > Magnoliopsida > Santalales > Viscaceae > Viscum > Viscum album. The sequence continues at coordinate 226,203,376 of OY728135.1, read as the reverse complement.
CTTTAATCTCTTTAACTCGTGAGTCTATAGGATTCAATCCAGGCTTTTCATGATCTTCCTTCTAACATATATTCTTAGGGGCATTTTTTCCTTAATAAGGGTTCATACTAAGATTGTGAATTTATCAAAACATATCCCCCGAGAGTGTTGTAACCAAGAGTGCAGCAAGGCCCGTTGTCGTGCACCAGTTCCTGTTCAAGTCTAGCTCAAAGCGGTGTTTTCGGGTTTTACCCCTAGGATACATCTGTGCCAGAGCCGCTTCTACCTGCTCGTATCCAGACATGGATGTATTTGTTTGATAAACCATTTACTTAGTATTTACCAAAACTTAGGGATGTTTTTATTATGCTTAGTCTTGTATCTAAGGCTTTACTAGGGTTTCCTAATCCCAAAAATAACTAAACCTATCCTTTGATACCAACTATGACAACCCTGCTTTTTATTACAACTTAAACATGCTTTATTACATAAAAATTCACTTGATCCAACAAAGAAGATCGAGAGGTTTAGTGTATTTGGGGCTTAGGATCATTACATAAAAACTTGAAACTTGAAATACAATATCTCTATTGAAAACTTCCTTTACATGACCACTACATTCCTTCGTACTTAGCATTGCATGGGATAACCTGAGGACATGCATAAGAAAAGGGTGAGCTATAAAGCCCAGTAAGAGAGTACACAACGAATAACATGAGGAGTAAAATACATGTTAGGAAATAGGAACATCAATAGATCATAAGAGTAATATGAACATAAAGGCATGATAAAGCATGATAATCATAACATGGAAATGTGGCAACAACACTTAACATTGAATTAGCATGAGCCAAGGCTCATTGCACATGGAGCATGAGTAAACCCTCATTGCACTTGAAGCATGAGTAAACCCTCGTTGCACTTGAATTAGCATGAGTCAACACTCATTGCACATGACGTATCATGATACTATACTTTACCCAATGCATTGGAGCGCTATAAAGGGTGCACCCTTCTTAAACATTTCATTTCATGCATAAGTGTGCCACATGGATCATAAAACATGGATTCATAAAACATAATCATTTATTCCACGATAAAGGAATTTGGAATTCATACATGAAACTTTATAATCAATTAGTAAATGTTCATAAAGGTGAATACCCTTGATGGAGAAATGGGCATGGTATTCACTACACAATGATATTGGCTTAGAAAATCGGTGTGATTTTGGCAGCGTAACGACGTGACATAAGAATTCATAAAAATGGTTTATGAGAGAGAAAGGGGTTCCTCATCATATTTACATGTAATGGACAGTAAGGAGGTCATATAGATACATGTCCCAACAATTGAAAAGGAATTTATATTCATGATACAAAAGTATTTCTTGAATATAGAAGGGGAGAAAAAGGTTCCTTTCGGAATTTCAGCATAGTAACGGGTGTACATGGGAGGCATTTAATGAGAGAGAAAGGGGTCTCTCATCATTCAAAAAATAAGAGGGCAGTATGGGAGAGGTGAGAAACCATACCCCAACATTCATAATTGAAATTAAAAGGGCAATACAACTTAAAGAAAATTGACAAAAATGAGAAAGGAAGAAAAAACCCTTACTTGGAAGTGTGCTTCCAAAGGCTAGAGAGAGGCTTGTGAGAGGCTTCTTGGGAGCTTGGGGCACCTTGGGAGGATTCTAGAGAGAGTAGGGCATAGGTTGGACGAACTCCAAGGGATTTTAGTGAGGAGGAAGTGGGAGATTGGGTGGGTTTATATAGGAAAGGTGAGAGAATTCTTTATTATTTAGGTTTGGGACCCCTTATATTAAAATAATCAAAACCACAAACCATCCCATGGTATTTTCCCATGGTTTCTGGAAAAGGAAAGAGGAAAAAAATATTTTACAAGGCCAAGGTCTGAACTTATTAAAAAATTAGGGTTGCTTATGTGGAGGTGAGTCACACTCCCATGGAAATTAATTTAAAAAGGCAAAGTGTTGAATAAGTCTTGAGGGCTCCATTAATGCTTTGAAAAGTAAGTAAAACAAACCCAAAACCTAATTATTTTAATGATAAAACACATATTTTTCGAACATAAGGATTATGTTATTTTATTACATCACCATTGGGTCATTATGATGTCATAAAACACATTATATATTTAAATGGTATTTAATTTTTACCCAAAAATTTGACTGTCTCAGAAAATTATGAAAAATTCACCATTGGATAATTTCGACGTCCTGATTCCAAAAATAATATTTATTTTATCTAAATAATTTTCTAAATATGTGAATTTTCACTTTTAAAATAAAAACCGACATTTATAAAAAAAATTCACGGGTTTTGACAGAAATGGCTTTCAAACCTTAATAAAAATTTTAATTGCATTCATAAAATTATAAGATAATTTATACTTAATAAAAAATTAATTTAATATTAATAATAATATTTTATTAAAATATTATTTAATTCAAAAATCCTTTAATTTAATAAAATATAATTCTTAATTAAATAATAACTAAAAAACACCATTTGTACTTTAAAAACTAATTACAATGTATCAAAAATGACTAGAAATTATATTCATTATTATATACAAAAATAATGTACATGAACATGGTGCTACTTATTTGTTACATAACCCCTTAAAATAGCCGCATAAGACCTAAGGGTAAGGTGTGCGATGGTGACAGACTCTTGGGGTGGCTTAGATAACATCGCTCGAGTGGTAATTTCAATCAACTTCCACTTTTCCCGTAGACGATCACGTTCGAGCTTGACTTGATGAAGCTCAGCTTGGGCTTGGTTAAGGGAAAATCCCAAAGACGCCACCTCTTTTCCGAGCTCTGACAAATGGGCTTCGTAAGGGGCAATTCTACTGGATGAGGCCATCGCTTCCTTTGTCTGAGTAGAAATGGGTTCGTTAAAGCCTTATATTTATACTACTCAGATGATCACTGTTCAACGACTATAAAAGTAACGGTCACAAATATTAACGTAAAACTAAAGAAGTTGACATCTTATAAAAACATTTTTCATAAAGAAACATTTAACTGGATCAAGAGGGATTTTCTATTAATGAAACTTTGGGTCGTTACAAAAAGTTTTCAGAGATGAAGGAATGTGAAGAACTTGAATCAAACAACACACTGGCATAATCTAAAAAACAAACAAAGTACCTAATACCACTTCATTTTATGGCCCAAAATCTTCTGAAGTAGTTGCAAAGGATTTCACCACCCCTTTCTTCTTTTAGTCTAACTGATTCTCATCACTCGAGCTCTTTTTCAGACACTCGTTTTCATAGTGACCCATCTAATTGCACTTAAAACATTTCACTAACTATAAATCAAATTTGGTCTTACCATCACCTTGATCTTTTTTAGTGCAATCAAGAGCCTTTTGTCCCATCTTACCACATTGGTAGTACTTTCCAGAATTCAGAAGACATTCCCCAACATGACTTTTACCACATTTATCACAAACTAGAAACTTAGTTTTCTTACCATCAGACCTTTTTGAATAATTCTTCCCTTTCTCCTGCCACCTCGGTCTCTTCTTCTGTTGGCTGTTATAGAACACTTGATCATCGGAAAACTCCATTTCCACCTTCTCAGCACATCGAACAAGATTTTCATAAATATTGACCCCGTGAGATGCTAAATCCCTTCGATATTTTGGCTTTAATCCTGAGTAAAAACGATTGATTTTACTATCAAGGTCTCGAATAAAATTTGGAGCATACCTTGATAATCGAGTGAAACTTTCTTCATAAGCAGCCACTGAGTCGTCCTCTTGCCTCAATTACAAGAATTATTTTCCATCCTAAGTCGAACAGCCTTAGGAAAATACTTCTCAAGAAACATACCTTTGAATTCATCCCAGTCGAGAGCATAATTATCATCAGCGTCCCTGATATTTTTAACCATCGACCACCATTGATCTGCTTCACCCTCCAAATGGTAAATTTCAAGACTAAACTTTTGATTGTATGAACACCCCATGACATCAAAAATCTTCTCCAGTGCTTTAATCCACCATTCATCTATCACAGGGTCAGATGATCCACTGAGTGATGGGGGATGTTGCCTCATGAAATGTTCCACCACTGACATGTTCCTCTGCAGTTGATCTAGATGATCTCTTGCATGGATACCACCACCATTTATCGCCTGAGTAAACTGCGCCATTACTACAACAAACTATTCAGTTCCAATTCCGACCATCTCAGGATGCTGATTCGGAAGGTCATTTCCTTCTGTATGCCTTCCTAGAACTGCTTCCCTGTTTCCTCTGTGGAAAACCATTCTGAACAAACATGTCTTAGATGAAGCAACATGGTAATCTTCAAATTCTATATCATTTCAATTTGACCTTAAAAAAATATTTTAGGATAATCATTTAATAGAATTATAACTCCTAAAGTTATCTAAACCGACCTCTGATACCAACTATAAGGCCCCAGCCTTAAACATTACTTAATCTTGAGTTATTTCAAGAGTACACATTGGGGATCTTTTCAGGTTTAGAGTTTTAGAGAATTAGATTATAAATCATGCATTACATTCCACATTTAAACAAAGTGGTTACATAAAATATATTACTCATTTTTCCCATCAACGAAAACATATTTAAAATAAAACGTGGATTCTTTTTTGAAACTTCCTTGACACCATCATCACATCATGTACCTTTCCCTTGACCTATGAAAAACATTTCAAAAACTTGGGATGAGCATAAAAATCTCAGTAAGGGATATAAAATCACGAAATGAAAACATTATTCCATGTATGAAATCATGCTTTACTCATAAAACATAAGCATTTTAACATACCTCATCAAATCATGAATAAATCATATAAATCATAAGACATAAAGGTAAATTGAGGCATTCATAACATTCTTACGTAGGGAGTAACCCTCATGGTTACGTTTGGAATACCCATCACAGTATATTCCCTAAATCTCTTTGGAGAAACCTTAACGTTTAACCCCCTCGTGTTACCCAATGCATTTGAGATCTATATCGGGCTCACCCTCCCTTAGTTTATCACGGAACCTCCCGTCTTCATAACAATGCCCAAGAACCATAACATAATCGTATCATATAAAACATGCATAAAGGAAACATAACATTTCCACATTTCAATCACAAGATATCAATACAACCCATTGATATAATAAAAAAATTATGAAAACCATTTTCAATACCAAAATAAAAGAAAAGTAAAACATGGTATTTATTTTTCATTTTAAAAAAAGTTATGGCTTGTAGAGGAAGACAAAACTCAAATAATGGTCACGATGGCGGAGAAGTCGTTGTCACCGCATACGTACGACAAAAAAAACATTCCTTTTGTTGTTTAGTAAAACGCTTCGTATAAAAAAGATTCCTTTTGAATAGATGTAAAAGTAAAAGGGGTTTATACACCATATAAAAGAAAGTTGTGTATGAAACAAAATATGCCTCAATGAAAGGAGATTGAGACGAAGTCCCATACCTCGGGTCCGACTTGACTCGATCATTCTTTAACCTCCTGAATAACAAACTTGAGTTAATTTCTACTTGTTTAAGAACCTTTTTCAAGTTCATTATTCCTTTTATATGACTTATTACCATGTTATGAACACTATTTAATTATTTAAGTTAATAATGGTCGTTTTGTCGATCATTGGTACTTGAGTCAAAAATAAACTTTTTATAATTACAAGTTGTTCATGTGGTAAAATATCCATTATATCCAGAATTATATTCATGATATATATATAATATATATCTATTATATACATGCATTTATAATATTACATAACATTTAGAGGTAATAAATGAAATGTACGATTCATGGAGACGGTAAGTCGTACGTACGCATGAACGCTACTTTCATTTCTATTTCATATTTTATGGAATTTAATCATAATGATATAAAGGTATATTATAATTACAGTATAATATCATATATAATATCATTAACTCCATCCTTTATACATCCCACATATGGCATTAACGAATCAAATCATTTGGAGGGGGCGGTAGTCCGCACTTCCTAAAATGAAGATATCGCGTTTACCCATAATGGAAACCGTAAAGGTATGCCATAAATGAAAAATACAGAAGATTAAGGAAAACATAAACATATTTTATATCATATATAAATATAGTGACATCTTAATTGCCACCTTTAAATGTGTTAGAATAATATTGAAAAATCATCGTTTCGTGAGGCAAAAATTCACCATCCACGGAAATAGTATGCTCTTTAACCATTAGATATAGGTGTGTGTAAGTGTAGCTAGAATAATTCTTATAAAAACATCGTAGTATATTGAAGATACTGGTGTTGTTACAAAAGAAACGAATAAAAAGAGTTTAGGGGGTTGGGGAAGCAAAATAAAACAAAAGAACATTAGAGAAGAATTTACCTTTAAATCGGGTAACTCCTATTGGTTTGAACCAAAAGGGTTTCTTGAAGAGATTTTTGCCTAAGGTAAGGATTATAGGATAAAGAAAGGGATGTGGAGAGATAAAATGACCAGATCTTGGCCGAGCCAAAGGCTTGAGAGGTGTGGTTAAGGAGGTAGAGGTGGGGGCCTTTTATAAGAGGGAGGAGGGGCACTCTTGGAAATTCAAGACATGTTACTTTATTTTAAAATGATTTTAGGATTTAAAGGGTCCCACAGTGATATATTTCTTGGATACAATGATAAGGGTTCGAAATATACTAATCCAATAGGTCTTTGACAAGTGTAAGTCTTAGATTTTACATTATCTTTTCATTTTATTTAAATCGTTAATTAATGAGGTATTCATTGCATCATCATGGTGTCATAAATAAATTAATTTATTTAATGTATAAAAATTATAAAAACAATACTATGATGTAGGAAATAATTTTATCTTTCCAATTAATATTTATAGTTTAAGAGATCATTTACACAGACAAAACTAAAAATGTTTTACTCGGGTGATACATTCTTTAGTGATATTCTCCTTTCTTTAAAAATAAAATGATAAGGTGTCACTTTCACCCAAAAGTGATTCCATGGGATCCCAAAGTTTGGAACAAGGAATACCATGGTTGGCCATGACACAACCAGTAGCATTAGGACACATGTTGGGGTCATTTTTTATTATTATGATATTATTTTATTATCCTTAGCTACCCGATTACTAATTAATCAAGATAATTAAAGATGATTAACGTCATTACTATTCATAATGTCCAAAAACAAAAGAGTCTTAATTACATAATTTGGGAATTCTGATTCTAAATATGGAATCCATTTTACCAAACTCCAAACATAGAAATTGCAGTAATTAATTTAAAAATAATTCCCGTTGTCAAAACAAATAGCGGGTTTTTTTGAAACAATATCTATGAAAATTTTGGCACTTGTTTATGCCCAATTCCAAAGTGAAATTAATTCTAATGACAATAATTGGATTAAATAGTAAAAATATATTCTTATTTGTAAGAACCCAGATCTTTGTTCAGGTATGTTTTCCCTTTTTCTGGAGTTTTTAAGGAAAATAAATTTTCTGGAAATTTTAGAAGTACACACTGTGTACTTTCTGAGTACACGCCGTGTACTCTTCCCTTGCTCGAAGTCATGTGCTGGCCGTGTCGGGCCACACAGATGGTTTGTAAGGTTGAGGTGGAGTCTGGTTAATTCGGAGTACGGAAAAAATTGAAGTACACGCCGTTTACTCAAGAAGTACACGCCGTGTACTTTCTCTTTTTTCATTAAACGGACCAGGGTCACGCCTAACATTAGAGTACATCTTCTTCTTCAGTTTTCGTCCATCTGATAGTGACCGTATAGCCTAATATTTGACAGGATCCCACCTCGCCATCCGTTCTCTGATTCGAGCACGGTCGATTGCGTTGGAATCGCAACGGTGAGTTCTTCCTTCTGCTTGAGCCTTGTTTCTTGATTCCTCCTTGTTTTCAAGATATTGTGGGATGAACGTTTTGTGTGTTTTATCAGATCTACATTTATCTAAGAGGAATCTATCTTCATGGTTCATGTATATCGATCTCCTAGGATCGAGGTAGGTGGTTTGTTCCTTTCTGTAGAAAGTTGATGAATATTATGTGCAAATTCCACCAATACCTGTGAACAGGGTATTGCATGTTTCCTGTTTTCCCCATGCTGTTTGCCTGCTTTTCTTGTTTTATTTAGTAGAGGTTATTGCTTGTGATTAGATTAATTTGTTTATGTTCATATTTCTTTTCCATGCTTGTTCTTCCTGTTTGGCGTTTTGCTAGTTGCCATGCCTAGTTGTAGGATAGTGGAACTGTTGTTTTATTATTCCTGTTGAGACTTAGTTGATAGCCAAGTAGTTCTTGAGGTTTACTTGGTAGATATACACGTGTTGAGAATGTTTTTCTATACTCAAAGCTGTGAGAACCTAGAGTAGTAGACCAAAGAGAGAATTGACGGAAGGGCTTCTCCAGAGTGCCTTTAATTACGATGCGAGACCACATGGGGAATTGATGTTGAGTGATTCCCCAGAGAGTTTGTAGATACACGACATGGGCCATAGGGGGAATTGATGTTGAGTTCTTCCCCAGAGAGCCTTTAGCACGATACGAGACTATAGGGGTAATTGACGATGAGTGCTTCGCCAGATAGTCTACTTAATTACGTAGCTGAACCAGAGGGGTGAGACTGTGTGTGCCTCCCAGAGGGTTGCTAGTACTCAGAGGTTAAACCATAGGGGTTAGACTGTGAGAGATACCTAGAGGGTTACCTATTTTTTTCTTGTTGCTGACTGCTTGCTTGTGTGCTTTACTTATTAGAACTGTGGATTGTAGCTGCTTGTGCTTTTCTGTTTACTACTTCTTGTTTTATTGCAGCCATGTATTCATTGACTGTTAGGCACAAATCTTTGGGTGATTTCCTACTGGGATTTTATCTCACACCCTGTTTGGGACATGATTTTGGGCCCAAAAAGACTATGTTGCTGTAGGTATAGACAAGGGTAAGCACCCTTCTTCTTCAGGATCTTGAATGCACCAGGAGCTGGGGAGCATGGGACCGAGCTGTGGCTCACGATGCTGATGAGCTTACTTTGTTTTTCTTTTTCACTTGGTTTCAGTTGTATTTCAGCACGTTGTTGTGTTTGCTGTTTTCCTTAGATACTTGTACCTACTGCATCATTGTCATCATATTTATATATCTACATTGTTTCTGCTGTTTGGTTTCTGTTGTTATGCATGTTGTTTACTGCTTCCGCTGTTTATTGTTATTTTCTTACCTTGTATACCTTACCGAATGTGGGCATAGTTTCCCCACCGACTCACCAAGGCCCTCACTTCTAGTTGGAAGCCTCTGGCATTTGGGGAAACGCACTTGAGGTCATATGGAGAACTGGGTACGGGGCACCAGTGGAGGGGCTCCAGACTCAAGAAGTTACAAATTGGTATCAAAGGAGTTCATTTCTCTTGCTTTATTATTTGGATACTTTAGTCAGGGATAGGACGTATTCGGTACTTGGAATTAAGCTGTGCTCAGGAGTAGCTAACATGTGTACAGGGAAAATCCATACTACCTCGTTAATTGCAGTTTTTTTTGGTTTTGAGATTTTATAGTTGATCTGATTTCACCTAGAGTGATTCAAACGACTTGTGCGGTTAGTGTTTTGATATTGCGGTTCTATTTCTGTCGCAACCCGATGAGATGAGGGTATTCCATCTCATGCATCATATAGACACTTTTAGTAATCACATGCCATACATTCTTGCCATGCCATCTAGGGTGCATTAGCGATTGCATGCTGTTGTGATAGGCTCTGTGTAGATTATGCATGCTGTTGTGATAGATGCTTGATAGATTCTCTACTGTTATGTTAGGAATCTGTTTGTTTTGTTCCTTGCTTAAAAATATGAATGTTGAATTTTGGTTCTTGAGGTGTTATGGGCCCTCACGAATCAGAATTTGGCATCTTTTCCCTTGTTTTCAGTGTTTCTGAAATTCTGTGCAGTTTCGGAGCTACTACCTAGAAAAACCCAGAATACACGGCATGTACTTTTTAGATACATGCCGTGTAGTTTTCAGGTCGTGTCACTGACCATGTGAGTAGAACACGATGTCGTGGGAGTAACTTTGGGAACACACCGTGTACCATTGGTACACGCCGTGTGAGTTCGGAGCTGTGTACCCGGCCATGTCACTAACAACACGGGTCGGGGAATCTCGGGTAGAACACGCCGTGTCCGTAGGGAACACGTCGTGTAGTCCTGTCTAGGTACCCGGCCGTGTCATGAACAACATGAGCTGGAGTGAACTTATTTTCCACACGCCGTGTCCGTAGGGAATATGCCTTGTAGTTGTGTCCAGGTAACCGGCCGTGTCACGAACAACACGGGCCGGTGTGACCTTCTTTTCTGCACATCGTGTTTGTTCGGAACACGTCGTGTAGTCTTGCCCAGGCACCCGACCGTGTCACAAAAAACACGGAACGGTGTCACCTTCTCCTATACATGCCGTGCTTTTTCAGAGCACTCCATGTAAGGTCCATCTGTGTAGACGGCCGTGTACTCAACAACACGGACCACCGAAGCCTTTCCTAGTGCACGCCGTGTTTGTTTCGAACACGCCGTGTAGTCTTGGGTTGAGTCGGACCGTATGGGTTAGCCGTGTAAGGAGTCTCGGGCAGGGGAATAGTTTTCAAGTACACGCCGTGTGTGGGGGTCAACACGTCGTGTAGTTTGAGGCGTACAAGACTTGTAGGGTGAGAGTACACGGCCATGTCAGTGGTTTAAGAAGACACACCATGTAGTTTTATACACGCCGTGTAGTCGTGTTTTGCAATCTTGTGTGTTTTTCTTCCCCTGATCCCGTTTTGTACTCTTATGTTCTTTGTCCTTGTTTTCCTGATCTAAGGTGTGTTTTTGATCTTTCAGAGCTATGCCTCTGAGACGTCCTTCAGTCATACGTCTGTCGTCAGGCAGTGATCAGACGCTAGACATGGATGATCAGGGACTTCCGGTCAATCCCCCAGCCGAGATAGCCTTGGCATCGGTTGTTGTACCGGTCATGAGCACTGATGCGCAGTTTAGGGAAGGTTTCATGAGGATGATTCAGGCCTTCTAGGGAGCACCTCCTCCTACCTCGTCTATGGAAGACTTGACGCGGGTCTTTCAGCAGTAGTATCCTCCCATGTTCTCGGGGGAGGGAGGACCTGAGGCTGTAGAGTCATAGCTGGAATCCATGCTGACTATATTTGAGCATCTGGAGATGCCTCCATAGAGGCGGGTCAAGCTTGCCACCTACATGCTTCGAGACTCCACCAAGAGGTGGTGGGACGTGATCTCACAGGCGGGTCAGCAGCAGGCTATGACTTGGGAGGAGTTCCAGCATGTGTTCTATGACTACTTCTACCTAGAGACCCTGAGGACCAATTGAGCCTGGGAGTTCATGAGCTTAGAGAAGGGTACTCTATCTTTCATGGAGTATTCCTCTAGTTTCACTAAGATGCAACATTTTACACACCTTCGGGATGGGAGTGGGGTGTTCTTGGCGAGGAAGTTTGAGGATGGACTCAGTCGGGAGATCCGCTCACAGGTGAACATCTTCCAACTGACTTCCATTACTTCCATTGTCAATCAGGAACTGATTGAGGAACACAATATGAGAGACTCTGGAGCTGCGAGTCAAGGCAGTTCTGCTTCCAGAGCTAGCTTTCCTTCAGATGACAGTAAAAAGTGTCGTAGAGAGCCTACACGCGGTGATTCGAGGAAGCGAGACGCATCAGCAGGCAGCCAGGTGACATGCTATCAGTGTGGCCGGACAGGGCACACGAGGCTATAGTGCCCGAGAGACCCCATGGAGTGCCGATCTTGCAACAAGATGGGTCACCTTCAGCGTTTATACCAGGTTTTCTCACCAGCAGCAGGTGACCGGGGTTCTTCCATGACTCCTCATTCAAGAGCAGCCCCACCAGTCTCTCACCAGTCAGGGAACTGGAGTTCTTTCGGCCGTTCGGGCCGAGGTGGAGGTCGAGGCTGTGGCATTCAACCACCAGTTCCTCAGTACCAGCAGGGAGGTTCAGCTCAGAGTGGTCAGTTAGGGGCCCAGGACCACGGTGCAGGCCATTCTTTCACCATGGAGTAGACTTATCATGAGCAGGATCCCGACCCTTCTACTGTTCGAGGTACGATTTTAGTAGCCTCAGTTTTATCTTTAACCCTTTTCGATACTGGTTCTACGCATATTTTTTTCTCTTTTGCCATTGTGGAGAGCCTTGGACTCTGCATCTTTTCTTCTACTGACTCGTTGACACTAGACACACCTTTGGGGATGAGGACATCTAGTGTATTCCAGTGTAGAGAGTGCCCTCTCGAGGTTGCAGGGTATCAATTCTTATGGGATCTCTATGTCATAGAGATGATAGGCTATGATTTCATTCTCGTCATGGACTGGTTGATTCCCTTCCAAGCATTCATTGACTATTATCATCGTAGAGTCAGTTTCATCTCACCACAGGGTGAATCTTTTCTTCATAGAGGTGAATGGGACGTTCGGGTGAGTCGGGCGGGACTCGAGCATCTTGGGCTAGGAGGGGTGATAGCCCAGATTGTTACCCTCTACTTGGATGATCAAGGGACTCCATAGTTGGATTTTCCTCTAGTGGTGGATCACTTCAGGGACGTCTTTCTAGAATAATTTTCAGGTTTGCCTCCGGAGCGTGAGGTAGACTTTTCTATTGAGCTCGTTCCAGGAGCGGAACCGGTGTCCATTCCTCCCTATAGGATGGACACATCTAAGTTGCAGGAGCTCAAGAAGTAGTTAGAGGAGCTACAGGCTAAGGGTTTTATCCGACCCAGTACTTCTCCTTGGGGTTCACCTGTTCTATTTGCGAAGAAGGCAGATGGTACCCTTCGGCTTTGCGTAGATTTTCAGAAGCTGAACCAGTTGACGGTCAAGAACCAATATCCTTTACTAAGGATCGATGACCTTTTTTATCAGCTTCGAGGAGCCCGGGTGTTCTCAAAGATCGAATTGAGGTATGGTTACCATCAGTTGTGCGTTAGACCATCAGATATACCTCTGACAGCCTTCAGGAGCAGGTATGTTCTATACGAGTATACCATCATGCCGTTCAGTCTCACGAACACACCTGCAGTTTTCATGGAACTGATGAACCGAGTGTTCAATACTTTTTTGGACTCCTTCGTCGTAGTTTTCGTGGACGATATCTTGGTGTACTCTCACACTCGACACGACCATGCCACCCATCTTGAGATCGTTCTGAGTACACTGAGAGAGCATTTGCTTTATGCTAAAATCTCGAAGTGCCACTTCTGGATGGATCAAATTCACTTCTTGGGTCATGTCATCTTAGAGGCAGGAGTATCTGTGTACCCAGAGAAAGTGAGAGCTATAGTTTCCTGAGAGCAGCCGAAGAACGTTTTTGAGGTACGGAGCTTCCTAGGGATGGATGGATACTATAGACGCTTCATTCGGGACTTTTCACATCTAGCAGCACCTTTGAAAGGTCTGACCAAGAAGGGGGCGAAGTTCTTGTGGTCAGATTCTTGTGAGTCAGCCTTTCAGGAGATGAAATGGAGGTTGACGTCAGCACCGATACTAGTCTTGCCAGAGCTAGGAATAAGATACACTGTTTATTGTGATGCTTCAGGTGTCGGGCTAGGAGCTGTGCTTATGAGGGAGATGGAATCGTTGCGTATGAGTCTCGGCAATTGAGGCCACATGAGAGGAACTACCCTACGCACGATCTGGAGTTGGAAGCTGTTGTTCATGCCTTGCGCTGTTGGAGACACTATCTTCTGGGAGAGCACTTTATGGTCTTCACTAACCACAAGAGTCTCAAGTATATCTTCACTCAGCGTGATCTGAATCTGAGGCAGCGCAGGTGGGTTGAGTATCTATAGTCTTTTGACTTCAAGCTTGCCTATACTCCGAGGAAGGGCAACGCCGTGGCAGACGCGTTGAGCAGGAGAACTCAGATTTAGGCAGTTTATGAGGCTGGTAGTGAGTGGAAGCTGATAGATCTGTTCTCTGAGATGCATCTGGAGGTGTACGACAGACGGGGACAGACCTTTCTATCTTCTGTAGCTGTTACCTCCATGCTACATGATCGGGTACGGATGAGGCAGTTATCAGACTCAGAAGGCTTAATACTGTGGGAGAGTGTGTTAGGAGAGGACCCTCTTCCTGGATGGACAATGGGCGAGGATGAGATCTTGCGTTTCCAGGGACGCGTATGGGTGCCGTCAGACATACGCGAGGAGCTGATGCGGGATTTCCATTCCTCTGTTTGGGCATTTCATCCTAGCGTCACCAAGATGTATCAGGATCTTCATCGCCAGTATTGGTGGCCAGGTATGAAGAAGGATGTTGCTAGTTTTGTCTTGAGATGTTCTACTTGTCAGCAGGTGAAAGAAGAGCATCAGCGACCAGTGGGGTTTTTACAGCAGCTACCCATTCCGAAAGTGGAAGTGGAACGATGTTGCGATGGACTTCATGACCGGGTTTCTGAGATCATCTAGAGGGAACGATGCTGTTTGAATTGTCGTCGAAATACTTACGAAGGTTTCTCACTTCTTGCCGATCAAGGATACCTTCAGTGTCGATGATCTGGGATGACTTTACATCAGAGAGATCATTCGTCTTTATGGAGTTCCTCACTCTATTGTTTCAGACAGAGATGCACGCTTTACCTCTCGGTTCTGGAAGGGACTTCAGAAGGCCTTGGGTACATAGGTACTTTTGAGTACAGCTTATCATCCCCAGACTGATGGCCAGTCTGAGCGCACGATCCAGGTGCTTGAGGATATGCTCCAGGCTTGCATCCTTGACTTTGGCGGTTCTTGGGAGAAGCATATTCCTCTGGTGGAGTTCGCCTACAACAATAGTTTTCAGGCGACCATTCAAATGGAACCATATGAGGCCTTGTACGGTAGGCCATGTCGATCACCCTTATGCTGGATGGAGGCAGGAGAGGCAGCTCTACTGGGACCTCGTCTTGTTCAGGAGACTTCAGAGCAGATAGAGCTGATTCGGAAGAGGATGGGTACAACACAGTCTCGACAGAAGTCTTATGCTGATTAGAAGAGATGACCTCTGGAGTTTGAGGTCGGTGATAAGGTTTTCCTACGTGTTTCACCGAGGTTGGGACACAAAAGGATTCAGAGATAGGGTAATCTTTCACCGCGGTACGTCGGGCCATTTGAGGTCTTGGAGAGAGTGGGGCCAGTCGCCTATCGGTTGCATCTACCTCAGAGGTATCGGGCCATGCATTACGTCTTCCACGTCTCTCAGCTCCAACATTACTTTTCAGACCCATATCACATATTTTAGCCCGAGGAAGTCGAGATTGAAGCAGATGCATCATTCGAGGAGCATCATATCTGGATTGTCGATCGCAGTACGATGGTTCTCCGCGGACGGTCTGTTCCTTTGGTACGAGTGCTATGGTAGCACGGGTGAGTACAGGACGAGACCTGGGATAGGGAGGCCGATGTACGATCGCAGTGGCTGGAGATGTTCAGGGATTCTTCTTCTCCACCTCGTCAGGGAAATTCGGGGACATATTTCTTTAAGGGGGGAAGTTTGTAAGAACACGGATCTTCATTCAGGTATGTTTTCCTTTTTTCTAGAGTTTTTAAGGAAAATAAATTTTTTGGAAATTTCATTAGTACACACCGTGTGCTTTCTGAGTACACGCAGTGTACTCTTCCTCGGCTCGAAGCTGTGTGCTGGCCGTACCGGGCCAAACACACGGTGTGTAAGGATGAGGTGGAGGCCGGTTAATTCGGAGTATGGAAAAATTGAAGTACACGCCGTGTACTTTTTTTTTCATTAAACGGACCGGGGTCACGCCTAACCTCTGAGAACATCTTCTTCTTCAGTTTTCGTCCATCCGAGAGCTACCGTACGACCGGATCTTCGATAGGCTCTCGCCTCGCCGTCCGTTCTCCGATTTGAGCACAGTCGATTGCGTTGGAATCGAAGTGGTGAGTTATTCCTTCTGCTTGAGCCTTGTTTCTTGATTCCTCCTTGTTTTCAAGATATCGTGGGATGAACGTTTTGTGCGTTTTCTTAGATCTAAGTTGTTCTAAGAGGAATCTGTCATCGTGGTTCACATATATCGATCTCCTAGGATCGAGGTAGGTGTTTTGTGACTTCCTGTAGAAAGTGGATGAATATTCTGTGCAAATTCAACCAATACCCATGAACAGGGTATTGCGTGTTTCCTGTTTTTCCCCTGCTGTTTTCCTGCTTTCCTTGTTTGATTTAGTAGAGGTTATTGACTGTGATTAGAGTAATTTGTTTGTGCTCATATTGATTTTCCATGCTTGTTCTGCCTATTTGGCATTTTTCCAGTTTCCATGCCTAGTTGTAGGATAGTGAAACTGTTGTTTTATTATTACTGTTGAGCCTTAGTTGATAGCCAAGTAGTTCTTGAGGTATACTTGGACGATATACACGCGTTGAGAATGTTTAGTTATACTCAGGACTGTGAGAACCTAGAGTAGTAGACCAAAGGGAGAATTGACGGAAGGGCTTCTCCAGAGTGTCTTTAATTACAATGCAAGACCACATGGGGAATTGACGTTGAGTGCTTCCCCAGAGAGTCTGTAGATCCACGACGTAGGCCATAGGGGGAATTTACGTTGAGTGCTTCCCCAAAGAGCCTTTAGCACGATACGAGACTATAGGGGGAATTGACGGTGAGTGCTTCCCCAGAGAGTCTGCTTAATTACGTAGCTGAACCATAGGGGTGAGACTGTGTGTGCCTCCCAGAGGGTTTCTAGTACTCAGAGGTTAAACCATAGGGGTTAGACTGTGAGATCTACCCAGAGGGTTACCTGTTTTCTTCTTGTTGTTGACTGCTTGCTTGTGTGCTTTACTTGTTAGAACTGTGGATTGCAGCTGCTTGTGCTTTTCTGTTTACTGCTTCTTGTTTTATTGCTGCCATGCATTCATTGACGGTTAGGCACAAATATTTGGGTGATTGCCTACTGGGATTGTATCTCACACCCTATTTGGGCCATGCTTTTGGGCCCAATCAGACTATGTTACTGCAGGTATACACAAGGGCAAGCGCCCTTCTTCTTTAGGATCTTGACTACACTAGGAGCTGGAGAGCATGAGACTGAGCCGTGGCTCGTGATGCTGAGTAGCTTACTTTGTTTTTCTGTTGCACTTGGTTTCAATTGTATTTCAACACATTGTTGTGTTTGCTATTTTCCTTAGATACTTGTACCTACTGCATCATTGTCATCATAGTTATATATCTACATTTTTTCCGTTGTTTGGTTTCTGTTATTATGCATGTTTTTTACTACTTCCGCTGTTTATTGTTGTTTTCTTACCTTGTATACCTTACCAAATGAGGGCATAGTTTCCCCACCGACTCACCAAGGCCCTCGCTGCTTGTCGGCAGCCTCTGGTGTTCAGGGAAACACACTTGAGGTCATGTGGAAAACCAGGTACGAGGCACCAGTGGAGGGGCTCCAGACTTGGGACGTTACCTTATTACACTTTAAAACCAATTAAAAAGCTAATCTAACCATATAATTAAATTAGATGAAAAAGCAGTTTTGATGTAAAATGCAGTATTTTTCACTATACATTAAAAAATGAAAATTGTCAGAAAAATACCAAAAAATTATCCAAAGTAAATTTCAATGTCCCAATCATAAAGAATAAGTTTATTTTGACAAATAGAGCTTATAAAATTTTCAAAAGTTTGATTTAAAAATGATTTTCCATCAAAAGGCAGTAAAACAATCTTTTAAAAATATTAGTGTATTCCATGCTTAAGATTGGATTTATTCTCATTTTAAGTCTTTAAAACACTATCTAATTCATAAATAGACATAGATAAGAATATCTATTATTCATTACTTACTTGGGATGTTACACCTTTTTTTCAACATGACGTTAAACTGTATTGTCCCCATCGTCCTAACTACATGATGCTAAACTGTACATAAATCCCTTAATACGTCCTACATGATGTTAAACTGTATTTTGTCCCTGCTACATGAAACTACACTGTGCAGCACCAATAGTCCTAACTGCAAGACTTTAAACTGCATAGTCTCTTCATATGTCATACATGACATTAAATTGTGCATCGTTAAGGTTGTTGCTACCACTTGTTTCTCACACCGAGTATGACTCACGTGAGATTAGACTAAACTTCAACCATAACACCCTCTCTAGGCCACTAACCACACGTAAGTCCCAACACCATTTTTAGGTCATTTTCCCCAAGAATAAGTTGATCACTAATTCATTCTTTAATTGAACTACGCGGACTTTGATCCTTGTCTTCCAGGATGGGTACATAGGCAACCTCCTGAGGTTCAAGCCCAAAACCAATCTCTTCACATTGGTTCACCTCCATCTCATATGATGTTGATTCGTGAAACTGCCCCCAGAATCAATATCTTTACATTGGTTCACCTTCTTCCTTGATATACGACATTAAACTGTACAACACTTTTGTCCTGTATGAAAATAAATTACAACATTCTTTGATACCCTCACCTGAGAGGGAATCATTATTTACATTGATTTCCAATCATGTTACATTCCAAAGACTACGTGTATACATGTCAATGCCCAAACCTTTTATCTTGGGTCAAACCATCATTTCACTAAAGCCTCCTTTCACCCTTCACATGTACGAACCAAATTTGTACAGAGGGTATTTCTAGAACTACGTGGGCTCGATTCCCATCCTTATGGGATATGTAGGAACGTTCGAGTGTCCCTTGAATCCATCCCCAAGTCTTTTGGGCCTAACCACAAATTACACTTTCAGTCCCCTGGCTGAAAAGTCCCTGTGAAAACACACACTGTGTATTTCTTATAATGGTCCAAGTTCTATGACCCTATACTAAGATCTCTTACACCTTCGTCCCACACAACGTTAAACTGTATTTCAAGAAATACGTAGGGCTTGATTCCCATCCTTATGGGATACGTAGTGAATTCCAACATTTCAATTCAGGACCTAGCCACAACATGATTTTGGTTAGCATTGGTTTGTGTATCTCTACATGCATTGAAAAAATGCCCATTTTTATGTGTCATAATCCTAACCTTAAATATTTTTCAGATATCCATACCCTTTTTCTCGACTTGTGGTCACAAAATATCCAATTTATGAGAGTTCTTTTGCTTGACTATGCAAAACGTGCCCTTAGGAGGCCTTGCATAAACAGTCTACATAACAGACCTATCATCCAAAAGGTGCTATTATTTGACTATGAAGCCAATGCCCTTAGGTGGTCCTCCATAATTCAACCACATAATGGGGTTTTTTTTAAATAGTGGTAACTTCATTCTTGGAAAGAAAACCTCTTTTTTCCTTATTGGTCTTAATGAAAATATGTAGGGATCCGTGAAAATATCCATCCTTAATATATTTGTCTCATACTCTTTTTCACGATCTGAAAGTATTCAAGTATATGGTTTATATTTCTCTTCCCTACGCCTGGGTCAGACCTTCGTAGGATTAACATTCATCCAGTTCTTAGACAATCTTGTTTGGAAATATCTTCTCCATATTCAAGTACCTCTCTCCATACAGAAAACTCTATGCTTTGGAAAATTTGAATCCCCATAGACTTTCACTGGATTTTTAGCAGTAGAAAAGTAAATTTCTGAGAGTTCTTTTGCCTGACTATGCAGCATGTGCCCTTAGGCGTCCTTGCATAAGTATTCCACATAATAGACCTGTCAGCCAAAAGATGCTATTATTTGACTATGTAGCCAATTCCCTTAGGTTGCCCTTCATAATTCAACCCCCTAACGGGTTTGTTAAATAATGGAAACTTCATTCTTGGGAACTACTTCTTCTAATGTTTTTAGCCCTTTTTCATATCATTCCTCAGATTCAAAATTTCTTAAGTCATAGTTTACATTTTTCCCTCATAATTGAGTTTAGTAATATGTTTTCAGATGAATTTTCAAGGAATTGAGTCAATTTTAATTCATTCGGTCAAAGATATTTTGACCTTAAACATTATCCTTTTTATGTCCGACGTGCATGAATTTAAACTGCCCACAAAAGACAAGGGAAATATGAATAAAAGTCAAGTTCCAGATCACTAAACATACATTTCATATGATTTAGGTAATATTGAGCAATTAAAAGATTCAAATTTTGTAGGGTTATTTATAATAATCCTAATAAAAATCAAACTATGCTTACTAGGCCCATTGGCTTAGGTAAAATTTAAAAGAAGTTAGCAAAAGAATACGTTCACAAATGATTGAAGATGAATTTTTTTTTCATTTTATGCACAAGAATTAGAAGGATGTCCATAGATTAGAGTCTCTTCTATTTTCCAAGAAATTACAAGAGGCTGTCAACATAAGTCTTCACTTGATGTACAACATCCCGAGATTCATCATCAGCCACTTGAAGCTCATGCACTCGACCAACTTCACTGTTTTCAGACTGATGGAGTGATTTATTGCCATCCACGATGGATTTCATACCATTAGTTTGAGCTCCCTTCAGTAAATTATTGAGTTGGTCAAGTTCCCCAATAATAGCATCTAACTGTTGTTGAAGGTGAATCTGCTGGATGACTTTATCTTTGATCTTATGCTTTAGCTCCTTCATCTTGGCAGCATAATTAGCCTTAGCTCGGGATACCACAACCTCAAATTCACTGATATTGGACGACAGCTTCAACCTGGTCAGATCTTCACAACACTTTTTCTCTTACTCCCTTCTTGAGATGACTTGATTCACTACGACATGGATTTTTTGATATCCAAAACCACCAAGTCCCATCATGACAAACAGGGATGACAGTCGCAGGATCTTTGATGATAGCTCTTCAAGAGGAACTTCAGATATGATTTTCCATATATTTTTCCATGCCTTGCGTCATACAAATTGGAGCGCCTTTTGTACTTCTGGGTCCGAATCAGCATCACTGTCACAGGGGGGAATGTAATATGGGATTAATGCACTTAGGAAAGTTCCCTGTTCTGCTCCTTCCCCCATGAACTGTGCTTATTCACTTTCAATTCCCATTGGAGCGGAGGCTGAGGCTTCACATCCAGATATAGCCAATGAAATTGATGGCCCTGCATAATCAATTGAAAGCTTTGGTTAGTTTCAAAGGATAACAAAAGTTAATTTTCTATCTTGCAAATTAAGTACAGTCGTAAATATTGTTATACCATACCCAACGGTAGATCAGTAACTTGAGAAGGATCCTCCCCATCTTTCCTAGCTTCAAAAGTATTTTCAGGGTGAGTTTGAGGAAGCTCTATGGGGTTCAGCTCCACCTGGGCTAATGTATCTACAATAGTAGGGTTTTTTGTACCCCCTTCAGGCATTGGTAGTTCAACAGCTTGCTCAGATAGAAAAAAATATTTTAACCAATCATGATCAGACATGTAATAAGAATTTATTTTTAATAGGATGAAGGATAACACTCACGTCCATAATCTTCTAAATTACATGGTAATTTAACATGATCTAAAAAATATTCAAAAGATGCGCCAAGTCCCATCATTTCATCCAATGTAATCCCAGAATCCTGGTTAATCTCACAAGTGGGAGAATTTGGTATGTCTTCTTAGAGACCTTCATCTTGCGGTCTCTGACCCTGGAAATCTTCTTTAGATAAAGTGGCGGTGTCAGTTTCAATGGCCGCCAAAAGTTTGAGTGCAGGGGTTGATCCTAAAGTATTACAGAATGGAAGTTAGTAGGTGTTTCATTCAACATTTTTATGAAGCATTGTTAACTTACCAGAAGCAGGTTCTTCTATTCTTGCAACAGCAGTAGGAGTGATACTGGGAACAGATGTTGGCTCTCCTCCAGGAGCAGCCAAGTCAGCCTGAACTTGTGATTGTTCACCAGTAGCCTCCCTGGTCTTTAAAGGAGGGTCAGTCCACTCCCTCAGAGGAGAAATTGAATAATCCCCTAAAATACCAAGAAAAATGAGCAATCATTTCATGTTTTAAGACTCATGATTACTCAAAGGACTTACCACTACTAATGAAGCGTTTAGCTGTGGACATCCTCCTTCGTTGGTTTTGCTTCCATGGCTTTTTAGGAGTGTCGACAGTCTCCCTTATAGGTACATGAATTAGAGAATGTAAGGCCATGTCCAACTCCTCATCCATGGCCTACTGGCTTGGAGATATCCCACCTGATTCGCGAGGAGATTCAACAACATCCCCGATGGAAGTACCACCAGGGATATATTGCAGTGAAGAAACCTCAATAGTTCCTTTCTTTGCAAGCTGCAGGATGAAGAAAATAATTTCCTTGAGTAAAAATGCTTTGAATGAAATCAAGTTGCAAAGAAAATAAGGAATAAAAGCTTACATCTTCAGGAGCCACATAATTGTGCCACTCCTCATATCTGGAAGCATTAGTCCCCTCAGCGGTGCCACAATCTATCATTTCCTTCACCCACTTGGTGACAGGAATAGAATCGTCAGTGACATATATGAGCATTTCCAGCTCTCTAATGTAAGCCCGCGCTACATTGGGGTTATTCTCGAAATAGATATCTGTAGAAGCCAGAAGATTCCTTATTCCAAGGAGGTGTAATCCCTTGTACAAATCCAGCCAGGCAGTTTCAGCACCAGAGTATAAAATCTGCCATGTATGGATAGCCTTTGGTCGTAGATATTCCGTATGTGTACCAGAAGGCTGTGAGGAAGGTCCTACAATCTTGGACTTCAGTTTCTTCCGAGCTCCTGCAACTACTTATAGAGAATAAGAAAATTATACTTTTTGCTCTATAAAGTAATGTTGATTAAATTGCCACAATGAAGTAACTTACCAGGAGTTGATGAAGTGGGTATTTTGATTCTGAATGGAGGATTATATCGGGCACTAGGTCGCTTTGACGTTTTTTGTGCCTCATCATCCCCATCTTTGGAATTCAGTGAATTAGTCCTAGATGAGGAATCCAGCGAATCATCTTCAGGTGGGGAAACATCACCTTCCTAAGGAAGGGTTTCTTTCTCTACAGTTCTCTTCCTTTTCCCCACCTGATAAACTGGGTGATTCAGCACCCCTATAGGGTATGAGTCTATCCAGTGCTCGGCATACCATGTAGTCAAGTCATTTTCCACTTTATCAACTGGTATCTCAAACATTGCCCCGGTTGTCTCCCTAGATGTCAACAACCATAGTTTCTAGGCAACCATCAGATGTTGCTCTAACCTGACATGCATGGGGGGAGATATAGCAGTCTGCTGCAAACACTTGAATTGAAGTGCAAATATATATAGAGCATAGGCCTCACATATAATCTCTCCATCAATCCTGGCGACCAACACACCATCTTTTCAGGCCAGCATGTATGCCCTTAATTCCAGACTGGTTGTTCCATCATCAACAAACCACCCAGTTGGCAGATTTCCATAAGGAAAGAAATTAAATTCCTTATAAAAGCTCAGCCTCACTGATAAAACACTATTTTATTGAATATTTTATTGATAATAAATGATATAATTTCCCCACATTGTGTTAAAAATGTTTAATTAGAAAGTATTTGGGTTTAGATCATTCATTTGAATATTTGATGAAAATTCCAGTTTTACCCTTTATAGTTCACTGTAGTATTTCGAAGATAAATATTTGTATATTTATTATGTGAATTTTAAATTTTTTAAAAGTTTTCCCAACTTAATTATATAAAACTTTTATTCAGGACTCTAGAGTGAAAGAGTGCATCTGGGTGTTGAAAATGAGACATGAAGTCAAAGTTGGGCTGGACTCGCCAGAATGGAGAAGATTCTGTATTTAGGCCATAACTCATTCATCTCGGCCTGGATAAAGCCCAAATATTTATAGGAGATAGAGGACACATATCCTCACATATTATCCTTATGGAAGACCAGACAATTCACGCGTTTTCATGGTCAAATGGGCGGTGAAGTTTGGAATAAAATATTTGGCCGAATTTCCACATTCACACTTGAAACCACTTGTAACCTCTCCTCCCCTCCCCTCTATAAATTGGAGTTTTTCTCATTTGGAGGGGTTGGGACATATATTGGGAAGTTTAGGGAAGAGGATAAGTGGATCCAATCCAATTATACAACCATTTCAATAAGGGTATCTCTTGAAGCAAGGATCCCTTCGACGAAGCTTTCTTCTTCTCCTTCATGTTGTAATGATTCTGTTTGTGCAATAAAATTCTTTGTTCTTCTTTTATTTATTCTATTTTCTTATGTTTTTTTTTAATTTATAATTCTATTAATCTTCCTTTTTGGGCTGGAATTATTGAGTAGAAGCGTTATTGGGTTATACCCATTATAAACCTTTGCACATGAAAAACGCTTCTACGATGATTACGCCACCCATGGAAGAGTAGTTATTTTTAGTAATCGAGTGAACTCTATACTTCTTAATTCATTTATTTTGAATCAATGAGCTACTATAATTCACATAATATGATCCATGAATTGTGTTTTTAAATTACAAGAAACTAAGCAAGCAATTGAACAATTAATACAAAACACGCGAGGTCAAGATTTTGTGTAAATTGTGAGAGCGCGATCTTAATCGGTAATACAAGACCACACGGGATAAATTTGTAGAGTTCAAATATAATCCCTAAACACAATTAATCCTCATTTCGAGAATGTATAAGTGCTCTAATTAACTACTTACCATAAGCTATCCTTAGAACAACAATCAAAGTAGGGTACTGCGATTGTGTGTTCCGAAGCTAGGCTAGGGTTTAAGTAATTACATCTTTGTGGTTAACTCTCGTAGGGTTCGAGGGATAAAAAATTAGGGGATCATAATTAAGTGGATATTTATTTAAATGATAATTATTAATAAGTTAATAAATATGTAGTGTTAGATCGATTACGCCTTTTAAAATAGATTTCTAAAAAAACATCTTCTTGTTGTGTCATTTTAATCGAAATTCATTTCAAAACTAAAAACAAAAAAATATACAATCTTCTTCTAGCAAACTTCTTCTAGATTCATACACTATAAAAAAACCCAATCCTTTAAAGTATTGTTTTTATTCTATTCTATTTTATTTTATTTAGAATAACTATAATAAGTTGTTAAATTCACTTCCTCCTTTGAGAGACGACCTTGGTCAGCCACTCTCTGCACCTAAGTACCCCAAAATCACACTAATCATTTGAGGGCGCCCACAACAGTGCTCTTTCAAATTGGCACCATTTCCGGGGAGGCAAGTAATTAATTCAACCATTTAGAGGTATTTATTTTATTTTTCATTTTATTATTTTCTTCACCTCTCTCTTTCATCTTTCCCCTTTCTCAAGTTTTCATTTTTTTCATCCTCTTCTTTTCTTTTTTTGGACCATCAAATCAAACTTCTCATTTTTATTTTACTATGGTCCACTTTCTTTATTTTCATTTTTATTTGATTTATGACACGGACTAATCCCAAAGATCTCTTAGATCTTGACCTTGAGATTGAACGTAGCCTTAGGACTCAAATCAGACATTCTCAGTCTACAAGAAGTTTCAATATTCAACCTGTTGGTGAATTCCTCTCTTCTGGAAACATTAAAATTGGAAGCAATTCAAATTCAAACATAAAAGAGGAACCAATTGCTAGAAATAATGGAAATTATCTAAATAGAACCATTCTAGAATTAGCTGCACCTGATATTAACTATCAACCAAATTGTATTGTATACCCAAATCTCGAATCAGAATTTGAACTAAAATCTGGGTTAATTCACTTACTTCCAAAGTTTCATGGATTATCTGGTGAGGATCCCAATAAACATTTGAAATAATTTAATGTGGTTTTCTCAACCCTAAAACCTAGAAATGTTTATGAAGATCAAATCAAATTAAGAGCATTCCCATTTTCACTTTATGGATATGCAAAGGATTGGATGTACTATTTACAACCAAAAGATGTAACATGTTGGAACGATTTGAAACGTCTTTTCTTGCAGAGATTTTTTCTAGCATCGAGGACCACTTCCATTCGTAAGGAGATCTCGGGGATCAAGCAAGTACAATGGGAGTCAATGTATGCATATTGGGAGAAATTCAAGAAGTTGTGTGCAAGCTTCACACATCACCAAATCAGTGAGAAATTACTCATTCAGTACTTTTATGAAGGACTCACACCTATGGAGAGAAGCATGGTGGATGCTGCAGCTGGAGGAGCATTGGTGGAAAAGACACCAGTAGCTACACGATCATTGATCGACAAAATTGCCCAAAAATCCAAACAATTTGGCGATAGAGGTACACCACATGTCAGGGGAGTACATCAGGTAAGTCCTTATTCTCTTGAAAGTCATCTGATTAATACAAAGTTGGAAGAATTGACCACTATGGTGAGGCAGATTTCTTTGGCTCAAAAGACATTCCAACCCAATCCTTCAAGGCCTTGTGGCATTTGCACTGAGACAAGCCATCCAACTGATTGTTTCCCACAACTACAAGAGACATAGGATTGTGCAGAAATATTCCCTGGGAGACCATTTTAGAATTAACAACAACCATATCCCCAAAAGAAGTTTGATTCATTTGCTCCAATAGAAAACAAAGGGTGGAAGGATCAATCAGACATGAGGTATGGATCTGGAGAACAACAAAGTCCCCCTTTTCAACAAAACTTCCAGCAGCCTCCGCCTTACCAGCAGGGTTTCCAACAACCCCGAAGGATATTTGAAGCTCAAACATCAACAAACCAACAACAAGGGAATCCCCCACCCAAGGTAGATTCTAACACTTATGATCTTTTGAAGCAAAATTTTCTTAATCAACAGAATGAACTGAAGAGTCAAAGTTCAGAGTTGAGGGAGTTGAAGACTCAAATGAGCCAGATTGACACCACCCTCCATGAACTTGTGAGTAAGAATTCTAGAAATCTACCTTCCCAACCCACTCCAAATCCAAAGGGGAATGTCAGGGCCATCACATTGAGAAGTGGGAAGCAAATGAACGATACATCTATACCTACCATTCCACCGGGATTCACCTCAACTCCGGAGCATCCGCCTTCCAAACCAACTGATGATAAATCCAAGGAGAAAGATAAAGGTAAGAAAAAGATTGATGATGTTCCTCCTAAACCCCTTCCTTTTCCCAACAGGGTTGTTCAAACCAAGAATATGTCTGAAGAAGAAATAAAAAAGGAGGTTTTGGATACATTCAAGCGTGTGGAGATCAACATTCCTCTACTTGAATCCATTAATCAAATTCCATGGTATGCGAAATTCTTAAAAGAACTTTGTACCAATCGAAGAGGACTCAAGGGAAATGATAGGATCAACCTTGGAAGGAATGTCTCAGCACTCATTACACCAACTCTAGCAATTCCAAAAAAGTGTAAGGATCCCGGGACATTCACCATCCCATGTACCATAGGGGAGTTGCACTTCTATGATGCTCTTTGTGATTTAGGAGCTTCAATAAATGTGATGCCTCACTCTGTATTCTCTTCTTTACAGGTTGGTGAGTTGAAACCGAAGAGAGTAGTGGTGCAGTTGGCGAATAGAGCTATGACATATCCAGCGGGAGTTCTTGAGGATGTATTTGTCCAGGTAAGAGACATGATCTTTCCAGCGGATTTATATATTCTTAACATGGAGGATGATCAGGTAAGTTCTCATGCCCCCATTATCTTAGGCAGGCCCTTCCTCAAAACTGCAAAAACTATCGTAAATGTCAATGAGGGTACACTTTCCATGGAATTTGGGGATGAAGTTGTGATATTTAATGTTATGGATTCCATGAAGTACCCCTCAGAGGATCATTCTGCATTTGTTATCTCCCATTTTGAACCACCAAGTAAAAGCACCATGGAATTGGATTGAACTATGCTTAGGGAGATTATGAGTATTGGTTCTAGTTTGATGTCTAATAGTACTTCCACACCCATTTCTAAGGAACAAGACTCTCTAAGATTTGATTTTGAAATGGAATAATATTCTGATTTTGATCATGTGAACTCTGATTATGGCATGGATATAGAGTATGCTGATGGATTTGATGCTTTATTATCTAATTTGATGATGTATATTATGATACTGATGCTCTTTGTGCACATATTTCAGTTCCTTCTATGTCTCCATCCATACTAAACCCTCCTTCATTATAAATCAAGACATTTAAACCAAATCTGAAATACTCATACTTGTTGAGTGGTGAGAGATTACATGTTATCATTGCTAAAAATCTCCATTTTTAACATGAAGAAAAGCTTTTGAATATTTTGAGGGAGAACATCAGGGTGATTGGGTGGACCTTGGCTGACATATCAGGTATTATCCCCTCAATTTTCATGCATAGGATTATGTTGGAGGATGTGTCTAAACCAGTGAGACAGCCACAAAGGAGACTCAATCCCACCCTCTTGGAAGTTGTTAAAAAAGAAGTTGAGAAATTGCTCAAGGCTGGTATAATCTTTCCCATTTCAGATTCTCGGTGGGTAAGCCCTATTTAGGTTGTGCCTAAGAAGAGTGGTGTTACTGTTGTTAAAAATGAGAAATATGAGTTAGTTCTAATGAGGGTGAAAAATAGTTGGTGTGTGTGTATTGATTATAGGAAACTAAATTAGTCCACTCACAAGGACCATTTCCCCCTCCCATTTATTGATCAAATTCTCAAGAGACTAGCTGGGAAAACACACTATTGTTTCTTGGATGGATTTTCTGGACATTTTCAGGTTCCTATAGCTCCAGAGGATCATGAGAAGACTATATTCACCTATCCCTTTGGCACATTTGCCTATCGAAGGATTCCATTTCGACTTTGCAGCGCCCCAGGTACCTTCCAGAGATGCATGGTGAGTATTTTTGCTGATTTATTTGAGACCTGCATGGAGGTATTTATGGATGATTTTACAGTGTATGGGTCTTCATTTGATGAATGTCTAATAAGTTTGGGAAAGGTGTTTAATCATTGTATTGAGAAGAATCTGGTCCTGAACTTTGAAAAGTGTCATTTCATGGTAGAGCATGGCATTGTCTTAGGGAATGTAGTGTCAAAACATGGGATAGGGGTTGATAGATCAAAGGTAGATATTATTTCATCCTTACCATATCCTTCATGTGTGCGTGATGTTAGATCTTTCCTAGGGCATGCATGATTTTATCGGCGCTTCATCAAAGATTTTAGTAAGATTGCTCTTCCTATGTCAAGATTACTTCAAAAGGATTCTGATTTTGTGTTTGATGTTTCTTGCAGGAATTCATTTGATGAGCTAAAACAACATCTGACCAATCCACCTATCATAAAACCCCCACGGTGGGAGATTCCTTTTGAGCTTATGTGTGACACCTCCAACTTCGTGGTTGGAGCTGTCTTATCTCAGAGGGTGGAAGGACGTTCACATGTGATTGCCTATGCATCAAGGACATTGGATTCAGCCCAATCAAACAACACTACCACAGAAATGGAGTTTCTTGCTGTCATATTTGCTTTAGATAAATTCCGTTCATATCTATTGGGCTCTAAAGTAGTTGTTTTTTCTGACCATGCTGCTCTAAGGCACCTCTTGAAGAAGACAGATGCAAAGCCATGAATTATCTATTGGATTCTCCTTCTTTAGAAGTTTGACATCGAGATAAAGGACAAAAAGTGGTCAGAAAACTTGGTGGCGGACCACATGAGTAGGCTTACTCACACACTAGAGGATGACACCTTGGATTAGGAACCACTTCGGGACAATTCCCCCGATGAGCATCTTTATTCCATCTCAGGTACGCATCCTTGGTATGCAGATTTAGTTAACTACCTTGTTTCCTCTGAAATACCTACAAATTTAAAGAAACATCAAGTCCAAAAATCAATGAGTGAGTCAAGATTTTATGTTTGGGATGATCCATACTTATGACGCATGTGTAGTGACCAAGTTATTAAGAGGTGTTTTCCTGATTATGAGTTTGAGTATGTTTTTCAATTCTGTCATACACTTGCATGTGGTGGACACTTTGGACCCCAACAGACAGCTAGGAAAGTTTTAGACTCTGGATTATATTGGCCTAGCTTATTCCATGATTCCCATGTGTTTTGTAAGTCATGCTCTTGTTGCCAATACACTAGAAATATTTCAAGGAGACACGAGATGCCCCAACAACCCATTTTATTATGTGAGATTTTTGATGTTTGGGGAATTGATTTTATGGGCCCTTTTCCTAGTTCCTTTTTTTTTTGTACATTTTGGTTGCTATTGATTATGTGAGTAAATGGGTGGAGGCTAAGGCCACTAGGACTGATGATTCTCATGTTGTTGTGGACTTTGTCAAAGCACATATTTTTTGCAGGTTTGGAGTACTAAAGGCCATCGTCAGTGACCAAGGGACACACTTTTGCAATAGGAATTTTTCTTCCCTCCTTAGAAAGTATGGGGTGTCACACAAAACATCAACACCATACCACCCCCAAACAAATGGCAAGGTTGAGGTTTCAAATCGTGAGTTGAAACAAATTAGGGAGAAAACTGTGCAGACAAAGAGGAAGGATTGCAGCAAGTGCTTGGATGATGTATTGTGGGCTTATAGGACAATATAAAAGACCCCCATTGGTATGTCCCCATTTTAGATTGTTTTTGGGAAAGCATGTCATCTCCTAGTGGAAGTCGAGCATCGGTCATATTGGGCTATAAAGAAATGCAACATGGAATTGGCCCAAGCTGGAATTGAAAGGAAGTTGCAAATTCAAGAGCTTGAGGAGATTCCACTGGCATCATATGAGAACTCAAGGATCTACAAGGAAAGATCAAAAGAAATTCATGATAAAATGATCCAGAAAAGGGAGTTTCATGTCGAAGAGAAAGTCCTACTCTACAGTTCACGAATGAAGTTGATCCCTGGTAAGTTGTGTTCCAGATGGTTAGGTCCTTATATTGTATCTAATGTTTTTCCTTATGGTACAGTGGAGATCACACAAGAGGACACTGGAAGAAGCTTTACAGTCAATGGGAAACGTTTGAAGAGAGACATTGAGGGACTTCCTACTGATGCAGTGGATTTTATCACACTGTGTGACCCCATCATCACTTGAGCACATCAGGCTGTTCCTAACCCTTTCACTTTTATATTATTTGTCATATTTAAAAATTCTGCATTTCATGTGCATATATTATCTCATGGGTTCACATTGAGTACAATGCAATATTTTAATTGTGGGGTACGTAACCTTTTAGTTTAGTAATTTCAATTGTTTTCCTGTTTAAAAAAACCCAAAAAAATTGTGTGTTTTTCAAATTTTGTGTGTTTATTTTACAGTGATCTGTGTTTTTTTTGAAACTTTTGAGGTGAAATAATTCTCATCACCATTTTTAAATCCATATCAATAAGTGAAACAATTTACCCCTTGAAACTAAGCTTAAATGAATGCTGAAATGACTTTGTTTCAAGTTCAAATATTTAGTAATTTCATGAAAAGTACACTGAATTTTGAATCCCATGCCACATCTCACTGTCTTTATATTTGAAATCACTTTCCTGTGAGGCTTCTAAACCATTATTTTCATATTCTTTACATTCACCTCACTTATTAACAGAACCAAACCATTCTTGATTTAACCAGAATTTGATCTATTCCTATCAAAACATGAGGGTTTGAGGTACTTATGTTTAAATGATTGAGGAATTTGTTTGGTATTAAATCCCATATTTCAAAGAATCCTTTTTTATAATGGCCTACCTTGAATATTTAATCCTTTTAGCCCTTAGAATCCATGAACAGCCTGTTAGGTTATCCACATTACAAGCCAATTTTCCCTATCCAACTAACTCTTGAAGTGAAATTGCATAATCTAGTTGAGCTTAAATGTGGGGGAATCTATCTTGTGTTGTGCCACCACATTATGTGATACTTTGGGTGGAAAATTAAATTCTGAAGAGATGTGTTTTCTACTGAAGAAAGTCATTATATTGAAATCTGTGCCTTTTCTGGATCTTTCTTGACAAGTGAAGTTGTGCCTTTTCTGGAGCATCTAATTGAGGTGGAAAGCTGTGCCCATCTGGAGCTTTCAAGAAAATCATGTTTGAGAAGATTGAAATTTTTGATGCTGAAATGATGAATGTTGTAAACCTTTCATGACTTTTCATGATGATGGAGCTGAATTGATACTATGGGGATTGAGGAGAAGACCATATTTAAGTGAAAATTAGATTAATGCAATTTTGCTTCAAAAAGAGTCAAGCCCTCCTCATTCAGCCTCAGAATTTTTCACATCTAAATCCTACCAACCGAAAGCCAGAGAACAACCCTGAAAAGTCCTCATGATAAACATATGTCCTTGACTCACATCGGGTAGCGATGTAGGAATCTATCAAGCCTATGGTGAACCTTTTATGAGTTTGGATGAGAAAGTCATTGCAAAAAAATTGACATTTGTGTGATAAGAGAAAATTCAAGTGAGGTTAGTGTTTTGTGCATGGGAGGATAAATAAAGTGGAAATATATTGAATGATATAATTGAAGAACTTTAAATAATGGTTTTTAAGAGGCATGATATCTTTTGTTTCTTGGTGTGTAATTGTTTGATCTCAAGGATAGGTGTTTTAAAATTGGTTTTGATTTGATATTGATGTTTACTTGATATGAGGTTTTGCTCAGGAGTGCAAAAGGGTAAGTGTGGGGAAGTTAATAAAACACTATTTTATTGAATATTTTATTGATAATAAATGATATAATTTCCTCACATTGTGTTAAATATGTTTAATTATAAAGTATTTGGGATTAGATCATTCATTTGAATATTTGATGAAAATTCCAGTTTTACCCATTATAGTTCACTGTAGTATTTCAAAGATAAATTTTTTTATATTTTTTATTTGAATTTGACTTTTTTTAAATGTGTTCCTAACTTAATTATCTACAACTTTTATTCAGGACACTAGAGCTAAAGAGTGCATTTGGTTGTTGAAAATGAGCCATGAATTCAAAGTTGGGCAGGACTCTCCAGAATGGAGAAGCTTCTGTATTTAGGCCATAACGCCTTAATATAGGCCTTGATTAAACCCAAATATTTATAGGAGATAGAGGACCCATATTCGTACATATTATCCTTCTGTAAGGCCGGCAAATTCACGCGTTTTGGTGGTCAAATGGGCGGTGCAAGTGGGAATAAAATATTTTGATGAATTTCCACATTCACACTTGAAACCACTTGTAACCTCTCCTCCACTCCCCTCTATAAATTAGAGTTTTTATCATTTGGAGGGGTTAGGAAGTGCATTTGGAAGTTGAGGGAAGAGGATAAGTGGATACACTCCAATTATCCAACCATTTCAATAAGGGTAGCTCTTGAGGCAAGGATCCCTTCGACGAAGCCTTCTTCTTCTCCTTCATGTTGTAATGATTTAGTTTGTGTAATAAACTTCTTTGTTCTTCTTTTATTTCTTATATTTTCTTCTGTTTTGTTTAAATTTATACTTCTATTAATATTCCTATTTGGGATTTAATTCTTGAGTATAAGCGTTATTGGGTTATACCCATTATAAACCTTTGCACATGCAAAACGCTTCTACGATGATTACGCCACCCATGGAAGAGTAGTTCTTTTTAGTAATCGACCGACCTGTATCCTTCTTCATTCATTTATTTTGAATAAATGAGCTAATATAATTCACATAATATAATCCATGAATTGTGTTTTTAAATTACAAGAAACTAAGCAAGAAATTGAACAATTAATACAAAACACACGAGGTCGAGATTTTGTGTAAATTCTGAGAGCGCGATCTTAATCGGTAATACAAGACCACACGGGATAAATTTGTAGAGTTCAAATATAATCCCTAAAAAAAATTCATCCTCATTTATAGAATATATATGTGCTCTAATTAACCACTGACCATAAGCTATCCTTAGAACAATAATCAAAGCAGGGTGCTGCGATTGCGTGTTCTGACGCTAGCCTAGGGTTTAAGTAATTTCATCTTTGTGGTTAAGTTAACTCTCGTAGGGTTCAAGGGATAAAAAATTAAGGGATCATTATTAAGTGTATATTTATTTAAATGGTAATTATTAATAATTTAATGGAGAGATAGAGTTATATTGATTACACCTTTTAAAATAGATTTCTAAAAAAACATCTTCTTGTTGTGTCATTTTAATCGAAATTCATTTCAAAACTAAAAACCAAAAAATATACAATCTTCATCCAGAAAAATTCTTCTAGATTTATAAACTATAAGAAACCCCAATCCTTTAAAGTAGTTTTTTTATTATATTCTATTTTTTTTAGAATACCTTTAATAAGTTGTTAAATTCACTTCCTCCTTTGAGAGACGACCTTGGTCAGCCACTCTGTTGCACCTAAGTACCCCAAAATCACACTAATCATTTGAGGGCGCCCACAACAGTGCTCTTTAAAATTGGCGCCGTTGCCGAGGAGGCAAGTAATTTATTCAACCATTTAGAGGTATTTATTTTATTTTTTATTTTATTATTTTCTTCACCTCTCTCTTTCATCTTTCCCCTTTCTCAAGTTTTCATTTTTTTCATCCTCTTCTTTTCTTTTTTTGGACCATCAAATCAAACTTCTCATTTTTATTTTACTATGGTCCACTTTCTTTCTTTTCATTTTTATTTGATTTATGACACGAAATAATCCCGAAGATCTCTTAGATCTTGACCCTAAGATTGAACGTAGCCTTAGGGCTCGAATAAGACATTCTCAGTCTACGGGAAGTTTCAATATTCAACTAGTTGGTGAATTCCTCTCTTCTGGAATCATTGAAATTTGAAGAAATTCAAATTCAAACATAAAAGAGGAACCAATGGCTGGAAATAATGGAAATGAGATAAATAGAACCATTCTAGAATTGGCTGCACCTGATATTAACTATCAACCAAATTGTATTGCATACCCAAAACTCGAATCAGACTTTGAACTAAAATCTGGGTTAATTCACTTACTTCCAAAGTTTCATGTCTTATATAGTGAGGATCCCAATAAACATTTGAAATAATTTAATGTGGTTTTATCAACCCTAAAACCTAGAAATGTTTCTTAAGATCAAATCAAATTAAGAGCATTCCCATTTTCACTTGATGGAGCTGCAAAGGATTGGATGTACTATTTACAACCTGAAGATGTAAAATGTTGGAACGATTTGAAACGTCTTTTCTTGCAGAGATTTTTTCCAGCATCGAGGATCACTTCCATTCGTAAAGAGATCTTGGGGATCAATCAAGCACAAGGGGATTCAATGTATGAGTATTGGGAGCGATTCAAGAAGTTTTGTGCAAGTTGCCCACATCACCAAATCAGTGAGAAATTACTCATTCAGTACATTTATGAAGGACTCACACCTATGGAGAGAAGCATGGTGGATGATGCAGTTGGAGGAGCATTGGTGGACAAGGCACCAATATCTGCACGATCATTGATCGACAAAATGGCCCAAAAATCCCAACAATTTGGCAATAGAGGTACACCACATGTCAGGGGAGTACATTAGGTAAGTCCTTCTTATCTTGAAAGTAATTTAATTGATACAAAGTTAGAAGAATTGACCACTATGGTGAGGCAGATTACTTTGGCTCAAAAGACATCCCAACCCACTCCTTCAAGGCCTTGTGGCATTTGGACTGAGACAAGCCATCCAACTGACTGTTTCCCATAACTACAAGAGACAGAGGATTGTGCAACATTATTCCCTGGGAGACCATTTCAGCAGCAACAACAACCATATCCCCAAAAGAATTTTGATTCATTTGCTCCAACATACAACCAAGGGTGTAAGGATCAATCAGACATGAGGTATAGATCTGGGCAACAACAAAGGCCCCCTTTTCAACAAAACTTCCAACAGCTTCTGCCTTACCAGCAGGGTTTCCAACAACCCCAAAGGAGATTTGAAGCTCAAAGATCAACAAGCCAACAACAAGGGAATACACCACCCAAGTTATATTCTAACACTGATGATCTTTTGAAGCAAATTGTTCTTAATCAACATAATGAACTTAAGAGTCAAGGTTAGGAGTTGAGGGAGTTGAAGACTCAAATGATCCAGATTGCCACCGCCCTCTATGAACTTGTGAGTAAGAATTCTGGAAATCTACCTTCCCAACACACTCCAAATACAAAGGGGAATGTCAGTGCCATCACATTGAGAAGTGGGAAGCAAATGAACGATACATCTGTACCTACCATTCCACCGGGATTCACCTCAACTCTGGAGCAGCCGCATTCCAAACCAACTGATGAGAAATCCAAGGAGAAAGATAAAGGTAAGGAAAAGATTGATGATGTTCCTCCTAAACCCCTTCCTTTTCCCAACAGGATTGTTCAAACCAAGAATATGGCTGAAGAACCAATGCAAAAGGAGGTTTTGGATACATTCAAGCATGTGGAGATCAACATTCCTCTACTTGAATCCATTAATAAAATTACAAGGTATGAAAAATTCTTAAAAGAACTTTGTACCAATCGAAGATGGATCAAGGGAAATGAGAGGATCACCTTGGAAGGAATGTCTCAACACTCATTACACCAACTCTAGCAATGCCAACAAAGTGCAAGGATCCCGGGACATTCACCATCCCATGTACCATAGGGGAGTTTCACTTCTCTGATGCTCTTTGTGATTTAGGAGCTTCAATAAATGTGATTCCTCACTCTTATTATCTTCTTTATAGGTTGGTGAGTTGAAGCCGACGAGAGTAGTGGTGCAGTTGGCAAATAGAGCTACGGCATATCCAGCAGGAGTTCTTGAGGATGTACTTGTCCGGGTAAGAGACATGATCTTTCCAATGGATTTCTATGTTCTTAACATGGAGGATGATCAGGTAAGTTCTCATGCCCACATTATCTTAGGTAGGCCCTTCCTCAAAACTGAAAAAACTATCATAAATGTCAAGGAGGGTACATTTTCCATGGAATTTGGGTATGAAGTTGTGATATTTAATGTTATGGATTCCATGAAGTACCCCTCAGAGGATCATTCTGCATTTTTTATCTCCCATTTTGACCAACCAAGTAAAAACACCGTGGAATTGGATTGTCCTATGATTAGGGAGATTATGAGTATTGGTTCTAGTTTGATGTCTAAGAGTACTTCCACAGCCGTTTCTAAGGAACAAGACTCTCTGAGATTTGATTTTGAAATGGAATCATATTCTGATTTTGATCATGTGAACTCTGATTATGACATGACTATAGAGTATGCAGATGGATTTGATGCTTTATTCTCTGATTTTGATGATGTATATTCTGATACTGATTCTCTTTGTGCACATATTTCAGTTCCTTCTATGTCTCCATCCATACTACACCCTCCTTCATTAGAACTCAAGCCATCACCACCAAATCTGAAATACTCATACCTGTTGAGTGGTGAGAGATTACCTGTTATCATTGCTAACAATCTCACTTTTGAACATGAAGAAAAGATTTTGAATATTTTGAGGGAAGAACATCAGGGAAATTGGGTGGACCTTGGATGACATATCAGGTATTATCCCCTCCATTTTCATGCATAGGATTCTCTTGGAGGATGGGGCTAAACTGGTGAGATAGCCACTAAGGAGACTCAATCCCACCCTCCTGGAAGTTGTTAAAAAAGAAGTAGAGAAATTGCTCGAGGCTGGTATAATCTTTCCCATTTCTGATTCTCAGTGGGTAAGACCTATTCAGGTTGTGCCTAAGAAGAGTGGTGTTACTGTTGTTAAAAATGAGAAAGATGAGTTAGTTCCAATGAGGGTGCAAAATAGTTGGCATGTGTGTATTGATTATAGGAAACTAAATCAGTCCACTCGCAAGGACCATTTCCCCCTCCCATTTATTGATCAAATGCTTGAGAGAATAGCTGGTAAAACACACTATTTTTTCTTGGATGGATTTTCTGGATATTTTCAGATTCCTATAGCTCTGGTTGATCAGGAGAAGACTACATTAACCTATCCCTTTGGTACATTTGCCTACCGAAGGATGCCATTTGGACTTTGCAACACCCCAGGTACCTTCCAGAGATGCATGGTGAGTATTTTTTCTGATTTTATTGAGACCTGCATGGAGGTATTTATGGATGATTTTAGAGTGTATGGGTCTTCATTTGATGAATGTCTAATTAGTTTGGGAAAGGTGTTAAATCATTGTATTGAGAAGAATCTGGTCCTGAACTTTGAAACGTGTCATTTCATGGTAGAGCATGGCATTGTCTTAGGGAATGTAGTGTCAAAACATGGGATAGAGGTTGATAGATCAAAGGTAGATATTATTTCATCCTTACCATATCCTTCATGTGTGTGTGATGTTTGATCTTTCCTAGGGAATGTAGGATTTTATCGGTGCTTCGTCAAAGATTTTAGTAAGATTGCTCTTCCTATGTCAAGATTACTTCAAAAGGATTCTGATTTTGTGTTTGATGTTTCTTGCAGGAATTCATTTGATGAGATAAAACAACGTCTGACCACTCCACCTATCATACAGCCCCCATGGTGGGAGTTCCTTTTGAGCTTGTGTGTGATGCCTCCAACTTCGCGGTTGGAGATGTCTTATCTCATAGGGTGGAAGGACGTTCACATGTGATTGCCTATGCATCAAGGACATTGGATTCAGCCCAATCAGACTACACTACCACAGAAAAGGAGTTTCTGACTGTCATATTTGATTTAGGTAAATTCCGTTCATATTTATTGGGCTCTAAAGTAGTTGTTTTTTCTGACCATGTAGCTCTGAGGTACCTCTTGAAGAAGCCAGATGCAAAGCCATGACTTATCCGTTGGATGCTCCTTCTTCAAGAGTTTTACATCGAGATAAAGGACAAAAAGGGGTCAAAAAACTTGGTGTCGGACCACATGAGTAGGCTTACTCACACACAATAGGATGAAACCTTGTATTAGTCACCCCTTCGGGACACTTTCCCCGATGAGCATCTTTATTCCATCTCATGTATGTATCCTTGGTATGCAGATTTAGTTAACTACCCTGTTGCCTTTGAAATCCCTGCAAATTTAAAGAAACACCAAGTCCAAAAATTAAAGAGTGAGTCAAGATTTTATGTTTGGGATGATCCATACTTATGGAGCATGTGTAGTGACCAAGTTATTAGGAGGTGTGTTCCTGGTCATGAGTTTGAGTCTGTTTTGCAATTCTGTCATACACTTGCATGTGGTGGACACTTTGGACCCCAACGGACAGCTAGGAAAGTTTTAGACTCTGAATTATATTGGCCTAGCTTATTCCATGATTCCCATGTGTTTTGTATGTCATGCTCTCGTTTCCAACACACTGTAAATATTTCAAGGAGACAGGAGATGCCCCAATAACCCATTTTATTCTGTGAGATTTTTGATGTTTGGGGAATTGCTTTTATGGGCCATTTTCCTAGTTCCTTTGGTTTTTTGTACATTTTGGTTACTGCCGATTATGTGAGTAAATGGGTGTAGGCTAAGGCCACTAGGACTGATGATTCTCATGTTGCTGTGAACTTTGTCAAAGCATAGATTTTTTGCAGGTTTGGAGTACCAAAGGCCATCATCAGTGACCAAGGGGCACACTTTTGCAATAGGAATTTTTCTTCCCTCCTTTGAAAGTACGGGGAGACACATAAAACATCAACACCACACCACCACCAAACTAATGGCCAGGCTGAGGTTTCAAATCTTGAGTTGAAACAAATTTTGGAGAAAACTGTGCAGCCAAATAGGAAGGATTGGAGCAAGCGCTTGGATGATGCATTGTGGGCTTATAGGACAGAATATAAGACCCCCATTAGTATGTCCCCATTTCCGATTGTTTTTGGGAAAGCATGTCATCTCCCAGTGTAAGTAGATCATCGGTCATATTGGGCTATAAAGAAATGCAACATGGAATTGGCTCAAGCTGGAATTCAAAGGAAGTTGCAAATTCAAGAGCTTGAGGAGATTCGACTGGCATCATATGAGAACTCAAGACTCTACAAGTAAAGATCAAAATAATTTCATGATAAAATGATCCAGAAAAGGGAGTTTCATATTAGAGAGAAAGTCCTACTCTACATTTCACGGCTGAAGTTGATTCCTGGTAAGTTGCGTTCCAGATGGCTAGGTCGTTATATTGTATCTAATGTTTTTACTTATGGTGCATTGGAGATCACACAAGAGGACACTGGAAGGAACTTTACATTCAATGTGCAACATTTAAAGATATACATTAAGGGACTTCCTACTGATGCAGTGGATTTTATCACACTGCATGACCCCATCATCACTTGAGCACATCAGGCTGTTCTTAACCCTTTCACTTTTATATTATTTGTCCTATTTAAAAATTATGAATTTCATGTGCATATATCATCTCATGGGTTCACATTGAGGACAATTCAATATTTTAAGTTTGGGGGAGGTAACCTTTTAGTTTAGTAATTTCAATTGTTTTCCTGTTTAAAAAAAACCCAAAAAAATTTGTGTGTTTTTCAAATTTTGTGTGTTTATTTTACAATTTTCTGTGTTTTTTTGAAACTTTTGAGCTGAAATGATTCTCATCACCATTTTTAAATCCATATCAATAAGTGAAACAATTTACCCCTTACAACTAAGCTTAAATGAATGGTGAAATGAATTTGTTTCAAGTTCAAATATTTAGTAATTTCATGAAAAGTACACTGAATTTTGAATCCCATGCCACATATCACTGTCTTTATATTTGAAATCACTTTCCTGTGAGGCTTCTAAACTATAATTTTCATATTCTTTACATTCACCTCAATTCTTGAGAGAACCAAACCATGCTTCATTTAACCAAAATTTGATCTATTCCTATCAAAACTTGAGGGTTTGAGGTACTTATGTTTAAATGATTGAGGCATTTGTTTGGTATTTAAGCCCCTATTTCAAAGAATATTTTTTTGTAATGGCATACCTTGAATATTTAATCCTTGTAGCCCTTATAATCCACGCACAACCTGTTAGGTTAGCCACATTACAAGCCAATTTTCCCTATCCAACCAACTCTTGAAGTGAAATTGCATAATCTAGTTGAGCTTAAGTGTGGGGGAATCTATCTTGTGTTGTGCCACCACATTCTGTGATACTTTGGGTGGAAAATTAAATTCTGAAGAGATGTGTTTTCTACTGAAGAAAGTCATTATATTGAAAGATGTTCCTTTTCTGGATCTTTCATGACAAGTGAAGTTGTACCTTTTTTGGAGCTTCTAATTGAGGTGGAAACCTGTGCCCATCTGGAGCTTTCAAGAAAATCATGTTTGAGAAGATTGAAAATTTTGATGCTGAAATGATGAATGGTGTAAGCCTTTAATGACTTTTCATGATGATGGATCTGAATTGATACTATGGGGATTGAGGAGAAGACCATATTTAAGTGAAAATTAGATTAATGCAATTTTTCTTCAAAAAGAGTCAAGCCCTCCTCATTCAGCCTCAAAATTTTTCACATCTAAATCCTACCAACCGAAAGCCAAATAACAACCCTGAAAAGTCCTCATGATAAACATATGTCCTTGAATCACATCAAGTAATTATGTAGGAATCTATCAAGTCTATGGTGACCCTTGTATGAGTTTGGATGAGAAAGACATTGCAAAAAAATTGACATTTGTGTGATAAGAGAAAATTCAAGTGAGGTAAGTGTTTTGTGCATGGGAGGATAAATAAAGTGGAAATATATGGAATGATATAAATGAAGAACTTGAAATAATGGTTTTTTATGAGGCATGATATATTTTGTTTCTTGGTGTGTAATTGTTTGATCTCAAGGATATGTGTTTTAAA
Organism: Viscum album; assembly: GCA_963277665.1. NCBI lineage: Eukaryota > Viridiplantae > Streptophyta > Magnoliopsida > Santalales > Viscaceae > Viscum > Viscum album. Next base: position 226,161,736 of record OY728135.1, on the reverse strand, counting down.
ATTGGTTTTGATTTGATATTGATGTTTACTTGATATGTGGTTTTGCTCAGGAGTGCAAAAGGGTAAGTGTGGGGGAGTTGATAAAACACTATTCTATTGAATATTTTTTTGATAATAAATGATATAATTTCCCCACATTGTGTTAAATATTTTTAATTAGAAAGTATTTGGGATTAGATCATTCATTTGAATATTTGATGAAAATTCCAATTTTACCCTTTATAGTTCACTGTAGTATTTCGAAGATAAATATTTTTTATAATTATTATTTGAATTTTAAATTTTTTAAACATGTTCCTAACTTAATTATATACAACTGTTATTCATGACACTATAGCTGAAGAGTGCATTTGGTTGTTGAAAATGAGCCATGAAGTCAAAGTTGGGCTGGACTCGCCAGAATGGAGAAGCTTCTTTATTTAGGCCATAACTTCTTCATCTGAGCCTGGATTAAGCCTAAATTTTTAGAGGAGATAGAGGACCCATATCCTCACATATTATCCTTATGGAAGGCCAGTCAATTCACGCTTTTTGTGGTCAAATGGGCGGTGTAAATTTGAATAAAATATTTTTCCGAATTTCCACATTCACACTTGAAACCACTTGTAACCTCTCCTCCACTCCCCTCTATAAATTGGAGTTTTTCTCATTTGGAGGGTTTGGGACGTGCATTGTGAAGTTGAGGGCAGATGCGTAGTTGATCCACTACAATTATCCAACCATTTCAATAAGGGTATCTCTTGAAGCAAGGATCCCTTCGACGAAGCCTTCTTCTTCTCCTTCATGTTGTAATGATATTGTTTGTGGAATAAACTTCTTTGTTATTCTTTTATTTATTATCTTTTCTCCTGTTTTGTTTAAATTTATACTTCTCTTAATCTTCCTATTTGGGCTGGAATTCTTGAGTATAAGAGTTATTGGGTTATACCCATTATAAACCTTTGCACATGAAAAACGCTTCTACGATGATTACGCCAGCCATGGAAGAGTAGTTCTTTTTAGTAATTGACCGACCTATATACTTCTTCATTAATTTATTTTGAATCAATGAGATACTTTAATTCACATAATATGATCCATGAATTGTGTTTTTAAATTACAAGAAACTAAGAAAGCAATTGAACAATTAATACAAAACACGTGAGGTTGAGATTTTGTGTAACTTGTGAGAGCGCAATCTTAATCGGTAATACAAGACCACACGGGATAAATTTGTAGAGTTCAAATATAATCTCTAAACACAATTCATCCTCATTTCCAGAATGGATATGTGCTCTAATTAACCACTGAACATAATCTATCCTTAGAACAACAATCAAAGCAGGGTGCTGGGATTTCCTGTTTCAAAGCTAGCCTAGGGGTTAAGTAATTTCATCTTTGTGGTTAAGTTAACTCTCGTAGGGTTCGAGGGATAAAAAATTAGGAGATCATAATTAAGTGGATATTAATTTAAATGATAATGATTAATAAATGAATGAATAGGTATAGTTATATCGATTACACCTTTTAAAATAGATTTCTAAAAAAACATCTTCTTGTTTTGTCATTTTAATAGAAATTCATTTCAAAACTAAAAACAAAAAATTATACAATCTTCTTCCAGCAAACTTCTTCTAGATTCATAAACTATAACAAACCCCAATCCTTTAAAGTAGTTTTTTTATTCTATTCTATTTTATTTTTTTTAGAATATCTTTAATAAGTTGTTAAATTCACTTCCTCCTTTGAGAGACGACCTTGGTCAGCCACTCTGCTGCATCTAAGTACCCCAAAATCACACTAATAATTTGAGGGCGCCCACAACAGCGCTCTTTCAAATTGGAGCCATTTCCGGGGAGGAAATTAATTTATTCAACCATTTAGAGGTATTTATTTTATTTTTAATTTTATTATTTTCTTCACCTCTCTCTTTCATCTTTCCCCTTTCTCAAGTTTTCATTTTTTTCATCCTCTTATTTTCTTTTTTTTGGACCATCAAATCAAACTCTCATTTTTATTTTACTATGGTCCACTTTCTTTATTTTAATTTTTATTTGATTTATGACACGAACTAATCCCTAATATCTCTTAGATCTTGACCCTGAGATTGAACGTAACCTTAGGGCTCGAATCAGACATTCTCAGTCTACGAGAAGTTTCAATATTCAACCAGTTGGCAAATTCCTCTCTTCTGGAAACATTGAAATTGGAAGAAATTAAAATTCAAACATAAAAGAGGAAACAATGGATGGAAATAATGGAAATGAGGTAAATAGAACCATTCGAGAATTTTCTTCACCTGATATTATCTATCAACTAAATTGTATTGTATACCCAAATCTCGAATCAGACTTTGAACTAAAATCTGAGTTAATTCACTTACTTCCAAAGTTTCATGGCTTATCTGGTGAGGATCCCAATAAACATTTGAAAGAATTTAATGTGGTTTGCTCAAACCTAAAACCTAGAAATGTTTTTGAAGATCAAATCAAATTAAGATCATTCCCATTTTCACTTGATGGAGCTGCAAATGATTGGATGTACTATTTACAACCCGAAGATGTAACATGTTGGAACGATTTGAAACGTATTTTCTTGCAGAGATTTTTTCCTGCATCGAGGACCACTTCCATTCGTAAGGAGATCTCTCGGATCAAGCAAGCACAAGGGGAGTCAATGTATGAGTATTGGGAGCGATTCAAGAAGTTTTGTGCAAGCTGCCCACATCACCAAATAAGTGAGCAATTAATCATTCAGTACTTTTATGAAGGACTCACAACTATGGAGAGAAGCATGGTGGATGATGCAGCTGGAGGAGCATTGATATACATGACACTAGTAGCTGCACGAGCATTGATCGAAAAAATGGCCCAAAAATCCCAACAATTTGGCGATAGAGGTACACCACATGTCAGGGGAGTACATCAGGTAAGTCCTTCTCTTGAAAGTCATTTGATTGATACAAAGTTGGAAGAATTGACCACTATGGTGAGGCAGATTGATTTTGCTCAAAAGACATCCCAACCCACTCCTTCAAGGCCTTGTGCCATTTGCACTGATAAAAGCTATCCAACTGACTCTTTCCCACAACTACAAGAGACAGAGGATTGTGCAACAGTATTCCCTGGGAGGCCATTTCAGCAGAAACAATAACCATATCCCCAAAAGAAGTATGATTCATTTTCTCCAACATACAACCAAGGGTGGAAGGATCAATCAGACATGAGGTATGGATCTAGGAAACAACAAAGACCCCCTTTTCAATAAAACTTCCAGCAGCCTCCGCCTTACCAGTAGGGTTTCCAACAACCCCAAAGGAGATTTGAAGCTCAAACACCAACAAGACAACAACAAGGGAATCCCCCACCCAAGGTAGATTCTAACACTGATGATCTTTTGAAGCAAATTTTTCTTAATCAGCAGAATGAACTGAAGAGTGAAGGTTCGGAGTTGAGGGAGATGAAGACTCAAATGAGCCATATTTCCACCGCCCTCCACGAACTTGTGAGTAAGAATTCTGGAAAGCTACCTTCCCAACCCACTCCAAAACCAAAGGGGAATGTCAGTTCCATCATAATGAGAAGTGGGAAGCAAATGAACGATACATCTGTACCTACCATTCCACCGGGATTCACCTCAACTCCGGAGGAGCCGCATTCCAAACCAACTGATGAGAAATCCAAGGAGAAAGATAAAGGTAAAAAAAATATTAATGATGTTCCTCCTAAACCCCTTACTTTTCCCAACAGGGTTGTTCAAACCAAGAAGATGGCTGAAGAAGCAATGAAAAAGGAGGTTTTGGATACATTCACACATGTGGAGATCAACATTCCTCTACTTGAAGCCATTAAGCAAATTCCAAGGTATGTGAAATTCTTAAAAGAACTTTGTACCAATCGAAGAGGGCTCAAGGGAAATGAGAGGATCAAACTTGGAAGGAATGTCTCAGCACTCATTACACCAACTCTAGCAATGCCAAAAAAGTGCAAGGATCCCAGGACATTCACCATCCCATGTACCATAGGGTAGTTGCACTTCTCTAATGCTCTTTGTGATTTAGGAGATTCAATAAATGTGATGCCTCACTCTGTATTCTCTTCTTTACAGGTTGGTGAGTTGAAGCCGACGAGAGTAGTGGTGGAGTTGGCGAATAGAGCTACGGCGTATCCAGCAGAAGTTCTTGAGGATGTACTTGTCCGGGTAAGAGACATGATCTTTCCAACAGAATTCTATGTTCTTAACATGGAGGATGATCAGGTAAGTTCTCATGCCCCCATTATCTTAGGTAGTCCCTTCCTCAAAACTGCAAAAATTATCATAAATGTCAATGAGGGTACACTTTCCATGGAATTTGGGGATGAAGTTGTGATATTTAATGTTATAGATTCCATGAAGTACCCCTTAGAGGATCATTCTTCATTTGTTATCTCCCATTTTGAACCACCAAGTAAAAAAACCATGGAATTGGATTGTCCTATGCTTAGCGAGATTATGAGTATTGGTTCTAGTTTGATATCTAAGAGTACTTCCACACCCGTTTCTAAGGAACAAGACTCTCTAAGATTTGATTTTGAAATGGAATCATATTCTGATTTTGATCATGTGAACTCTGATTATGACATGGCTATAGAGTATGATGATGGATTTGATGCTTTATTCTCTGATTTTGATGATGTATATTCTAATACCGATGCTCTTTGTGCACATATTTCAGTTCCTTCTATGTCTCCATCCATACTACACCCTCCTTCATTAGAACTCAATCCATTGCCACCAAATCTGAAATACTCATACTTTTTGAGTGGTGAGAGATTACCTGTTATCATTGCTAACAAACTCCCTTTTGAACATGAAGAATAGATTTTGAATATTTTGAGGGAGAACATCAGGGCGATTGGGTGGACCTTGGCTGACATATTAGGTATTAGCCCCTCCATTTTCATGCATAGGATTCTCTTGGAGGATGGGGCTAAACCGGTGAGACAGCCATAAAGGAGACTCAATCCCACCCTCCTAGAAGTTGTTAAAAAATAAGTTGAGAAATTGCTCGAGGCTGGTATAATCTTTCCCATTTCAGATTCTCAGTGGGTAAGCCCTATTCAGGTTGTGCCTAAGAAGTGTGGTGTTACTATTGTTAAAAATGAGAAAGATGAGTTAGTTACAATGAGGGTGCAAAACATTTGGCGTGTGTGTATTGATTATATGAAATTAAATCAGTCCACTCGCAAGGACCATTTCCCCCTCACATTTATTGATCAAATGCTTGAGAGACTAGTTGGGAAAATACACTATTGTTTCTTGGATGGATTTTCTGGATATTTTAAGGTTCCTATAGCTCCGGAGGATCAAGAGAAGACTACATTCACCTGTCCCTTTGGCACATTTGCCTACCGAAGGATGCCATTTGGACTTTGCAACACCCCAGGTACCTTCTAGAGATGCATGGTGAGTATTTTTTCTGATTTTATTGAGACCTTCCTGGAGGTATTTTTGGATGATTTTACAGTGTATGGGTCTTCATTTGATGAATGTCTAATTAATTTGGGAAAGGTGTTGAATCGTTGTATTGAGAAGAATCTGGTCCTGAACTTTGAAAAGTTTCATTTCATGGTAGAGCATGGAATTTTCTTAGGTCATGTAGTGTCAAAACATGGGATAGATTTTGATAGATCAAAGGTAGATATTATTTCAACCTTACCATATCCTTCTTGTGTGTGTGATGTTAGATCATTCCTAGGGCATGCAGGATTTTATCGGCGCTTCATCAAAGATTTTAGTAAGATTGCTCTTCCAATGTCAAGATTACTTCAAAAGGATTCTGATTTTGTGTTTGATGTTTCTTGCAGGAATTAATTTGATGAGCTAAAACAACATCTGACCACTCCACCTATCATACAACCCCCACGGTGGGAGATTCCTTTTGAGCTTATGTCTGACTCCTCCAACTTCGCGGTTGGAGCTGTCTTATCTCAGAGGGTTGAAGGACGTTCACATGTGATTTCCTATGCATCAAGGACATTGGATTCAGCCCAATTAAACTACACTACCATAGAAAAGGAGTTTCTTGCTGTCATATTTGATTTAGATAAATTCCGTTCATATTTATTGGACACTAAAGTAGTTGTTTTTTCTGACCATGCAGCTCTGAGGTACCTCTTGAAGAAGCCAGGTGCAAAGCCACAACTTATTCGTTGGATGCTCCTTCTTCAAGAGTTTGACATCGAGATAAAGGAAAAAAAGGGGTCATAAAACTTGGTGGCAGATCGCATGAGTAGGCTTACTCACACACTAGAGGATGACACCTTGGATCAGGCACCAATTGTGGACACTTTCCCCGATGAGCATCTTTATTCCATCTCAGGTACGCACCCTTGGTATGCAGATTTAGTTAACTACCATGTTGCCTCTGAAATCCCTGCAAATTTAAAGAAACATCATGTCCAAAAATTAAAGAGTGAGTGAATATTTTATGTTTGGGATGATCCATACTTATGGCGCTTGTGTAGTGACTAAGTTATTAGGAGGTGTGTTCCTGATCTTGAGTTTGAGTCTGTTTTTCAATTCTGTCATACACTTTCATGTGGTGGACACTTTGGACCCCAACGGACAGCTAGAAAAGTTTTAGACTCTAGATTATATTGGACTAGCTTATTCCATGATTCCCATGTGTTTTGTAAGTCATTCTCTCATTTCCAACACACTAGAAATATTTCAAGGAGACACGAGATGCCCCAACAACCCATTTTATTCTGTGAGATTTTTGATGTTTGGGGAATTGATTTTATGGGCCCTTTTCCTAGTTCCTTTGGTTTTTTGTACATTTTGGATTCTGTTGATTATGTGAGTAAATGGGTGGAGGCTAAGGCCACTAAGACTGATGATTCTCATGTTGTTGTGGATTTTGTCAAAGCATAGATTTTTTGCAGGTTTGGAGTACCAAAGGCCATCATCAGTGACCAAGGGACACACTTTTGCAATAGAAATTTTGCTTCCCTCCTTCAAAAGTATGGTGTGACACACAAAACAACAACACCATACCACCCCCAAACAAATGGCCAGGCTGAGGTTTCAAATCGTGAGTTGAAACAAATTTTGGAGAAAACTGTGCAGCCAAATAGGAAGGATTGGAGAAATTGCTTGGATGATTTATTGTGGGATTATAGGACAGCATACAAGACCCCCATTGGTATGTCCCCATTTCAGATTGTTTTTGGGAAAGCATGTCATCTCCCAGTGGAAGTCGAGCATCAGGCATATTGGGCTATAAATAAATGTAACATGGAATTGGCCCAAGCTAGAATTCAAAGGAAGTTGCAATTTTAAGACCTTGAGGAGATTCGACTGGCATCATATGAGAACTCAAGGCTCTACAAGGAAATATCAAAAGCAGTTCATGATAAAATGATCCAGAAAGGGGAGTTTCATGTTGGAGAGAAAGTCCTACACTACAGTTTGTGACTGAATTTGATTCCTGGTAAGTTGTGTTCCAGATGGTTAGGTCCTTATATTGTATCTAATGTTTTTCCTTATGGTGCAGTGGAGATCACACAAGAGGACACTGGAAGGAACTTTACAGTCAATGGGAAACATTTGAAGTGATACATTGAGGGACTTCCTACTGATGCAGTGGATTTTATCACACTGCATGACCTCATCATCACTTGAGCACATCAGGCTGTTCCTAACCCTTTCACTTTTATATTATTTGTCCTATTTAAAAATTCTTCATTTCATGTGCATATATCATCTCATGGGTTCACATTGAGGACAATGAAATATTTTAACTGTGGGGGGTAACCTTTTTGTTTAGTAATTTCAATTGTTTTCCTGTTTAAAAAAAACCCAAAAAAATTTTGTGTGTGTTTTCAAATTTTGTGTGTTTATTTTACAATTTTCTGTGTTTTTTTGAAACTTTTGAGCTGAAATGATTGTCATCACCATTTTTAAATCCATATCAATAATTGAAACAATTTACCCCTTGAAACTAATCTTAAATGAATGGTGAAATGACTTTGTTTCAAGTTCAAATATTTAGTAATTTTATGAAAAGTACACTGAATTTTGAATCCCATGCCACATCTCACTGTCTTTATATTTGAAATCACTTTCCTATGAGGCTTCTAAACCATTATTTTCATATTATTTACATTCACCTCATTTCTTGAGAGAACCAAACCATGCTTTATTTAACCATAATTTGATCTATTTCTATCCAAACTTGATGGTTTGAGGTACTTATGTTTAAATGATTGAGGCATTTGTTTGGTATTAAAGCCCCTATTTCAAAGAATCCTTTTTTTATAATTTCCTACCTTGAATATTTAATCCTTTTAGCCCTTATAATCCATGCATAGCCTATTAGGCTGGCCACATTACTAGTTAATTTTCCCTATCCAACCAACTCTTGAAGTGAAATTGCATAATCTAGTTGAGCTTAAGTGTGGGGGAATCTATCTTGTGTTGTGCCACCACATTCTGTGATACTTTGGGTGAAAAATTAAATTCTGAAGAGATGTGTTTTCTACTGAAGAAATTCATTATATTGAAAGTTGTGCCTTTTATGGAGCTTTCATGACAAGTGAAGCTCTGGCTTTTCTGGAGTTTCTAATTGAGGTGGAAAGTTGTGCCCATCTGGAGCTTTCAAGAAAATCATGTTTGAGAAGATTGAAATTTTTGATGCTGAATGATTAATAGTGCAAAACTTTCAGGACTTTTCATGATGATGGAGCTGAATTGATACTATGGGGATTTAGGAGAAGACCATATTTAAGTGAAAATTAGATTAATGCAATTTTGCTTCAAAAAGAGTCAAGCCCTCCTCATTCAGCCTCAGAATTTTTCACATCTAAATCCTACCAACCGAAAGCCACACAACAACCCTGAAAAGTTCTCATGATAAACATATGTCCTTGAATCACATCGGGTAGCGATGTAGGAATCTATCAAGCCTATGGTGACCCTTGTATGAGTTTGGATGAGAAAGACATTGCAAACAAATTGACATTTGTGTGACAAGAGAAAATTCAAGTGAGGTAAGTGTTTTGTGCATGGGAGGATAAATAAAGTGGAAATATATCAAATGATATAAATGAAGAACTTGAAATAATGGTTTTTTATGAGGCATGATATCTTTTGTTTCTTGGTGTGTAGTTGTTTGGTCTCAAGGATATGTGTTTTAAAATTGGCTTTGATTTGATATTGATGTTTACTTGATATGAGGTTTCGCTCAGGAGTGCAAATGGGTAAGTGTGGGGGAGTTGATAAAACACTATTTTATTGAATATTTTATTGATAATAAATGATATAATTTCCTCACAATGTGTTAAATATGTTTAATTAGAGAGTATTTGGGATTAGATCATTCATTTAAATATTTTATGAAAATTCCAGTTTTACCCTTTATAGTTCACTGTAGTATTTCGAAGATAAATATTTTTATATTATTATTTGAATTTTAAATTTTTTAAAAGTGTTCCTAACATAATTATCTACAACTGTTATTCATGACACTATAGCTGAAGAGTGCATTTGGTTGTTGAAAATGTGCCATGAAGTCAAAGTTGGGCTGGACTCGCCAGAATGGAGAAGATTCTGTATTTATGCCATAACTCCTTCATCTAAGCTTGGATTAATCCCAACTTGTTAGAGGCAATAGAGGACCCACATCCTCACATATTATCCTCCTGGAAGGCCGGCCAATTCATCCGTTTTGGTGGTCAAATGGGCGGTGAAAGTTGGAATAAAATATTTGGCCGAATTTCCACATTCACACTTGAAACCACTTCTAACCTCTCCTCCCCTCCCCACTATAAATTGGAGTTTTTCTCATTTTGAGGACTTGGGACGTGAATTGGGAAGTTGAGGGAAGAGGATAAGTGGATCCACACCAATTCTCCAACCATTTCAATAAGGGTAGCTCCGGAAGCAAGGATCCCTTCGACGAAGCCTTCTTCTTCTCCTTCATGTTTTAATGATTTTGTTTGTGTAATAAACTTCTTTGTTCTTCTTTTATTTCTTCTCTTTTATTATATTTTGTTTAAATTTATAATTCTATTAATCTTCCTATTTGGTCTGGAATTTTTGAGTAGAAGCATTATTGGGTTATACCCATTATAAACCTTTGCACATGCAAAACGCTTCTACGATGATTACGCCACCCATGAAAGAGTAGTTCTTTTTAGTAATCGACCGACCTCTATCCTTCTTCATTCATTTATTTTGAATAAATGAGCTACTGTAATTCACATAATATGATCCATGAATTGTGTTTTTAAATTACAAGAAACTAATCAAGCAATTGAACAATTAATACAAAACACGCGAGGTCGAGATTTTGTGTAAATTGTGAGAGCGCGATCTTAATCGGTAATACAAGACCACACGGGATAAATTTGTAGAGTTAAAATATAATACCTAAAAAAAATTAATCCTCATTTACAGAATGGATATGTGCTCTAATTAACCACTGACCATAATCCATCCTTAGAACAACAATCAAAGCAGGGTGCTGCGATTATGTGTTCCGAAGCTAGCCCAGGGTTTAAGTAATTTCATCTTTGTGGTTAAGTTAACTCTCGTAGGGTTCGAGGGATAAAAAATTAGGGGATAATAATTAAGTGGATATTTATTTAAATGATAATTATTAATAAGTGAATGAAGAGTTAGAGTTAGATTGATTACGCCTTTTAAAATAGATTTCTAAAAAAACATCTTCTTGTTTTGTCATTTTAATCGAAATTCATTTCAAAACAAAAAACAAAAAAATATAAAATCTTCTTCCAGAAAACTTCTTCTAGATTCATAAACTATGAAAACCCCAATCCTTTAAAGTAGTTTTTTATTCTATTCTATTCTATCTTTTTATAATACCTTTAATAAGTTATTAAATTCACCTCCTCCTTTGAGAGACGACCTTGGTCAGCCACTCTGCTGCACCTAAGTACCCCAAAATCACACTAATCATTTGAGGGCACCCACGACAGTGCTCTTTCAAATTGGTGCCGTTTCCGGGGAGGCAAGTTATTTATTCAACCATTTATAGGTATTTCTTTTATTTTTCATTTTATTATTTTCTTCACCTCTCTCTTTCATCATTCCCCTTTCTCAAGATTTCATTTTTTTATCCTCTTCTTTTCTTTTTTTGGACCCTCAAATCAAACTTCTCATTTTTATTTTACTATGGTCCACTTTCTTTCTTTTCATTTTTATTTGATTTATGACACCAACTAATCCCTAAGATCTCTTAGATCTTGACCCTGAGATTGAACGTAGCCTTAGGGCTCGAATCAGACTTTCTCAGTCTATGGGAAGTTTCAATATTCAACGAGTTGGTGAATTCCTCTCTTCTGGAAACATTGAAATTGGAATCAATTCAAATTCAAACATAAAAGAGGAACCAATGGCTAGAAATAATGGAAATGAGCTAAATATAACCATTTCAGAATTGTCTGCACCTAATATTAACTATCAACCAAATTGTATTACATACCCAAATCTCGAATCAGACTTTGAACTAAAATCTGGGTTAATTTACTTACTTCCAAAGTTTCATGGATTATCTGGTGAGGATCCCAATAAACATTTGAAAGAATTTAATGTGGTTTTCTAAACCCTAAAACCTAGAAATGTTTCTGAAGATCAAATCAAATTAAGAGAATTCCCATTTTCACTTGATGGAGCTGCAAAGGATTGGATGTACTATTTACAACCTGAAGATGTAACATGTTGGAATGATTTGAAATGTCTTTTCTTGCAGAGATTTTTTCCTGCATTGAGGACCACTTCCATTCGTAATAAGATATTGGGGATCAAGAAAGCACAAGGGGAGTCAATGTATGATTATTGGTAGCAATTCAAGAAGTTGTGTGCAAGATACCCACATCACCAAATCAGTGATCAATTAATCATTCAGTACTTTTATGAAGGACTCACACCTATGGAGATAAGCATGGTGGATGCTGCAGTAGGAGGAGCATTGGTGGACAAGACACCAGTAGCTGCACGATCATTGATCGACAAAATGGCCCAAAACTCCAAACAATTTGGAGATAGAGGTACACCACATGTCAGGGGAGTACATCAGGTAAGTCCTTCTTCTATTGAAAGTCATTTCATTGATACAAAGTTGGAAGAATTGACCACTATGGCGAGGAAGATTGCTTTGGCTCAAAATACATCCCAAGCCACTCCTTCAAGGCCTTGTGGCATTTTCACTAAGACAAGCCATCCAACTGACTGTTGCCCACAACTATAAGAGACAGAGGATTGTGCAGCAGTATTCCCTGGGAGACCATTTCAGCAGCAACAACAACCATATCCCCAAAAGAAGTTTGATTCATTTGCTCCAACATAAAACCAAGGGTGGAAGGATAAATCAGACATGAGGTATGGATCTGGGCACCAACAAAGGCCCCCTTTTCAACAAAACTTCCAGCTGCCTCCGCCTTACGAGCAGGGTTTCCAACAACCCCAAAGGATATTTGAAGCTCAAACATCAACAAGCGAACAACAAGGGAATCCCCCACCCAAGGTAGATTCTAACACTGATTATATTTTGAAGAAAATTTTTCTTAATCAACAGAATGAACTGAAGAGTCAAGGTTCAGAGTTGAGGGAGTTGAAGACTCAAATGAGCCAAATTGCCACCGCCCTCCATGAACTTGTGAGTAAGAATTATGGAAATCTACCTTCCCAACCCACTCTAAATCCAAAGGGGAATGTCGGTGCCATCACATTGAGAAGTGGGAAGCAAATGAACGATACATCTGTACCTACCATTCCATCGGGATTCACCTCAACTCCGGAGCAGCCACATTCCAAACCAACTGATGAGAAATCCAAGGAGAAAGATAAAGGTAAGAAAAATATTGATGATGTTCCTCCTAAACCCCTTCCTTTTCCCAACAGGGTTGTTCAAAAAAAGAATATGGTTGAAGAAGCAATGAAAAAGGAGGTTTTAGATACATTCAAGCGTGTGGAGATCAACATTCTTCTACTTGAAGCCATTAAGTAAATTCCAAGGTATGCGAAATTCTTAAAAGAACTTTGTACCAATCGAAGAGGTCTCAAGGGAAATGAGAGGATCAACCTTGGAAGGAATGTATCAGCACTCTTTACACCAACTCTAGAAATGCCAACAAAGTGCAAGGATCCTGAGACATTCACCATCCCATGTACCATAGGGGATTTTCACTTCTCTGATGCTCTTTGTGATTTAGGAGCTTCAATAAATGTGATGCCTCACTCTATATTCTCTTCTTTATAGGTTGGTGAGTTGAAGCCGACGAGAGTAGTGGTGCAGTTGGCGAATAGAGCTATTACATATCCAGCGGGAGTTCTTGAGGATGTACTTGTCCGGGTAAGAGACATGATCTTTCCAACGGATTTCTATGTTCTTAACATGGAGGATGATCAGGTAAGTTCTCATGCCCCCATTATCTTAAGTAGGCCCTTCCTCAAAATTTCAAAAACTATCATAAATGTCAATGAGGGTACACTTTCCATGGAATTTGGGGATGAAATTGTGATATTTAATGTTATGAATTCCATGAAGTACCCCTCAGAGGATCATTCTGCATTTGTTATCTCCCATTTTGAACCACCAAGTAAAAATGCCATGGAATTGGATTGTCCTATGCTTAGGTAGATTATGATTATTGGTTCTAGTTTGATGTCTAAGAGTACTTCCACACCCATTTCTAAGGAACAAGACTCTCTAAGATTTGATTTTGAAATGGAATCATATTCTGATTTTGATCACATGAACTCTGATTATGACATGGATATAGAGTATGCTGATGGATTTGATGATTTATTCTCTGATTTTGATGATATATATTCTGATACCGATGCTCTTTGTGCACATATTTCAGTTCCTTCTATGTCTCCATCCATACTACACCCTCCTTCATTAGAACTCAAGCCATTGCCACCAAATCTGAAATACTCATACTTGTTGAGTGGTGAGAGATTACCTGTTATCATTGCTAACAATATCCCTTTTGAACATGAAGAAAATATTTTGAATATTTTGAGGGGGAACATCAGGGCGATTGGGTGGACCTTGGCTGAAATATCAGGTATTAGCCCCTCCATTTACATGAATAGGATTCTCTTGAAGGATGGGGCTAAACCGGTGAGACATCCACAAAGGAGACTCAATCCCACCCTCCTGGAAGTTGTTAAAAAAGAAGTTGAGAAATTGCTTGAGGCTGGTATAATCTTTCCCATTTCAGATTCTCAGTGGGTAAGCCCTATTCAGGTTGTGCCTAAGAAGAGTGGTGTTATTGTTGTTAAAAATAAGAAAGATGAGTTAGTTCCAATGATGGTGCAAAACAATTGGCGTGTGTGTATTGATTATAGGAAAATAAATCAGTCCACTCGCAAGGACCATTTCCCCCTCCCATTTATTGATCAAATTCTTGAGAGAATAGTTGGGAAAACACACTATTGTTTCTTGGATGGATTTTCTGGATATTTTCAGGCTCCTATAGCTCTAGAGGGTCATGAGAAGAATACATTAACTTATCCCTTTGGAACATTTTCCTACCGAAGGCGGCCATTTGGACTTTGCAACGCCCCAGGTACCTTCCAGAGATGCATGGTGAGTATTTTTTCTGATTTTATTGAGACCTGCATGGAGGTATTTATGGATGATTTTACAGTGTATGGGTATTCATTTGATGAATGTCTAATTAGTTTGGGAAAGGTGTTGAATCATTTTATTGAGAAGAATCTGGTCCTGAACATTGAAAAGTGTAATTTCATGGTAGAGCATGGCATTGTCTTAGGGCATGTAGTGTCAAAACATGGGATAGAGGTTGATAGATCAATAGTAGATATTATTTCATCCTTACCATATCCTTCATGTGTGTGTGATGTTTGATCTTTCCTAGGGCATGCAGAATTTTATCGGTGATTCATCAAATATTTTAGTAAGATTGATCTTCCTATTTCAAGATTACTTCAAAAGGATTCTGATTTTGTGTTTGATGTTTCTTGTAGAAATTCATTTTATGAGATAAAACAACGTCTGACCACTCCACCTATCATACAACCCCCACGGTTGAGATTCCTTTTGAGCTTATGTGTGACGCCTCCAACTTCGCAGTTGGAGCTGTCTTGTCTCAGAGGGTGGAAGGACGTTCACATCTGATTGCCTATGCATCATGGACATTGGATTCAGCCCAATGAAACTACACTACCACAGAAAAGTAGTTTCTTGCTGTCATATTTGCTTTAGATAAATTCTGTTCATATTTATTGGGCTCTAAAGTAGTTGTTTTTTCTAACCATGCAGCTCTTAGGTACCTCTTGAAGAAGCCAGATGCAAAGACACGACTTATCCGTTGGATGCTCCTTCTTCAAGAGTTTGATATTGAGATAAAGGACAAAAAGGGGTAAGAAAACGTGGTGGCGGACCACATGAGTAGGTTTACTCACACACTAGAGGATGACACCTTGGATCAGGCACCACTTCGGGACACTTTCCCCGATGAGCATCTTTATTCCATCTCAGGTACGCATCCTTAGTATGTAGATTTAGTTAACTACCTTGTTTCCTCTGAAATCCTTGCAAATTTAAAGAAACATCAAGTCTACAAATTAAAGAGTGAGTCAAGATTTTATGTTTGGGATGATCCATACTTATGGCGCATGTGTAGTGACCAAGTTATTAGGAGGTGTGTTCCTGATCATGAGTTTGAGTCTGTTTTGCAATTCTGTCATACACTTGCATGTGGTGGACACTTTGGACCCCAACAGATAGCTAGGAAAGTTTTAGACTTTGGATTATATTGGCCTAGCTTATTCTATGATTCCCATGTCTTTTGTAAGTCATTCTCTCGTTTCCAACACAATGGAAATATTTCAAGGAGACACAAGATGCCCCAACAACCCATTTTATTCTATGAGATTTTTGATGTTTGGGGAATTGATTTTATGGGCCCTTTTCCTAGTTCCTTTGGTTTTTTGTAAATTTTTGTTTCTGTTGATTATGTGAGTGAATGGGTGGAGGCTAAGGCCACTAGGACTGATGATTCTCATGTTGTTGTGGACTTTGTCAAAGTATAGATTTTTTGCAGGTTTGGAGTACCAAAGGCCATCATCAGTGACCAAGGGACACACTTTTTCAATAGGAATTTTTCTTCCCTCCTTCGAAAGTATGGGGTGACACACAAAACACCAACACCATACCACCCCCAAGAAAATGTCCAGGCTGAGGTTTCAAATCGTGAGTTGAAACAACTTTTGGAGAAAACTGTGCAGCCAAATAGGAAGGATTGGAGCAAGCGCTTGGATGATGCATTGTGGGCTTATAGGACAGCATACAAGACCCCCATTGGTATGTACCCATTTCATATTGTTTTTGGGAAATCATGTCATCTCCTAGTGGAAGTCGATCATTAGGCATATTGGGCTATAAAGAAATGCAACATGGAATTGGCCCAAGCTGGAATTCAAAGGAAGTTACAAATTCAAGAGCTTGAGGAGATTCGACTGGCATCATATGAGAACTCAAGGCTCTACAAGGAAAGATCAAAAGTAGTTCATGATAAAATGATCCAGAAAAGGGAGTTTAATGTTGGAGAGAAATTCCTAATCTACAGTTCACGACTAAAGTTGATTCCTGGTAAGTTGCGTTCCAGATGGTTAGGTCCTTATATTGTATCTAATGTTTTTCCTTATGGTGTAGTGGAGATCACACAAGAGGAAACTGGAAGGAGATTTATAGTCAATGGGAAACTTTTGAAGAGATACATTGAGGAACTTCCTACTGATGCAGTGGATTTTATCACACTGCATGACCCCATCATCACTTGAGCACATCAGTCTGTTCCTAACCCTTTCACTTTTATATTATTTGTCCCATTTAAAAATTCTTCATTTCATGTGAATATATAATCTCATGGGTTCACATTGAGGACAATGCAATATTTTAAGTGTGGGGGAGGTAACCTTTTAGTTTAGTAATTTCAATTGTTTTCCTGTTTAAAAAAAATCCAAAAAACAATTTGTGTGTTTTTCAAATTTTGTGTGTTTATTTTACAATTTTCTTTGCTTTTTTTGAAACTTTTGAGCTGAAATGATTCTCATCACCATTTTTAAATCCATATCAATAATTTAAACAATTTAACCCTTGAAACTAAGCTTAAATGAATGCTTAAATGACTTTGTTTCAAGTTCAAATATTTAGTAATTTCATGAAAAGTACACTGAATTTTGAATCCCATGCCACATCTCACTATCTTTATATTTGAAATCACTTTCCTGTGAGGCTTCTAAACCATTATTTTCATATTATTTACATTCACCTCACTTCTTTAGAGAACCAAACCATGCTTGATTTAACCAGAATTTGATCTATTCCTGTCAAAACTTGAGGGTTTTAGGTACTTATGTTTAAATGATTGAGGCATTTGTTTGGTATTAAAGCCCCTATTTCAAAGAATCCTTTTTTTATAATTTCCTACCTTGAATATTTAATCCTTGTATCCATTAGAATCCATGCACAACCTGTTAGGTTAGCCACATTACTAGTTAATTTTCCCTATCCAACCAACTCTTGAAGTGAAATTGCATAATCTAGTTGAGCTTAAGTGTGGGGGAATCTATCTTGTGTTGTGCCACCACATTCTGTGATACTTTGGGTGGAAAATTAAATTCTGAAGAGATGTGTCTTCTACTGAAGAAAGTCATTATATTGAAAGCTGTGCCTTTTCTGGAGCTTTCATGAAAAGTGAATCTGTGCCTTTTCTGGAGCTTCTAATTGAGGTAGAAAGTTGTGCCCATCTAGAGCTTTGAAGAAAATCATGTTTGAGAAGATTGAATTTTTTGATGCTGAAATGACTAATGGTGTAAACCTTTCATGACTTTTCATGATTATGGAGCTGAATTGATAATATGGGAATTGAGGAGAAGACCATATTTAAGTGAAAATTAGATTAATGCAATTTTTCTTCAAAAAGACTCAAGCCCTCCTCATTCAGCCTCAGTATTTTTCACATATAAATCCTACCAACCGAAAGCCACAGAACAACCCTGAAAAGTCCTCATGATGAACATATGTCCTTGAATCACATAGGGTAGAGATGTAGGAATCTATCAAGCCTATGTTGACCCTTGTATGATTTTGGATGAGAAATACATTGCAAAAAAATTGACATTTTTGTGATAAGAGAAAATTCAAGTGAGGTAAGTGTTTTGTGCATGGGAGGATAAATAAAGTTGAAATATATTGAATGATATAAATGAAGAACTTTAAATAATGGTTTTTTATGAGGCATGGTATCTTTTGTTTCTTGGTGTGTAATTTTTTGATCTCAAGGATAGGTGTTTTAAAATTGGTTTTGATTTGATATTGATGTTTACTTGATATGAGGTTTTGCTCAGGAGTGCAAAAGGGTAAGTGTGGGGGAGTTGATAAAACACTATTTTATTAAATATTTTATTGATAATAAATGATATAATTTCCTCACATTGTGTTAAATATGTTTAATTGGAAAGTCTTTGGGATTATATCATTCATTTGAATATTTGATGAAAATTCCAGTTTTACCCTTTAGAGTTTACTGTAGTATTTCGAAAATAAATATTTTTATATTTATTATTTGATTTTTAAATGTTGAAAAAGTGTTCCTAACTTAATTATCTACAACTTTTATTCAGGACACTAGATCTAAAGAGTGTATTTGGTTATTGAAAATTAGCCATGAAGTCAAAGTTGGGCTGGACTCTCCAGAATGGAGAAGCTTCTGTATTTAGGAATTAACTCCTTCATTTTGGCCTGTATTAAACCCAAATTTTTATAGGCGATATAGGACCCATATGCTCACATATTATCCTTCTGGAAGGCCGGCCAATGCACTAGTTTTTGTGGTCAAATGGGCGGTGCAAGTTGGAATAAAATATTTGGCCGAATTTCCACATTCACACTTGAAACCACTTGTAACCTATCCTCCCCTCCCCTCTATAAATTGGAGTTTTTCTCATTTGGAGGGGTTGGGACGTGAATTTAGAAGTTGAGGGCATAGGATAAGTGGATCCACTCCATTTCTCCAACCATTTCAATAAGGGTAGCTCTTGAAGCAAGGATCCCTTCGGCGAAGCCTTCTTCTTCTCCTTCATGTTGTAATGATTTTGTTTGTGTAATAAAATTTTTTGTTCTTCTTTTATTTCTTATCTTTTATTATGTTTTGTTTAAATTTATACTTCTCTTAATCTTCATATTTGGTCTGGAATTCTTGAGTATAAGCATTACTGGTTTATACCCATTATAAACCTTTGCACATGCAAAACGCTTCTACGATGATTACGCCACCCATGGAAGAGTAGTTCTTTTTAGTAATCGACCGACTCTATCCTTATTCATTCATTTATTTTAAATCAATGAGCTACTGTGATTCAAATAATATGATCCATGAATTTTGTTTTTAAATTATAAGAAACTAAACAAGCAATTGAACAATTAATACAAAACACGCGAGGTCGAGATTTTGTGTAAATTGTGCGAGCGCGATCTTAATCGGTAATAAAATACCACACGGGATAAATTTGTAGAGTTAAAATATAATCCCTAAACACAATTCATCCTCATTTACAGAATGGATATGTGCTCTAATTAACCACTGACTATAAGCTATCCTTAGAACAACAATCAAAGCAGGGTGTTGCGATTGCGTGTTCCGAAGCTAGCCTAGGGTTTAAGTAATTTCATCTTTGTGGTTAAGTTAACTCTCGTAGGGTTCGAGGGATAAAAAATTAGGGGATCATAATTAACTGGATATTGATTTAAATGATAATGATTAATAAGTGAATGAAGAGGTAGAGTTAGATCGATTTTTCCTTTTAAAATAGATTTCTAAAAAAACATCTTCTTGTTGTGTTATTTTAATCGAAATTCATTTCAAAACTAAAAACAAAAAAATATACAATATTCTTCCAGAAAACTTCTTCTAGATTCATAAATTATAACAAACCCCAATCCTTTAAAGTAGTGTTTTTATTCTATTCTATTTTATTTTTTTAGAATACCTTTAATAAGTTGTTAAATTCATTTCCTCCTTTGAGAGACGACCTTGGTCAGCCACTCTACTGCACCTAAGTACCCCAAAATCACACTGATAATTTGAGGGCACCCACGACAGTGTTCTTTCCCTCACCTCAATGTCATTAGAGTTGAGAGCTAGTGGAGAAATTCCAGAGAATGCCTGCACTGATGGCCTGAAATAACTTCCAGGAATCTGTACTCCATTTTGTACATTATACGTCTTGAAGTGAGTGGCGATCCATACCCACAAAACTTGGAATTGTCCCACTATTCTCAAAGGAGACTTACCCATGAAGACATGGAGTAAGCTTCTGTGAATATTTTCTAAAATGGGGGTAGCCAACCCAACCATTTTCCCCTCAGCCAACTTGGCCGCGATAACGAAGGTCCCTAGCCTGACGCCTCCCTTCGAGTCCCTGACTGGAAGAAGCTAAACAATGAGCCACAAGGCCAAAAGGCATGCCAAACGAGTCTTCTTTGGGATCCTCAGATTCACCTCATATCCCCACTTCTCAAATTCTCCTTCTTCTAGAGTCGGCCAGAATGTTCCAGGAGCACCCCTCTTTTCTATTTTGGGGCAGGTAGTAGGACGAATGGGACTCTTATCCTTGGGCCCCTTCTTCTTGGATCCCTTCTCCTTAGATCCCTTCTCCTTCGGCTCCTTCTCCTTCTTCTAGATAAGAAACATATTCATCCACTCCTCTGGATGAATATCCTTTATAGAATGAGTTAAGGAGGTCTCTGAACTCTTGATCTTGTGGAAGATTTTCAAAAGTTGTCGAGCTAAAGCCGGAGTCTTCTCTAAATCATTCCAAGTCACCTTGGGAGGGATGAATTCATCATACATATCACCCAAAATTGGAGCTCCTGAGATCTTGTGGACATCCCACAGACTGATACCTACTTTTCCATGAGTCAGATGGAAAGAATTAGTTTCTGGGCTCCAATGGCTTAGTATCTCCGGTACAAAGTTATCATGCCTGTAAACATATGTTTGCCCAGCCCAGACGGATTCATATATTGCAACTCCTTTCAAATCCTCAACAAACTCTACACAGTTTGTCGCACCCAGTATGCCCACATCCAGGTTGGCTTCACACCTCCTCCAGGACGGAAGTCCCAACTTCTCTTCCAGCCTTTGGATTGATCCATCTGAGAGTTTCAGAAAATTGAGGGATAACAATGTGATTGCAGCTTGGGCTTATGAGGTTTCATATCTGGCGTACAAGGGCTATGATGCATCATATGGGCCTTATCTACTGTTACAACATTTATAAATACTCCCCCACATGAGATATTTTCTGAAGAAAAATTGGTGTAGTTCTGAAACCAAGAAATTGGGAGATAGTTCTTTGCCTCTGGAATGGTAACTTATCACAGATGACCATAGCCATACAAAGACAGATAAATGATCTAGGGGAAGTCACGATGATACTTCTTCAAATACTTATCCAAATCCGAGAGAGTGCTATCGCAGGCGGTATAGTAATAATGGCCAATGATGCTCATCATATCATCAATTCACTTGCTAGCCAGTTCATCAGCCATTCCGATTCTCTTGGGATTTATTGAATCTGCACAAAAGTTGAATAAATTAACTCTTAAATGAGTTGATTTTTTATAAAATTTTTGAAGAAATTTTGAAAAAATGGAAAAGGAATTAAGGTGTACAAGTCTAATTTTGGCGCACAAGTATGGATGCGTCACACAAGTATGGATGTGTTGCATAAGTTTTTGGCGCACAAGTATCACCGCACAAATCCAAATACCTTGAAAGCAGCATGACAATGAAGAAATAGCGGAAAACAGGGTAACTTTCACGACGTAAGCAACTTGCGTGGTGAGAGCTCGAAAGTTTGAAATTCGGTGCTTTGCGTGAGGAATGACCGCGTATATATAGGTCGGGCCGCACCCTTACGCGCTGATGCCTGCGCGTCTCAACACTTGCACGCCTCCCTCTGCGCGCCTTATATTCCTTGGTTTTCTTCTCTTCCTCAAAGTCACATCCTAATTTATTTCGGATCCAACTCTGAGGGGGGACGTTTGTTGACATTCCTTTCCATAACAGAGTCTAAAGGAATAAAAAGGGAAATAACTTGAACCCAAAGTGATTCATCCTTTGAAGAAACATCAAAAATTGACAAAGGCATGAACCAAGATTCAAATGCACTTGGGTCACGCAAGTTCCACCAAGTTCGCGCAAGTATACTTGCGTGCCACCCAGTGGTCGCGTAGGTGACTTGCGCGCCCTCTTTGAAATTCCGCCCAGGGTCTCTCCAGCCTATAAATACCCCTGTGGGCCCCCCATTTGGAGGAGGAAAATTTTCCAGAAATTCAGATTTGAGCTCCTGGCGCCCTAGTCTCTTCTCCAAGATTCCGAACACTTCTAAGGTAATTTCTTACCTAGAACGGAAGATCTAAAGAGAGGGAGTAAGGCCTAATTTTTGAAACTCATCAACACTTGCGCGCCTGAGTGGCCAGCCCTGAAGGGAAATGGCCAAACTTGCGCGCCGCCTTACACCTTCAACAGAACTTGCGTGCCTCTCTTCTGGAAGCCTCTAGGGATATTACTAAAGGCTTGAGCCAAGACTTTCCCAAGTTCAACCCTAAGGGTTAACCGGCGCGCAAGTACCCATGTGTCGCACATGTACACCTACGCGACCAAGACTTGCGTGCCCACGCAGGACTTGCGCGACCCTCTCTTTTTGGGTGCCCTTCTTGCCCATTTCACCTCTCCTATGCCTATCCACCTCTCCTATTCAAGATTCAGCCATCAAACCCCTCTTTAATGCCATTTATGGCATGTTTCCTTTGTTGGCTTCCTTATCTGAAATGAATTCTGTGAAACGTATCTTAAAACCTACTGATTTACATATCTTTATGTCCCTATGGTTAGAGAGTTCATTCATTCAACCTCATTTTTTAAGATGAGAGAATACTTAACCTGGGCCTCCTTTTCAGGAGTAAGCCCCAGTCCAAGTTCTCTTAATTTGGGAATCCTCCTTAGGAGAAAGCCCCAAGTCCTCATTAATTTGGGTATCCTCCTTAGGAGTAATCCCCAAGTCCCCTAATCTGGGCATCCTCCTTAGGAGTAATCCCCAGTCTCAAAGTTCCCAAATCTGGGCATCCTCTTCAGGAGTAAGCCCCAACCATAATTTCTCAAATATGGGCTTCCTTTTCATGAGTAATCCCCAGTCTCAAATATGGGAATCCTCCTTAGGAGTAATCCCCAAGTCCCTTAATTTTCAAATCCCTTTTAACCTGCCCCCCCCCCCCCTTAGGAGTAAGCCCCAGTATTAATTTCTCTTAACCAGTCTTAATTTACTTTTTGATCTGGGCTTCCTTCTCAGGAGTAAAACCCAATCATAAGTCCCCTCCTAATTTGGGCATCTTCCTCAAGAGTAAGCCCCAAGTTAGAGTATTCAAATCTCCATAAAGTACATATACCTTTATGGACCCTGTTCCCAAACTTATTCTTTGAAATAAGTTCTAATCTTTATCTATTTGGGTAGTCATACATACATAAGCCCCACATCATTTTCTATGATTTCATTTTTCGTGGCACAATTGTCTGGTTTCACCAATACCTCTTGTTTCTCACACCGAGCATGACTCACATGAGCTTAGAGTGTAAAAGTAATTATGACATCTTTCTTTGAGCCATCAATTATACATAAACATCATACTCCCTTATTCGAATTACGTGGGTTCTGATTCCTTTTCTAAATAAAGGATACATAGGTAGCCCATCTGGGGGTACGATCCCAACTCTGAAATAATCTATGTCCTTCTGAATGACAATAAACTTCAAGTTCCCCATTGAGTGGCTTTAAAACCAGTATGGTCATCATAATGAACAAGAGACTTTTATATAATGTATTAAAGGATACCATTGACTAAGAATCTCTAACAAATACAGATGATTCCTTATCGATGAAGAACCTCAAATACATATAAAAATTCTCTAAATTTCTTACATATCAATCATTGATTGTCAGATCTAAAGGAAAGATCATTTTATACTTGGTAATTTAATAAGGATTCACAAACATAACTTAAATCTATAAAGAGAGTCCCGGAGTAGACAATACTTCCCCTAAAAAAGGTGTGATGAGTCCGACCTCCCATCCTCTCGACCAATGCAAATTCCTAAGCCTCATCAGTCCATAACTAATGAGCACCTACCTTTGGAAAGTAGGTCCAAATGGATATGGAATCATTGGATGTTTCCAGTTCTATGAACAAACTCGTTAGAAACCACTTGGAATGTTTGAACCTTAAATCAACGAGGTCATTCCCAATTCCAGAGGAAACAATATAAAATTTAGAGATTTTTATAATAGATACCTTACACTATAGATACCTAATGAGTTCCCTCTCATAGTTCCCTCAACACATGAATTTAGAAACTTAATTTTAATGCAGTAGTAGTGGGACCCAATGTAATGACATGAAATTTTATAAATAAAATTCCCCTTATGATTTAATTAATTGTATTATTATGTGTTATAGTTATAGAAAACACATAAATTTTTTGGTTTTATCCCATCAGTTTTAAAATACCATTATCAATCATTACCGTTGGTGAAATAGCTATTGAACAATGATAACATTATTAGTATAAATATAGGATTTTAACAAATCCAATTGAAACAGACAAAGGAAGTGATAGACTCAACTAGTATAATCATACCCAATGAATCCCATTTGTCAGAGCTTCAGAGGGAGATAAAATCTCTAGGATTTTCCCTCAACCATGCTCAAGATGATATCCAAAAACTTAAGCATGAACAAAACAATTTATGGGATAAGTTCAAGCTCATTGAGATCAAGTCCCAAACCATGTTTGATGAACCACACCATGAAAGTCCCATCATCATACCCCTTACCCTTAGGGTGATTACTGGTGCATTAAAGAGATATGTATCAAGAATGTATAAATAAGAGTATGAACATTATTTTTTATGGAATAATGTATATATTTTCATCCTATTATGGTTACTTTGTAATGTTTTTAAGGTTTTAAAATAATTTTCTAAGAGTATGACTCACCTCACACATATGAAAATACATTATTTTATTAATTTCATCCCTTTTAATTATATAATAATGATAAAAAATCCCATTTTCTAGAAACCATGGGAAAAAACCATGGTATGGTTTGAGGTTTTGGTTATTTTATTATGTAGAGTCCAAAACCAAAATAATAAATAAATCCCCATCTTTTCCAATATAAACCCCCTCAATCCCATATTTCTCTTCACTCAAACTCATTTTTCTCATCCATACTCTTTCCTTCACTCTATAGAGTCCTACTAAGCCACTATCTAGCTCTTAAGAATACCCTCCCAAGAATTTGGAGTCACACACTCAAGTAAGCAAGTTCCCTCTTCTCCTTTCAATTCAAGCACCTTCTTTGAAATTTTTATTCTTAATTAAATTTTTTTATAATGTAATTTATTTATAAAAATACCTTTAATGTAAAATTTATGTTATTTTAATGATAGATCATTTAATCTCTCCCATTTTTACCTTTATCTAAATCGTTACTATACTGAAATTCAGTAAGGGATTTCTCTCTTCTCATTTCAATTCAAGCACTTATATTATGTTATGTCTCTTAAATTCCATTTGATTATGTTGTGATATTTTCTTTCATATTAACTTTACTTTCCATTTTATTTAAAATGATGAGATCCACCTTTCACTCTCATTAATATTCCCATGATCCTTTATGTACACCAGTTACCATGATGAAATATAGTTATGATTCTTTTCTGTTAGGAAAAATCCCACAATACATCCTCTTGGTGTTTTTGGATGTGATTGTATTTTTTGATAAATTCAGATGATCATAAATGAGTTTGATTGGTGTTTTCTGAAGTGGGTTTTTAAGTTGGCATAGTTTCCTAGTGTTTGCCAAAAATTTTGGCCTCAAAATCAAGAGTTTGGTTTTTGAAAAAAGGGATGTTTTTCTGCAGAACATAGTTGCTGCTATAAGAACCATGAAGTGTGGTACGTAGACCACATATGGGAAATGATTTGCGGGATGATCATAGTTTACAATAGTCTTGATTTTTTTGGGGTGTCCATTGTTTTTGATTGAAAGTTAGTGTTTCTCTTGCATAAATAATTAACTACCATGAGGGAAGAAAGGTGTTACGTGGGCTGTGAGGGGAAAACGGTTCTCAGGAGGAGCACAGTCCG
The DNA here is from genome assembly GCA_963277665.1 of Viscum album. Classification (NCBI taxonomy): domain Eukaryota; kingdom Viridiplantae; phylum Streptophyta; class Magnoliopsida; order Santalales; family Viscaceae; genus Viscum; species Viscum album. The sequence goes on along the minus strand of OY728135.1, from coordinate 226,135,503 downwards.
CAGTGAAGGCTGTACCACATCGAAGTTTTGGGTAAATCAGATTAGTATATTTTTGGATATATTTTCCTATATAAGGACCACTAATCAGATGAATTAGTAGAGTGAAATCCATTAGAAAACATCTTGGATTTGGGATGAATTTTGGTAAGTCTGAAAGAGTTCGTGAGGGAGGGTTCCACGAAAGGAGAATAGTTCTACAGAGATAGTCTAAGGAAGCAGTTTTGCGGGGCCCTACAACCAGCAAAGGAAAACTGTCCATGAAGGAGAGGCAGTTTATGGAAGAATATCTTTTCTACCAAGTAGGGATGATCCACGAAAGAAGAGTTGGTCCAAGGAAGAAGAGGAATCCCATGAAAGAAGTGGTAGTCCACAGAGGAGAGGTGTTCTGCAAAGCACTCATGCCACATGGTGTAGCTAGTTTTCAGAGGAAGTAGGGTAGTCTACAGAGGACTCAAGGAAGTTGACTAAGATACTAAAAAAAATTTCAAAATCAATTTCCACAAAATAAAAGTAGGCAGAAAAGTGGATTTCATCTACGAGTGAAAACATGACTTCAACAGAGAATTTATCTACAATTGAGGATGTGTACTTTCATGAAAATGAAGTGACCTACAAGTCCATAAACTGTGATTGGATCCCTTCCAAGAGAAGTGATCAAAGTAAGAGGAAGATGATGATCCTTTCCACCGATAGTGATCCAGAGAAAGAGACATAGGGAGTGACCCTTGGGAAAGTAGTGAGCCAACCCTAAAAATTTTAAAGGTAGTGATCCTAGGCATAGAAGTAATCTATCCTAAATATTGTAATTTGTAAGTGAGACTTAGTGGATTTGGTACATCAAAACATCACCATTGAATGCTCCTTGGATGTAGCCCCATTGTAAGAGTTGGTGTCCTAGAAGCAACTGGTTTTACATTGATTACATGGATATTTAATGTATTTAAATATTAAACATCATATTACATATTGTTCATTTTTCTGCATAACTATGATGTAATAATGTCTTAGAGTATTTGTTGCATTGATAAGGTCATGGAATTTCCCCGCTATGATTAGAACCTTGAAATGATATAACAATATTGTTAAATATAGCTCTACGGTTGGATGGAATACTATAATGGGACACATAGCATGCAGACTGTCATGTGTGAGTACTTGTAAGCATATGAGACTTCCTCTCATGAAGTTTTCACTTGGTAATCTCCAAGACAAGAGATTATGATAACAGACCCACCAGTAGAAATTATTCATGTTTTGGTGTCATTAGATATTTCTATCTGTGAGCATGTGTAATGATCCTTAGACTTTAAGATTATCATTAATACGTGTCACGAATTGCGCACTTTGATTTACTGAAGAAAACTGTTACATAGATAGTTGGCGAGAAGTAGGGTATGTTGGGTGCATCATAAGTGGAATGTTATTAATGGATAAGTTGAGGAAGGATTTCCATTTATGGAAGTTGATATGTCGGTCCTTTGATTGAAATAGAACCATCGTGTGAAATTCCATGGCCATGGTGTAACAACAAGTTTATTTCAGGTAGTCAAATAATGAAGTATCAAGAATAAAAGTTGATGACACCATCATGAAACTTTCTTGATGAGATATTGCGATAAAGGGATTATATTACACAGCGAGCGTTCGTATGTGGATGTCGTTGTCACGAATTTAAGTTCTTTATCTAGGGTGCCTTGACCCGTTTCTAGATAGTACTCTTGGACTTTAGGCAAACCCACCTAATTACAACGAGAAAGAATTGTAAAGGGTCACATACTAAGTGTTTTTGGTGGTCTTGGTTAAATTATATTTTAATTTAATTAATAAATATTATTCTCAAGACAATGAGATAATTTTATTCAAGTTAAAATGATTGCATAAATTAAATAAATATTTATTCACCAGATTATGGGAAAAATATATTTATTTATTTTATTGAACATTTAATAAATATTTATTTACTAGTTTTTAAATAAAATATTTATTTAAGAGAATAAATTATTTATTTATCTATTTGGGTGTTCAATAAATAGAAGTGGAGTTCGAGCGGACCAAGTCTAGTCTGGTAGTAAAATAATTATTTTTAAGATAATAAATAATTATTTAACTAGTTGACACAAATTAAAATAACACTCCTATTATTTTGTGATGCAGAATTTTATTTATAATTCCATTTTGTGCAAGTTGGCACACCATAAATAATGACGTAGTATTATTATTAATATCATGAGTTTTCTCTATGGTTATTAATGTCTTTAATTGATGTTACACAATTAAATATTGTAATTGAAGCCCCATGTCAATAAATAGACACATACATCTATTGTGCTATGTACTGAACCACACACCTCATGAATTGAGAATTATTGAGCTAAAAAATTTCTCTCTCAAATCCTCTTCCCACCCCTCTAAAGAAAAAAGAATTTCTTCAAGTCCGATGAACAAGTGATCAAGAACGACCGAAACAAGACACTCGCTTCGTCGTGCTAGCACCCAGAGAACGAGCTGTATCGATCGGAGACCATCGAAGCATGTGTGGATTACCACAAGAGGTATTCTAGTTTGGATCCTTGAAAGTGCAACAAGATAATCCTAAAGGGTCATTCCAGACGATAAAAATCATCAACGAAGAAAATATTGAAGATCCAGGTATTATTTTCTTTATGAAATTAATTAAATTAATTATAAACAGGATGTGTAAGATCCTCTCTAAAGGTTTCCAGACTCTTCCTTATTTATCTAAATCTTTTATTCTATTCCATGGAGACTAGAATTTATCATCGTATTGATCCCATAATTATCATTGATCGTGGTAAAAATCAAATTTGGGTGCCGACCCAACCACGCTTCCACTGTGCTCAGAACCTACAAGTGGTATCAGAGGGGCTACATCATAGTTTATAATTATTTAAATATTTTGTTGATGATTTATGAATTTAATAATTTAGTTATTTTAATTCAAGTTAATAATTATGCAAATCTGGATCTCAAGATCTGTTCCTCCTCTTTTGTTTCTCATTCACCTTATAGAAATGGCCTTTTCTTTTAATATTTATTAAAATAAAATAGAGGATCTCATACAGAGGTTCCAAAGGTTCCTGTCCGTAAAAAACCAGAACACATGACATGTATTTGGCAGTACATGACATATATCCAAGGGTAAATGCATTGGGTCTGGTCCACCAAACCAAGCCATGTCATTGGAGTTTGTCTAAGTATTAATGACTCCGTGTGTTAAACAAGAACAGGTGGCACACGGTTTCTGGATTACACGCCATGTGGCCAAATGGACATGATGTGTAGTCCCTTTGGGTTAGGGTTAGACCATGTACCCTATACACAACTTGCCAGGCTGGGGACCATTTAACGAGGAACTACATGACGTGTGGCCCACTGGACATGCCGTGTACTCTAAATATTTCCGAAGTACACTCACATGTCGTTTCCCTGGGCATGTACTTCTGATGGATGGTGAAAAATAATGCACGCCATATAGTTAGAACTACCCACCATGTACTCATCCAAATTACACAGATTTATTAAAATTTATTATTATATTATACAAACCCTTGATACGTGTACCATCGTGTGGGCATAATGCTGAGGCACAAAATGTGATAGGTGTTTTATATATATATGTTTAATTTAACATTTGGGTAATGTTCATTTCTACTCATTGGGTAGTTATGAATAGGAATTAACCGAGATGCCTCCAAGGTACAAGTTACGTACAAAGATAATTTTAAATGAATTTATTTTTTAAAAAATTATTATGGATGAGAATATCAAGGAAATTCAAGAAAAAGGTTTAAGATAAAAGGATTGATTAATTAAAGATGATAATTAATTGATTTGAGCATGATTTATCTTAAACAAGAACGATTAAATAATTGAATTCTAGTTTTATTTATGCATAAATATTGTTGCATATACGGATGATCATTAGATAGACCAAGAACTTTATATGTGGATGGTTTCTTTCAATTTATTTATTTAAATTAAATGTTTTGGTCTGTGAGCCTTCTCCTCATTAATTTGTAGGGCATGCGTGCCCAAGGTTTCTTTTTTGTAAAACCCCCCTTTACCCCTCACCTGTATGTGAGTAAAAAAAGGAATATGTAATGGATGGAACTCCCAATCAAGTGGAGGTGGTTCAAGCTGGATTTGAGATGAAACCAATCCCAGGAGATACAGAGGTGGACAGGTGGAAAGCTATAAACACAAACCCAAAAGGTTCAAGATGATTCTCCCCTAGGTTAGGGTTAGTTTATCAACCTCTAGATAAACTAACCATTAGAAAATCTCATGATCATGACCTTTATTTTATTTCCATTAGTTTCATGGTTTATCATTATGGATGTGTTGTCACGATCACATAATTAAATAATTAAATGAGCATGCAACATGGAACTAAAATAAACCAAAATTATGAGTAAATATTATCAATACATGGTTAATCACTTAAGTAAGTTACACTTAATATTTAAAAGCATTTGATAATAATAATAAATAATTCACTAATAAGAGATAAAAATACATCAAATAAAATATTAAGTTAAACGAAGCCTCCCGTTACTTGATAAAGGGAAAAACTTAATAAAACTATGTGTTTGACAAACCCTTTTTGGGACACTTACTTTTATACAGAAATAACTTATGAAAGGTTTCAGGTTGACTTAACCATATTACATCAATAGGAGTATCCCTTGCTAGACTTGGTGTAATATTGGAGGCAAGAGTTAAAAAAAATCCAAAGTCATGATTTTAGGATTAGGGAGTCTACTCAACAGATCAAGGAGCTGAAAGCCCACAGTTGGAAAAGAACTGCCTACCTAAATACCTTCTAATAGCTTGAACAAATCTTGTTGGGGTTATGTGAAGGGGAATATGGATCTTTTCCACTATAATTTCATGGAAACTGGACATTCCGAGTTCGATGGTGAGGGCCATTGGGACTTGATAAAATAGTAGAAGACTTAAATAAAATTTATTATTTATCATAAAATGTAATCAATAAAGTACTAATGATATGATATTTTAATTGTAGAATAAAAATGACAAGCTTGGAAACCACACTATCCTTGCGATCAATTCTGGATAAAGATAACATACTCACCAACAATTACTTCCAGGAATGGTTTAGACACTTTTGGGTTATCCTACACCATGAATGGAAGTCTTACATGCCGAAGTTAGAATTACCTGATCTGCCTTCCAAAGAGGCGAGTGATGAGGATTTCCCATTCTATGAGAAACATATGAACAATGCGGTCGATGTTCAATGTCTTATGATATCATTAATGTCTAGTGAGATCATGAAGTCTCATGAAAACATGGATGCTTATAGCATACTCAAGCACCTCCATGGTCTTTACCAGGAGAGACAAAGACATAAAAGGTTTGAGATCTCTAAGGAACTCTTTCAGAGTAATCTTGGAGAAGGTGCCCCAACTGGGCCTCGTGTAGTCAAGATCATTGGCTATATTGAGCTCCTGGAGGTTCTAAGGTTTAAAATCCCTAAAGAACTGTGCCCTGATCTCATTCTCACATCAATCCCTCATAGCTTATCTAACTTTTTTGTCAATTTCAATATGAACCACATTGAGTAGTCTCTATATGATCTTTTTATCCTCATTGGCCATGTGGACAAAGATATGAAGCGCGAAAATCCTTCTGTCCTTCTGGTGAATAAGAGTAAAGGGAAGGCGAAAAGATTTAATCCCAAAGCTTCTTCATGAACTTCTATGAAAAGGAAGATAAAAGGGGAGGTAAGGGAACATGAGGATGTTTGTTTCACATGTGGCAAGAAGGGCCACTAGAAGAAGAATTGCACCCAGTCTAAGAATCAAGGGGAAGCTTCAGGTGCGTTTGTTATCGAATGAAATCTATCTATTTCTACAAATTGGGTATTAGATACAGCTTGTGGTGCTCACATATGTATCCATATACTGGAACCAAGTAGATTCAGGAAGATTGACCAAGAGGAGGTAGATCTACGATCAGCCAATGGAGCCAAACTTGCTGTTGTAGCTGTCGGGGACTACCACCTCACGTTTACAACTAGGATGATCTTGGTGTTAAAGGGTTGTTATTATGTGCTGTATGTTACTAAAAACATTATTTTTGTATCCAGATTAGATACAGATGGATTTTTTTTCAAGTTTTGAAATGAATGTTGCTTCTTTTAAAAAGATATCATTTGTTTTGGTAGGGAACATTTATTTAATGGTCTTTACGTGTTGGATTATACAAACCCAGTAATGGAAATCGATAACAAAGATACTTCACAAGACTCATACTACACCCAACTTTGGCATCACCGACTTGGTCATGTAAATGAGAAATGCTTGACAAAGTTACATCAAGATGGATATTTGGATTCTTTTGAACTAAAACCACTTGGTGTATGTCATGCATGTTTACAAGGCAAAATAACCAAATCCCAATTTAGTGGGAAAGGTGAAAGGAACAAATAACTTCTTGAATTGGTTTATATCGATGTGTGTGGACCATTTCCAGTTGAAGCAAGGGGAGGGTAATCATACTTCATAACTTTTACTGATGATTTTAGTAGATATGTATATATCTACTTAATGAGGTATATGTCGAATTCTTTTGATAATTTCAAAGAATACAAGAATGAAGTTGAGAACCATCTTGGTAAGAAGAGTAAGAAACTCCACTCAGACTGAGGTGGAGAATATCTTAATCAAGAATTCATTGATTACTTAAGAGAGTTTTGGATCCTATCCCAACTCACTCCTCTATACATGCCCCAGTGGAATGGTGTGAGTGAAAGGAGGAACCACACCCTGTTGTACATGGTGAGATAAATTATAAGTCATGCAAGTCTTCCATTATCCTTCTGGGGATATTCCTTACAAACAGTGGCGCACATCTAAACCAAGTACCAACTAAATCGATAAATGGTATTCCATATGAGTTCTGGAGTGGAAAAAAATCCATATTATGAAATTTACATGTGTGGGGAAGCAATGCATTTGTTAAGGCCTCATCATGTAACAAACTTGCACCCTGTGGCACAAAGTTTACCTTTATAGGATACCCCAAGGAAACAAGGGGATATTACCTACACAACCCCTCATACAAAATGGTTATAGTGGAAATACACACCATATTCCTTGAGAGGGAGCACATATCCAAAAGAGATAGTGGGAGAGAGATAGACTTCGATGAAGTTGAGCCTCAAGTTACACAAGAGTTGGTACAAGAATAGATTCCACAAACCCCCATGGAAGAAAGAACTATTCCAGAGTCACAAGAGCTGCGTAGGAGTATAAGAGAGGTTAGAGAACCATAATGGTATAGTTTTCTAGTTATTGAGGATGGTGAATCATTATTATTTGATAATAATGATCCTTTAACCTACAAGGAAGCAGTAAGTGGAACAGATGTTGCCAAGTGGCAAGAAGACATGAATTCTGAAATAGATTCCATGTACCAAAACCAAGTCCAAATTTTGGTAGATCCTCCAGCTGATGTAAATCCTGTTGGTTGTAAATGGGAATTCAATAAAAAACTGGACATGGAAGGACAAGTCAGTATCTATAAGGCACAACTAGTTGCAAAAGGTTTCAAATAGTGTCATTGCATTGATTACGAAGAAACCTTTTCACTAGTTGCAATGCTGAAATCCATTAGAATTCTATTGGACATTTCCCCCTACCATGACTATGAGATTTGAAAAATGGATATCAAAATAGCCTTCCTTAATGGGAACCTTCATAAAGATGTCTACATGACATAACCTGAAGGGTTTATGACTCTAAAGGATGAAAATAAGGTATGCAAGTTGCATAAATCCATTTATGGATTAAAGCAAGAATCCAGGTCATGGAAAATTCATTTTGATGAGGCCATAAAGAAATTTGGTTTTATCAAGAACGAATGTGATCCTTGTGTCTACAAACGGTTTAGTGGGAGTGCATTCATTTTCCTAATAGAATATGTTGATGACATATTAGTTATTGGAAACTAGATACTATTCTTAAAATCTGTTAATGCATGGTTGAATCAATGCTTCTCCATGAAGGACTTGGGAGAGGTAGAATATATTCTTGGGATTAAGATCCATCGTGATAGATCCAAGAGATTGTTGGGTTTAAGTAAAAGTATATACATTGATAAGATACTGAAGAGATTCGGTATGGAACAATCCAAGAGGGTATTGTTTTCAGCATCACATGGAATTCATCTTTCCAAGAAAATGTGTCCTAAAAAACATGAGGAAATAAAGATAATGGAAAGGACTCCATACACATCAGCAATTGGGTTAGTCATATATGCAATTCTATATACTATGTTGGATGTCGCCTACACATTGAGTGCGGTAGGCAGATATCAAGATGAACCAGGTGACCACCATTGGATGGTAGTCAAGACTATCCTAAATTATCTAAGGTGTACTAAGGATATGTTCTTGGTTTATGGAGGATATGAGGAACAAGTCATCATAGGATATGCAGATTCTAGTTTCTAGACTGATCAAGATGACATGAAGTCTCAAATGGGATACATATTCACTTTGAATGGAGGTGAAGTGAGATGGAAGAGCTCAAAGAAGAGTGTTATCATAGATTCTACAGCAGAGTCCAAGTATATTGTAGTTTATGAGGTAGCTAAAGAAGTAGTTTTGATGAAAAACTTCATCCAGGAGCTGGATGTGAAACCTTGCAATAAAGATCCCATCTCACTATACCGTGATAATACTGCAACAGTGGCTCTCAAAAAAGATCCAAGGTCACATCAGCATACAAAACACATACTTCATAAGTATCATCTCTTAAGGGTTTTTTCTCAAAGAGGTGAAGTTGCAGTGAGCAATATTTCTACAGAAAACAACGTGGCAGACCCCTTGACTAAAGCCTTGACTCAGCAGAAACACGATCAACATGTGAGGTCTAGCAGACTAAAAGTCGTAGGTAGTTGGATCTAATCCAAGTGGTAATTTTTTAATAGTTGGTGTCCTAGAAGCAACTGGTTGTACTTTGATTACATGGATATTTAATTTATTTAAATATTAAACATCTTATTACATATTGTTCATTGTTCTTCATGACTATTATATAATAATGTCCAAGAGTATTTGTTGCATTGATAAGGTCATTTCAGTTCCCCTCTATGATGAGTACCTTGAAATTATATAACAATATTATTAAATATTGTTCTATGGTTTGATGAAATACTGTGATGGGACACATAGCATGAATACCGTTAGTTGTGAGTACTCGTAAGAAGATGAGACTTCCTCTCATGAAGTTCGCACTTGGTAATCTCCAAGACAGAAGATTATGAGAACAGAACCACCAGTTGGAATTATATGTGTTTTGGTGTCATCAGATATTTCTATTTGCGAGTGTGTGTAATGATCCTTAGACTTTAAGATTATCATTAATATGTTTCATGACTTGCACACTTTTATTTATTGACAAAAACTATCATGCAAACAGTTTCCGGGAAGTGGGTTACATTGGGTGAATCACAAGTGGCATGTTATTAATGGATAAGTTGGGGAAGGATTTTCCCTTCCATTTATAGAAGTTGATATCTCATCCCTTTTATTAAATTAGAACCTTCATGTGAAATTACATGTCCATGGTGTGACGACAAGTTTATTTCAGGTAGTCAAAGAACTACATATCAAACATAAATGTTGATGACACTATCATGAAACCTACTTGATGAGATATTGTGACAAAGGGATTATATTACACATTGATCATTCGTATGTGGATGTAATTGTTGTGACTTTAAGTTATTTCTGTTGGGTTCCTTGATCTGTTGATAGATAGTACTCTTGTACTTTAGGTAATCCCACCTAATGCCAACAATAAAGAATCTTAGAGGGTCACACACTAAGTGTTTCTAGTGGTATCAGTTAAATTCTATTTGAATTTAATTAATTAATATTATTCTCAAGACAATGGAATAATTTTATTCAAGTTAAAATGATTGCATAAATTAAATAAATATTTATTCACCAGATTGTGGGTAAAATATATTTATTTATTTTATCGAACATTTCATAAATATTTATTTACTAGTTTGTAAATAAAATATTTATTTAAGAGAATAATTTATTTATTTATTTATTTGGGTGTTAAATAAATGAAAGTGGAGTTCAAGAGGATAAAGGCCGGTCCGGTAGTAAAATAATTATTTACAAGACGATAAATAATTATTTAACTACTTGGCACAAATTAAAATAACACTGCTATTATTTTGTGATGCGGAGTTTTATTTATAATTTCGTTTTGTGCAAGTTGGCGCACCATAAATAATGATGTGGTATTATTATTAATAGCATGAGTTTTCTCTAAGGTTATGAATGTATTTAATTGCTATTAAGCAATTAAATATTGTAACTGAAGCCCCATGTAAATAAATAGACACATACGTCTATTGTGCCATGTACCGAACCTCACACCCGGTGAATTGAGAATTTTTGAGCTAAACAATCTCTCTCTCAAATCCTCTTCTTGACCCTTTCAATAACGAGAGAAGTTCTTCAATTCTGAAGAACAAGAGATCAATAATGACTGACATAAGACACTCTCTTCACTATACTAGCACCCAGAGAACGAGTGGTGTCGATTGGAGGCCATTGGAGCATGTGTGGATCACCTCTAGAGGGATTCTAATTTCGATCCTTGAAAGACCAACAAGATAATACGGAAGGGTCATTCTAGATGATTAACATAATAAATGAAGAAAATACCCAAGATCTAGGTATTATTTTCTTTATGAAATTAATTAAATTAATTATAAACATGATGTTCAAGATCCTCTCTATAGGTTTTGGGCCTATTCCTTATTTATCCAAATCTTTGATTCTATTCTGTGGAGACTGGAATTCATCATCGTATTGATCCCGGAATAATCATTGATCATGGTAAAAATCACGGTTGGGTGTCGGCCCAACCATGCTTCCACTACACCCGGATCCTACACCCATGAGGGTGAACCAAGTAAAATTTATATGTCTCATTCATGATTTCAATTTTTTTATATATTACAAAAAGAGAGAGAAAGAGAGAAGAGTGTTTTTTAATGATGAAATAGGATCTGAAGGGGCATTTGTTTTAATCTATCATACCTTAATTCACCCCCCTATCAAGGTATTTGACCTAGTGGGACTAATAATTATTATCAGTTCCTAGGTTGAATGTTAGTGGTTCTATATTAGTAGAAGAAATAGAGGTGGTCAATCACAAAGGGATTATGATCTTTGATAGAAACAATTTTCAACTATGGAAGAATCAGATGCAACACTACTTCTGATCATTAGGAATGGATGTATTTGCAGAAACTATGCATGGAATATCATCCAATATCAAAAGTGATGATTTATCAGAAGCTGATAGAAGGGAATTAGATGTTGAGGCTAAATGGATCAATGATTTAGGGGGATCCTTATCCAATTCCATATATATGAAGGTGATTTCATGTAGGTCATCACATGAAATGTAGGAAAAGTTTTTGAATATTTATGATGGAGACTCAAAAGTCATAGAAGCAACATTATAGGTTTTATGGAACAAGTATGAGGATCTCAGAATGCACCCCAATGAGTCTGCTGATGCATTATTTGATAGGGTAAATGTTATTTTGGAAGACATCCGTGGTCTTAGAGAAATCATTGAAGATATAAATATTGTTATGTGTATCTTGATAAGGATTCCATGTCAGTTCAATCCAAAAGTTTCTATTTTGAATGATAAAGATGTGAAGGAGATGAAATTGGATAAATTACATAATACTCTTGTATAATATGAAATGATAAATGATAATAACGATGTTGTAGAAAAGGGGAAGTCTAAAGAGGTGGAATTCAAGGCCATGCAGAAGTTCACCATTGAAGACGAACATGAAGATGAAGAGATTGATAAGGTGATTTCATTCCTTTCCTCAAATCTTCAAAGAGGAAAAGGAATGTTCAAAGGGAAACTTCGAATTACTTTATTTAGATATGGAAATGTTGGAAATATTACAGTAAGATTCCCCAATAAGTTTCAAGAAGATAAAGAGGATGAAGTTAAAATTCTTACAAATAATTCTTCAGCCTATGTGAAAGGAATGAAATTTTTAAAGAAAAAAATCTTTAGAAAGAAGAATCTGCTTTAAAGAGAATATGACAGTTCAGAATAATCTAAGGTAGAATAATTAGAGAACATTAAGGATCATGAAACAGATGCTATGGTGGCCTTTTTCATAAATTTTGTAACAAAAGAAGAAAGAAACAATAAATAAATAGAAGTTGAAGGAAGAGTTAAACTTAAGGTGAAATTAAAAGTTCCTCTTGATGAAATAGTTGTTTGGAGATCCAAAACAAAGAAAGATAAAAAAGTGGTTTGTGACACCAAACTTTATATAAAGCATCCGGAAGAAGTGAAATCTGCGCTGAATAAAGAAATTGAAAAACTGAAGTCTTTAATGCTAGAGAGTTCATATAAGTTTATTGAGTACAAGATCAAAATTGATGAATAGAAAAGTGAAATTGATAGTTTGACTAAATCTGGAAAATATGAAATAAAATGTTTTAAATAACTTGAAGAGGAAGTCATCAGTCTATGATAAAGTTTCAAGGATCAAGAAAAACTATTGACTCTTGGTATGACACTGGGAAAGCAGATCATAAAATCAATATAAGAGATGAAAGTGGAGAATAATAGTCCAGTATAATAGAAGAAACAGTCAAATAAAAATGATAATAATGGTATAGGGATTGATCGAAAATAGAAACTAGTAATGGTTGAAGTCAGACCGCAGTCACCCACTTTGAGATTGAAGATTTATTTGGGTAAGAAGAAGTATCATAAGATTCAGAGAACCCAAGGGACAATCAGTGGTGCAGTAGTGACACATAGGAATGTACCCCACATGAGATGCTATTTTTGTATAAATATGGGACACTTACAAAATGTTTGTTCCATAAAAAATATGTACTGAAGGATACAAGACCAGCATATGCAGTCATACAGAGCTCAATTTTCTAGGTCATCATTTGATGGTCACTATTTCAGGTGTAGAAGATTCGTACAGATGGAAAGATATTTCTCATTAATAATACAGAGGAATGTACTAAAGTAGACTGAATGTGGTCATATACAACATTCAAATGTATCACCAAATGATCTAAAAATTCAAAATAACTTTGAATCTATGCAAGATAAATCTGTCCCATCATATACTAAGGAAGATCAAGATTATCATTTCATGTCGAGTATGAAGTCAAAAAATTGGATCAAAAAGAAAAGAGATGAGAAGGCGGTGGTTGAAGAAATTACATTCAAAGCATCAGATCACACTGGGATATGGATCATTGATAGTGGATGCACTTTTTATATAATAGGAAATAAGGATCTGGTGACCAGAATTAGGTTTAATAAAGAAGGTATCATAAGATTTGGTATTGATGAGGGCCTAAAAATTATTGTTTCAAGAAAAGAAAAGTTTGGAGGAAAATACATGAGATGAGAAGATGTACTAGCTATTGAAGATCTTAGCCACAACTTATTAAGTGTAAGTCAAATTTGTGACTCATGAAATTCTATAATCTTTTCCAAGAAATTATGTGTCATCATGGAAAAAGAGAGTGTTGTTGTATTATAGGGAAAACATACAAATGAGAATCTCTACCTCATGAGTGGAGAAGAAGATATGTGATTTTTTGTACAAGGAAGAAGAAAACAAATTATGGCATAATATCTTGATGAATTGATCCAAACACCCTTGGAAGATCTGGTGAAATATGATGATTCTTGAGATATCCTTATATTATCACGTGATCATATCCATACATGTGATTCTTGTCAATAAGGGAAGATCATTTGAAAGACATATAATCCAAAAGAGAAAAGGTCAAAAATATTTCTTGAGTTAGTGAATATTGATGTGTGTGGAACAATTTCACCAAGAGATATTGTTGAAAAGAGATATTATGTTCTCTTAATTGATGATTTTAATAGAATGGTATGAGTTTCAATCATAACCCACAAATTTGAGGTATTCGGTTGTGTAAAAACTTATCTAAGGGAAGTTGAGAATATGCTGGGTCAAACAATCTAGAAGATTCGAACAGATAATGGAGAAGAGTTCACAAATATCCAAGTGGAGGATTATCTCGATAAACATGGGATAAAGTATCAGGTTTTATTAGTAAGAACTTCACCGTAGAATGGAGTAGTTGAGATAAAAAACATGGCTAGAGTAATGCTCATTGAGAAAGACCCTCCAGATTGTTTTTCAAAGAAGTAGTGACACACATCAAATAGAGCGTTACTATGTCCAAAAGAAGAGAAGACTCCATATGAGCTATGGTATGGAAAGAATCCATCATTGAAGTACTTTTGAGTCTTCAAAAGTAAGTGTTTCATTCTCAATAATAATAATCATAGGAATTTTGAATCTCATGGAGATGAAGGGAAATTTATTGGCTACTCAAAGAAAAGAAAAGAATATAAATGATTCAATAAGCAAATGTGAAATATTTTTGAAATCCATGATGTAATTATAGTAGAGAATGAGAAGAATCATCAGCAAATACATAAGCAGTCTCCAGAGGATAGTGATGAAGAGATAAACAGATCAGGGGATGCTCTAGTTCGAGAGGTTGATTTAGAAGAATATTAAGATAATTAAAAGGATGAGAACAATTTAGTATCTATACAAGGACAAAAGAGAAGAGTTGGAATTAATAGACAAAATATAATTGGTGATCATACAGTTCCAGTACATACAAGGAGTATGAATACTCTACAACAAGCATCATACTTATCATAGGTAGAGCCTAAATGCTTTGATGAAGAAGTTAGATTTGAGAATTTGGTTCAAGCTATGAATTAATAGCTTGACAAAATTTAGAAGAATCAGATATGGGAGATTGTTTCGAGGCCAACAGATAAAAATTTCATCAGGAAAAAATGGGTCTTTCACAACAAAATGAATGAAGATGGTGTCGTGATTTGAAATAAAGCATGAATAGTGTTAAAAGGGTAATCCGAGATAGATGATATCAATGTTGATTAAACATTTACACTTGCTGTAAGGCTATAGATAATTAGATTATTATTGTCCATAATAGTGCAAAGAAAGTTCAAAGTTTTCTAGATGGATGTCAAGTCTGTATTTTTAAATGATGCAGTGGAAGAAGATGTTTATATTGAGAAACCATAGGGTTTTCTCATTCATGAATATGATAATAGAGTTTATCAGCTGAAGAAGACTTTATATGGTTTGAAGCAAGCACTAAGATCATGGTATTCAAGGTTATATCAGTTTCTGAAGAACCTCGGTTTTTGGTGTGGTGGAGTTGATTAAAATTTATATGTCAAAAATGATAGTAATAAAAGGATGATAGTGTTGGTATATGTCTATGACATAATATTTGGTGGATCAGATAAAGAAAAGTGCAAGTTTTTTCCGAATTTATTAAAAGTGAGTTCAAAATGTCAATGATTGGTGAATTGATATTTTTCTATGGTTTATAGGTAATACAAGGAAATAATGGGACATTAATTTCTCAATATAAATATGACAAGGAAGTTTTGAGAATATTTGGAATGGATAATTTCAAGGATATGAAGACTCCAGTAGCTACCTAGATAATAATGTCTTGGAATGATGAAAGGAAAGCGGTTAATGTCCCAGAATATAGACAGATCATTGGAAGCCTATTGTACTTAATAATGACATGACCAAATATTGTTTTTTCCACATGTCAAACAAAAAGCTATCAAAGTAATCCCAAGTAAAACCAATTTCTTGTAGTGAAAATAATACTTCATTATATCAAGGGAACAATGGATTTTATTTTTTTGTATAATAAAAAATTTCAACAAGAGTTATTGGGATATAGAAATGCAGATTGGGCCAGATCAAAAGATGATATAAAATCAATATCAGGAGGTGAATTCTATCCAGGTGAATTATTTATTTCTTGGCTAAACAAGAAACAAGATTTAATTTCATTGAGCACCATAGAAGCTGAATATATTGCGCCTACTCAAGTATGCACACAACTATTGTGGATGGACCAGTAGCTTGAGGATATGGTTATTGAAGTGAAATATCCAATCAGAATCCATTGTAATAATTCAATTATTTTAAATCTTAGAAAAAATCAGTCCATCACTCAAGGACAAAGAACATTGAAATAAAATGTCATTTTATGAAGGATAAGGTGGAGAAAGGGCTTATGAAGTTGTAGTATGTGCCTAAAGAACTACAGGTTGTGGAAATACAGACAAAGGCCTTACCCAAAGAATCATTTGAATAAAATCATCTGGATCTTGGAGTTTAGTCAACTCCCCACACATGAAAATGTGTGAATGTGGGGCCCTTTATCTATGAGGTATGATGTGTTTTTTCCCTAATGTACTTATATGTGTTCTTTACCCTCTTGCAGAAAACAACTAAGTGACCTTTAGGTTCATTGACAATGGGGGAGAAATTGTGTTTATTAAAAGGGAGAAAATGTCTTAGTCAAGACATAGGGAGAATTTGATAGGTGGAGTAGTGAAATAGGGGGAGTATTAAATCTGACGACACTAGAAGTGATTGATAAAAAGATATATATCATGATAGTTGAGGTTCATGATGAAATAATATGAGTGGTTTTAGAATGAAATGAAGTGATTAATTGATGAAATTTGCATTATAATCTTGTTTCTCATGCCAATAATGGATCATGTGGGATTAGAGTGTGTGTTGAGTAAATCTTTGATCACTATCTTAATCGCAATAAGTGAATGGTGGTAGAAGATGGAACAAGCTTTAAAGATGTATCAAAATGTGAAGAGTTTTCAACAAACCCAAAGAGGGAGATTGTTGGGAAAAAATACCTCAAGGTTTTCTCTCAATGTTTTTGGGTGTTATTGTGTTTTTTTGAAAAAGTAAGATGATCACAAATGAGTTTGGTTGGTGTTTACAGAAGCAGGTGTTTAAGGTGGCACAGTTTCCCAGTGTTTTTCAAATTTTTGGCCCTCAAAATAAGAAGTTTGGTTTTTGGAAAAGGGATAATTTTCCAAAGAACATAGTTCGTGGACCATGAATCATTTTTCATAGAATGTAAAGGAGGAATTCAGAAAGATGAAGGAAATATAAAAAGGAATGGATTTCTACATAGTAGTTCCATGCGAATCGCGAAGCACGGTATGAATATTGTGTAAGGGAAATGGTTTATGGGACGATCATAGTTTTCAAGAGGCTTAAATTTATCGGGATGGCTTTTATTTTTGACTGAGAGGTGGTGATTTTTTTTTTGCGGAAGGAATCGTCTGCCATGAGGGAAGAAAGACACTATTCAGACCATGGAGGGAAAAAATAGTTTGTAGGAGGAGCATAGTCTGCAGTGAAGGAAGTTCCACATCAAATTTTTGGGTAAATAGGATTTGCATATTTTTTGGCTCTATTTTTCTATATAAGGACCTATAATCATATGATTAAGTAGATAGAAACCCATTAGAAAAAAATTTCACTTTGGGAAGAATTCGGCTGAGTCTGAAAGAGTTCGAGAGGGAGGATTCCATGAAAGGAGAAGAGTTCTATAGAGACAGTCCACATAAGGGGGGTTTCAAGGCATTGTAGCCTGGAAAAGAAAATTGTCTGCAAAGGACAGGGATTCCATAGAAGAGGAACTCATCCGAAAATTAGGGAAAGTTCGTTAAAGAAGAGTTGGTCTATAAAAGAAGAGGCAGATCGCGGAAGCAGAGGTAGTCTATGAAGGATAGGTGGTCCACGAAGCACTCACACCATATGGGGAAATAAAATTCACAGAGGAATTAGGTTATTCTATAGAGGACTCAAGTAAGTTCACGAAGAGACTGAAATAGTTCATGAAAGTAATTTCTACAAACTAACTATATGCGGAAAAGTGTATTTCATTTACAGGTGAAGGTGAGACTTCAATAGAATATCTATCTATAGTTGTGGATGCATTAATTCATGAAAATGAAGGTACCTACATGTCCATAAATTATGAGTGGTCCCTTCCAAGAGCAGTGAGAAAAGGAAGAGGAAGACGGTGATCCTTTACACCAAAAGTGAGTTAGAGAAAGAGACATAGGGAGTAACCCTTGGGAAAGTAGTGATATGGCCCTAAACATTATAATGGTAGTGAGCCTGATCATAGAATTGATCTAGTCGGAACATTTTAATTTGGAGTGAGCCTTAGTGGATTTTGTAAATCATCACATCATTGTTGTTTGATCCTTGGACATAGACCAATGAGGGTGAAATAAGTAAAATTTTTGCATCTCGTGCAAGATTTCAATTCTGTTCATATATTTCAACATGATAGAGAGAAGAGTGTTTTATTTAATAAAGAAACAAGACCTGAAGGGGTTGTTGTTTTAATCTATCATACCCTGATTCACCCCCCTCTCAGGGTATTTGACCTAGTGGGCCTAATATTTAATTTTTTCAAGTTTCTTCATTACCTTATGCATCTATTTACAATTTCTAATGGCGGGATATGTTTTTTCCATGTCCTTATTACTACCCATTGGGTGTTTATGTTATGATATACCCCTTTCTATATCATCAACCATTTTTTTGAATCTTTCAGTGACACCGTTATACTGAAAAAATATCACCATGATTTTCCATGCCAAAACAATTGTGTAGTGAATACCATACCCATTTCCTATCAAGGTTTTTCACCTTTATGCATATATAATTTTGATTAGATACTTACATTTGTTTATTCCAGACTCCATGATTGTGGAATAAATTTTGATGATGAATGAATCCATGTTGTATGATCTATGTGGCACACTTAAGCATGATAATGAAATGAATGTTACGGGTGCACCCAAAATTATATAGTGCTCTAATACATTGGGTAATATTTAGTATCATGATATGTCATGTTGGGATAGGGAGTGAACTTGATTCCTTTATGGGACTTTTTCTACCATGATGTCTTGGTGTTTTAGCCTTGACCTATGTTTATGATGCAGTATTTTAAGTTGTTTCCATATTTCCCATGTTATGATTATCATGCTATATCATGTCTCATTGTTCATGTTTATGATTCCTATTATTTTTATTCCCCATTGATATGACTATTTTCTAACTTGTATCACCTTATTCCATGTTTATTCCCTTACTGGGATTTATAGCTCACTCATTTCTTATGTTGTTCCCCAGGTTATCTCGTACAGTTTTAAGTGCGAGCGTGTTAAAGATGTTTTCAATAAATATGTTTTATTTCATGTTTTAAGTTGTTATGTAATGTAACTATTTACCCAAGAAACTAGAATTATCAATCTTTTGGGATGTATTAAGTGTAATCTATGTACTAAATCATGAATTAATGTGAAATAAAAAGCATGTTTGTTATAGTTGGTATCAAATGGAGGTTTAGTTGTTTTTGGGATTATGATTAGGAAACTACAGAGAATGAATTATGTAAAATAATAAGTGTAAGAAAACATCCCTAAATTTTGGTAAGTATAGAGTAAGTGGTTTATCAATAAAATAAACCCCTTTTTGGATACTATAAGTGGACATGTTTTTGGCACAGATTTACCTAGGTGTAATAACTCTGACAAGGTGTGAAGAGCCTTACACTGTGTAAACTAGTATATAACAATGGGGCTTACTGTGTACCTAGTTTGACACTCTTTGGGGATATTCTTTGGTAAATTCATAATCTAGTTATGAACAATTATTAAAAAAATGACAATTATAATAAATTTTTGGAAATTGATCATGGATAACCTAGATTAAATCCTAGAAATTCATAAGTTAAGAAATAAATTTAATTTATAAGTTATCCCATTAATGTCATTGGATTTCCATTGATGTTTTTAATAGTATAAAAATACTCACCCCTAATTTTCCTTTTATTATAACCAATGGCTAAAAATAGGAGGAATCAAGTAAATAATCAATGCGACGAGCAATGTGATGACTACCCCAATGAGATTCCCAACACGATGGGAGTAGGAATTGTAAAATTTATGATGATAATATCTCAATTGACTTAGGTATTGAATAGAAACCTAGATCAAGAGGACCTTACAAATCTCCCTTAGATAGAACAAGATGAAATCGAGAACTTTATGTAACAAAGGCCCCTAACTTTCAATGGATCATCTGATCCCTTAATTGAAGAATAATAGATCAAATCCATTGAGAATATCTTCTCCATCATTAAATGTTCTAAATAAGAGAAGTTCCTACTAACTGTTTATTGTATGGAGGTATAAGCTGATATGTGGTAGTCATTTATCAAGAATACAAAGCTTGAGGAATAGATATAAGCAATGGAGTAGAAGGAATTTTAGAAAATGTTTTTTTATAAATATTTTCTTTACACTCTACAACTTAAAATGGAAAGGTATTTTCTCACCCTTATGCAAAAAAGATGAAGAATATATCAGGGCGTATGAGGAAAGCTTCACAAGACTTACACGATACTCCTTTGACTTTATCGTTACCCCCAAATGCAAGGTTGACCACTTATTTGATGGGATAAAACCTGGTCTACAAAAATACATGGCGATCAATGAGATTGATAGCTATGAGGAAATTGTATGACGTTCTCTCAAAGCTGAAATGGAGATCGATGAATCTCAAGGGTATCATGAGGATAAGAAACAAAAAGTGGAGTTTAGTTTTGGAATCCCAATGGAGAAATATAATGACACCATGAAATTTAAACATCTCACTTCTCAAAAGTGAGGAAAGAATTACCCTGAAAATTTCCTAAAGGGTATAAGTAAATTCTGTAGTTGAGGTAAGGAAGGGAACCTAGATAATGATTGATTATAGGAGAGACCTACGAATGTGACAGAGGAAATGGATTCTCTAGTAAAACCTTAGCGCATTTTTCATTTCTTAAACTACAAGGAACCATGGCACTTTTCAAATTAATTACCTAAGACAAGGGTTTTTGGAGACAACCAACATCCTCCAAGGAAGAAAGGGTGAGATTTTTTCCATCACAACCGCTGAGGTGGATCCCCACAATAAAGTGGTGGAAGGTACACTAGTTATTCATTAAAGAATAGTGAATGTACCTTTTGATTCTAGTTCCAAGAATTTATTCATATCATGAAAGTTTAGTAGAGTTATTCAAACACTACCAGAATGAATGGAAGTAGAGCTATCGGTGAAAATGAAAAATGGGGAAATTATTGCATCCTAGAATATAACTCCTCCCCTGACACAATTTGGGGGATATAATTCCTAGAAAACCTTATCATACTCCCTTTGTTATAATTTGATGCAATTATGGGTATGGGTTGGATTTCCCTATATAGATCCAACATAAATTTTCATGAGAAGGAAATCACTCTCTGTATTGAGAATCAACCCCCGATTCTGTACAAGTGCAAGGAGGAGGATGAATCTTCTTTAGATCTAACATCTCAAGAATGTATATTATTTTACTATGATCAAGATTATATGGCTCAAATGATTGAGTCTAAGGAAATAACCATCCTTGAAGACATGCCTATTATGAGGGAATACACTGATGTGTTTCTTAAGGAATTTCCTAGTCTTTATCCTAACCAAGAGGTTGAATTTTCAATTGATCTTATACCTAGGGTGTTTCCATTATCCAGGACTCTATATAGAATGGATTTTGTGGAAATTGAGGAGATTAAGAAACAACTATGGGAGAATATAGATAAAGTTTTCATATGACCAAGTGCTTCACCATCGGGTGCACTAATCCTATTCATCAAGAAGAAGGATGTCTCAATGTGCCTTTGCATTAATTATCATGAGTTCAACAAGATCATGATAAAGAAAAAGTATCCTCTACCATAGATTAATGAATTGTTCTATCAGCTATGTGGATCACAATACTTCTCCAAGGTGGATCTACAGTCGGGATATTATCAAGTTATAATGAAGAGGGAGGATATCCCCCAGATTACTTTTTGTACAATGTACGAGTACTATGAGTTCATAGTAATTCCCTTCAAACTCACTAATGCTCCAACGATTTTCATGGAATTGATGAATAGATCCTTTATAGATTACCTTGACAAATTTTTGGTAGTCTTTATAGATGATATTCTAATATAATATATAAGCAAGGGGGAAAATGAGGAACATCTGAGTATTGTGCTAAAGACCCCACGAAAGGAGAATCTCTATTCCAAGTAAAAAAAATGTAAGTTCTGGTTGAAGGAAGACTATTTATTGGGGAATATCATCACAAGAAATGAGATATCTATGGACCCTTCAAAGAAAAAATAAATTGAAGGATGGTCATGGACAATATCTATGATAAATATCCATAGTTTCCTTGGATTATCTAGGTACAACCATTGATTTGTGAGAAATGTCTCGTGATTGTAAAACCCTATAACTTAGATAACTTTGAAGGGAGTCAAGTTTTCTTGGAATGATGAATGTGAAGAGAGATTTAAGGAGTTGAAAAGGAGGCTTATCACTATACCTTTACTCACACTACCCATAATTGGAGAACCTTTCGTAGTATTTAGTGATGCTTTGAATAAGGGATTTATATGTGTGTTAATGGAGAATGAAAAAGGCATAACCTATGATTCAAGGCGATTGAAAGTTCAAGAAAATAACTACCTAATACACGATCTAGAGCTAGATACAATGATCTTCTCTTTGAAAACAAGGAAGCATTATCTATTTGGGGAGAAGTGTGAAATATATAAGAATCACAAAAGCCTCAAGTATATATTCACACAGAAAGAGATGTATATGAACCAAAAAATATGGTTAGAGATGATTGATGAATATGACTTCTCAATTCACTACTATCTTGGGGATGAAAATAAAGTGGAAGATTCTATAAGCAGAAACGATCCAACAAGTTTATCATTGTTGAGAATCAAGAAGGATCTAATCTTATTAAACTTGAATAGGATGGACATGGGAATCATAAACAAAGGAACATCATCAATCCATTCACAAATGATTCATCAATCATCTATTTTGGAAAAGATAAAGGATGAGAAAAGTGATAATGTGAGATTTCATAAGAAAGTGGAAACTATAATAAAAGGGTAATCCTTGGAGTTCAATGTTAACGTTGAAGGAATTGTGATATTTGGGACAATAATATGCGTTTCATAAAATCCCGAGTTAAAGAAGGAACTATTAGATGATTCACATAGTTCAACTTTCTCCATTCCCCCAGGAATCATAATGATGTATTGAGATCTATGAGTGAACTATTAGTGGAGAAACATGAAGATGAAGATCGTTGGATATACATCAAAGTTCCAGGTATATTAGCAAGTGAATGCTGGAAAGAAAAAGTCTAAGGGGATGATGCAACCATTCCCAATACCAACATGGAAATGGGAAACCATAACTATATATTTTTTCACCGGACTTTTGAAGAAATCCAAAGGAAACATTACTATCTGGGTTATTGAAGATCATCTTAGAAATAATGAACACTTCATTACTATTTGAGATGATTTCTCATTGGAATAAATTGAACGGTTATACATCATAGAAGTGGTGAGGCTTCATGTAGTACCACTATCAATTGTATCTGATCGAGATTCATAATTCACATCTATGTTATGGAAAAGTATCCAACATGCTCTAAACACTAATCTAAACTTAAGTATGTCCAATCATCCTCAAAGAGAAGGCCAATATGAGTGAACTATCCAGACACTTGAGAACATGTTGATAGCATGCTCAATTGACTTCAATGAAGGATGGGATCAACATCTTCCACTAGTCAAGTTCTCTAACAATAATAGTTTCTAATAAAGAATCCAAATGGCTCCCTATGAAGCACTCTATGAGAGTAGGTGTAGGACACTTTCATGCTAGGATGGAGTTGGGGAACAAAAACTACTAGTTCTTGAAATGGTTAAGAAAATGGTGGAAAAGTTTAAGACTATTCAGCATCACATCAAGGTTGCTCAGAGTTGACATATGAGCTATTTTAAAAATCATCAAAGAGACCTAGAGTTTGATGCCAGATACATGGTATTCCTCTGTATATCTCTATGGAAGAAGGTGATGAGAATTGGGAAGAATGAAAATCTTAGTCCAAGATGCATCAACCCCTTTGATATCGATCAATGACCTATCAACTAGCACTCCCACCGAACCTATCTCAAGTATATGTTGTATTTCATGTATCCCTCTTAAATAATTACAAACCAGAACCCCCACATGTACTAAATTCAGAGGTAGTACCATTGGATAATGATCTTTCTATAAAGAGTATCCAATGAATATATTAGATCATAGTGAAAAATTTCTATGAAATAAGACAATGAACTTGGTTAATATATTGTGGAGAAACCACAAGTTTGAAGAAGAAATTTGGGAGTTGGAAGAGGTGATGAAGTAGAGTTACCATCATATGTTTTATCAATGGAAAGGGAAATTTTTAGGGGGAAATTTCTTAAGGGGGGAATATTGTAACGACCCAAACTTTTATAAATAAAATTCACCTTCTGATTTAATTAAATGTCTTATTATGTATTGTGGTTAGAGAAAACACATGAAATTATTTGGTTTTATACTATCAATTTTAAAAGACCATTAATCATCCTTACCTTTGGTGATATAGTTTTTGAATAGTGATCACATGATTAGTATAAATATAGGGTTTGAACAAATCCAATTAAAACATACAAAGGAAGTGATGACTCAAACCATTAGGATCATACCCTTTGAAGCCCATTTATTGGAGATTCACAGGGAGATAGAATCTATGGAATTTTTCCTTTATCAAACCCAAGATGATATCCAACAACTTAATCATGAGAGAAACAGTTTATATGATAATTTCAAGCTCATTGAGATCACAACCTAAACCATGTTCGTTGAACCACCCCATGAAAGTCCCACCACCACGCAACTACCCTTAGGGAGTTTTGTAGTGTATTAAAAGTATATGTATCAAGACCCTATAAATATGATTATATACAATATTTTTTATAGAATAATTAATATATTTTCATCCTATTATTATTACATTGTAAATGATTTTTTATACAATAAAACATAAATAATATTTTTGGTTAATATTCAAATTCAATTAATGAATTTATTTTGATAAATTAATGAATTTATAAAATAAATAATTTTTTAATAAATAATTTTAATTAAATAATTTTTATCAAATATAATTTATCATATAATTTATATGAAGTAAAATGTAATTTTTTATAAGGGTTCAAAAAATGTTATTATCAAAAAACCCATAATTTATTAATAAATGTAAATTTTATTTTAAAAGTGAAAATTCACATATTTATAAAATTATTTATAAAAAATAAATAATATTTTTTGGAATCATAACATCAAAATTATCCAATGGTTAATTTTATATAATTTTCTGAGACAGTCGAATTTTCAGGTAAAAATTAAATACCATATAAATATACTTTGTGTATTATGACATCATAATAACCCAAAAGTGATGTAATAAATACTATAAAGGGTATATTCGAACGAATATATGTTTTATCTTTAAAACAATGTGATTTTATGTTTATTTGGTTAATTTTATAAAGCCTTTATGAATCCTCCAAAACCATTAATATATTTTATTGGTTTAGAATCATTTCTTTAAGAGTATGACTCACCTATACATAATAAAGGGCATTATTTTATTAATTTTGGACCTTTTACTTATAAAATAATTATAAACACTCCCATTTGGTAGAAATCATGGGATGGTTTTTGGTTTTGGTTATTTTATTATATAGAGTCCAAAACCTAAATAATAAAGAAATCCCCCTCGTTTCCTATATAAACCCACCCAAGCCCCCATTTCTATTCACTAAAACTCCTTTGATATCTTCCATACTCTTCAATTAGCTCTATAGAGTCCTCATAAGGTTCCCCCAATCTCTCAAGAATTTGGAGTTACACACTCAAGTAAGGGGCCTTCCTCTCATCTTTTCAATTCAAGCACCTTATTTGGAATTTTTCTTCTTAATTAATTTTTTTTAATTTAATTTATTTATAAAAATAAAGTTACTATAAAATTTATTTTATTTTAATGATATGTTATTTAATATCTCTCATTTTTACCTTTACCTAATCCGTTACTATGCCAAAATTTTATAACAGATTTTTCTTTTTTCATTTCCATTCAAAAACATCTATTATGTAATATATCTTAAATTCCATTTGATTATGTTGGGATATGTTATTACATATTCCCCTTACTTTAAATTTGATTTAAAATGATAATATCCCCCCTTTCAATATCATTAATCATCTCATGATCCTTTATGTACACCTGTTACCATGCCGAAATATAGTTAGGACTCTTTTCTTTGTTCAAGTTTATTCATTACGTTTTTCATCTATTTCCAATTTATAATGATGTGATATGTTTTCTATGTCCCCATTATATCCCATTAGGTTTATATATGATGATAGACCCATTTATCTCCCATCAACTAATTTTTATGAATCTTTAAGTGACTCTATTATGCTGTTGATGGTGATTTTACATACCAAAAAAATTATGTAGTGAGTAACATACTTATTTCCTATCAAGGGTGTTCACCTTTTTGTAAATATACCATTTATTGAGGAATTACATGTATGTATTCAACACTCATTGATCGTAGAATTTTTTTTGATGATGAGTGAATCTATGTTGTATGATCTATGTGGCCACTTAAGCATGAGAATGGAATGAATGTGACAGGTGTGCTCAAAATTATATAGTTCTCCAATTAATTGGGTAATTTTTAGTATCATGATATGTCATGTTGGAATATAGAGTTAACCTTATTACTTTATGGGACTTTTTCCACCATGATGTCTTGGTGGTTTAGCCTTGACCTATGTTTATGATGTAGTGTTTTAAGTTGTTTCCACATATCCCATGTTATTATTATCATGATATATCATGTATCATTGTTCATGTTTATGATTCCTTTTATTTTTATGCCTAATTTATATGTCTATTTTATAACATGTATCACCTTATTCCATGTTTATTCCCTTACTGGGATTTATATCTCACCCCTTTCTTATGTTTTTTCCCAGGTTATCTCATGCAGTTTTAAGTGCGAGCATGTTAAATAATTTTTTAATAAAGATGTTTTATTTCCTATTTTAAGTTGTTATGTAATGTACCTAATTCTCAAATACAGTATAATTGTTGATCTTCCAAGTTGTATTAAGTGTAATCTATGTAATAAATCATTAATTAATGTGAAATAAAGATCATAGTTGTCATACCCAAGTTAACTATAAAGAGAAGAGTGTTATGGGTGTGTTCTTCTCTTGTTTTATGGGATCAGTGTGTGTGAAAATAGTGATTTAATTGTGTTAGTTTTAAATTTAGTTCTAGAAATAACATTTTAAACTTAGATAATCCCTTCATTCTCCTGTTTAATCATTATTCAAGTTATTTCCCCACTCTTTCTGTAATCAAATGATATCTCATTTATTATTCTCACCTAGTTATTTTAGCTTGAATACAAGAGTACAATGACCATTGTATCCCCTAATATTTCCTATCCTAGTGATAATATATCTCTAATCACTCTCAAATTGACATAGTACTCACTATAGAATATAGTGGGGTTAATCCAAGTGAAATGTGTTTGCAATTCCTAGAATGAGAGAAGATTTAATTAAAATTAAAGGTCAATAGAAATCTTCCACAGATTAACCAACTAAATACATCTAGATAAATGAGCAGTACATATTAAACATAAAGAATAGAATTCGTAAAAAATGAATGAGGATATTATCCTTGGATCAACCACTAATGTCCAAGTGTGACATCATTAGATTCATAATAAAAAATTCAAAAGAGAATAGGAAAACAATAGCTTAGCTTGATCATTTGCCACTGCATCTTTAGTGAAAATTTTTTATTCATAAAGCATTATCGAGGCCTTTTTTCAATAGATACTCCTCCCACATGAATCACACAGACTCCTTATTTTACCTCAATTACATACCAAACCTTCAAGAATTCCCTCAAATTTAATTCCCAATTCTTCTTCTTGGATTACTGCCTCTTGTACAACTCGATGTTTACAATGGAGGCAGTTGGGAATATCAAATCTTATAGCTATTGCTCGAAACTCTCCCATGATCTCCACTTCCTTCATCATTTGGATGATCACCTCATGAATTCTTAATATATTTTTTCCTGATTTGATAATACTAGTAGAATTAGGTTTTATTTTGATTTTATGTCATAACATTCTAGTTTGGGAATTTTGGGTTTTAATCCTATAGTCATAAATTTTCATAAGTCCTAGATCGACCACATTATGGAAAGTCATGGTCCATTGGTTTTCTCACATGGTTGATCCAATGGTATGGTTGATCATAAAAAAGATTCATAATTTATGGAAGGTCAACCATTATGAACGATTCACCCCTTTATGAAAACTTGAGTTTCTTCTTATAATATATTCACCCACTTTTGAAAGATTCATCTCTTGTAGCAGCTTAGACCCATGGTCGGTTGGATTTCCATTTACTATTGGTCCTCCATTTATAGTCAATCCAGGCATGGTTTGTCAAAATTATCATGAAGCCAATTGGTCTTCACACTATTTATTGGATTCTAAGTGTAGTATCTTTACCCATTTTTTTAATTTTTTATAATAATAGGTTATTTTATTCATATGGTTGCTTTAGAGGCACAATCACTTCAGTTAAACATATTAAAACTTGGAGATATGGTTGATAATAATGGTTATGTGATTGATCACATCTTTTATTCAGTATCTAGAGTTCAATGTGTGAAAACGTGAGGACTTTGTCAATTTTTCATGGATAGTAAACTATATATTAGTAATGCTTGGTCAATTAGTTGTTTGGTCACATTCTAGGTACAATTCCTTTCCATTTCTATTTTTTTGAGTCTCGATCTGCACATATTGAAAATAGAATTACTTTAGGTAGAATTTGTTCTCTTTCATTCCTAAATTAAACAAAAACAATTATAATTATATTAAAAAGACTTTTTACAATGAAATTATAAAATCAATCAATGTGTGGCTTCACAATTAAACCCATGAAAGGAATAAAACCACCAAAAGTCATGTTTTAATCCATATTGTATTTAAACAATAGAATCATAAAAATAACAAATACACTTGATTTTACTTGGATTGAGATTAATTATGGGGTAAAAATAAAATTAAAAGTACAAAAAAAGATGGAAATTTTGGCTCTAATCAGTCCCCCACACTTACACTATTGCACTCCAAAAAAATAATTATATTTATTCAAAAAGAGATTCCCCACCAAGACTCAATTTCTCAAACTAATAAGGAATAAAATCACCAATTCATTCATTTTTTAAATTATATTTCCTCTTATATAAATTAATATCACTACCCAATTAAATTCAAGAAAAATATTCTTTGTTTAGAAGTGAAACAAATAGGTTTTAGTGGAATTAAAATTTTAACATGTGGAACTTCCATTTATCCCTCTCCTAAGTACCTTAAACCAAATTTTTAACTTCCACTTCTATATTACAACTCAAATGAGATCTTTATATATCAATTCCCTTATTCTTCATTTAGGTTAAATATTTCCCTCTCCTAAATGAATTCGTTTTTAAAAATTATGAACTTATTTTTTTTCCTAGAAATGTATGTGTAAAACACTTACTAAATTTACAAATGGATTTTATTTAGTCCCAAACTAAATTCCTAATGTATAAAAGCTTCATTGTGGGATTCTAATTGACTTTTTTTACCTTAATTTCAAAGGAATTATATAAATATCTCTTTAGTTGGCTCGTTTAGGTGTTAGTTTTCACCAAGGCTATGTTACCTTGAATTAATTTCAAAATTCCAATATCCTTATATTATAATTTCAAGACCAAAAATATATTTTTACTCACACTCCTTTTGTTATTTCTAAAAGAAAATCTCTATGAAAATAGTAACCAAATTCACTCAACACTAATTTAATTTCAACAATTTAAATTCTAGTGGAATCCATCTATACTTGCATGGTATTTGTTCTAAGAAAGATAGAATTTGGGATCAACTTTAATTTATCTATTAATACTAAAAAAATTAAATATAGATGAAGGCATAAATTATATAGAAACACAGTAAATAGGTTTTTCAAAAAAACCCCTCTTTTTCTTTATTTTAAGCCCAAAATAGTTATAAATATACAAAGTAAAATAAAAAAGTGTCTATATACTATGTTACATTTCTTATCCCCCAAACATATCTTAAAAATAATTTCAATCAATTCTAGAAATCATTTTTATGATAAATATATTTAAAATAAAAATTATCTGGACTGATATGAAGGAAAGAGACAACTTGGTATTCCTTATTCAGTAGTAGAAGGGAGGAGTTTGGACTCTCCATTGGTTCTTTCCAAAATTCCTCATGGTAAGGTTTCAATTTTAACCATTCAATTTAAAAAAATAATTTGATTTATCTCCTTTAATCTCAAATGCACCAAATTTAAATCTATTTGTTACTATGTATGGTCCATTTGGAATGACGTTTACTAGAAATAAGCTTCATTATAGAAGATAATAACATCACTTTATCTCTAAATTGAAAGGAAATTCTCTATATTAGTCTTCCATTATTAAATATAGCCTTCTCCTTGTACAATAGGGTGTTCTCTTATGCCTCCACGCTCATATCCTCAAGTTTCATCATTTACAACTTCCTCTACACTCCATATCTTTCAAATTCCAGGTTAGCTATCTTAACAACCTAATAGGATTCATGCTACATCTCACCCAAAAATTGAAAATGTTTCATATAAATGATTATATAAGGATTCATACTTAAGGGGGTTTTAAAAATATTCTATTATGCCCATAGTGTATCTTTGAGATTTTTACTCTAGTCTTTATGGGTGGGTTTCACTATCTTCTCAAGAATCCTCTTAATCTCTCTATTAGAGACCTGATACTATTAATTTTTTTGTGGGGGATGTGAATTTAAGGTATTTTTGTGCCCTATATACCAATTTATAAGGACTTATATGTTATTATTATATAAGTGAACTCCTTGGTCACTGCTTATGACTTAAGGCACTCCATACCTATAAAAATGATTGATTTTAGAAACTAAATCAAAACATTGAAATCATCATTTCATGTTTATTTTGATTCAATACACTTATAAACATAAACTAATTATATAATAATGTAAAAAAATAAAACTTAGATAGGAAATGGGACCTTTAATTCTAATCCAAACACATTAAATATTTCAAGAAAAACTAAAGTTTGTTAGAGAATTTCATGTATTTTAGAAATTACACCAGTTACTTGATAGCTAAAACGTGATTTAAAAAATATATGCGAGTCTTTAAAAATCAAGTTCCAAAATAAAACATCTTATAACACCTTCCTATAAGTTCTTTTTGGTCCAAAATATCCCCCACATTCAAGTGTATGAAAAAATGATTCTTAAATTCTTCTATAGGGATACATATTTTAATCACTTGGTTATTATAAATTTTCCATAAATAAGGATCCTCCAATACACAAAACTTTGACTTAGATTTCAATTTAAGTTCGTTATACTTAGTAGAGAGGGGGGGTACCTTTATTATAACCAAAAAATATTACAATGTTAGTATACCAAGATACTTGGGTAACTCCATTCAACTTCTCACTAGGGATGGAGTCATCTTAGTTTTTTTAGTTGGTGGTTATACCTTGGAAGTGTGAGGTAATATAATCATGTGGTCTATAATAAGATTTTTATTTTCCTTATTTTCCGTAATCTACAAATCAAATTGTTGTAGTAGCAAAATCCACCTCACTAACCTCAATTTTGTTTCATATTTTTTGATCAAATACCTAAGTGCATCATGGTCAAGAAAAATATTTATTTTTCTTCATAATAGATATGGTTGAAAAATTTCTAAAGTAACAATAATAAAAAAATCTCAGTATCTATTAATTTTTAATTTATTTGGGTTGTTCATAGGGTATGAGAAGTTTATGCTATCACTTGTGGGTTCCCATCAATCTTATGGGATAACACAACTCCCAATACCTTGAGTGAGGAATCACACAGTATGTCAAAGGGTTTATTCTAGTTAGGTGGAAAGAATATAGGATTCATGGTCAATATTTCCTTGATCCTATCAAAATATATTATGCAGGAGTCATAAATTATAAAATTAATCTCATTTTTTATAAAATTGTTCAAGGGAAGAATAATTTTACTAAGTCTAAAATAAATCTTCTATAAAATCCAACATGTCCTCAAAAATATCTAATGTGTCTCAAAGTGGCGGGGCAAGGCAGTGTACAAATGACATCAACTTTGGCCTTGTAAAATTAAATCCAATATTTATAAAATATTTGGGACAAAAAATTTCCTTTCTTTACTATGAAATGAAAAATTTCAATGTTTAAAACTAATTTTTTTCTCAATGAATTTTAGTAGACCTTTTTCCATAATTTTAGGTAAACTCTAAAAACATGCTCCATAAATAGTAAAATCATCAAGGAATACACTCATGTATATCTTAATCATATATGAAAAGATAAATATCATGTATCATTAAAATTACCTAGGACATTGTATATTCCAAATGGAATCCTTTGTTAAAAAAACATACCAAAGGGATAGGTGGATATTGAATTTTATTGATCTTCCAGAGGTATCAGAACTAGAAAATATCTAGAAAAACCATCAAGTAAACAATAGAGACCCTTCCCAGCTAACCTCTCAAACATTAGTCTAAAAATGGAATAGGAAAGTGTCCTTTTCAGGTCACACGATTCAGTTTTATATAATTAATTAAAAATCTCAAACTATTTATAATCCTTGTGGTTACAGACTCATTTTTCTCATTTTATAAAATTGTATATATTATCTTCTTTGGGAAAATTTGACTAGGAATTACCCATTAGTTTTCTATGATGGGGTATTTGATTCTAGATCCTAAAAACCTCTCAACTTATCTTTTATAAACTTCCATTTATTGTATTTGGTGTTCTAAAAGTGAATATTTGTACTTTGGATTACATGTATGTTCAAAGAAGTAAATATTAATTAAACATATTATTACACACAATTTATTATTCTGAATTAATTTAATGTAATAATTTATTAGAGTATCTATCTCATTGAAAAGTGAATAACAGTTCCCCACTATGATTAGAGCCTTAAAATGACATGATGATATTCTTAAACCTAGTTTTATGGTTGGATAAAATTCTATGTTGGGGTATATAATATATTGACTATACGGTGTGAGTATTCATAAGTATATGAGTCTTCATCTCGTGAAGTTCTCACTTGGTAATCTCCAAGATGGAAGATTATTAGAATAGTCCCACCTATAGGAATTCCACATGTTTATGTGTCATTGGTTAGGTGGTTTCACGGTGTTGGGATCTAGAAGTTGAAGGATTTTACGACGTGGTAGGTAGTATATATCATGAATGTGCTATTCATGGATTATGTGAGAGTTAATCTCATATACTGAATATAAATTCATGGCTTGGGTGATGGTGGTTCATAGGGTGAATTCACACCATGTATGATATTCATGAAATGAATGGAACGGGTTTTGGACCTCATGAATATGTTTTCAAAAACTCACATCGTGAATGTGTAATTTATGATGTGAATTAACTGTAGGTCAAGTTATATTTAGGAAATGTGTTTTTTAGTATGTATTAAAATTTGGGAAATTCACATTATGAATTAACCATTTATATGGCGAATTCTCTACTAATAGTGTGCCTATAAAGCCTACTTCACCCTTATTTTCTATCGAACACTACATTTTCTCCCAAACTTCAGGCATCTATAGGTGATCTCTTAAGAAATTTTGAATCCCTTTTTGAAATGGATTAATCCCAAGATTCCCTTGTTTAATTTGTGGTGATTTGAGGTAAGTCCTTCCTCCTTTTCTTGAGTTTTCTTCTTGGGTTAGTCATGTTTCCTACTGATCCTTCTTTTCATTCTATGGTGGTTGATATCCTATATCCTTATAGATTTATTTTGATGTTTTTCGGAATAGTAGTAGCATGAAATTTTTGGAGGGTTGTAGTTACATTGTGGGAGAGGTTATCGAGATCTATTTTGTTTTTCTATTCTTGTTTGAGGAATGTTGAACTCTTTAGGTAGGGGATTAATTGCTTCTCCATTTATAATTTTATGTGCAATTATAAACGAATCATGCTAAAGACTAGTAAAAAACAAGTGAAACTAACTCACCACCTAAATTTGTATACTAGGTTTTCAACATCACTGTGGATATTTGTCACCAAGTTACACATATAAGAGATTATATAAAAAAATAAAAAAGGGAACCCTGATATCACTTCCCCACTAGTTTTCTTATCTACCCCAACATTGCACTTCTTAATCCATATCTCCCCATTGAATCCATCCTGAAGACACCTAAGAAAAAGTATTGTAACAAGAATCTCATGTATCATATCATCTCATCATCCCATTCCACCTCTCAAGATAGTAACTGAGTAGTTTTCAAGATCCACCATAGCCTATATGTTGTGTATTATATTTCGAGTATTATACCTCAAGCTATCATAGTCCATACATCGAGTAATGTACCCTGGGACATCACAACCCATACATAAAATACATATAATAATCCGTATGATACTATATGCATGGATATATGTGTGTGAAATAACCAAAATCCATTATATACCTCTACACACATATATCATAAAGATAACCACCATGAAAACCATCACATATATACTACAAGGAGAAGAGAGTGGGGATAGAGGGGGTAGTTATCCATCTATTCCTCACTAACCTGGATGTTGGAGAAAAAATCCTCCCACATTCCATTGTGTGTCAGTAACCATACTGATGAGGGTGTGGTATCATATGAAATCATAAAACATACAAAATATAATACATATCACAACCACACTATGGGAATCTACCTATTCTTAGGATCAACTACAACTATATCACTCATACACCTGGATTCCACTGTTAAGAACTAGATATCCTACAAGAACACAACCATTTAATGAGACTTTTATTAATTATCATTCATTTATTTTTATATTTCTCATTACATCAATTAATCCATTATACCTTAATTTATGTTATTCCATTTTCATGTCATTAACCTCAAAGTGAAGTCTATACAGCCAGGCATAATCCAACTGAGTCCAAGGTTACTCAATATTAACATCTTTTCAGCATTCTAATGAAACCTAACTCTAAAGATAAAAAAAATTCCTTAAATAGTATAACTATTCATAATTCTAGGTACTCTAGAAAAAATACTAAGCTACTATAGAAGAGATGCATAACCAAGAACAACCAGTTTCCTCAAGCCTTGGTGGAATTAATGAAAGAAAAAAATAATCCTAACCATATGGACCTTAAGAAGAACATTAGCAAGAAATAATCCCATATTTAATAAAAATATGGAAATACCAGCTTTAACCTATTCTATCATTCTTGATCCCATCACTAAAACCATTATGTATATCACCATGCATCTCGTTGTCATAGACATAAACTAAAACCATGAACTCCTAGCCTCCCCAACCATATTTCATCAACCAACTACCATCCTAGGCTCACATCACATTTTATAATAAGGCTCAAATCTAGAGAAACATATAAGGTAAAAAACAACAAACAAATCCAACATGGAATCTAAGTCCTAAAAATAAGGCATCACACCTTTACATGAAAAGGAGCTCTCTTGGACCCAAAAATTTATCTTTATAAACCAATCAGGTTTTATTCCATCTTGGTTTAACCAAGTCATTTAATACAGGTTATAATTATGGGTAACCTAAGGCATCAACTAATATAAGCTATGAATTATTTAAAAAGTCTCTTAAGCATAAATTATAGTTTCAAAAAAACTTGAAGAAGAATGATTCTCATTTAATATTCTTATTTATTAATATTAGAAATAGGAATTCAATCTTCCGGTTCTTTATCCATTTCCATTAAAAAGTGGAAGAAAAAATTTAATTAAACATTCATTAAAAATAATTTTTTTTTATCAAATTATAAGAATCAATAGATTCCTTATCAAATTAAAATAATCATATGATTCTTAAACATTCCAATATAATTCTTTAGGCAACCAAAAATTTCTAAATATACATTATTTAACCATTATTTTATCAAAATAACATGCTAAACCCAAACACAACAAACATTATCAACAAGTATAAACATATATAACACACTATATTGCAAGATAAGAGGAAACCTAATATCATGGTTGGAAAACATACATTCGCTACAACCATAAAACATTTCTTTCATTAATTTGGTTATTAATTTTTAAGGTTAATTCCACCATCACCCAATTAGATAAGCATGATTACTTTATGATTAAACATAAAATTAAAAAGGATAAGGATAAAATACACTACCTTTTGGATTTAATGTTTATCAAATGAGATCGAAACAACAACACGAATATCAATCACCTATTCTACAAGGTAACTACAACCCTTAAATAATGTTATTCCACAAAAACACCAAAAAAATCAAAATAAATTTATTATAATTAAGGATATCCACCACCATAGCATGATAAGAAGGAACAGGAGGAAACCAGATTGATTCAAGAAGGAACCACAAGAAAAGGAGGAAGTAATCACCTTGGATCAACATGGATCGAATATGAGAATCCAATTATTAATCCCTTTTGAAAAGGGATTAAAAATGAATTGAGAGATCACCTTTGGAAACTTGGAGTTTGGGAGAAAAACATAGGTTTTAGTAGAAATTGAGGGTGTAGAAATATTTATAGGTTCACTTCCAGGAATAGATTCACCACATGATTGGATTATTCACATTGTGAATGCACCATGTTTTAAGAACCTCCAAAAAACATGTTGTCTCGATACACCTCGACCTGCAATTAATTCACATCGTGAATTCAATGTTTATAAAGTAGGGTTTCATGGAGAAATTCATGAGTTATGAACCCCATTACATTCACATTTTGAATACTATACACAATGTGGATGCACCCTATGATCCACCCTAACCCAAACCACAAATTTCCTTTTGGTCCATGAACCAAACTCTCACACAATCTATGAATGAAATATTCTTGACATGTACTACCTTTTACATCATGATATCTTCTATCTTTTAAATTCTAGCACCCTGACACTACCTAAACCTTCTCTAGGTGTCCTTAAAGCAACATGTCTTTAAAAACACACAAAGGAATAGGATAAAAGGATCTATTCCCTTAAATTAGATTCCTCTCAAAAAATTCTCATCCTCAAGAATTTAAAATCAAACTTAGAGAGAAATAAAGAAAATGGTTCATCTGAATATCAACCATGTAAGACACCTCTCAAGAGTCTCACCATCACAGGAGCTCAAACACCTCACTCATAGGAACAAAGTTCAAAACCACAAAACACAAAAAACTTGCTCAAAATTATTTCATGGGAAGCTACCTCTCAAACATTATAAGGGAAACACACAAAGCATCAAAGAATAGGAAAACATCCCATAAAATAGATAAAGGTACACTTCTATAAATGACTATCACTAGATGAGAAGAGATAAACATAAAATAACTGGGGATACTAAGTGAGAATACGAAATTCACATTCCTAGGTACTGTCCTATATTCCACCATGTCACCGGAAGGCATAAACATAGGGAGTAACATGCCCACAAAAAATCCTCTCCTTGCAGTCCTAGATCTCCACAAACCACTCCTTGAAGGTTTCATCATCATAAACATCTATTTATCCCCAATAAATGATATCGGAGTCATCATGAAGATAAAAAAAGTTGCAACACATGGAAAACTCATCAATCTAACTCATATATGGGGGATGTAATACTCAATATTCTAAAAATACATCATGATCCAACAATTCAAAAGTCCCAAAAAACTAGGGAGAAAACATACTCCCATGATTGAAACTTCATTGACCATGATGAGTATTCACCTTTATGATCACATGATCTCCAACATCAAACTCCATATGTATCCTTCTATGATCATCATAAAGATTATAATGATCTTACACTTCTTTCATCCTCTTGTAAATTACTTGAACAATCTCTGTCATGTTCTAAAATATTTATGGCCCAAGAATTGCTGACTCTCCAACCCAAGTCCATCACAATAGAGAATGGTAAGAACATTCATAAAAGTATTAAAATGGTTCCATACCAATGGTGGAGTAAAAACTACTATTTTAAGAAAATTATACCAAAGGAAGATTCCTCATCCACAAACCTCCAAAATCTAGGACATAATAATGCAACATATCCTTAAGATTTTGGATAGTAAACTATGTCTTCATCCATATGTGGATGAAAAGAATTTCTAAATCACAACTGAGATCCAAAATCATGTTGAAGACCTATCCACACCTTGGAGGTAAAATGAGGATCATAATCAATAATGACCATCCTTAGGACCATGTGGAGTCTTTCTACCTCCTCCAAGTAAATTCTAGACCAAATATATACATAGATTGAACCCTTAATGTTCATGAAGTGGGAATATTTCATCAAAAAATCCACAATCACCCATATATCATAAAATCCTACTTGAGTTTGTGGGAAACCAATAATAAATTCCATCGAGACTTCTTCACACTTCTACTAAGTAATATCGAATTACTAGAGAAATCCACCATGAAAATGGTTCTAGACATTCTCCTTATATAAGGCCAAACACTGAGAAAAAAACTCTACAATTTCACAATTCAATCTAGGCTACCAAAACTTCCCTCTCAGAGATCGGTACATCTTCTTTACAATAGGATGCACCGCTAAGGGTGAGATATAGAACTCATAGAGAACATTCTCATGAATTGAAAAAGGGATGAAAATCCTCCCCTAAAGCAACAACCGATGTTTTCCATACTTAGAGAAACCACCAAGGGCATCACTAAAGATAACCCGATCTCTCTATAAATCCACCTAAGAACCCCCTAACTGGAACTACTCCATTTACTAACCCAAGGATGATTGCACTATTATCTGAAAAAGTAAACCTCTTCCAAAAACCTATCATATTTCAAGATTCATTTTTGAGATCTCTTCTATCACTCTCCTGGAATCTATAGATTCCTGCATAGCATCACTGTGTGAATTCTTACTCAGTGCATCAGCTACAACATTATTGTTTCCGATGATTTCACTGGGGCGTGTGCATCCGTCTGTCGAGGACACACTGACTGTTACCCCACATTACCACTTTCCAAAGGTGAGCAGCATCCATTCCTTATTTAGGGATATTTTATCCTTGATCGAAACAGGATGATGGGATGTCAGTTCCTCATTCCGTGGATTCCTCCTTGGAACTTTTCACCTAGTCTAGGTCTCCCTTATAGAATTAAGATGTTGTTCGTGAAACTCTTCCCAGTTCCATATCTTCATGGAAACCTGGTTAATTAAACAGCTTCTGTCGGGACATTCCAAGGGGTCCAGCTAGGGTAGCAACCTTAGGTCGGGGTATTAGTCATATTGGACATCACTGGCGTGTCTGGACGCTAGAACACTAGTGCGCCTGGGTTTCTTTCTCTTATTATAGGGCTTCTTGAGGGAGCAGAAGCCTGAGGAATCC
The DNA here is from genome assembly GCA_963277665.1 of Viscum album. NCBI lineage: Eukaryota > Viridiplantae > Streptophyta > Magnoliopsida > Santalales > Viscaceae > Viscum > Viscum album. Next base: position 226,095,984 of record OY728135.1, on the reverse strand, counting down.
TACGTTGAATTTGGGGAATTATATTCCATAGGCATGTATCTGAGGTTTTCCTCAGCTTCCCATGTTTAACATAGGGTATTCCGTGAGTTTAACGTCTAGCGGAGACAGATTAGACTAATCAGAACACTGACTAGAGTGGATCATATGGGTGCAACCCCTGGAGGGAACACTGATATTGGGGATAACGTGTGGTTAGTTACCCGATTGCTGCTATGAGTAATGAGGAAATGAGATGGCATGATCCCACTGAGATGTGGCGTCCCGGGTAAGGATCACGATGGATGATGGATGGATGAGTGAAGTGGAGGGAGAATGGGAGGTAGTCGACTCAAGGGCGACGATGATGTTGGGTTTGAGCCTTGAAAAGGCTTCCTACATATCCCTGTGGCAAGGAATAAAAGTACGTGTAGTTCAATGAGGCGATGGGACACCTGAGGAGGTGGCCCACAGGAATGGGCGCATGGATGGGATCCGGAGGAAGTGGAACCTCTGGGTTGGGGACATGACCTTCCTAAAACACATAGTCTTGAGGGAAGGACCAGGATGAGACATGGGTGATGGGTTGAACCTTAGAGAGGCTTCTTATGTACCCTACCTTGGCAAGGATCAAAGTCCTAGTAGTTCAAAATAGAGGGCATAGAATCAGGTTGTGTGTAGAGGACAACGACCCAATGATATATTGGGGCTTACTCATGGTTAGCATCTCAGATTGGTCTAACGCCTGAAGGAGGACCAGAGATGTGGATCCAAACAAAGGGAACTACAACGTCTTACCGCTAGATGTGGTCACAACGGCTTACCACTGGATGGGGTCACAATGTCTTACCTATGGATGGGGTCACAACAGATTACCAATGGATGGGGTTGAACCTCATGGAGGCTTCCTACGTACCCTGTCTAGGAGAAATGGATCAAAGCCCACGTAGTTTGAGCATGCATATTTTAACGTCATGTATAACGAAAAGGGGACTACAGTTTAACATCATGTGGGATGAAGGTGAACCGACTTAAAGAGGGTTGGAACCAATGGTTGTTGGGCTTGAACCTCAGGGAGTCTTATTACACACCTTTCCTTATAAAGGATCAAAGTCCACATAGTTCATGAATGGTATAAGGTGAACCGACATGAAGAGGGTCGGAACGACCGAGTGTTGGGCTTCAACCTCATGGAGGCTTCCTACGTACCTTTCCTTGGTAAGGATCAAAGTTCATGTAGTTCAGGAATGGTATGGGGTGAACCGACATGAAGGGGGTCAGAACGACCGAGTTTTGTGCTTGAACCTCAGGGGGGATTTCTATGTACCTTGAATTGGCATGGATCAAAGTCCACGTAGTTTAGGAATGGTATGGGGTGAACCAGCATGAAGGGGGTATGAACAACCGGGTGTTGGGATTGAACCTCAGGGAGGCTTCCTACATACCTTGCCTTGGCAAGGATCAAAGTCCATGTAGTTTAGGAATGGTATGGGGTGAACTGATGTGAAGGGGGTCGGAATGACCAGGTATTGGGCTTGAACCTCGGGGAGGCTTCCTACATACCTTGCCTTGGTAAGGATCAAAGTCCATGTAGTTTAGGAATGGTATGGGGTTTACACTCTAGGCTACCCAGATATGATTCCATGGTCAATTCTTACTCAAACCCCACGTGATTCATGCTCGGTGTGAGAAACAAGTGGCAGAGAGGACCTGGAGATCACGTCACAAAAGGTGCGTACGTGGGAAGTGGAATGAGGATTACACGTGGTTAGTGGCCCAAAGAGGAAACATGGGATTACACGTGGTCCGCAGCCTAGGGAGATGGAGACTGGGACTTACTCCAGGAGGGAGGCTAGGGTGGTGACAAAGCCCAAAGGGATAGGGATTTGTCACCGAATAAAGGAGGGTTCTACTGCCCATCCCCCCCTCTCTAGACCTTGGTACCGAAGAAGAAAGGAGGATCGGGGATTCTACCTTCTGCAAGAAAGGCTAGGGGCTTACACAAAGGTGGTTTCACTTTCCCCACAGACAGACGTTGCTCTGATAAATAGGATCTCATTCCATGTGAGTAATTATTTCACTCCTATGGAGACTAGTGGGCATGCAGAATGTCTGAGGTGGGGGAACCCCGCATGCGATGCACGAGGTGAGGTCACAGTTTAACGTCATGTGCTAAGAATGATGGTGGTTGGCAGTTTAACATCCTGCAGCTCAGATAAGGTGGGTTCACTCTGCACCCCTTAGGGCTTAAATAACTGATACCACCCTTTCCTTGGGGGAGGGAATGAATCATCAATATCATGGAGAGGGGGTGTCATGGAGTGATCCATTGAGGGGTCCATGTTAGCATGGCTATGCAAAGAAGAAATAGTCGTTAGCGTGCCTATGGGAAGATGCATGAGGTGAATCAACACAATGGGGAGCACCACCCAATGGATTTTGAAATTGCTTCATGCAAATCAGGAGGGTCGCACAAGAAAAGGAGTTGCGGAGCAGAGGGGTTCATGGGTAGAAGCCTTGTGAAGCTCTGGTGCTTCATGAAGTGGAGGGGCTTTGGGAAGGGGTGTGCTTCGTGAAGTAGAGTGGACTAGCCTGGGCAAAGAGAATATGTGCATATGGAAGGTGCTTCATGAAGTAGAAAGGCCCTCATAGAGCAGTACTTCAAGAAGAAATGGTGCCTTGTAAAACATAGAATTTTGAATCAATGTGCTTCACGAAGCACAGTGACCACACCTTAGCATGTGGGTCACATGTTAATGGAGTGTACTTCGCGAAGCATAAACACTCTGCTACATCCCGAGTCTCCTTAGGGATCCCCTTTCTTCATGAAGGCCCATGGGCTCCGTGAAGGGTATCCCTCTTTTAAGAGGGGACAAATTCATGCAAAGGGGGAGGCACTTCATGATTCAAAAGTACCTTGAAGAGATCATGGTTTGCAGAGTAAAGATTGATTTGTGATTTGGGATCTAAGAAGGAAAAAGGTCGGAGGATCCATCCTTTGGGATCGAGGGGAGCCTATTATTTATAGGAAAGTGGTCCTGCGAAGTAGAGATCACTCAACGTGAAGACAGAGCCCACTCCGCAGCGGGTTCACGAATGTCAAAGGGGTTTGCAGAGCATCCCGCCTTCTGGCTCCGTGGAAGGTTCGCGAATGAATAACAAGTTCACAGAGCCTCCTGCCTCCTAGCTCCATGGAAGGTTTGCGAACATCAAATGGGTTCGCGGAGCCTCCCACCTTCTTGCTCCATGGTGGGTTCATGAAGGGGAAGTTTGGTGCCGGCTGCGGTGCTGCAGGGCTCCATGAACGGGTTTCGCGAGGTGGTCCCTAAGAGTTTCTATTTGTTCTTATTCTTCCCAAGATTTGGCATGAAAAAATTCCCCACCTCAGACTTGGAACTGAGGAGAAATTTAGGGTTAAAGTCTAAGGGATAATCTCCAAACTCCATTGACTAATCACGAAGCTGACTCACGAAGGAGGCTCGCGGGGCGGAGAGGCAACAGGTAGGCCGATCATGCCGCAAAGATCGCTATGGTTAGATGTGTCGTGAAGCACTATGGGTCTTCTCCTCTAAATAGGGGAGATGACCTCTCTTTTTTCCTTTATCTTCTCTGTGTTTTTTGGCATTTAGAACTCCCAATTCGCGAAGCTCCGCGTACTCCACGATTTCACTCCGCGAATCAGAACTTCTGCTTCACGGTGTACAATGAGTCTTTGACTCCGCAACGGTGCGCTATGTGGCTTATATCTGAAGGTCGGTGTAAGGATTCACAATTCCATTGTTGGGATCGAGCTCTACGAATAGTCTCTGTGAACGAGCTCCGTGAAAGGGCTTCTTGAAAAATTGTCAAAATCTTAAAAACGGAATGGCTCACCAAGAGGCTGCCAGGGGGGTCCTTGAGGATGCTACCTGAAGGGAGGAGATGGAGAATAGCTTGGGTCTAGGGGAGTTGGTTTGGAGCCACTCTGATCATGATTCATTTGTGAAGCTGTTTTCATAAATCCAAAGGAACTATCTGCTATGTAAGAGGCTGCCTTTGTATGTCTTTGGGTTAAGGGATGACGTCTTCATACCTGAAGCAAGTAGGGACGAGCTAGCTTACTGGTTCACGAGCATGCCATGCGAGCACCAGTGGTTTAGGGTGGCTGATGGCCATGCTCGGGAGGACTTCACGCCTGTTATTGCTGATTGTATATAAAATCATCTGAACAATGTTGATGGGAAGGAATTGCAGCCGGAGACATCCCCCCCTCTATACCAGAAGATCTTGAAGAAAACCCTGAGGAACCTGGGGAAGGGATGGTCCGATGAGTAGGATCTATGCCAGGGTGAAATCTTTACAGATGACTGGGCATGGGCCTACTGGGTAGGTGCCTTGATGAAGCTCACATTTTCATATATTTTATACTATAAAACATTGTTTATAATCCCACAAAAGTGTTATTGAATGGGTAATTATCATGTTTTTAGGTTTTAGTGCTATTTTGAACCCAAATGTGAAAAAAGACTAATTCTGGATTTTTGGCAGAATTTTACGTCAGGGGTATTTTGGTCATTTCAGGAAAAATAAAATTCCAAATTTTCTGATTAAAATTTTGTTAGAATCCTTATTTTATTTCCTTTATTTTTTTCTTCTGGACCAGGAGCTGATTCGGTCATCTAAAGGGTCTAGAAAATCATTGAAGATTGGAATTTTTCCGGGCGGACAGCATGGACCCACCCAAGATAGGGCCGTCTCGCCAATAAATTTGGAGGATTTTGGAGATCATTAAGGAGGCTATTGAATGACATTATTTTGGAGGAACCTTCCTGGATGCTTCGTCCAGAAACAGAAACCGAGAATGGAAAATTCATAACTCCTACATACGGTTTCCAAATTATCTCAAATTTGGAGAGGAGACGGACAAGACATTTATCAACAACATTTATGAAGGGTGGAACGCGTGAAGAGGTCATTAAAGGGGTCTAAAACGCTCAAACATTCGGGGGTCGAATTCTGCCTATAAAAGGAGGCCCTCACCTCCTTCCCAAAGCATCCCTTTTTTCCATCCATTCCTTCGAGGCACCAAGGAGGAGATCTCCACCGAGGGAGGCCGGCCGCAAATCTTCCACCTTTCTTTTTATTTTATTTCTTTTCTTTATTTTTTGTTTTTAATTGTAATTTAGATTTCTAATAAATTCATGCATTGTTTTTATTTTTGTGTCCACCGATTCACCCTCTTTTCTTCCTCTCATCTTACCATCGTGAACTATAATACTCATGATCGTGAGTAACTAATCTGAGGAATATCCCGAGGGAGTAATCAGGTTCTTGAACCCAAGACCATGTTTTTAATATTCTTTGAGTTAATTCTAAGGATAATTTATAGTGGGTGTAATCCTCACTATGGTTGTCTAAAGATTAACTTCTTAATCTACAACCATTTTCCCTCGATTGAGGAGGTGGATGGAAGGTGTGCTTGGCGATCGCTAAGTAGACTTTTCATTCATAACCGGTGTAGAATAAGGTGTGCACACATACGATGGAGTGTGTAAACTAAGAATATTTGAAGCTGGCCAATGAAGGTGCTCCCTGAATATTCTCTCGGGAGAACTTCCTTTCTTCCCTAATTACATTCTGTTTAGCATTGCATGGTAATTTATAATTAAATTTTAGTTTCTTCTGATTTATGAATTTCATTTATTTTATTAAATTACATTTATTTCATAAAATATTAAACAAAAAAAAAAGAATTAGATTAGGTGGAATAGAAGTAGTGATTTATTAACCACAAAAGCTCCTCAAGAGAACGACCTAGGTCAGCCCCTATGCTGCACTTAGCTATAAATATTTTTGAGAGCGTGCACGACAACGCTTCATCAAATTGGCGCCGTTGTCGGGGAGCCAAGTGGTTTTAATTCACTATTTTTATTCACATTGTGTAAATAATTTTCCTTTCATTTAAAAAAAACAACAAAAAAATCATAAATTTCAAAAACTAAAAAAAAAACTTTTTGTTCATGATGTATTTCAATGGTGATTATTCTGCATGGACTGACCAATCTCAGGTGCCAGAAAATGTTTGCAATGAAATTGATGCTCAATTTCTTAGGATTAGTGATAAAGTTCAAAAACTGGAGAGCCAAATTGAATGGATTGCTGAATATGTACGCACATCCCAAGAGCAATCCAAACCTGAGCCTGAACCTGAGCCTGAACCTGAACCAGAACGAGTGGTGGAAGAGATTTCACCGATCACATTTTATGTTAATGAACCTGAGGCGGGTGAGAAAGAACTTCTAAAGGAACTTATCACATCATCCCGCACTCAACCATTGCTCGAGGAGGTCCCAGAAGTAAACATTCCAACTGATGCACTGATGGGAGGTCAACATTTTTTGGAAGAATCTTGGAATAACTTTGTTGAAGATAACTTGAAACATGATCTTCCCATACATAATAATGAAACATCAGACACTTTCTACCTCTCTCTTGCTTTGGAAGATAAGGAAGAAGACGCACCTGCTGAGATTGAGTTGCCAATGGTCATGCCTGAAGAGATCAATTACCAAGCTGAATTACTTGAAAGGGAAGATTTCTTTATTGATTCGTCATGTTTTAATTTTATTCAAACTGAATTGTTTTCTGACTTCTCCTTTCCTGAAATTTCAGATACAACACAAATGGATCAGGCCTTGTATTTTGATGATGATACCACCAATGTGGTGGTAATCGAGGAAGAAGATCCGAAGAAGCTGGCGGTGGTGCGACTACCTCCTCAACAAAAATTTTCATACCATATGGAGGAGGACACCACCGAAGTTAACAGGGAGCACCATTATCTTTTATTCCCTCCCACTTCGAAAATCAAATTTCTTCTTTATTCTTTCTCTGGGGTTGGGAACATTCAAATCTTATTTGGGGTTATCTACTTTCAGGTTTTAATCATGGACATCGGGAAAACTCACATGTGGTGGTTCATCTCAAAGAAACCACATCCACCTTCTGATTGGGGATAATCCACTGAAACTGCCTGACTAGGGGCAGTAAAAACCTAGCACCCGCTTGGGGGTCTAAACCAAGCATTATCTCTTTTCTTTTCCTTTTCTCATTCTTTTTATTTATTTATTTTTTATTTATTTTTATTACTTTCTTGTAGTCTTAATGTGGTTTCTTCTAGGAGCTTAACTCAAGGCATCCACTTCTAAAATAATGTCAGGTTGTATCTTTCCTTCCCTTTGATTTTTTTACCTTTATATTTATATTTTGTTGAGTTGGAATAAGGGGTAGTTAAATTTAAGTGTGGGGGAGTGTCAACCTGCTTAGTTCTTCTTGTGTGCTTTTCATTTTTTTTAGGATTTTTGAGCTTTAATGAATATTCTTATCACTTTTCACACATCAATTGATTATAAAGAGTTGAAATGATTTTTGAAATAATGGATTTTAAATGATTGTTGATGTGAAAACATTTTTCTTGAATTGGATTGTCAATCATTTTTATGAGTTTGACTGATTTTTGAAATCCATGACCATGAAACAACTGACTCAAAATATTTTTTTTCCAATCCTGTGAGGTATTCTAAACCACTTTTACATATTCTTCTTAATACCCACACTTTCTTGAGGGAAACTTGAATTTTGTGTGAGAACCAGAATTTGTGAATATTCTCTTTCGAAGCTTTGGATTTCATGGAATGTATTTAAAATGATTGAGGCATCTCATTGGCTAGCCACATTTTATCCTGAGACCCACCTTTACATTTATCCTTCATAATACCTTAGATGCCATGAATTGCCTTATAGGTTTAAGCCACATTACAAGCCAACTTTTCCATACCTACCCGCACTTTTAGTATTTTTGCATTGATATTTCAAGTTTGAGTGTGGGGGAAGGGCCTATCGTGTGCGTTCATTGTGATGTGTATCATTTATCGGTAGTGTGAAGTGTGTGTCAATATTTTGGGCAGTGGATAACAAGATAATTGGGCATGTGTCGTCATTTCGTTGTGCTTTATTTGGTTCATCCATTTATCCTAAAAAAAAGAAAAAAAATAAGGATGAGCTTGAATTCCTCATTATACATTCCTTTATGACTCATGTCCCTCCCAAAAAAATCAAGGGCATGAATTGTCATTCATTCATTGTATTCAATTTTCAGCTCATCCTCCATAAAAAAAAGAAAAAAAAAATAAAGCTGTGCCTTTCTGGAGCTTTGAAAAAAAAGGAGGAGAACATAGATGATATCATCACTTATTGGCTCATGTACCATGTCATAAAGAGGGGTGGGGTTGTTTTTCACATTTACAAGCAGTATTGAGTGAGGAATTTCCTGTGTTTTCACTTGATTTAATCATGCATTGTACTTAAAAGTTCAACCTCCTCTTTCTAGCTTGGAACATTTTTCAATCATTCTACCACCGACCCTAAGCCACAGAATCATTTGAACCTTTAATTAAAGCCCTCATGATTAAATTCATTTTCATGTTTCACGCTGTGGAGAAATGATAATTTTCACAAACCTATGGTGATACATGTGATTTTCAAGTATGAGCATAACTCCAGAATCAATTTCTCTTGAGTGAAGAGTGACATAAAAATCAATGTGAGGTAGGTTGTGATTGGGCCATGGATTGATTTATGAGGTTGAACAAATTGTAATGATTGGAATGAAAATGAGAGAATTATTATTCATAAATGAGACATGATGGAATTCTATTTTGGATAAAATCATTGATAATTTCTCATTTTTGATTGTTGTGTGGATTTTGATTTGGACGTAAGATGATTGCCCAGGAGTGCAATGTTTAAGTGTGGGGGAGTGATGAAGCTCACATTTTCATATATTTTATACTGTAAAACATTGTTTATAATCCCACAAAAGTGTTATTGAATGGGTAATTATCATGTTTTTAGGTTTTAGTGCTATTTTGAACCCAAATGTGAAAAAAGACTAATTCTGGATTTTTGGCAGAATTTTACGTCAGGGGTATTTTGGTCATTTCAGGAAAAATAAAATTCCAAATTTTCTGATTAAAATTTTGTTAGAATCCTTATTTTATTTCCTTCATTTTTGTCTTCTGGACCAGGAGCTGATTCGGTCATCTAAAGGGTCTAAAAAATCATTGAAGATTGGAATTTTTCCGGGCGGACAGCATGGACCCACCCAAGATAGGGCCGTCTCGACAATAAATTTGGAGGATTTTGGAGATCATTAAGGAGGCTATTGAATGACATTATTTTGGAGGAACCTTCCTGGATGCTTCGTCCAGAAACAGAAACCGAGAATGGAAAATTCATAACTCCTACATACGGTTTCCAAATTATCTCAAATTTGGAGAGGAGACGGAAAAGACATTTATCAACAACATTTATGAAGGGTGGAACGCGTGAAGAGGTCATTAAAGGGGTCTAAAATGCTCAAACATTCGGGGGTCGAATTCTGCCTATAAAAGGAGGCCCTCGCCTCCTTCCCAAAGCATCCCATTTTTCCATCCATTCCTTCGAGGCACCAATGAGGAGATCTCCACCGAGGGAGGCCGGCCGCAAATCTTCCACCTTTCTTTTTATTTTATTTCTTTTCTTTATTTTTTGTTTTTAATTGTAATTTAGATTTCTAATAAATTCATGCATTGTTTTTATTTTTGTGTCCACCGATTCACCCTCTTTTCTTCCTCTCATCTTACCATCGTGAACTATAATACTCATGATCATGAGTAACTAATCCGAGGAATATCCCGAGGGAGTAATCAGGTTCTTGAACCCAAGACCATGTTTTTAATATTCTTTGAGTTAATTCTAAGGATAATTTATAGTGGGTGTAATCCTCACTATGGTTGTCTAAAGATTAACTTCTTAATCTACAACCATTTTCCCTCGATTGAGGAGGTGGATGGAAGGTGTGCTTGGCGATCGCTAAGTAGACTTTTCATTCATAACCGGTGTAGAATAAGGTGTGAACACATACGATGGAGTGTGTAAACTAAGAATATTTGAAGCTGGCCAATGAAGGTGCTCCCTGAATATTCTCTCGGGAGAACTTCCTTTCTTCCCTAATTACATTCTGTTTAGCATTGCATGGTAATTTATAATTAAATTTTAGTTTCTTCTGATTTATGAATTTCATTTATTTTATTAAATTACATTTATTTCATAAAATATTAAACAAAAAAAAGAATTAGATTAGGTGGAATAGAAGTAGTGATTTATTAACCACAAAAGCTCCTCAAGAGAACGACCTAGGTCAGCCCCTGTGCTGCACTTAGCTATAAATATTTTTGAGAGCGTGCACGACAACGCTTCGTCATGCCTCGTGTGATGATTTCGGGGAAGAGTTTAGGAGAGTGGGCCTGTATGAGGTGACTTGGGCCTCCCAATTTCATATCTACCAACTGAAGCATCTGATGCTGGATTTGTTGAGTAGGTGGTCATTGAGGACCAATATCTTCCACTTACACCATGGGGAGGTTGGAATCAGTTTATTAGATGTGCATCAGATCTAGGGGTTCCTGATACTGGGGGCGATGTATGATGAATTCCTCCCCATTATGGGTGCGTGGGAGGATCTGAAGCAAATGTCACTGCTGGCGATGGTATTGATGAAGCTGGTGCTGGGAGAGGACAAGGAAGCAATGAGAGACATCCAATTAAGAAGGTGGTTCAAGAAATTTCTAAACTTCTCAGAAGATAAAGAGTTTCTGGTGAGGCCTCGGACTTTCCCGAAGGAGGATCAATGGGTTAAGGAGCACTCATACTGGCGGTTCTTAGGGGACAGCTAGTAGAAAACATGGGGATTCAGTGTCAGCACTGAGTAGCAACTGATATTTAGGCTGGAGTAATTCATCGCAACTCTCATCTACGGTTGGATCCTACTGGTGAGGGATAAAAACATGGGCGTGTGACCAATAACATTTATCATGGTGCCCATGTTGGCTATAGGAGGGCGGTGAACCTTGGGATCCCGATTCTCTCCAAGCTGTACAATATGCTATGGAATATCAGCAAGGGGAAGAGGCCACAAAGGATATGCGGACCATTCCACATCCTGTATGTGTGGATATCGTCACACGTCAGGGGGGTCTATGAATATCCAAACCCCAACTCCCCTCTAGGATAGAACTTCTGCCCGTCCATTCTAAATGTCGCAGGGATCTTTCCAGCCATGCTAGATGTGAAAATGGTACTGAACCGTGTCTGGAAGGTAAAGGAGTTCAACATTCATCTGTTCTCGCTGCCAATGGGTGCTTTCATTGACAATGGCCAAGGAATGGAAGAGCATCGGTCCTATCTCATGGCCTTTCAAGGTGGAGTCTTCATAGAAAGGGTGGACCATGAGACCCTCTCTGAGCTGTACACCCCTCACTGATTTTCTAGGAAATTTTGGTGTATGCAGTGACCGACCCCACAGGTCTATTTAGGGGTGCACCACGAGGAACATATGTGTGTGATGAGGTAGATGTGGCTCATGTTTACTTAGGAATACGGGAAGATGAAGAACGAGCTACCTCCGCCCACTGCCATCTTCAGGTTAGTGAAGGAGTACGCCAAAATATGGGAGGTGGCCTACCCAGGGGAGATGATGAAGTAACCAACCGTTTGTGCCAATGATGGTGTGCCTCCACAACCTTGAGGCCAGGGACAGAAGTTAACGAGGACATCCCACGGTGGTAGGGCTTCCATGACGGTGAGGCCCGCACCAGTTGAGGGGGAGGTAGTGGCAGTGGATCCAGCAATGGAAGCAGACCTGGTGGTCCCAGAATAGCAGAGTTATCCAGAGGGGAGACCACCGAGAGGATTCCGCAGAATATCCACTCAGGCTCTGGGGAAGCGGTTGTGCCACATAGACATACTGGAGAATGATATCTTCTCCAAGGCCTGAGACATCGGGGAAGTCAATAAGAAATTCCTCAGCCCATCCAAGATGTGGAAACACATGAACCGCATCAGGATGGATTTTCCAAAGATAGGACCTATCAGGGTCGGATTTACGATGTCCCAGGCGGAGGCGGAGCAATACCTGGCATATTTGGAGGACTTTGTGCACTCCCGGGGTGCCCTACATCCAATGACAGACTAGGTGAAGGTGTTGTTGGATCTGAAATCCCCCCTACTCATAGTTGTCGACTGCTGAACTGATAGAGCGCTTCCCTCTTCCAGAAGAATCGGACGAGTCCTCATGGGGGGAGGAGGCCGGTAGAGGGATCCCATTGGAGGAGGGATAAGTTGGTGATTCGAACCCAGAGCTCAAAGAGTTTGCAGAGGCTCTTGAGGTAAAATCTAGAATCCTTTCACCAGGATCCACTTCTAGGCTACCTTGGACCATTTACTAACATTTGAATTGTGCAGGAGAACCTCATACACAGAACCTTTTCTTGTCCCTCAGTGGATGTAGATGTTGGGCCTTCGGGATCCACACACGCTGCAATGGAGATTAGTGCATCTGGAAGGGCCAGGACATCCGAGATGAATCCCCTATACTTTTTCACACTTCCCTATAATATACTGAGGGCCATGTCTTGGGGTCCCCACAACAATAAACCTGGAACAAGACTGGATGTTCTATCTCTGTAAGTCACCTTCACACAATTCATGACTGTCACTCATTGACCAGGCTAATGACATCTATGCCCTTTTTGATATGCGCATTCCTTCAAATGTAATGGGCTTCCTTGGCAAGGTTAATTGGTACTTATAGCGGCGCCTTTCTAAGGGAAATGCCGGTGGTCGTGGAGGCGGTTATCTAGAACGACCAAGCGGCGTCACTCCCGATCGCTAGTGGGACCATTAGCAGGGTTGGGCCTGAGATTATTGAGGTGGGATCCGACGATGAAGACTGATCAGACAGCCCGGGTCCCACCATACTTGATCAAACACCAGACGCGGACCCTTCTGGTGAGTTATTGGGGGCGTTACCCGCATATGAGCCTGCCAACCCCATAGATTATTATGAGACGACTTCTGATGAAGAGGATATCAAGATAGTTTGTCGCCGATCATGGAAGATGATCAATCGCTTCATTGACAGCACCCCCGACACAATGGATAGATCAGATGGAGAGACTTATTTTTCAACTGTGCGAACTATGTGTTGGGGGAGTGAACGCCCAACATCCCCACATGCTCATCCGAGATCTCATGGCAGAGAATATCCGGGAGTACTATCATGGCCTTGTTGTGGGCTGGCAGGGGAGGAAAGCAGTGAGCATCAAGAGGCTCCAGGAGGATGAAAACGAGGTTCAACGGCTACAGGTCCAGGTAGATGAGAACTCAGTCTCCCTCAATGCACAGTCAGAGCTAATATTTCGATTAAAGACCTAGATGGCAGAGGCCGAGCAACACATGAAGCAAGCCTCTAAATAAATGACCATCATCCGGACCGATGTGGAGCAGGCCTGGATTGTGGCTGACGAATTGTGCCCCTTCGCCACCGAGGAGGAGCGGGATATGAACAGGCGGCAAAAAATACTGGATGGCACAAGCCAGAGGGTGGCAGAGCTGCAACTTTCTTTTGACAGGGTCAACCTATCCATGGGAGGGATCGATCCTAGGGTGTTGTAATACTTGAAAACCTTCAAACATACTTTCATGCTTTGATCATTTTATGCTAGATACATGCATGAATTCTATTATTTGTACTAGTTTATTTCATCCCCTTCATATTCATGGAGAGTCCAGTGATCAATCCCTAAGCTCACATGGGTCGGGCCGAATGTGAGAAACAAGGGATGACTACCTTATTATTCCATCCAAATGTAAGAGTTCAAATCAAGATTCAGGCATCCGGGGGTTTGAAAAACCAATCCTGATTTCTGGGAAGATAAGGGAGATGCTCGATTAGAGGATGAGGACCTCAAAATGATCGAAGTACCGTCCTCCCAATGTGCTCTAGTGCACGAGCGAGGTAACGCCAGGGGCGTTTGACTTAATACGAACATAGGGGAGTGGAAGGTATGAATCATGATACCCAAAATTCAGAACACTGTAGGGATGATGTGACAAAGAAGGATAACTATTGACCGTATTCAAAACACTATATCCTTATTGTGTTAGCCTGAAATGGGAATAACAAATGAGGTCTGATCACTGACCATGTTCAAAAGACGGGGAATGACTCGAAATTCCATCCATTACTCTTCCAGAAAATTGACCCAGGACAGTAGGTGAGCCATAGGATGATAATCCATACTATTAGGGGGTTCCTTTAGATGTGAAAGAGGACGAGGGTCCAAATAAAGGGCACACAAAGTGTGGAGTGTGGCGTGATGGGTTATTCGAATGGAATCCAACACTCTTGAAGTTACGCCACCGTGGTGAAGGCAAATTAGGTGGGTGCATCAGTCTGATCAGGGATCATACCTACTTACAAACATGACCTCACTGGTAAGGACCTAGAATGACATGAAGTTTTACGTCATACAGTGAGGATGGTGCACATAGTTTAAAGGTCATACTTCTTAGAAAAAGATCAGGGCTGAGGGGCTAGAAGTGTTAATGACCCTAGGACTGGGCCCAAGGTGAAATTACTGGGTGTCACTACATATCCCATAAGGATTAGAATCAATCCAAACATAGTTATTGAAGCATAACGTATTCAGATACCAATGTTGGTAGGGATAATCCTCTCTGGAGAGGAAACTGACACATCCCATGATTAACATAGGGCATCCTGAACTTGTTCAGGGAAGAACCACAGTTTAATGTCATGCATTGAGTACATGGCTACCTAGGAAGGAAATGTATGGTATGGTACATACCCCAACGTGAATTGAGGACTATAAGAGTCCACACCACACCACACACTCTCAAGGGAATACCTAGATCGAGGGACTGAATGTGAAAACTAGGTTGGGCCCAAGACGGGTTGTCTGGGCATTCCTAAATATCCCATGAGGATGGGAATCAAGCCAGACATAGTTCTGAAAGATGACATGCAGTTTAACATCTTTCGGTAAAGATGTTGAGTGATCTTATTTTATGGCCATAGAACTCAGACCAGAGATGGTAGGGAATGCGGGATACACATGGTGTGTTAATTATGAAACCCGTCATGAATGAGGACCTAGAGTCCAGATCACCATGTGTTCCTTGGGAAGGTTTTAGGTCGAGGGACCAAAAATGAAAGTTAGGATGGGCCTGAGGAAAAGAGCACAGGCATTCCTACGTATCCCATGGGAATGGAAATCAAGCTACATGTAGTTCTAGGGATGTCATAGTAAGATAATAGTGTCATAGATAACAAGGTTTTGTGTGTCTGTCCCTTGCACCAAAAGAAGCAGTATTTGATAAATCTTGTTTGTCATTTATGATGAATGAGTGTTTTTTTTGTGAAGTGATAGACCTAGGATAGAAAGTCCAGGCATCGCCACAAGAATCAAGCCGTATGCAGGCATTGACAAATGGTATGGTTTGCGACTGATACCAAACATGATGTCCTCTCGAGTGAGGACACCACGATGCAGTGCATTTTTTATCGTGCGGACAGGATGATAATGTCACCATTTAGGGTCGTGTGATGGGACCAACCATGCATTTTAATGCCGTGAAATATAGACGTAATAGTTTGAATTCATGTGGGACTAGGAATCATAGTTTAAATTCATATGGATCAGTCATATACAAGAAAGATGAGGTTCAAAAGGGAATTTGAACAGCGTGATAAATCATAACCTGCGTGAATGAGGACGAGGTCCATATCATATCGCGTGCAATTCCCTAAGAGAAACCTCAGGCCGAGGGGCTATAAAAGGTTTAGAGAATATGGGGTAGGAGAGAATATCTCTCAGTTAAGCTGGACCCATAGACAAGATGTCTGGGTGTTCCAACGTATCCCACAAGGATAGGAATCAAGCTAGATGTAGTTTTGGAAAATGACGTATGGGGAGATCTTAGTTTAAGGTCTTAGAGCTCGGACCAATGAAGAAGTGAAACTCTTCCAAGTGAGAACAAACATTGATATGATCCCTAAGCCCACGTGAGTCAAACTTAGTGTGGGAAGCAAGGGCGGAAGAGTTCTTTTCAACACATGGAATACAAGTGAAGGGGAAGTCGATGTGTGGTCCTGAATGATGCCTTATCGTGGCTTTGTCCTCCTAACGTTCAAATGTGAACTGAGGGATAGTACTTGGAGTGTTGAAATTCCACTTGGAAATGATGGAGTGGAAAATGATGTGAATCATGTGACTGACATTTAAGTCTTGATGGGGGTGGCATGACGATGGAGGATAACTGTTAACCATGTTTGAAACACAACATTCATATCGTGTTATCCTGAAATGGGGACAATAAATGAGCATCAACTGCTGACCGTATTCGCAACGCGAGGCTTGTATCAATTTTTTATCTAAAACCCTTGAGGATGTTGGCCTGTAATGGTAGGAGAGCCCTTGGGTCGCACATCCATGCCATTTGGGGGTGCCTTCAGATGTGAAAGATAATGGAAGCCCAAATGAAGGGGAACACAAATCCTGAAAAATGGGTGAACGCATGTCCAGGAAGAATCCAACACTCCAGGATCTAAACTAGAGTACTCTGAGGCACATTGGCGAATCACCAAAAAGGGTCGAGCGACCCGAATTAAGGTCGATCGACTTGAATAAATGAGTTTAAGGAAAGGGAGAGAAGGGTGATCAGGAGAGAGAGGTATGTGGCATGGTTGTCATAAACCTGATGTGAATGAGGACATTTCCCATATCACACCATATACGCTTTTCCTGGAAGGACGCATGACAGGGGGACAAGATGATGGGGGGGGGGGTTCTTAGAGATGGGTTTGGACGCAAAGACTAAATGCTTGGGTGGTCCTACGTGTCCCATGAGGATGGGAATCAAGCCGTACATAGTTCTGAAAGATGTCATGCAGTTTAACGTCTTGTGGGAAGGACACGAAGTAAGGGAAAGATACCCTAATGAGGGATGTATACGGCACAACGAGTAACCTGACATGAATGAGGACATAATCCCATACCACACTGTACAATCCTAAGTGAGAACTTGGTCCAGGGGCCTGGGAAGGTTGAGGGACCTGGGGTTGGGCCACAGATAGAATGTCACAACCAGCTTGCAGTTTAACGTCTTGCAGTGAGGATGATGGTGATCTTAGTTTAAGGTTATAAAGATCAGATCGTAGATTCCTAGTTTAATGTAATATTCATGGGACAATTGAGCGGAGAGGGATAATCATCACACCCATGGAAGACCACAAAGCAGCGACGATGATAGAGGACAACTATTGACCAGGTTCGGCACACAGTATCCAACCTTGTGTGACCAGAGATCAGGGGAAAAAAATTGAGCGTCGACCATTGACCATATTCACAACACCGGACTCATATCAATTTGTCTCTGAAATTCCTTGGGGATGTTGGACCAAAATGGTAGGATAGCTCTTAGGCTAAGTATCCATGCCATTCGGGGGTCCTTTTGGATCTAGAAGATGATGGAAACCCAAATGATATGGCTCACGAAGCACGGTGGGGCCTATGTTCACAGAAGGGAGGATAAATGGAGGGATGTCTCAAAGGGGAGTATCTACAGTGCGGTAAAATATCCTGACGTGAATAAGGATGTGAGTCCATACCACATTGCACATTCCCAAATGAGAACTCAGGCCAAGGGGCTGGAAGGGTCGAGGGGCCTAAGGTTGGGCATCCTGGCCCACTGTAGCCATATGAACTCTCATGCGGGGATTGCCTCATCATAGCTCCTAATCCCATGGAAGTAATGATCGGTGTGGGAAACATGGAGTAGGACTAAGATCTCCCTATCACATAAGGGACCACCAGCTGGAATCACACTCCTGCTTGAGGCAGACCGAGGTTTGGAGAGACGGAGGGGAAAAATGAACCACTACACTCCATGTTTGGGACATATGGGGGTGGTGACAACGATGAAGGATGGATGTTGACCAGATTTGAAACACATCATCTATATCATGTGACCTGAAATGGGAACAACAAATGATCATCTACTGCTGACCATATTCACAACATGTGACTTATATCAATTTGTTGTTTGAAATCCTCGAGGGCGTTGGCTCGAACCGATAGGAGAGCCCTTAGGCTAAGTATCAATATTTTTCGGGGTTCCCTTCGGATGTGAAAGATAATGGAAACCCAAAATGGAAGGGATGAGTAGAGAATGAATATTCTTGTGCCGGATGAGACTCAAGGGGAGATCTATGAGTTTGGGGCTGGGCCTACTGACAAAATTTCCGGGCATTCCTATGTATCCCATAAGGATGGGAATCAAGCCATACATAATTCTGAAAGGGTCATGTAGTTTAATGTCATTTGGTAAGGACGCGGAAGGATTAGAAGAACGAAGAGGGGAACATGGCGCGACCTTAGTAAATTTTCCATGAGTGGGGCCAAAGAGACTTAGGTTGCGTCACATGAGGTCCTCCGAGGGAACTACACCCAGGAGGGGTATCCAAACGAGAAGAATGCGGGGCTGGACTCAGGAAGAGGCATCTGAGTGTTCCTACGTATTCCATGGGGATGGGAATCAAGAAATACGTAGTTCTAGGGATATAGTTTAATGTCATGCAGGACGTTTCACAATTTAAGGTCATGTAGGACTGTACAGTTTAAGGTCATGCAGGACCATGGGACTCAAGAAAAGTATTTCTTGAGAAACTTGGAATTGGTGGGAGGAGTTATGCTTTCACCATTCATAGTAACCAGTGAGTATGCACCATTGGAGTAAACCTTGTGAATAAAGTAAGGTCCTCCCCATGTGGGCTCCAACTTGGGTGGTTTTATGTCAGGTATCATTGGTGTTCTCAAGTCCAACACCAAGTCACCTTGCAAGAAGGAGCGGAGGCAAACTTTCTTGTTGAAAGCTATAGATATATTGTTCTGATGCCTTTCTAGATTGTGCAGGGCACAAAGCCTGTTCTCATCGAGCACTTCTAACACATCCAAATAGATTTTAACTACTTTATCTGGCACTTTCTGATCATAGACAGATGTGCGTAATGATGACAACTGAATCTTGATGGGAAAGACAACCTCTATTCTGTACAAAAGGGAATATGGGGTCACCTGTTTGGAATTGCAAGTCGTCGTCCAGTATTCCCAGAGGGTGTTGGGGAGCTTGTCCGGACAACTCTTCTTATTCTGGCCAACCTTTTTAGTTTCTTCAGCTGAGCTACTCGAAAGTTCATGCCATTATCAGGGAGGATGACATGAGGGACTCCAAATCAGTAGATGATGGAGGAGCTCACAAAGTCAACGATGGAACGAGCCTTGACCTCCTTGAGAGGAACCACCTCTGCCCACTTGGAGAAGAAATCCACAGTAGTCAGGATGAACGTGGACTGGCGATCTATCGCCGGTGGATAAGGTCCCATGATATCGAGTCCCCATACTATAAATGGCCAAGAGTACTTGGTGGAGTAGAGAGGCTCTGGTGGCCGATGCATGAAGTTAGCATGAATTTGGCACGTATGTCACCTTTTGGAAAACTCAATGTAATCATGGATCATAGGGGGCCAAAAGTACCCCAGTCTCTATATAAAGTGAGATAGTTTTGTCCTGGTCTGATGAGCTCCGCAAGAACCGACGTGAACCTCCCGCATGACTTGGGAAGTCTCGACCCCTTGAATGCAATGGAGGAGACCCCCATCAAATCCGTGCTTGTAGAGGATATGATCATGACCAGGGACATACTAGAGGGTGAACTGTATCACGCAATGTTGGATTCGCTCGCGCTCATCCTGATCTATCGGGAAATTACCATTCTGGAGGTACTCAATAAAGGAGGTTCTCCAATTAGGAGTCATTTCAACCACTGTACCTGGGGGACTTGATGGCCCAAATGTGGAGGTGCTAGCGGTAAGGTGGCTTACCTATAGGCTGTAATTGTCATCTGGAGTGATGGTAGAAATGACCCTCCATAGTGCCACATGGATAATCAGATCATCCTGTTTGGGCTCAGCAAGTGATGCAGCTAGGTTGGATTGGGTGTCAGATCTACCGTTCTGTGACCGAGGGACATGAGTAACCTCTGAATGAGATGGGAACTGAGCCATTAGCCAGAGAGTGCACTCCAAAAATGGTATGAGCTCTGGATTTCTGATGACATAGTCACCGTTGATCTGCTTGATTACTAGTTCAGAGT
Source organism: Viscum album (assembly GCA_963277665.1). Lineage (NCBI taxonomy): Eukaryota > Viridiplantae > Streptophyta > Magnoliopsida > Santalales > Viscaceae > Viscum > Viscum album. Next base: position 226,075,914 of record OY728135.1, on the reverse strand, counting down.
CCCCTTTCACATGGAAGTGGGGGACTCCAATCTCGAGGGCTAGCTCTAGGTCAGTGATGAGAGCTTGATACTTTGCCTCATTGTTGGTGCAGAATTCCGACAATAGGAATGAGTATGGATGAATGGTTTGTGCTGGGGTAATGAACACGATACCCAGGCCCACTCTGTTGAGTCTAGGATCATTGAGCCTTCTCATGATGGGGATCTAGGAAGAACCATCAAAGTGAATCTTCCAGCATGTCATGAATTGGTCTACTGAGAGGATCGCCTCATCGAGGAAATTGTGATCTAGGGACTGGTCAATAGGATTTGGATGGGTAGCAAGGAAGTATGCCAGCGCTTTCCCCTTAATAGCCTTCTAAGGGACTAACCTGATGTCGAACTACTGGATAATCATTGACCACCGAGCTAGACGGCCTATCAACATGGGATGGTTCAGGATGTACTTCAGGGGATCCACCCAGGACACCAGTTGTACCTCATGATGCTGGAGGTAATGCCTCAATTTCTGTATTATGAATACCAGTGCAAGGAAGCTCTTCTCAATAGGGGAGTATCTGGTCTCCGTATCAAGGAGCATGCAGATGAGGTAGTAGAGGCTATTCTCAAACCCCTCATTATTCTTATGGGTGAGAAGGGCGCTAAGAGATCGCTCCAGGGTGGTCACATAAAGGACCAGTGACTTTCTAGAGATGGGTGGAATTAAGATTGGAGGATAGAGCAGATACTGCTTGATTTTCTCAAAAGAAGCCTGGAACTCTTCATCCCACTCATAGACGGTGCCTTTCTTCATGAGCTTAGAGAAGGGATTACACTTTCTGACCAGATTTTTGATGAATCGGCGTATGTAGTCCAAGTGGCCTTGGAAGCATCGAATCTTCTGAATATTGCTCGGAGGAGACATCTGGATAATGGCCTTGATCTTATATGGGTCGATCTCAATACCCCTATATCTGACAACGAAGCTGAGAAACTTTCCAGAGGTGACCCTGAAGGCTCACTTTAATGGATTCATCTTCAGCTGGTGATAACGGAGGAATCCAAATACTTTCTCAAGTTCTTTGAGATGGTCCTAACACTGGTGATATTTTACCACCAGATCATTCACATAACATTCCACCAACATTCCAATGATCGTCTTAAATATGTGATGCATCGCCCACTGATAGGTGGAACCTACATTCTTTAAACCGAATGTCATGACTTGGTAACAAAAAGTACCTTGTGGCACTATGAAGGCTGTATAATCCTCATCCTCTGGGGCCATTCATATTTGGTTATACCCAGAGTACCCATCCACGAAGGAGAGGGCCTGGAATCCAGCTGTAGCGTCGATCAAAAATTCCGTCACAGGAAGGGGAAAATCATCCTTCGGACAATGACAGTTGAGATCCTGGAAGTCGATGAAGACTCTGATTTTCCCGTTATTCTTCCTAATTGGTTCAATGTTATCTAGTCATTTGGGGTACTAAACCTCAATGAAATTGAATCTGATGAGATTATCAACTTATTCCTCTACTATGGCACCGTGAGAAGGGTACATCTTTCTAGGAGGCTGCTTGAACCCGCGATGATTTTCCAGGAGACTGAGGCGGTGGCGGCTCCACTAGTAACAACTATAGTTTCCTGGGGGACTCTATTTGGGCCATTACGGTGTGCTTGGTCCTAATGGCCCTTCTCGCGGGTATTGAAGGAGGCAATAGACGTGCCTGCTTAGCCTGCTGTAAGGCTTCTTCTAGGTGCTATGCCTTATCAGAGAAGTCTCAAAATCCCCCGGGGTAGTTCTAGGTGATCAAAGAGGGGACTAGTTTTGTCTTGATATTCCCTACGCAGATTATCATTAGTTTCTCCTGAGTCAGTGGCATGTCAAGAGAGTATGTGAGTCCTTTCCACTGGGCGACAAAGTCTGCAACATGCTCATCAGGCCTCTGCTTGCACTTGAAGAGGTCTGCAATACTCATCTTCCAAGTGGTGGAACTGAATTGGTAGAGAAATTAACTAAGGAGGTCTTCCCAACCGGTTAATGATATGATGGGGAGCTAGTTGTACTAGACAAACACAGACCCTTCCAATGTCTGTACGAAACATTGGAGTTTGGTGGCCTCCTGGTGCACTAGAGTTACAACATGGGTCCACACCTTGATATAAAGTGGGCCAGGTGCTGCGGTGGATTCCCTGTCTCATTAAAGGAGAAAAGGTGGGTTTTTCGAAACTCGAAGGTGCTGGCATATAATCCACCCATGCCGGATAAGGCTTTCCATTAGGTGGGATTTCCACCTGTCATGTCTCCAATGCCTCGAGATGGGTAATGAGTGCCTCAATTGGATCATATGGGCGTGGGTCCCTATCTTGATGAGGATCCCTGACCACCATTGCATTGCCGAGTTCTTTAACACGATAAAAAGGATCATTGGCTCATGGAGAGGCTGGTGGAATGACATGTGGGGCAGCTGGGTGAACCTGTGGTAGGTCTCGAGGATTACCTCGCCGCTCGGGTGGATTCGACAATAGATATAATTCCCTTTTGTCATAAGTTTCAGCCTCAACCCTGTCTGTATGGGCGGGATGGTCAGGGTCACCTGGGGGTAGTTCTCCAAGGGGAAGTTGTGCCTTCCCCTGCTGCCTTGGCCAAGGATCATCGTAGTCTAGCCATCACTCTGCGGCGCGTTCAATAAGGAGGATTTCAACCATCTTATTATGTTGGGCGAGTTGCTGACGCAACACAACTTTTTCAGGATCTTCTTCTACTTTCTGGATTTATCCATAAAGGTCCAAGGTTTTGGCAGCCCCGAGGTGCTCCTTGCCCTTATTGAGATTCCAGATAAGGACTAGTGCCTCAGTGGGTGAGGGAGACCCAATAGATTTCTCTACTGGTGAGTGATCCTTCCCAATGGATCCAAGAGGTGTGAAACTCCCTCAGGGGGTAGGTCCTCTCCAAAAATCTCTAGCTCATTCTCATCTTTCGGTAGGTCAGCCATGTTAATCGCGACTCTTCCTGGGGGAATGTCCTCAATATCGCCTAGTGAGTCGGGCTATTGCTGGATAGGGCTGAAGAGGAGGGCATCATACTCTCCCTAAACATGGATCTACACATGGGGGGGAAGCCTCCTTGATAATCCTGCAGATTACATTGAAACTCTGAACACATCATTGCTGGAGGGCCCTACGGTGGCCTAACGACTGAGGGATTTGGGCCATAGGGAGTGCGGCCAAATCAATCAGACAACATTGTTTTCCAATGGCCTCGAAATGCACTTGGACCTTAGGGTAATCTACTCGTTGTTGAAGAAGACAGAAATGAGTCACCCAAAGGTTCTGATGGAAACACTCGACTTCCTCTTGGGTGAGGGATTCCGGCGCACAAAAATTCAACGCTGCAACTGACCAAAACATCTCAGGGAAATGGTTCTCTACGAGGATACCCCTTAAGCTCATGGGCTTGGATTTTGGGTCTAACCCTTCATTTCCCCACTCATCAATCGGAGGCGGTTGGATAACCGGTAGTGGTATCGAAGAAGACCGCTGAGATGGCAGGCTAGCTGGTGGAGAATACGGTGAGCGAGCTGAAAAAATACCGCATCTCAGTATATCCTCTGAAGAGTTTAGTGACTTAGCCACCACATCGCGGTAAGACAGTCTGATGACCGCAATTTCTGGAGTAGGGGCTATGGATACTGGTGATTGACTGCGCTACTGCTCGTCTTCCATTGGTCCCCAAAATAGCTCTATGTGATCTCTAGTCCTGGTAGAGAGTTCTTCTAGTGATGATGGTGGTGATTGCACGACCATAACCTGGATATACCCGTGGAGGGAGGCAGGAATCCGATGGACCTCACATTTGAGAAGTATGAGGCTGATGTACCTTGTTCCTACCCTGGACCTTGACATAGAGGACCTAGGAGAGGGTTCCATCACTGAGTCATATTCCACCTCAAAGTCTGAGAAACAAACTGGTTTGATCTTAGTCTGAATATTCTTGGCATCCTTTTTATGATGACAACGACTTCCCTCCTGCCCCGGGATGGTTCTTCGGGATAGGGTAGATTTCTGGCATAAGGAGGTCCTTCAGCCGTACGGGTGCTGGGGCGGGGAGGACTTCGGCCTGAGTGAGCTGGGGTGCGAGGAGGACTTGGAAAAATATCAAAGGGGACACAGGGAGAACCTCTGTGGGAAGTGTTGGAGCGGGTAGGACCTTTACTGGAGCCGATAAGAGCATGGGAAGGACCTCTATGATTTCTTCCCCTAGAAGTGCCAATGCGAGGAGGGTCCTTGTACTAGTCAAGCCGAGCACAGGTAGGACCTCTGTGCTAGGTGATGGTGAAGCGAAGCTGGCCTTCATTATTCTGATTGCTGAGGCAGGGAGGAATGTCACTAGCTGCTGCAAGGACAAGGGGAGGGCCCCCACGATGGGGATTGACCAGATGTGTAACTTCCCCACACTGACAATCTGTGGCAGGAGGAATGGCTCTATATCTGATGTAATGAGCATGGTTGAGGCTTCCGTACTGGGTGTCACTTCCATGGGGAGGACCCTCGTTCAGATTGAAGGTAGCATGGGGTGGACCTCTATGATGATATTAGAAGTGGGGAGGACCCGTGTTCTCCATGGTGGTGGTACGGGGAGGACCTCCGTACTGGGTGTCGTTACCGCAGGTTGGTCCACGATGGCTACTACCTGCTCCGGTGGCCGAGAGAGTTGACCCAGCCTGCCCGTGGGGCAGTTGGGACCTCAATCTGGGCTGGTTATATAAGTTCCTCTGCTCAATGTACACAGGGGGCTGATGATACACGTCGGCGATGGTCCAAGCCATAGTAGTTACTGACATCGTCACCCCTTGGCGGGCTTCTTCCTCAGCCTGTGCCCGATGCTGGGGTCAGGTCAGCCGAACCGAGGCCGGTGGTGTAGGTACATAGCTTACCTACTCTTCAACTCGGGGGACCGAGTGACAACATTAGCACGACCTAGTGGGGGCCCTCCTTGGGGGTCCCTGTAATGAGATCTCGACCGGGTTGGCCCGGACATCCCCCACCTCATCGGCGTAGGAGAGGGAGTCGTCGAAGCATTATGGGAAGAGGCTCTCAAAACAATTGTATGTTGGAGTGGGGAGCAGTGGCTCCATGTGCATCCCTTGGGGGTAGCAGTGGCGATGAGGAGAAGATGCCTCTATATCTTGGTGAGAAATATCCCAGGTTGGGATAATACCTGCCTCCTCAAATTGCCGTACGAGGTCGTTTATGACCCTTCATTGAACGAATTCAAAAGAGGAGATGGGGTGTGGTTTCCCAGTATCTGTGGTTGTGGAGGTCGTCGCATAAGTGGTGGAGCCATGTGGGGTTGCTGCATTGGCATTTCCCCTGCCCCTGCGTCGGTAGGCGGGTGGAAATCAAATTCCTGATGCAGCAGATTAGTCCTTGAAAATCAGGGACATTGAATCATTAGTGTTGAAACAAATAAATCGTCGTCCAGTGACCCAGTGCCATTCTGTCTCCCATGTCTTGTAAGAAGGATCCACGCTGACAACATCATAAACCGGGATGTCCAACATTTAACTTCCCCAACTTCTGGTGAGTTTCACGCCTGGCCCACTATTTGCTTGGTAGGACTTGGCACCAGATAGATGGATCCGGTGACACTCTAATCCACTGATGTCTTGAATGCTATTAATCTCCACATTGATGAGAATATATTCATGTCTGGTTCACCATTTCTGTTTCTGAAGCTTTTGTCGGGGCGTGCGCATCCGTCTGTCAAGGATGTACTGGCTGTTGCCCCGCATTCCTTCTTTCCAAAGGTGGGTGGCATCCATTTCTTATTCAGGGACATTTTATCCTTGATCAAAACGAGATGATGGGATGTCAGTTCCTCCTTCTGTGGATTCCCCCTCAGAACTTTTCACCTATTCCGAGTCTCCCTTATAGACTTAAGACGTTCGTGAAACTTTTCCCAGTGCCATATCCTCATAGACATCTGGTTAATTACAATGCTTCTGTCAGGACATTCCAAGGGGTCCGGTCAGGGAAAAAACCTTCGGTCGGGGGAGTAGTCACATTGGACATCACTGGAATGTCTGGACACTGTAACACTAGAACTTCTGGGTTTCTTACCCTTATTATAGGGATTCTCGAGGGCGCAGAAGCCCTAGGCATCCTGTATCAAATGCAAGGAATTATATTCCATAGGTATGTCTCGGAGGTTTTCCTCATCTTCCCATGTTTAACACGGGGTATGCCGAAAGTTTAACATCTAGCGGAGACGGATCAGACTAATCAGAACACTAACTAGAGTGGATCAGATGGGTGCAACCCTTGGAGGGAACCCTGATATTAGGGCTAATGCATGGTTAGTTACCCGATTGCTGCTATGAGCAGTGAGGAAATTAGATGGCATGATCCCACCGGAATGTGGCGACCAGGGTAAGGATCAAGATGGATGATGGATGGTTGAGTGAAGTGGAGGGAGAATGTGAGGTAGTTGACTCAAGGGCGATGGTGATGTTGGGATTGAGCCTCAAAGAGGCTTCCTACGTAGCCCCATGGTAGGGAATCAAATTCCACGTAGTTCGATGAGGTGATGGGACACCTGAGGAGGCGGCCTGCAGGAATGGCTGAATGGATGAGATCCGGAGGAAGTGGAACCTCCGGTTTGGGGACATGACCTTCCTGAAACACATAGGCTCAAGGAAAGGACCAAGATGAGACATGGATGACGGGCTTAAACCTCAGAGAGGCTTCCTACGCACCCTACCTCGGCAAGGATCAAAGTCCCTGTAGTTAAAAATATAGGGCATAGAATCAGGGTGTGTGCAGAGGACAACGAACTGATGATATACTAGGGCATATGCATGGTTAGAAGCTTGGATTGGTCTAACGCCTGAGGGAGGACCAGAGATGTGGATCCCAACAAAGAGGACTATAATGGCTTACTGCTGGATAGGTTCACAACGACTTACCACTAGATGGGTTCACAATGGATTATCACTGGATGGGGTCACAATGGCTTACCTCTAGATGGGGTTAAACCTCATGGAGGCTTCCTACATACCTTTTCTAGGAGATAGGGATCAAAACCCATGTAGTTCGAGTGGGCACAGTTTAACGTCATGCAGGATGAAAAGGGACATGCAGTTTAACGTCATGAGGGACGAAGGTGAACCAACATGAAGAGGGTCGGAACAAATGGTTATTGGGATTCAACCTCAGGGAGGATTCCTACGTACCTTACCTTAGAAAGGATCAAATTCCTCATAGTTTAGAAATGGTATGGGGTGAACCGACGTGAAGGGGGTCGGAATGACCGGGTGTTGGGCTTGAACCTCAGGGAGGCTTCCTATGTACCTTTCCTTGGCAAGGATCAAAGTCCACATAGCTCAAGAAGGGTATGGGGTGAAACTATGTGAAGGGGGTCAGAATGAACAGGTGTTGGGCTTGAACCTTAGGGAGGCTTCCTATGTACCTTGCCTTGGAAAGGATCAAACTCCATGTAGTTCAGGAATGGTATGGGGTGAACCGACGTGAAGGGGGTTGGAATGACCATGTGTTGGTCTTGAAGATCATGGAGGCTTCCTACATACCTTGCCTTGGAAAGGATCAAAGTCCACGTAGTTCTGAAATGGTATGGGGTGAATCGACGTGAAGGGGGTCGAAACTACTGGGTGTTGGGCTTGAACCTCCGGGAGGATTCCTACGTACCTTGCCTTGTCAAGGATCAAAGTCCACGTAGTTCAGGAATGGTATGGGGCTTACACTCTAGGCTACCAAGAGAGGATTCCATGGTCAATGCTTACTCTAAGACCACATGAGTCATGCTCGGTGTGAGAAACAAGAGGCAGGGAGGACCTGGTGATCACGTCACGAAAGGTGAGTTTTTGGGAATTGGAATGGGTCTTACACATGGTTAGTGGCCCAAAGAGGAAACATGGGCTTACACGTGGTCCACAACTCAGGGAGATGGAGACTGGGACTTAATCTAGGAGGGAGGCCTGGGTGGCGACAAAGACCAAAGGGAGAGGGATTTGGCACTGAAGTAAGGAGGGTTCTGGTGCCCATCCCCCCCACTCTGGTCCTTTGGACCGATAAAGAAAGGAGGATTGGGGATGCTGCCTCCTGTAAGAAAGGCTAGGGGCTTACACCAAGGTGATTTCCCTTTCCTTGAAGATAGATGCCACTCCGATAAAGAGGATCTCATTCCATGTGAGGAATGATTTCACTCCCATGGAGACCAGTGAGCATGCAGAATGTCCAAGGTGGGGGAACACCGCATATGATGCACGGGGAAAGATCATAGTTTAATGTCATGTGTGAAGGATGACGGTTATTGGTAGTTTAACACTCTGCAGCTCAGACGAGGAGGGTTTAATCCACATACATTAGGATTTACATAACTGATACCTCCCACCCCTTGGGGGAGGGAATGCATTAGCAATGCCATGGAGAGGGGGTGTCATGGAGTGATCCACTAAGGGGTCCACATTATCATGGCTATGCGAAGAATCAAAATCCATTAGCGTGCCTATGCGAAGAAGAATGGGGTGATGAAACACAATAGGGAGCACCACCCAAGGGATTTTGAAATTGCTTCGTGAAAATCGAAAGGGTCGAATGGGAAAAGGAGTTACAGAGTAGATGGGTTCATGGGTAGAATCCTTGTGAAGATCTGGTGTTCCGTGAAGTGGAGGGGCTTCACGAAGGGGTGTGATTCATGAAGTGGAGTGGCCTAGCCTAGGCATAGGGCATAGGTTCATATGTAAGGTGATTCACGATGTAGAAAGTCCCTTGTGAAGCAGTACTTCACAAAGCAAGGGTGCCTTGTGAAGCATAGCATTGTGAAGAAATCTGCTTCGCGAAGCACAATGACCCCACCTTAGAATGTGGGTCACATGTTCATGGAGGGTAATTCACGAAGCATAAATGCTCCGCAACATCCTGAGTCCCCTTGGGGATCCCCTTCCTTCACGGAGGCCTGTGGGCTCTGCGAAGGGCATCCCTCTTTAAAGAGGGGCCGAATTCATGCAAAGGGGGAGGCACTTCGCAATGCAAAAGTACCTTGAAGAGATCATGGTTCATAGAGCAGAGATTACTTTGCGATTTGGGAGGTAAGAAGGAGAAAGGTCGGAGGATCCGTCCTTCGGGCTCGAGGGGAGCCTGGTATTTATAAGAAAGAGGTGACGCGAAGCAGAGATCACTTAGTGTGAAGACAGATCCCACTCCGCGGCGGGTTTGCGAATGTCAAAGGGGTTTGCGGAGCATCCCGCCTCCTGGATTTGCGGCGGGTTCTCGAACATCAAACGGGTTCACGGAGCCTCCCACCTTCTGGCTCCACGGCGGGTTCACGAATGTCAAATGGGTTCATGGAGCCTCTCGTCTACTTTATCCACGGTGGGTTCGTGGAGCAGAATCTTGGAGATGACCGCAGTGCTGTGGGGCTCCGCGAATGGGCTTCATGAGGCAGTCCCTAAGGTTTCTGTTTGTTCTTATTCTTCCCAAATTTTGGCTCCAACAATTATCCTTGACCGATGTATATGAAATCCCAAATTTTTAATCCTACAATAATTCTACCCACTGTTACTATCATAAGTTCATGTCACATTGGGAGAATACATAGATCGGGATATTATGATTTTGGAAAACTATAAAACACTGCCGATGAAGTAATAATACCATAAACTCAACGAAGAAACAATTGTGACCAACTCAAGATCATGGGTGGCATCATTATGATCATGGGTATGTAACTATAAAGAAACATAAGAAACAACCAACCTCTAGTGCATAATAATGCATCCCAAACGAAGACAATAAGTGTTACAAAAAATCCTCAAAATGAACTCCCTCTATTGGAAAATAAATAATTGGAGTGATAACCAAATTCTCCTTCAGGTACTCGAAATTTTTCCAAAACTAATTAGTCCATAAGAATTACTATTCCTTTCTAGTCAAGTTTATAAGAGGATTTATGTGGCAGTGTTTTTGCACTCTTTGCCACATCTTTTGTGTATATTTTATTAACTTTTTTATATTAAAATGTTATTTTTATTAAATAATTGATAATTATTGTGTTTTTGCACTTGGCTGTGTAAAATAATCTATTTTTAGTTTAAAACATGTGTTTTAATGTACATTAGTGTCATTTTAAATAAGTCTTAAATTAAATGAGTCGTGCGAATTGGGATTTTATTTATTTATTCTTTTATTTTTATTCTAGTTAGTTTATTAACTCATTTATTAAATTAATTAATGCTTTATTCTTTAAATCGTGAATAAATAACTCTTTTTGTTTTTAATCTTTTAATAATTTAATTAGTTTCAACAATTTAATTTTATCCGTTTAATATGTTTATTCTTTAATTTAATTAGTTCTTTAATTAATTGGTTAATTAATTTAATTTAAGCAAGTAATTATAAATATTTTAATTTGTTCTTTAATTATGTATGTTTATAAATTTTTAACCCAAATTAATTCAATTGTTTAAATAAAGTTCCATTAATTTTATTTTACTTAACTTTGTGTTTTTTTAATTTTATTCTTTTTAATTTAATTAATTAATTAATTTATTTATTTTTTATTTATTTATTTTATTTATTTAATTTTCTTTGTTGTTTTTGTCACAGGTGTTGCAGTCGCACGGTCCGACCCGTAGCGGTGACCTTGCTACCGATACACATCCCTCACCGCTACACCCCTCTTATCGATACAAAAAAAACCTCACCGTTACCCAACCTGCACAGTCCACCGTTACACTGCACCTCACCGCTTCCCATTTTTTATTGCCTCATCGCTACTGCTATACCTCGCTGTTACTATTTTCTAGTCTACCGTTATATCCAGTCTACTAATACACTATTCCAGCTACCGTCACCCAATTATTTCCATCCTTACCGATACCTATTTCCTCACCGCTACTGCCGTTTTTCCCCCTACCTCACCGATACCGATACAAAATTTCTCACCGTTACTAAACCCACCGATACACCTCACCGTTTCATCTCACCTCACCAGTAGCCGCAAATCCTCATACCTCAAATCCTCACCTCTACAGCCCACTGATACCCAATCTGATACATTTCTCTTCCGCGCCTCTACCCTTAGCGCCTCACCCGAACAAACCCACTGTTTTCACTTCCTCATCCTCACAGCAAACCAACTAGCAGCAAAATCCATGCACAAATCCACACAGTATAATTGAAAAATTAAGAAAATACTCTTCAACCTAAATCTGAAACGCATTCCACACCCGAGCTGCGACATCACCTCCCGGATCCGCCTCATCCCGCAGCTCCCCGTGCCGCAAGACCTAGCCGCGGCCACACACCCCCTGAGCCATTAGAACCACTGTCCTTGCTGCAAGTCCTCCTCCTCCTCCACTGCGCCGTCTCCCCCTTGTTGGAGCACCCAAATCCCACAACAGTACCTGAACCGCCGCCGCCTTCATCCGCAACCCCAGGCTGCGCCGTTGCCTTACTCATCACCGCAGAACCACCTGCTTCGCACCAACCGCTGGTCGAGCTCGCCCGAGGACCCCCGATTCCGCCAGCTTGCACCGCCGACTTCCCCCGCCTCCTGCTTCAGTCCGCACCCCGGAACCTCCTCCTTGCCCCCTTGAACCCGCACCAGTACCCGAGCTCGCCCGAGGACCTCCGACCCTGCTGCTGCGCCGCCATCCGAAGCCGCCGCACCCCCTACGCCGAAACCCTCTCCTCCTGTCTAGACCCGCACCCCTCCTCTTTTCTTTTTTTTTTTTTTTCTTTTTCTTATAGTTTTTTTATAATAACATATAATTTAAACATAATATATTATAATATATATATCATATATAATACAATAATAATTATAGTTATATTAATAATTATATATAAGCTTATAAATAATAGTATATCATATTAATAAATATAATAATAGTAATAGGTCTATTGTTAAAGATATAAAAACTAATATATATAGTGTTAATATTTCATAATAATGTTATCATAATAGTAATAATAATTATAGTTTCATATTTTAGTATTAATATTAAGTATTATATATATATATATAAGTATTTTTATTTAAAGTAATAATATTAATATATAGTATATAATAGTTTCATTATTTTTTATATGACTCACCTGTGTTTGCTGTTTCGTTGCAGGGAGCAAGATGGACTTACATAGAACTAACTTAAAAGAGCGTGACGTGCATATAAAAGCACGCCACGTGGATTGGTTATATCAGGGAAGAAATGGACTCGCCACGCGCGCATATTATTCATTCAGTTAGGAGCAACCGCTCCGGTGACCAGTGCGGGAGGGGCGGCAAAGTGAAAGCTCCACGTGGAGACCGAGGAACACTTCAGATGAGATTCCAGAGGCTTCGGTTGGGTGATGAATGCACGAGAGGCGGGAGAGGCATAGGGGCATCGAACTAAGCAAGATCAGAGCACATCAAGGGGAACAGACTTCCATCGAGAGACAGAAGCAGCGGGACTTTGATTCAGAGAAGAACACAGGGAGGAGAAGCAGACATGAGTGAAGATCATTGCGAGAAGTAGACAGAATGGAGACGATCTTCCTTGGAGCAGATTGGAGCAGGAGATCACAACATTTTCACACCTCGATTCCCAGGGCGGGACATCGAGCGCATTCCAGCACCGCATCCAACATTGAGCAGCAGGGATTTAGAACTTCAGGAGATCAAGCAGGGAGACAACGTCTTTATGTTCTTTGTGCTTTGTTTTTCTGCAACTTAATTCAACATGAACTTCATTGTTTTTAATTTCACTGTTGCTTTAAAACCAACCACGATATCCGGCTAATTCCCTTTGGGGGTAATAAGCTGGTTGATTCGATCTGTTTAATCTCATTCATGCACTGCATCCTTGCTCTGGATTGTCTCTCTCACTTTTTACAGATGCTAATTTTCAAAACAACAGGATCGAGTGAAAACTGATCTTGTTTTCACTTCAATTAAAACTGTTTCAATCAAAGTAATTCACTGACAAGTGAATTACTCTCTAAAGAGAGAGACACATCGAACTTAACTAACATGTTGAGCTCGGTGACTTCTGACTTTTCTTCACCATTGGTTGGAATGACTCTTACAGTCGAAGGACTGTAAGAGCTATTCCATCACAAGATGACCAGACGACAACTCTGGCCGGTTACCCTTCGTCAGATCCATGTTCTTCAATTGCAGTGCATGAATAGGGTTAAGCAACATCAAATCGACCAGTGGACTTCCCCTCTTCCTCATCTATTGGTTGTTTGCACCATAATTCTACTGCTCTGTTTCTATCTACTCACTTTGTGTTCACCATTTCACCCCTTCTTTTTCGCGCACTAAATTTGTTCCACTCCACTTCACCACCACCACTTGTCTTTGCTCGATTTTTGCATGTGTGTTTTTGTTTAGTTATTTTTTTAGAACACCAAACACAACAACAGGCCTCCCTGTGGTTTGACCCTGTCTTGCCACTCTCCTAAGTAGTAAGTAGGCATAAATTTTAATTTGTCACCCGTGCCCAACGACACACGTGCGTGCAAATTTTGGCGCCGTTGCCGGGGAGGCTAGGTGCACTTAAAAAAACACAAACAAAAATTCACAAAAAAAATCATAAAAATCATAAAAAAAAAATGCAAAAAGAAAATTAAAATTCAAAAAAATATTTGTGAACCTGCTGCATGCAAACCAGGTCTAAGTTTGAACACTTAGTACCTGGTAATCCTGAGATCGATAAGCACCTCAAAGAAGTGATAAAGAACAAGGACAAGCTCAAAATGGAAGAAAACAGAAATGAAAACATGAAAAATCCAATTCCTGAGAATGTGAACCAACATGAAATGATGAATCAACCTGGGAATGAGATAGCTGAGAGACACAGTCTGAGAGAGTTATTACTACCATCAGTGTCTAGCAACCCTTTATGTATTAGACTCTCTCCTAGGTCTAGGAATTATGAGATCAAGCAATCCATGCTTAGTCAGCTGCCTACCTTCAATGGAATGCCTAGTGAAGACTCTCTTGACTTCATTAGAGCCTTCTATTGTAGTGTCCAGCAACTACCACTTAGAGGTCTCACTGAGGAAGAGCTTAAATTGAGAGTGTTCCCATTCTACCTCAAGGGCAATGCTAGGTCTTGGTTCCAACAGTTAGAGGAAGAGATCTTTGTCACCTGGGATCAAGTTTACAATGCCTTCACAATGAAATTCTATCCTAGGAGGTTGACATCTGAGATTAGGCATAAAATCACTAGATTCCTTCAGGATGAAGGAGAACTATTTCATGAAGCCTGGGATAGGTTTAGAGGGTTGCTCAGGCAGTGTCCAAACCATCAATGTACACCTCAATTCCTCATGGACACCTTTTACAATAGTCTTACCCCTTACCACCAAACTTTGGTGGATCAGTATTCTAGAGGAGACTTTAGTGATAGGACTGGTGAGGAGCTCAAACAGATCTTTAACACATTATCTCAGAATTCCCATCACAAATGTTCTAGGAGGAGAACCATTGTTAGAAAAGAAACCGCCCCTACTCCTCAAGCTGAAGCCCAAGCTGCTGTGTTCTTCAATGAGAACCCACATCAAATTCTAAAGGAGTAGTGTCACCACTGTGGCATGTATGGTCATTCTCAAACATGTTGTCCAAATTTTGATATGCCTGTCCAGCCTCATGAGAGTGCCAGCTTTACTGGCTATGGACCTCGGATGCAGCCTAGGGATGATCCTTTTTCCAACACCTACAATCAGGGGTATAGGAACCATCCGAACCTTTCATGGAGGGAGCAGGGAGTCCTCCGACCTTCTGCTCCTCCTGGATTCCAGCAGCCTCCTAGGCAGCAGTTCCAACCCCAATCCCAACCAAAGGCTGAGTCATCCAACTCAAAAGATGAGGTGAGAGATATGTTCCATCAGTTGATAGGGAGGCTTGATGAACAAAAGACCAAAAATGATTTTGATAAAGTTCAAATGGATGCTAGAATGAAGAACCTGGAAATTCAAATGGGGCAGTTGGCTAGGGATGCTAGCAATATAGAAAAGGGTAGGCTACCCAGCACCACTGAAGCCAATCCTAGGGAAAATGCCATGGCTGTAACCATCAGAAGTGGTCTCCAAACCCACCAAGAGCCTAGGAAAGAACCCCAAAATGCTAAAAATGAGAAACTAGATGAAACTGGAAACTCAAATCTGAAAGAACCTGAATCTAGAAAACTGGACAACACCACTGGAATTCCTCCAGTTTCCGTTGTTCCAGCTCAAAAAAACAAAGAAAATGGCTTAAAAAACAAAGACATTAAGGGGAAGAAAATTGTTGAAGAAGAATATGTAGAGATGCCTCCAATTGTGAGGAATTTTCCCCTCCAATCCCCTTCCCTCAAAGAATAAAGAAACCAATTCATGATTCTGAACTGTTGAAATTTTTGAAAGTGGTTAAAAAGATGAACGTTGATATCCCATTCTTGGAAGAACTGATTCAAAGCCCATCATATCTGAAATCACTCAAGAAAATCTGTTCAAACAAAAAGACTTTGGAAGAATTTTCCACCTATAGCTTAATAGAGGAGTGTAGTGTAGTCTTGCAGAATAGGATACCTCCTAAGCTTCAGGACCCTGGAAGCTTTGTCATCCCTTGCACATTTGGGGATAGAGGTGGTAAGTTCAACTGTTTGTGTATTCTAGGTGCTAGTATTAATCTGATTCCACTGTCACTTTTTCAGCACCTAATATTAGGAGTTCCCCAACCCACCACTGTGGTGTTACAGCTTGCTGATAGGTCTATTACTCATCCAGTGGGTAGGGTCGATGATCTGTTAGTGGGAGTAGGCAAACTCTTTTTTCCTGCTTACTTTCTTATTCTTGACATGGAGTGTGACCAGGAGGTTCCTATCATTCTTGGTAGGCCCTTCTTGGCCACAGGGGGAGCTGTGATTGATGTGTCTAAGGGGAAAATGATTTTCAATTTGGGTGAACAGAAAGAAGAATTCAATGTGTTTAAGAAAATCCAAGAAACCACCCACCCAATTTTCCCAAGAGATGAGATGTTATTTGTTGATATTAGTGTTGATATGGAGGAAGAAGCGTTTCTGAGAATGATAACTGAAATCAATAGTGAACCTGAAGTCCCTGCTGCCTCTTGCATGGGGATCAGCTCAAGTAAGGAGAGAGAATTTGTTGATGAGTATGAGGGTGGATTTTTGGAGAACCTAGATGAGTTTTTCTTGGAGCATATTCTTACCCTGAGAGAGGAGTCTGAGTCTGCAGAGATATCTTTTGGAACCTCTTGTACTGAGGAAAAAGCCTTGTCTACTGCCTACTTCAAGAGGCAGCCTGAAGAACTTGGGCCACCCAGGCCCAAGTGTCTTCCCTCAAGCCAGTCACCACCCACCCTTGAACTTAAGCCCCCCTGGCCATCTCAAATATGCCTTTTTAGGAGACAATTCCACCCTTCCTGTGATCATTTCATCCAACCTGGAACAGGGTCAAGAGAAAAATCTGCTTACAGTTTTGAGGAAGTACAAGACTGTCATTGGCTGGTCAATTGCTGACATCAAAGGGATAAGTCCAGCCTTCTGTATGCATAAAATCCCCATGGAACCTGATTGTAAACCTAGAGTAGAATCCCAAATAAGACTCAACCCAAACATGAAGGAAGTAGTGAGAGAATAAGTGATTAGGTTGCTGGATGCTGGAATAATTTTTCCAATTTCTGATAGCCCCTGGGTCAGTCCTGTCCAGGTGGTACCCAAAAAGAGTGGAGTGACAGTGGTCACTAATGAGAAGAATGAGAAAATCCAGACAAGAGCAGTGAACAAATGGAGGGTTTGTATAGACTACAGGAAATTGAATGCTGCCACAAGAAAGGATCACTTCCCTATGCCATTTTTGGATCAAATGTTAGAGAGGTTGGCAGGCAATGAATTTTTCTGTTTTCTTGACGGCTACTCTGGTTACAACCAGATTGTCATTGCAACTGAGGACCAAGAGAAAACCACCTTCACCTGTCCATTTGGGAAATTTGCCTACCGGCGGATTCCCTCTGGCTTGTGTGGTGCTCCTACCACTTTTCAGAGATGTATGATGGAAATTTTTTCAAACATGATTGAGAGGATTATTGAAGTGTTCATGGATGATTTTTCTGTTGTAGAAGATAACATTGAGAACTGTCTGAAAAAACTAGAAATGGTGTTAGAAAGGTGCCAAGAGACCAACTTAGTCTTAAACTAGGAAAAGTGCCAATTCATGGCCACTGAAGGCATAGTTTTGGGACATAAGGTGTCTAAGAAGGGGTTGTAGGTCGATAATGCTAAAATCGAGGTCATTCAAAAGTTTCCCACACCTGAAAATGTCAAAGGAATTAGATGTTTTTTGGGTCATGCTGGGTTCTACAGGAGGTTCATTAAGGATTTTTCTAAGATTACTAGACCCATGTGCTCCCTGCTGGTTAAGGACACACCCTTTGTCTTTGATGAGACATGTCTGGAGGCCTTTAATCTGCTCAAGGAGAAGTTGACTACTTCACCTGTAATCACTGATCCTGACTGGCAGCTTCCCTTTGAGGTTATGTGTGATGCTAGTGATTTCGCAGTAGGAGCTGTGTTAGGACAGAGGAAGGACAAAAAGCTACATGTTATTTACTATGCAAGAAAGCTCCTAGATGATGCCCAGAAGAATTATTCCACCACTGAAAAGGAGCTAGCTGCTATCATGTTTGCTTTGGAAAAGTTCAGGAAGTATTTGATAGGATTAAGGATCATAGTTTTCACAGATCATTCAGCCCTTAAGTACTTACTGGCTAAAAAGGACTCGAAGCATAGACTCATGTGGTGGACCTTGAATTTACAGGAGTTTGATTTAGTGATTAAGGATAAGAAAGGGGCTGAGAATGTAGTTGTAGATCATTTATCCAGATTGCCCAATTCCCCAAGTAAGGAACCAAAAGAGATCAATAATTCTTTCCCTGATGAACAACTGTTTGCTGCTTCTGTGCAGTAGTATGCTTGGTTTGCAGACTGTGCCAACTTTCTGGCAGCTGGAGTCATGCCCAAGGATCTCTCACACAACCAAAGGAAGAGGTTTATTTCTGAGCTGAAATACTATTTTTGGGATGACCCTCTTCTCTTTAGGAGGTGTGTTGATGGGATTCTAAGAAGATGTGTGGTTGAGGATGAGATTCTACCCATACTTGAGAGCTACCATTCATCACCTTAGGGTGGCCACCATGGAGGAGAAAGGACTGCTTAGAAGGTCCTACAGGCTGGTTTCTACTGGCCAACACTGTTTAAGGATGCTAGAAGTCTGGTTATTGGCTGTGCAAAATGTCAAATGTTGGGAAATGTTGGAAGAAGACAGGAATTACCTCAAAAAGGTATTCTGGAAGTTGAAATCTTTGATGTGTGGGGCTTGGACTTCATGGGACCATTTCCATCCTCTTATGGGAATGAGTACATTTTAGTTGCTATGGACTATGTGTCCAAGTGGGTTGAAGCAGTAGCACTGCTCGACAATTCAGCTGCTAGTGTGGTGAAATTCATTAAGAAAAACATTTTTTCCAGATTTGGGGTGCCTCGAGCTTTCATAACTGATAATGGGACTCACTTCAAGAATTATAAGTTCAAAGGTTTGATGGAGAAGTATGGGTGCTCACATAGGACAGACACTACTTACCACCCACAGTCCAGTGGGCAAGCAAAAGTTTCAAACAGAGAGCTCAAACAGATTTTAGAGAAAACAGTGTCTATCTCTAGGAAAGACTGGTCAAGGAAGTTTGATGAGGCCCTTTAGGCCTACAAAACTGCTTATAAAACTCCTATAGGGATGTCACCATATAGGCTGGTTTTTGGGAAAGCATGCCATCTACCTATTGAGTTACAACAAAGATCTTATTGGGCAGTGAAGGGTCTTAACTTTGATTTTAATTCTGCTGGAGAGAGGAGGCTGCTAGAGCTGAGTGAGCTAGATGAGATCCTAATAGATTCCTATGAGAATGCTAAAATTTATAAAGAAAGAACAAAGGCTTTTCATGACTCAATCATTCAAAACAGGAATTTCAAGTTTGGTGAGAGGGTCCTGCTGTTCAATTCAAGATTGAAGCTGTTTCCAGGGAATTTGAAGTCCAAGTGGTCAGGACCCTTTACCATTGTTAGAGTTCTGGTTAATGGAGCTGTTGATCTAGTTGGAGATGAGAATAGACCCTTCTTAGTCAATGGTCAAAGAATAAAGCACTTCTTTGAAGGGCATCCAAAGGGCTTGGCTGCCATATCTCTATTGGAAGAATGAGCTGATTCAAGTCTAACTGAGGACTATGAACTCAGTGTTGCATGGGAACTAACCCATGGTTGCTTAGTAGTTTCTCTTTTATTTTATATATTTCAATAAAGTTCATCCCTGCTGCTTGTTCTCTGTTTCAATTGCTTGACTGCTGATGGTGCCTCATGATCTGTTGTCGTGTTAGAGAGAGTTGTTGCTGCCAGAAACTTGGCTAGAAAACCCAAGGGAGCAATCCCTGCATCATATGGAGAACATTTCTCTCTACTCACTCTCTTGGGTTACTTTTCTTGAACTGTAAACTCTGAAATCTTATTTTACTTATTTGAACTTGTAGGTTCTGAAGAGGAATAACAACCCAGTGATGCTGGTGAGGATCTATAGATAAAAGCCACTGCTAAAGCTCCAATAATTCAGGGAAGTGTTGTTCTCCCTTTTTCATTTTCAATTAATTACTTACTCTCTGATGTGATCTAAGTGTGGGGGACTACCTCTCACTCTGTGAGTAATGACTGTATATTCTTGCTTGGGTGTTAGCTGCTAGTATCTAGAGAGTCTAAACATTATTTTGAACTGATTTTCTGAAACATGCTTGCACCCATTATTATTATTCTCATTATGCTGCTGCTGCACATCATTGCTAAACATGCTACTATTTGAAGTAAATTGATAAAATCTTTTGTATACTCACACTGATTTAAAGCATGAAAAGATTAGGAATATAACTATACTTATTGCTGGTGATGGTTGGTGGGGTTGGGATCTTCTATTTTATTTTGTTTTTGTTTTTATTTTCTTTCACTTTTTGTGTGGCCAGGAAAATTTTTGA
The DNA here is from genome assembly GCA_963277665.1 of Viscum album. NCBI lineage: Eukaryota > Viridiplantae > Streptophyta > Magnoliopsida > Santalales > Viscaceae > Viscum > Viscum album. The sequence goes on along the minus strand of OY728135.1, from coordinate 226,055,849 downwards.
ACTTCATTTCTACCCCTCCATATCCCTTTTTAAGCTGAAATGTCCATCTGTTTTGAACTTTAACTATCTCCCACGTTGAGATTCAACATTGGGGACAATGTTCAGTTTTAAGTGTGGGGGAGAGGGGTCATTCTAGTGTCATGTCGAATTCCCCCTTCTCGAACCCAAGTTTTTTTTTTTTAAAAAAATGGTCAAATTTTTTCAAAAAATTGGTTCAAAATTCCATCAAAATTTTTCAATTATGTCTGGATTAGTGAATAATGGTTTGCTGGATGTTGAGAGTAGCACTGAGTCATAAATTGTTAAGTATGAATGAGTGCTGAGTGCAATTATTCACTGTCTCTATGGATCTGACCATTTAGGAACTTAGGATGAGAGTGTGACAGGATAGTTCTGTGGAGTAAGGATCATGGATTTGGGTAACTTTTTGTTCTTACTGGAACCCAGGGGACTCGCATTTTTTTAATATAATATTCAATCACTTTAGGAAGTCAACTTGATTGATTATTAATTAAGTCATTTGTAACTGGAGTAAAATGGGCAAATGGGATCCCATGGTGAGTATCTGAGACAAAGTGCGTTGGGTGCATTTATGTGAATAAATAAAGCCAATTTCAATCTTAATAAGTGCTATGCACAGTGCTCTGCACATGGAATATGGCTGGGAAAAAGTAAAATAAAGTGCCCTTGTCAAAAATGAACTCATTAAGGTGAGGGGAATTTTGAACCTAGATGAAGAAGGGAGCAATTGACTTGGGTAATTTTCATTTGAGTTGAATCAATAAAGTGATTAATTTAATGGATTTTAATTCTTGGAACTTGGGGGAAAGTGAGAATAGAAGGTGCCCTTGGTTAAGTTTTTGAGTTCCACTTCTTCTAACCTGTCATCACTCCTTGAATTAGTACTTGAATTGGATGGTGAAGTAGAATAGTTAATGAAAACACATAGGAGGCATGACATACTTGACAGTGTATGAGTTTGTGAATCTCTTGACATCCAGTGGGATTTTGATGCTAGACAGGACAACATTTTTTTTGAACACCTTTGAAAAAGCCTGACCTATTGTTTGGTCCTGCTCCTCTGGATTTTTAAGTTCAATCATGCACCTTTTGAGATGAAATTCACAAATTATTCTTTCTGTTTTAATGTCAAATGCATGTACTTGTTTGAGGACAAACAAGGCTTTAAGTGTGGGGGAGTTTGATGTGGCAGTGTTTTTGCACTATTTGCCACATCTTTTGTGTATATTTTATTGACTTTTTTATATTAAAATGTTGTTTTTATTAAATAATTGATAATTATTGTGTTTTTGAAATTGGATGTGTAAAATAATCTGTTTTTAGTTTAAAACATGTGTTTTAATGTACATTAGTGTCATTTTAAATAAGTCTTAAATTAAATGAGTCGTGCGAATTAGGATTTTATTTATTTATTCTTTTATTTTTATTCTAGTTAGTTTATTAACTCATTTATTAAATTAATTAATGCTTTATTCTTTAAATCGTGAATAAATAACTCTTTTTGTTTTTAATCTTTTAATAATTTAATTAGTTTCAACAATTTAATTTTATTCGTTTAATATGTTTATTCTTTAATTTAATTAGTTCTTTAATTAATTGGTTAGTTAATTTAATTTAAGCAAGTAATTATAAATATTTTAATTTGTTCTTTAATTGTGTATGTTTATAAATTTTTAACCCAAATTAACTCAATTGTTTAAATAAAGTTCCATTAATTTTATTTTACTTAACATTGTGTTTTTTTAATTTTATTCCTTTTAATTTAATTTATTTATTTATTTATTTATTTATTTATTTTATTTATTTAATTTTCTTTGTTGTTTTTTTCGTAGGTGTTGCAGTCGCACGGTCTGACCCGTAGCGGTGACCTTGATACCAATACACATCCCTCACCGCTACACCCATCTTACCGATACACAAAAAACCTCACCGTTACCCAACCTGCACAGTCCACCGTTACACTGCACCTCACCGCTTCCCATTTTTTATTACCTCACCGCTACTGCTATACCTCGCTGTTACTATTTTCCAGTCTACCGTTATATCCAGTCTACTAATACACTATTCTAGCTACCGTCACCCAATTATTTCCATCCTTACCGATACCTATTTCCTCACCGCTATTGTCGTTTTTCCCCCTACCTCACCGATACTGATACAAAATTTCTCACCGTTACTAAAGACACCGATACACCTCACCGTTCCATCTCACCTCACCAGTAGCTATAAATCATCACCGTTACCCCTCCACTCCATTTCCAGCTACCGATATACCTCAAATCCTCACCTCTACAGCCCACTAATACCCAATCTGATACATTTCTCTTCCGTGCCTCTACCCTTAGCGCCTCACCCGAACAAACCCACTGTTTTCACTTCCTCATCCTCACAGCAAACCAACCAGCAACAAAATCCATGCACAAATCCTCACAACATAATTGAAAAATTAAGAAAATACTGTTCAACCTAAATCTGAAATGCATTCCACACCCAAGCTGCGACATCACCTCCCGGATCCGCCTCATCCCGCTTCTCCCCATGCCGTAAGACCTAGCCGCGGCCACACACCCCCTGAGCCATTAGAACCCCTGCCCTTGCCGCAAGTCCTCCTCCTCCTCCACTGCGTCGTCTCCCCCTTGTTGGAACACCTGAATCCCACAACAGTACCTGAACTGCCGCCGCCTTCATCCGCAACCCCAGGCTGCGCCGTTGCCTTACTCATCACCGCAGAACCACCTGATTCGCGCCAATCGCTGGCCGAGCTCGCCCGAGAACCCCTGATTCCGCCAGCTCACACCGTTGACTTCCCCCACCTCCTGCTTCAGTTCGCACCCCGGAACCTCCTCCGTGCCCCCTTGAACCCGCACCAATACCCAAGCTCGCCCGAGGACCTCCGACCCTACTGCTGCGCCGCCATCCGAAGCCACCGTACCCCCTACGCCGAAACCCTCTCCTCCTGTCTAGACCCGCACCCCTCCTCTTTTCTTTTTTTTATTTTATTTTCTTTTTCTTTAGGTTTTTTTTATAACATATAATTTAAACATAATATATTATAATATATATATATATCATATATAATACAATAATAATTATAGTTATATTAATAATTATATATAAGCTTATAAATAATAGTATATCATATTAATAAATATAATAATAGTAATAGGTCTATTGTTAAAAATATAAAAACTAATATATATAGTGTTAATATTTCATAATAATGTTATCATAATAGAAATAATAATTATAGTTGCATATTTTAGTATTAATATTAAGTATTATATATATATAAGTATTTTTATTTTAAGTAATAATATTAATATATAGTATATAATAGTTTCATTATATTTTTATTTGACTCACCTGTGTTTGCTGTTTCGTTGCAGGGAGCAAGATGGACTTACATAGAACTCACTTAAAAGAGCGTGACATGCATATAAAAGCACGCCACGTGGATTGGTTGTATCAGAGAATAAATTGACTCGCCGCGTGTGCATATTATTTATTCAGTTAGGAGTAACCGCTCCGGTGACCAGTGCAGGAGGGGAGGAAAAGTGAAAGCTCCACGTGGAGGCCGGGGAAAACTTCAGATGATATTCTAGAGGCTTCGGTTGGGTGATGAATGCACGAGAGGCGGGAGAGGCATAGGGTCATCAAACTAACCAGGAGCAAAGCACATCAAGGGGAACAGACTTCCATCGAGAGACAGAAGCAGCGAGACTTTGATTCAGAGAAGAACACAGGGAGGAGAAGCAGACATGAGTGAAGATCATTGCGAGAAGTAGACAGAACAGATACGATCTTCCTTGGAGCAGATTGGAGCAGGAGATCACAACATTTTCACACCTCGATTCCCAGGGCGGGACATCGAGCGCATTCCAGTGCCGCATCCACCATTGAGCAGCAGGGATTTAGAACTTCAGGAGATCAAGCAGGGAGACAACATATTTATGTTCTTTGTGCTCTGTTTTTCTGCAACTTAATTCAACATGAACTTCACTATTTTTAATTTCATTGTTTCTTTAAAACCAACCATGATGTCCGGCTAATTCCCTTTGGGGGGAATGAGTTGGTTGATTCGATCTGTTTAATCTCATTCATGCACTGCATCCTTACTCTGGATTGTCTCTCTCACTTTTTACAGATGCTTATTTTCAAAACAACAGGATCGAGTGAAAACAGATCTTGTTTTCACTTCAATTAAAACTGTTTCAATGAAAGTAATTCACTGACAAGTGAATTACTCTCGAAAGAGAGAGACACACCGAACTTAACTGACAAGTTGAGCTCAGTGACTTCTGACTTTTCTTCACCATTTGTTGGAATGACTCTTACAGTCGAAGGACTGTAAGAGCTATTCCATCACAAGTTGACCAGATGACAACTCTGGTAGGTTACCCTTCGTCAGATCCATGTTCTTCAATTTCAGTGCATGAATAGGGTTAAGCAACATCAAATCGACCAGTGGACTTCCCCTCTTCCTCATCTATTGGTTCTTTGCACCATAATTCTGCTGCTTTATTTCTATCTACTCACTTTGTGTTCACCATTTCACCCCTTCTTTTTCGCGTACTAAATCTATTCCACTCCACTTCACCACCACCACTTGTCTTTGCTTGATTTTTGCATATGTGTTTTTGTTTAGTTATTTTTTTTAGAACACCAAATACAACAACAGGCCTCCCTGTGGTTCGACCCTGTCTTTCCACTATCCTAAGTAGTAAGTAGGTATAAATTTTAATTTATCGCCCGTGACCAACGACGCGCGTGCGTGCAAGGATTCATAAGCTGAGTGAAATTATCCATGTAGCTCCTATAATAGTCTATAAGATTAATGAAACTTTGTACCTCTATAATAGTCTTGGTGGATTCCCAAGAAAAAAGTTCCTCAATATTTGAAGATCTACAACTACTCCTTAATGAGACACAAAATTCCCTAAGAAAAAAACCTCATGATCCCAGAACTCACACTTTGATAGCTTCATAAATAGATTCTAACAATGAATAAATCCCAAAATGGAATGTATATTCTTTGCATTTTCCTCCTTATATGTGGAGTACATTAGGATGCTATTGATGAAAACCACCATGAACCGATCTAAAAATTATCTAAACACTACATTCATCAAACCCATGGACATGGATGAAGCTTTCATTACAATGAATGACATCAATATGAACTCATAATAACCATATCTACATTATAAATCAATATATATAATATCCTCATATTTTACTTTCATCAGATGATATCCTGACCATAGATCAGTCTTTGAGAACCAACTAGCTCATTTCAGTTAATTAAATAAATCATAAACCCACATAAGAGGATAATGATTCTCCCCTATCACCTAGTTTGAGTGACTATAATCAATAAAAATACACAAACTTCTATTAACATTCTTCATGAACAAAACCAATTCACCCCAAGGTGAAACAATCAGCTGAATAAAGCCTCATACAATAGATCATGAAGTCGGAACTATATCTCTCACAACTCAGAAGGTGCTATCCTATATGGAGACATTGAGATCAGATAAAATCGTGACTATAGCTTGATCCCAAACTCAATCTCTCATCAAGGGTGAAATTCCACAACCTTCTTAAGAAAAACACTAGGGACTCTTCCACAACACTGGGAAACTCCCTGTTAGCATCATAGAACACAATCTGTTTTTGGAAGAAGTACACAATAGCCTGTACCAAACATAGAAAAACCATACTGAGGATGAAATCATATGAATATATCCATATAAATAAAAAATATCCCCAAGAGTGTTGCAAACCCAGTACTATCTCACAATCTCTATTTACTTCATACAGGTATGTTCAGCCTCTAACTAGCATAGTCAACACCAAGGGAACTGGAAGCCTCTCCACCTCAAGTACCAAATCATAGACAAGGGAAAGTGATATGAAGGAGTGTTTCAGTATTGAATTAAACAAGGAATGAAACCAAGTATAAAACAAGCAAATGGTACCTCAAAATATGTATGGCTTGATCAGTGTTGATAATGCTAGAGCATGCAATTGGCCAAGACCTGCTCCGTGACCTCTTTGAACCTGATGATGACCACCTACATGGCCTATCTCAGCTATATAAAGATGAGAATATTCTTGAGGTTTTCCTTTAACTACCTAATCTCCTCTCTTCTAATCCCAAGCTAGAGAATCCTATGACTTCTCCCTTGGCTAAAACTGCCTCAATGGATGAACCTAAATTAGAACACCTCGTGTACACTACCTATTCAGAATGGTGAGGCGCTCTCACCACTGATGAACACTACCTCCATATGAAAAATATTCATATTATAGTGACCCTATCCTTTTAAACATATCATTACATGATTTTAAGAATAATTAAACATCAAGTTATAAGACAAGGATTGTAAAGTCCAGTGTTTTGGAAGACTAGGTACATAAAATTGAAAACATGTGACTAAATAAAAAATTTCATTATTATCATCCATTAAGAGATCCTAATTTCATTTGATCCTTTATATCTGAATATAATAACCAAGGGATAACATAAATAATAGGATGAGCTAAAATCCTGTTAAGGGAATAAACATAAGAATAAATCTCAGAACACGGGTTAGAAGGAATAACATAATGATATAAAATTCATGGAACATGATATAAGGAATAATAATATATAAAACACGAGATCATATATTCATGGAATCATAGTAATATATAAGCAACATAAAACATAACTTTATCATGAGTCAAGGCTCATTGCACATAGAGGATCACGATTCAAGGATAACCACTAAGACTATTGCACATGGAGCATGAGTCAAGGATAACCACCAAGACTGTCTCACATAATGTCTCATGAGACTAAACTCTACCCAATGCATTGGAGTTCTATCTGATAATACCCATTATAACACATTCCTTAATACGTGTGCCACATGAATAATCATACATAAGGAATCAATCATAAAAATAAGGGTTACCCATGGAAAGAAATGGATATCATAATCTTTTCAAAAGGCATAACATGAAGGAATATCACAATGGGGTCCATGAAAGAAAGTATTTAAATCATAAATGGACATTATTAACTTAAAATAGTCATATATCATGATAATATATGTCAAACTGAAGTGATAACATGTAAAAATATTATTTAAGAATCTTTAGAATAAAAACATTTAGTGTGGTTTAAGGAAAATATTGAAGAGATTTTAAAACTGAAAATGACATAATATTTTATATAAAACTAGAAGTGAACCAAGAATATTTTAATAGTATAAAGAGTGATTTTATAAAAATAATGGAAGCTTAAAATATATTATATATTTCATTTGAAATTGGGTAATAATTTGGGAAGTTCCCATAAATCGGGTTGACTTATCAGGAAGAATTGAGTAGGGAACCTTTTAAAAAAAATGTATATCCCCAAAAAGGAGGGGAAGAACTTGATACATGATTTTGGAACATATAAAAATAGTTTAGAATATTTATATAAAAATAAAATAGAATTTAATTTGGGCGAAAAGATAGAAATAATAACCTGAAGGAATAATGGAGGTTTGGGTAGAATCCCTTACCTTAAGTCTGATGGTTTTCTTCACTTGATATTAATGTCCTGGATAACCAAATTAGATTCATTAATTAATATGTATAGAAACTTTTATAAATTTTATTTATTTATTATAACTTTATTAAGTTCATTTATGGCCTTTTATATGGGTTAAGATATTCAATATCATCATTTGGGAGCATTGGTTTCCTTGATTTTCATGATTGGTTTACTTGTATACAAGTACGAACTATAGTGTAAAGTGGGGGTAATTATCTAGAATTGAACTTATGTGTTATTAATGATCTTACAGAGGTTAAATTGACCTTATATATCATTTGGTTTTATAGAATGAGTATAAATCATTAAATAAATAGTTAATGATAATTTTTTGTGTTTACTTTGACAGTTTTCGATCATAACGAACTTATTTTGTTTTATAAATTAATATCATGAATAAAAAATGATTCCAGAGAATTACATAAGATATAATACATATATTGTAATATGTTTCAATCATAAAAATTCTTTCATGTCCATCCTTGAAGATGATAATATAAATTGAAAACTTCAACATCCTTGAATGTGATAAATTAACACATCTCGGACGATGTTTCATTTTTAGTACAAAAGGAGGGGAAAAGAGAGATAATGATTAATTATTACATTAGAATAAAAAATTATAGTATATTTAAAGTACTGGAGTTATCATACCATTTATATGAAGGTAGGTGATGAGATAAAAATAAAATAAAGATCATGAAAATAAAATAAAAGAAATGAAAATGGAAATTTACCTCTTGAATTTGTCCTCCTTGAGAGCCTCATTATCAAAAAGGTTTTGGTCTCTTTATGAGACTAAGAGCTCCTGGAAATAGAGAGGGAATTGGGAAGATATTTTAGTATAATTTAGATAAGGAAAAAGGTTTGAGACGTGTGAGGAGAAGAGGTGGTGTAGGGTGGTATTTATAGTGGAGAAGGGGTGTTATCTCAATATCAAATTCATAAGTTTATTATTTTGCTCAAGATAAGAAATAGTGCTGATTATTGAGACTAAATACAATAATTAGATCATGTGACTTCGAACCAATGGTGCTTACATCAACCATAACTATAACAACTAATACATTACGTACATAGATTTTACTTTAAAATTGAAGAATATTCATTAAAAAACTTAACAAAACCATGTTATAACCATATAGGTTTAGTGTCTTTAGAAAATAGGAAACATAAACAACTGATTGATAAGACATATACATTGTATCCTTCTTACTTCTTTATAACTAGACCCCATTTTGAAATATCTTACTTAATACCCTTATTCATGACTTTTGGAAAAGAAATATAAGAAAGAGTGAGCTTATATTCCTAGTAATTGTAAACAAAGGAGATATCAATCATATCATAATCATAAGAACATAACATTTGAAAATATTATCTGGAATATAAAATATCATTATATAATATCATGGGATAAATCATAAAAGTTCAGTATAATCCAAAAAGTCATAACATAAGACATGATTTTTTTAGCATACACATAAGCATAAAAAATCATTTCATATTAGTCAAGTATCATTTCCAAGACCATCATAGTTGAAAAAGTACACTACTGAACCAAGTTCACTCCTCATTCTAGCCCTGCATTACTAAACCGAGATCATTTCTCATTCCATCCATGTCTATCTCATGTGATATAAATCTTTACCCAATGCATTAGAGGGAGATATAGGTCTCACCTATCTCATAATTAAATCATTATTAAATATGCCAAAAAAACATAAATCCTTCATCATAACCTAAGGAATAAAATGGGTTTCATTAAACATCATTACACCATAACATAAATCCATGTAAAACAAATGGATTTCATAAAATATAATTCCATCATACACCCAATCAAACCATATGAACAACATGGATTGTAAAATTGAAACATAAACCTATTAAATGATTCCAAATTAGATGAAAAATATTTTTTACAGAACACTTGAAATTAATTATTAAGGAAAATATCATTTCTTCTTCAAAAACGTTTAGTTTTCTCAAAATTCTGTGCAATTTTAAAAGAAAATAATTTATTTGAAAATATAATTTAAATCTTATAAAAGAAGATTCATGTAAATAAGGCATTAAGAGAACATAAAAATCCATTCATTCCATATAAGTTAAAATAACACATTCTTCTCGTAATTTTGTCAGAAAGTCAAAAAGTACCTCATACCAAAAACAATAAAATATTCCTTTCATACCATTTAATAAAAATTCACCAATGGGTAAAATTAACTTTAAACAATTATATAAGGATAGAAATAATATTTTGGAATAAATATTTATGAAACATAGACATGGATGATAAATATACCCCAGTGAATACTTATGTATAAACAATATTATATAAAAATGAGATTACAAAATTATCCCTTACCCGATGTCTGATTTCCTTTGTATGTATTCGAACTTCCTCTTCTTCAATGTGATCTTTCTAAATCTCTTTTTAAAGAACTAGAGTTGATCTTTAAAGGAGACTGAAACCACTATAATATAACTAGGAAAGTTTTGAAGGGAAATGGGTAGGGGATGTCTGAGCTTTAAGGCTCAAAGTGAAGTGAAGAGGCGAGGGAGGAGGTTCCCTTTTATAATTGAGGTGAGGGGCACTTTTGGAAACCTCAAAATTATTAATATATAATAAAATAAAAACCCATCCAAAAACCTCCAAAAAGTCCCAATTTAGAATATTAGATGATATGGGGTAGTAATCTTCTCAACCCATAAATTTTAGACAAGTTTTTATATCAATTTAAACCTTATAATTTTAATTAACTATTAGTTGTTGTATTTAATTTTTAACTAGGGTAAAAAATATTTCAATATTAAAATGGTTCAAAATTTACTTATTTGATGTAAATTAGAACATAAATATATGAATTATAATATTTTATACCATATAATAATTATTCTATATTTTTAAAAATGTTTTATGATTTTTAAATAATTTAATAAAACATTATTTTGATAAACAATCAATAGTGTCAATTTTGAAACTACTCAATTAATTGATTTTTTAAAATATTAAGATAACAAGTTAACTTTGAACTAACTATTTTATTATATTAATATTAGGTAAAGGTAATATATAAAATTAATTGGACATATTAATTATCCCAAATTATATTTATTTTAAAATTTTTAATAACATTTACTGTATATTTACCTTAATAAAATGACAGTTTTGTGTAATTACTTAATATGATTATTTATTGAATAAAAATTAAAAATAAAATACTATGATGAATATAAATCTATTAGTTTTTATAATAATACTTGTTGTAGAATATATATTATAGAAAATCCATCATAAAAATGTTAAACTTATTAAAAGAGGAATGTGACAAGTTTATCATCACGTTAAATAAAATAATGTAAGTGTCATAATCTCTTCTATAAGGATTCAAATGGTAAATAACTCGACCCTTGGATGGTTATGGTTGAGATATAATCAAACAATAAGATTTTATCAAGTGTTTGAGTCTTTTAATGGTTATTATAATTTTAATAATAATTATTTTATTGATTTCTCATCAATTAAATAATTTCTACATCATCAAAGTATAAGTCTTTAAGGTAAGTATTTATTTACTAAAAATTAAAAATAATTTATCATGAAAAATAAAAATAAATTAGCTTTAAAATGAGTATTTATAATAGATTTTTTCTTCTGTATAACCTCATATAAAAATGATTTAGTTATTAAAATTTGAGAGAGACATATTTAACTTTTCTTTAAATAAAATTAAATTAAATGTCCTAATCTCATCCAAGTGGATTCGAATGGACACCATTTTTACCCAAGGATGATTTAGGTCAAAGCCTAACCATCCAATGATATTAAGACAAGTGTTATAGTGATTTGATAATATTATTATTACCCTTAATTACCTAATTTACCTTTTTACTGAAATAATAAAAATTACTGAAGTTACTATTCATAATGCCCAAAAATAAAATAATTCTATTTAAATAATTTGTACATAATGATTTCAAATATAGAATCCATTTTTAAAAATTAAAAACACAAAATTTGTAGTAATTATTTTAAAATTAATCATGTTTTCAGAATGAGAGAACGAGTTTTAAATGTTAAAACATTGCAAAAGATTGAAATGTTTTTACATGTGAATTCAATGGAAAATTAATGGAAATGACCTACATTATATTAATTAATAAAAATACATTATATTTATACCTTTAAACCATTAAATAATATAATTTAACCATATAAATTATTTCAATGAAAAAAGTTGTTTTCAATTAAAATTTAGTGTATTTTTACTATTTATCTAAACATGAAAGTTATTAGAAAAATATCAAAAATTCATCTAAAGTATATTTTTATATTACACTTCCAAATAAGAGGTTTATGTTGTCATATTAAAATTATCAATGTGTAAAAATTTTAATTTAAGAAGGGTTTTCCAATAAAAGGCAGTAAAATTACCCTTTTGAAAAAAATTAATGTTTTTATACATAAAATAGGGTTTATTCATACCCTATGACTAAAATATCTATTGTATGAATATAAAAAATATTTTATTAAATATATAACATATATATTTCATTAATTTCATTTACTAATTGCAATTCACTTAATTTATTAACATAAAAATACAAATATATAATTGGTTTATTTTTAATAAATAATTGGTAGTGAATGAATTCACCATACATTTCATAAGTTAGTTATATTTATTACCACTAACCAAACTACTAGGTTATAATGGTCTTTTTATACTAAGGGCGTCTCGCGGTTCATTTAAACTCACAATTGCATGCGATACAAGCTATTGAAGAATTATAATTATTTAATGGAAATATTTCATAAAAATATCCAGGTGTTACAATGACTCAATGAATAGTGTATTTAACTTATAATGTATATATATCATAAATTACCGCGTTTCACTATTCACAAAAATTCAAGTATTTTAGTAAAATCCCAAAAATTCACCATAACCTTTTTTTGATGTGTAGAATTCAAAAATGAACTCCATTTTTTAAAAATAATTTTCTAAATATGAGAAATTTATTTTTTATTTAAAATAATAATTTTATTGAAAAATTCCAATTTTAAAATTAAAACTGCTTTTCTAACACTTTTGAAAAATTAACTAAGGTCTCATAAAATTATCTTATAATCATAAGACATAAAAAATATTAATTTATGAATATATTTTATGAAAATACATTTTAATTTTAATTATTAAATTAATCATAATATTGTAATTAAATATTTATGACTTACAAAAATACAAACACTTAATTAATAATTTTTAAAATAGTTATTTACTTATACATTGATATAATTATACCATATTGTCACTTATAATATGGATAAATTTTATTTATACTTTCATTGGTGAGGTTACTATTCAATTGTATGGTTTACTATTCAATTGTATGGTTTACTATTCATAAGGGTCATGTTACTATTTCAAAGGTTAAGTTACCGTCCCTTTGTTACAGGTTCTTTAACTTCTAGAGATACCTTTTATTTCACTCATTATTCATTTATAATGTTTTTATTGTGTTCTATATGTAATATTATGTGGTTATACTATAAGACATAACTATAATAATGGAATTCCATTGATAAAACATCGGTTCGTTACATTCTTCCCCCCTTATGAAATTTCACCCTCAAAATTTTGTTTTACTGTCTAAGCTGAAAACAAGTGTGGGTACTTTTTCTTCATTTCTTCTTCCAGTTTCCATGTTTCTTATTCATACTTAGGTTTCCACCATAGTACTTTGACCAGGTGAGTAGTCTTGTTGCGTAGAACATTATCTCTATGATCCAAGATCTTCACTGGCTGCTCCTCAAAAGAAAGATCATTCTACAACTATACCTCCTCTAAAGTTAGTATATGTGAAGGATCTGGTATGTACTTATTTAATAGGGATGTGCAGAATACATCATGTTCTTTAGACATGGTATGTGGAAGTTCTAGTCGATAGGTCATAGCTCCAACATGACGAAGAATCATGAAGCGGTCGATGTACCTGGGACTTAGCTTTCCTTTCTTCCCCAATCTCATGACCTTCTTCCCTGGAGATATGCAGAGGAATACCATATATCCAACCTTAAACTCAAGGTCTCATTGATGATTGTATGCATAGCTCTTTTGTCAAATTTGGGATTCCTTGATGTGTTACTAAATGGTTTTCATCTTTTCCACCATTTATTCGACCATGTTAGGTCCTATCAACTTACACTCACCAACTTCATCACACCATGCCAGTGTTCTACACCTTTTCCGATAAAGGGATTCATACAATTCCATTTAGATTCTTGAGTAGAAACTATTGTTATAGGAGAATTTGGATAGTGGTAAGTATTGGTCCCATCTTCCTTTGAAGTCCATAGAATATGATCTCAACATGTCTTCCACTGTCTGAATAGTTCATTCAGATTGGACATCACATTTGAGGATGATAGTTCGTACTAAAGTTCAACTCAGTGCTTAGAGCATGTTGGAGACTTTTCTAGAACTTCGAGGTGAATCTCAGATCTCGATTGGATATAATAGATATTGGTACTACATTTAGCCTTACCACCTCTTTGATATATATATATATATATATATATATATATATATATATATACAAGTTGATATAATGAGAAGTCCTATCGAATTGTGATAAAGTGAGTTGTCTTTGTAAGACGATCCATAATGACCCATATAGCATTGTTTCCTCTGGATGTCATTGGAAGTCTAGTGAAAAATTCCTTGGTAATGTTCTCACACTTACATGCTTATATGGGAAGTGGTTTCATCATCCCCTTATCTTTTTTTTCTTTCATCCTTCACTTGATGACATACCAGGAACTTTGATATATATTCAATGATATCCTTCTTCATATTTTCCCACTAGTAATTCTCCCAGAGATCTTGAGACATCTTTGTGCTCCCTAGGTGAATAGATAAGGTTGAGGTATGTGCATCATTAAAAAGCTCATTTTTTATCTCTATATTAGATGGTACACATAATATTGACCCAAATTTTTACAACTCCATCCTTATTAATCTTGAACTCAGAGGATTTCCTATTTCGGACAGCTTCCACCCTTTTCTGAATTCACACATCATTTCTTTGATAATCCTTTATTTTATTCATAAGGGATGGTCAGAGGGTTACTACCGGAGAAATAGAGCAGGGAGCCATGTGGTGTAAGCCAATCCCGACGCGAATGAACTTTTTGGTGTGGCGGGTTCAGAATCGAGCGGTACCCACAGAGGAGAACATTCAGAAGAGGGGGGTCTGCATGGCTTCGCGCTGCTTCTGTTGCGAGAGCCCAAGGTCATAAACAAAGCTACATCTGTTCTTTCAGGGGCGGTGGGCAGTGTTCCTTTGGTCCCAGTTCTCTCAGTACAGGATTCCGGATGGGGAGTGTCTTTCTGTTCGAGAGTATATCCTAGCATGGTTTTCGGGATTCGGCAGGAGAGTTGAGGATCGTTCAACATGTATGATCATTCTAGTATCTGTATGATGGATGCTTTGGGAAGCTCACAATCAGGTAAGTCTAGGTGGCAAGAGATCGTTATTAGCACTTCAGGTCTGTATGAGATTGATCATTGTAGAATTGTCTACCCTTTTCAAGAATGGTTTGCATGCGGGTATTCTGGGGTCCTTTGTGGGTGGACAGTGTGCTCAGGCCCTACAGCGAGGGAGATGGGTTAGATGGCAACCCCCGGTTGGCGGGTTAAAATTGAACGTGGATGGCTCTTGTTCGGGGGGGATCATGAGGGGTGGTGGTGTTATCCGGTATTGATGGGGTTCAGTCCACATTGCTTTCAGTGCCTATTATGGGCCAGACACTTCTACAGGTGCGGAGTTTAGAGCCCTCCTTACGGGTCTCACTCTGTGCAGAAGGAGAGGTCTCCAGGTGACGGAGGTTGAATCAGATTCGGAAGTTCTGGTTAGATCTCTTCAGGGTGCTTGCGATGTGGCTTGGAATCTGGTGTACGTTTTTAGAAGGTGCAAAGCGGAGACCAGTCAGGGCCGATTGATCCATCATAGTGTGAGAGAATCCAACTTTGCGGCTGATGCATTGGCTCGCGGGGGCAGGCCAGAGGAGACTTTAATAGTGTATGATAGTCTTAATTCTCTTCCTTGCAAGTGTGTCAATGTGATCCGGAAGGACTCACTTGGTCTTCACTACTTTTGCCCTCCGTGATTTTTATCCTTAGAGTTTCCTGTCTTCTTAATAAAAAAATAACTTTCAGTCAGTATTCATAAGGGATAGTTGAGAAATCATTTGAGAAAGGATTTATGATGTTCCTACCTTAATGATTCCCATGTCCATCCTCTATAAATCTAAGAAGATTGGATCCTTATAAATTCTCATCATTGATAAAGATTCAAGATCCTTTCTACTTTGAGAATCTACTACCATATTTGCCTTACCATGATGGTAGTGGATTGATTAGTCATAATCCTTGATGAGATCTAACCATATTCACTAGCACATATTAAGCTCCTCCTATGTGAATATATATCTGAGAATATTGTGATCAATATATATCTCACACTTCTTCCCATAAAGATAATTCTTCTTGATTTTAAATGCAAAGATCACAGCTACCAACTCTAGATCATGTGTGGGATAGTTTTTCTCATGATTTTTCAAATGACTTGAGGTGTAGGCTACCAATTAATCATTTTGTATTAGTAC
This sequence comes from Viscum album, assembly GCA_963277665.1. Classification (NCBI taxonomy): domain Eukaryota; kingdom Viridiplantae; phylum Streptophyta; class Magnoliopsida; order Santalales; family Viscaceae; genus Viscum; species Viscum album. The sequence goes on along the minus strand of OY728135.1, from coordinate 226,039,560 downwards.
ACATCCTAAGAATTTTTTCGAAGCATCACTGTATACTACAAAGAGTTATCCACTTTTTAGGAGTGTGAGTATTGGTATAGTGATAAGCCTATTTTTTATCTCGTTAAAGCATTCCTCAAATTCTTGAGTCCATAAAAACTTCACTCTATTTCGTTTCAGCATGATCATTGGATTTGAAAATTGTGATAATTTCTCCAAAAAATTTCATTAATACCCATCTAGGCCAAGGAAACTATGAATCTCCATTACTGACGTTGGCCTAGGCCACTCTTTGATTACCTTTATCTTAGAAGGGTCCACAAATATCCCTTTGTTGGTGCTAACATACCCCAAGAATGATAATTCCTCCATCCAGAACTCACATTTATTGTACTTTTCATATAGTTTCTCCCTTCACAAAGTCTTCAACACAAAATTAAAATGCTCCTCATGTTCCTCCTTGCTCTTGGAGTATATCATAATATCATCAATAAAGACTACAAAAAATTTGTTGAGGTAATCTCTAAAATATATATTCATTAAATCCATAAAAAATACTAGAGCATTGGTTAGCCTGAAGGAAATCACTATGAACTCATAGTTTCCACACCTCATTTGAAAGAAAGTATTGGGAATATATTCCTTCCTCACCTTTAATTAGTGATATCCAGACCAAAGGTCCACCTTAGAGAAATAATTGGACCCACATAGCTGATCAAAAAAGTTGTCTATCTATGGATGTGGATACTTGTTCTTTATCGTGATTTCATTGATCTCAATATAATCAATGCAGATGTGCATTGATCCATCCTTCTTCTTAACAAAGAGGACTGGTGCACCCCATGGTGAAGCACTTGGGTATATAAAACCCTTTTCCATATTCTCTTATAACCACTTCTTCAGCTCTTCCATCTAAATGGTGGCCATTCTATAAGTTTTCTTTGATAAAGGCAGATATCCAAGAATAAGTTCAATTGGGAACTCAACCTCTCGATCAGGAGGAAGACTAGTAAATTCTTCATAGAATGAATCAGTGTAATCCCTCATGATGGGTATGTCTTTGAGCATGATCCTATCATATGTCTTAATCATTTGATCTAGATATGATTGCTCATAAGGTAGTGATATACACACTTGAGATAATGATTATAAAAAAGATTCATCTTCCTCCTTACACTTTTAAAGAATTTGAGGATTATTTGGGATGTGAAGAGTGATCTCACTTTACTGACAGTTGATGTTGGATTTGTATAAAGATAGTTAATCCATACCCAGGATTGCATCAAACTCTACTAAAGGAAGTATGATGAGATTTTCTGGGAGGTTCAGTCCAAAGAAAATAACAAGGGATGATTTATATACTTTAGATACAATAATTTCACCATTTTATTCCCTAAAAAATAACTCAAACTTCATATTTTGAGGTGGTGCTTGAATATTTATACTAAACTTGCATGATATAAAAGAATGAGTAAAACCAGAATCAAATAGTACTTTAACTATTCTTGAATGAACAAATAGTGTACCTATCACCACATCATTGTTTGGATCCACCTTAGTAGTAGTGATAACATAAGCCCTCCCTTTTTTCCTTGGTGGTTGTTGTTTATTTCCTCTGAAAAACCTTGGATTATGGATTTTTTTTCACATAATTCCCATGTTCCTTGCATTTAAAACACTAAAATACTGGTTAAACATTGATATGAACCTTCCTTTCTTCTTCAACATTAGTGGATTTCTTCATATCCCTTTAGAAATTCTTATCCAGATGTCCCATTATTCAACATTTGAATCAATTCATGGTTCCCTTTAGATATTTCTCAGGATGCTTCTTCCCACAATCTTGACACGTGGGGTGTTCAGTTTTCTTTTTATCATGGGATTTATTTGCGAACCACCCATATTAGGATCAATTTTCTACTTTTTTTCACCAGGCCCACGAGACCATTGAGAGTCTTCGATCTCCATTTCACCCTTGAGGGCATAAAGGATAATCTTCTCATAATCGTAGAAGTCACGAATCACTAAAACTTTTCATAGACTTGGATTTAGTCTACTAAGGAAGTGATCCATCTTGATTTCAGTGTTCATGACAAATCCATAGGAATATCTTGAAATCCTTGTAATTTTTTCTTCATACACCATGATAGACTCATTTCCCTTTTACTTAAGTTTAAGGAAGTCTCTTTCCATCTTGATATGAATGGTTCTGAGAAAATATTTATTGAATTTTTTTTCTTGAATTCCTCCCAATCCATAGAATCAATTTCCTCCTTGGATTTCATATTTCTGATTAGTGTCTACCACGGATCAGTTTCACTATCAAAATAGTAGACTACCAGCATGACTTTCTCTTCTTCCGAGCACTGGAGGATAGAGAGTATCTTTTCAATGGAGTTAATCCACTACTCCATGAGGAGGGGATCAAAAGATCCACTAAACATGGGAGTCCTTTGTCGCATGAAGAATTTGATGACAAATTTTTCTTTCCTTGAGAAGGTGGGAGTTCCACACGATTCAAGTTATTATTCATAACTTGAGCTAGATGAGCCAGTACTTTTATAAAGTTTTTACCACCCATTCCCATCATATCTGGAATATCATTAGGGAAATCCTCATATTTCCTATCACATTGATTGTTGTCATGTGTTCTTATATTTCCCTCCATTAACTAATAAAAAGAAAGTACAATTAGGGGGCTTGAATACCTAACTATAAGAATAAAAAGGAAACTTTAAACACAAAATGATAAAATCTTAAAGGAAAAGTATATCCTAAATTTTGATTCCCTAGGTTTCAATCTAGGTTATCCATGATCTATTTCTTAACATACATTTCACTATGGTATTTCCCCCCTTAATAATGGTTCATAATGAGCTCATGAATTTACCAAAGAATATCCCCCATGAGTGTCAAATTAGGTGTGCAGTAAGGCCCATTATTGTGTACCAGGTTACCCTGAGTCAGGCCCAGAACACATTTTTAGAGTTGTTACTCCTAGGTACTTCTATTCCAGAACCACATCCACTTTTAGTATCTAGATAGGGATGTATTTGATTAATAAACCACTTACTCTATACTAACCAAAATTTAGGGATGATTTATTATACTTAGTCTTATCCATAAGGTTATTACTAAAGTAATATATTACAAATATCCAAAAATAACTAGAACTTTCTATGATACCAAATATAGAGACCCTATAATTTTACACATATCATGACATGATTTTAATCATAATTAAACTTCAAATTACTATCCAAGTATCATAAAGTCTAGTGTCTTGGAAGAGTAGGTACATAAAATTGAAAACATTGGAGTAAATAAAACATTTATTTATTTATAATCCATTAATATCTCCTAACTTCCTTTGATACCTTACATCTATATAGGATAACCTGGGGATAACATGAACAAAGGGATGAGCTAAAAACCCAGTAAGGGAATAAACATAAGAATAAATATTAGCACTTGGGTTAGAAGGAATAACATAATGATATAAAAGGCATGGAACATGATATAAGGAATTATAAAATATAAAACACGAGATAATATAGTCATTGAATCATAGTAATGTGTAAGCAACATAAAACATGAATTTATCATGAGTCAAGGCTCATTGCACATATAGGAGCACAAGTCAAGGCTAACCACCAAGACCGTTGCACATAACGTCTCATGAGATTAAAATTTAACCAATGTATTGGAGAGATATCTAGGTACACCCATCATAACATATTCATGAATATGTGTGACACATGAAGAATCATGCATAAGGAATCAATCATAAACTTAAGGGTTTACCATGGAAATAATTGGGTATCATAATATTGTCAAAAGGATTAACATAAGGGAATATCACAATAGGGTACATGAAGGAAATGATTTAAATCATACATGGAAATTAATAAGGTAAAAGAGTCATATATCATGATAATATATTTCAAACAGAAGTGATAACCTATAAAAAGAGTATTTAATAATCTTTATAATTAAAACATTTTAGTGTGGTTTAAGGAAAACATTGAAGAGCTTTTAAAACAGAAAATGACATAATATTTTATATAAAACTATAAGTGAACCAAGAATGTTTTCATAATATAATGAGTGATTTTAGAAAATAAATGGAGGCTTAAAATAGATTATATAGTTCACTTGAAATTGGGTAAGAATTTGAGAAGTTCCCTTAAATTGAGCTTAGTTATCGAGAAGAATCGAGTAGGGAACCTTTTAAAAAACATGTATATCCCCAAAAAGAAGGAGGGGGAGAACTTGATACATGATTTTATAAAATATAAATATAATTTATAATATTTATATAAAAATAAAATAGAATTTAGAATTGGTAAAAATAGATAAATAATAACCCGAAGGAATAATGGACGTTTGGGTAGAATCCCTTACCTTAAGTCTGATGATGTTCTTCACTTGATATTAATGTCATGGATAAAAAAATTATATTCATTAATTAATAATTAAAGAACCTTTTGTACATGTATTTAATTTATTATAACTTTATTAAGTTCATTTATGGCCTTTTAGATGGGTTAAGAGATTCAATATCATCATTTGAGAGTGTTGGTTTCCTTGGTTTTCATGATCGGTTTACTTGTATACAAGTACAAACTATCATGTAAAGTGGGGGTAATTATCCAGAATTGAACTTATATGTTATTAGTGATATTAAAAGGATAAATTGGTCTTATATATAATTTGTTTTTATGGAATGAAAATGAATCATTTGACAAATAGTTAATGATAATTGTTCGTGTTTATTTTGATGGTTTCAATCATAACAAACAAATTTTGTTTTATAAATTAATATCATGAAAACAAAATGATTCAAGATAATTGAATAGAATATAATAAATATCTTTTAATATGGTTTAACCATAAAAATATTTTAATTACCATATTTTAATATGGTAATAGGAATTGAAAACTTCATAATCTTTGAATGTGATAAATTAACACATCTGGGACGATGTTTCATTTTTAGTACAAATGGAGGGGGAAGGAGGGATGATGATGAATTATTCAATTAGAATAAAAAAATTACAATATATTTAAATTATTGGAGTTTTCATATCATTTGGATGAGGGGAGGTGTGGAGAGAAAAATAAAATAAAGATCTTGAAAAGAAAATAAAAGAAAGGAAAAGAGGAACTTACCTCTTGAAATTATCCTCCTAGAGAGCCTCCTTAGGAAAGAGGATTTCATTTTTTGAGGAGAGAAAGAGCTCCTAGATGTGGAGAAGGGTCTTGATAAGATATTTTAATAGAATTTGGACAAGGCACAAGTCTTTAGAGGTGATTGGAGAAGAGGTGGAGAGGGGTGGAATTTATAGTGGATGAGAGGGGTGCTTTCTCAATATTTAATTAATTAGTTTATTATTTTGATGAAGACAAGAAATAATGATGATTGTTGATACTAAAAATAGTAATTAGATCATGTGAGTTTGAAAAAATGGTTATTACATCAGTAATGAATCAATTAATAGTGTATTTAACTTATAATGTATATATACCGTAAATTATCGTATTTCAATATTCACCAAAAATTCAAGTATCTCAGAAAAATCCCAAAAATTCAACAAAACAATTTTTCGACATATAGAATTAAAAAATGAACTCCATTTTGAAAAAATAAATTTCTAAATATTATAAATTTAATTTTTAATTAAAATCATAATTTATTTGAAAAATATAGATTTTAAAATTAAAAATAATTTTCTAACACTTTAAAAATTAACTAAGGTCTCATAAAATTATATTATAATCTTAATACGTAAGAATATTAATTTATGAATATATTTTTTGAAAATAAAATTTCATTTAAATTATTAAATTAATCATAATATTGTAATTAAATATTTGTGACTTAAAAAAATACCAACACTTAATTAATAATTTTTAATATATTTATTTACTTATACTATGATATAATTATACCATATTGTCACTTATAATATGGATAAATTTCATTTCTACTTTCATCCATGAGGTTACTATTCAATTTTCAGGTTTACTATTCATAAGGGTCATGTTACTATTCCAAAAGTCAAGTTACTATTCCTTCGGTATAGGTTCATTAACTTCTTGAGATACCTTTTATTATACTCATCCTTCATTTATAAAGTTTTTATTGTCTTCTATATGTAATATTATGTGATTATACTATAAGAAATAACTATAATAAGGGAATTCCATTGATAAAACATTAGGTCGTTACACATATGATACCTTGTAAGAGGCTTGAGAGCTTCCACCCCTAGAGAAACGAGATGATGAGGGATGATAACTACACTCAACTGTCCGTAAGCTCTTATATCAAGAAAATTGGGAACCCCATACCACAACTCTACTTCATGGAGAGTCCTAGTTACTTCCCTCTCATGATGACCCTATTCTACCCAACATCCTCTAAAAAACCTCTACTCCCACTATCACCTCAAGATACGTTAGTGGCATAAATGGGGTGATCAATCAATAGATATTTATTTAAAAGGCCTTCTTAAAATTCATCACCCTAGCCTCCTTATTTGGAAACAAGTTTGATGCATAATGGATAAGGGTATAAAAATTTATCCTAAACTCCTTCATGCTGTAACTCTGATGCACTCCTGTCATGGGGAGTGGTAAAAAACAATATTATTTTTTCCTACTGTATCATCGTGGCTAACCAATGCCAACTCAATTGAGGAGCCTTCTCAATTTGGTTCACCTAATTAATCTATTTGACCTTAACTAATTCTTTTTTTGGTTTTAAAATTTAAATAAAACAATGATAAATCTTTTTGTTTTTTGATTATTTATGTAATATGGAAATCTAAACTATCATGAAAATGCTAAACAGAATAGAATTAGAAAGAAATTACTTGGTTTTGGGGTTTAGTTTAAGATTCAATCATTATTTTCCATTATATGTTTAATTTCAGTTTGATAATCCAAACATGAAATCTCTTGTTTGAACTACTATTCTTTATTTATAAATTATGGAATATCATTGATTGCATAAGAACTATTAATTACACCTCTTTCTTTAATCTAGGTTGATGACACTCCTTGGTCTAGGAGGTTTCATCTTCCAAGACCCAGATCAATCAATGTTGTATCATCCATTGATTAGCTAAACTCCAATATGTGAAGAACTGACCAATGGAGATAGGTAAAATTGATTAAATAAAAGAATATAGATAGATTGAGTTTCATTTCATTGGGGGCAGTCACCACATCATGAACATTCTCCTCACCCATGAATGTTACTATATTCTATCTACAAACTTAAAATTAAACTTTAAAGAAAATTCATGAACACCTTGACCTCCCCACGGACCAAGCCTCGAGGTTTTACCCTCATTTATGAGATTAAGAGATCACAATGGGGGAAGTGTTATAAGAGAAAAAGAATAATAAAAGAAAAAATAAATTTAAAAATAATGATATGAGAAAATAAAAAAAATAAAATGAAAATATAATTGGGGTGAGAGAAAGAAAACACACCTGTGAGCAGTGAGTGTGAAGGATCACATGTAAGGATTCCACATGGTGGATGAGCTGGAGTGAGGGTCTTGCATGAGATGTGGAAGGTGGTTTAGGGTGAGGGATAGTGACAGAGAAAATGGCGTGGCATGGTGGAAGAGGTAGTGGCAGGCAGCTGGTGAGTAGAGGCACTGCATGGAAGGGTGGTTGCCTCCTCCTATGGCCTTTATAGTGGATGAAGGAGGCTTGAATCCTCGGGTGAGGTAGTGGTAGCCTAAAGTTCTTGCAGCGGTGGTTGGAGCTTGAGGGTGGCTTTTGATGGTGGATTTTGGTGGTTTGGTGCATGGTAGTGGGTGATGGGAATAATGGTGGTAGCGATGGCTTGAGTAAGAGGCTGAGGGAGGAGCACAGTGATGCGAAAACCTAAGTGGTGGAGTAGTGGAGGTGCGAGAGTAGTAGGTAGAGGCAGCCCCGGTGGTGCGGTGGTGGAGTTGTGGTGGCAGTGGTGACGCGCTGGAATGGAGGTAGGATACCTGGGGTAAAGTTCGGTAGTGAAAGGCGAGTGGTAGTAGTGGCCTTAGTAGAGCTCGCATCCCACATAGAAATGGTGGGATGTAGGGAAAGCGTATATAAGCCTCTCTGTAGTTTTAATCAGCCATACGCCCCCTCCGGGGTGGGTTCCCAGATTCACCGTACACACGACATGCTTGCTGTGACACACACGACCTACGCTTGAGCCTTCATATTCACTCTACACCAACAGGGCTAGACCAACCACGGGTCGCATATGGGTATGACCCACCTTGTGCTCATCTAGTTTTTGGGGGTCCTCCCGTGGCTGGTCTGGCCGACCTGTCTATCTTGTGTGAGCTGGATAAGTGGCAGACTGACCTAGGCAGAAGGCCCACTAAGTTCTTGTGATATTTTTACACAAAAAATATTTAAATAGTTATAAAATTTATCATCATCAATTCATAAGATTTATAAACAAGAATTTCAATTCAAAAACACATTTTTACACTCTTTTAAATCCATTTCAAGTACACATTTCAGTTTACCCTTAAATTAATAAAACATTAAAAACCAAGAGTTTTTATATTGAAAAACATCAATAAATGATTGAAACTTGATTAAAAATATGCACATATATTTGTCCTGTCAAATACCCCACACTTAAACCATGCTTGTCCTCAAGCATAAAATCTCAACATAAAAGAGAATGGGTCACCAATGTTATAAATATTAAAATTTCAAAGTAATAACATCAAATGATTATCATATTTAAATAAAAATATCTAAATTACACATAAAATATCAATTCAATTTCTCATTTCTGAAAGAAACAACCAATCCATTTATTTTACTTTACCCCTTTGAAAAATGATGGAACTTCTCCTCTCATTCACTAAAGTTCCTCAATTAATTATTATTAAATATACAATGTCATGATTTACCTCACTTTTTAATATTTTCTCTCATATCTAGTGATACAATTCAAGTTGAGTTATGATGATATCACGAGAACATGATTCTTCTCCACAATCTTTTAAAGGAAATAATTTATCTACTTTCTAAAGACAAAAGGCACATAAAATCATAAGGACTTTCAATAAAGGTTCAGATGACTCTAAGACGTAAGGTTGGTAGGATTTGATATTTAAAAAAAAAATTAAGGCACAAGGAGGAGGTTTAACTCTTAAGGCATAAATCATGATATTCAAAGTAAACAGTTTAATGAAATTATCCCCTTATGATGGTAAAAACTCCCAAATTCCTCAAAACTCAAAGAAAAGATCACGATCTATTTAATCATAATGTATGATTTGTGCCCTCTCTTGAATATTTTTTTCTTATTTTTTTACACTTTTTTTTCTTTTTCAAAATTTATGATTTAGAATAAATATCACATCCACCACATAACCATGTGTGATATAAATCACAGGTCTAGTATTGGTGATTTTTGGTTTTCCTAAATCACAACCCAGTTTTAACATTTTTTGGTTATTTTTTTTTCATTTTATTTTTTTATATTCAAGAGGGGAAAACATTAGAGTACAATGAATTATTCCACAACCTTTTACAATTCCCACAATAATAACCCCCACACTTCTTCTTTATAATGTAAATCATACCATTTATCATGATTCCCTTCAACCCAACAATTAAACTTTAAAAAATCATGCTTGTCACGAACCAGAACGTGTCGCCATCCGACCCGGTGCTCGACCCGGTCCGCAGCATGGCCTAAAGGGCGTTCCCGATCCCCACGGACTGGCACAAGTGCCCAGGTATCAAAACTAACACGTGGGAATGATTTACCAGAAATAGTAAACCCAAAACAACTAACAAGTTAAATAGAATAAAACTATGAACTGACAACCAAACAGACCCTTAAACTAAAATCATATTTAAAGGTTTACAACTTGAGCCAACATCCAAAAATAAACAACAAAAAAAGAAACTAACTCTAACTCAAACCTTCGAGCAACAAGAGAGGTGAAACATCCTCATGCCACAAACACCAACCTGCACGAGAAGACCATCAATGAACAAAACCTCATCGCTGAGCATGATACCTCAACCTAGAATACACATAGAACAAGGTCTACATACACCCCAAAGGTGTATGTAGGGTGTGAGAAAAGAGCCTAGTAGGACATCACCAAATAAAAAGGTTCCATGCATAATTATTAAATGACAAATACATTTGAAATTTTAATTAAAGCAAGGAAGTAAAAGCTTAAACATTTTTAAAGAAAATAGAATTAAAGAAAACAGTTTCAAATGGAACAACTTAAATTAAAACACACACACACAAACTCACTTTTTGAAATAAACCAATGTGTCACACTGATGAGTGTAAAGTAACCAATGAGCACTAATATGGGAGAGGTTGCATGGGTGTTAGCTAGCTTGGGTCCCTAGATATTCGTGTCTTATTGAAATGTGGATTAGAAGGCTAAAACCCTTAGAAAACGTGCCTTAAAAGGCCACGGATCTCAGAAAACGTGGCTTAGACAACCACGACCCTCAGTAAAGCATATGTTTAGTTAGTGTTGCAATCGTCACTCCTGCTAGTGAAATCAGGTCAAGTCACCTCCGGAACACTATCCCAGTAGTCTAGTCCACCCTCCTAGCTACTCGGGCTTCCCGGTTTTTGCTCAAACAAGTTTCAAGTTCATGTCACCTGTCACAATAATGCATAAAAACCAAACATGGTACTTACACACGCAAAATCACAAGTTGCACACCCAAACCCACTTTTAAAACCATACTCACACCAAAATCTTTTTAAAAATTAATTTGTACTTCTTACACATTAAATTAAACTAGATGCATAGTTTAATAAAAACGCTTTGATAATTAAGAAAACCCCTAAGAGAATTTAGTAAACAGTTTTCAAACTTGTCGCAAAACTCTTAAAGGGAAAACAGTCATTAAAAACCCCTTTCCAAAATAAAACATATTCCAACACATGCCAAAATATATAACGCATCATCCACAATCCCTAACTCACACAATGGACAACTTACAAAATAATAATAAACAGTCTAAAAGTAAAAGCTTATAAAACAATTTAAAATAAAATGCTTGGAGTTAACCACTAAACTCACACAAACCATCTTTTAAGACCAAACAGACACGACACCATGTAAAAAAATTACAGTTCACACCACTTGCACAAATTAATAAGTCAACCACACAATTTAAAAATCACCAACAGAGTTCCCAGCATAAATCACACACATTGTATAACCAATCCACTAAACAGTTTCAATGCAAATAAAACTTCATAAAAACAAAATTTCACACTACACAAATTAATTAAATAATATGATGAATTAATTAAACTTTAAAATTAATAAATCAAATAATAATTAATCATGGAACCACCTACCTCGACGTCAAATCCCGAAAATTGATGTGAAATCTTCAAATTCTAGTGCAGAACATCAATCGTGCCTCATTTGCATCGCAAGGAACCTTGCGCGAACTCAAAAACACGAATTCGGATAAAAAACTTCATGTTAGAACCCTAAATTATGAAATCATACCTGCTGGAAAAAAACTCAAATACTATGGGGAGATACTTATCCGAAGGGGGAGCAGGGGAGGTCTAGTGGCTGGACCTAGGTGCGGCGCGACAGGTTGTCTTCCCGGAATAAGCAGGGCACCATGTGGGGGTGCGAGGTGGTCGGATGGGGGTGTTGCAGTCGCCGAAGGGGTTGGAAAAGGGTTTTCCGAAGGAGAAACCGGAAGGGGGGTGGTGATGGATCAGAGGGCGTGGTGGTTGATGGCCGGATAGGAGTGCCGGGGCGCGGTGCACTGGGAGCCGACGGCGCGAATTAGATGAGGTTGGTCGGGAGGAGTATGGAAAGGGAGGATGGATGCGGGCGGTCCGGCGAGCAGGGCGCGTGACAACAGTGCGGGCCGGGAAGGGAAGGAGGGCGGCGGTGCAAGGGAGATGGGGTAGAGGGGCTGGCGGCCAGCTACGGTGCGCAGGGGAAAGCCCGCAGGCGTGGCATAAAGAAGTCCCAGGGTGGGGGGGGGGGCTCAGCCAATCCCTATCCCTAAGGGGAAAAGAAAAATAAATAAATAAAAAAGTGAAACAATGAAATAAGGATAAAAATAAAACATAAAACTGATAATAATAATAATAATCAAATTATTAATTATAATAACTTTACATGATATTAATAAACATAATAACTTAACAAAATTTAATAAAAAGTTGATAATAATATCTTAATAATAATAAAATTTATATTAATAAACACGGTGAGAATAATAATAATAATAATAGTAATAATTAATAATAGAAGATACCCCCTTTTCATTAAAATAATTCTTTAAACATCGTTTGATTGTTATTAATATTTTTTTAAAGAGTCTTGCAACGGAGGGGTCACCCCGCACGACCCATAAATTTTTTAAAAATAATGATGATGATGATCATAATAATAAACATAATAAAATTCTCTTCCTTAACACCACTTTTAATTTCAATCTTTTATTGATCATTACACTTAATTAATTAATTAATTAGCTGTGCATCGGGCGGGTCCCATGGCGACCCAACCGAGGCCGCCGCGCGGCTTCGGTCATGGTGCGCTAGATGAAATAAAGTCTAATACACACATTTTTAAATAAGAACACCAAATTTTAAGTCAGGCTTAAACCCAGACTACCCGACGCAGAGAAAATTAATGAAATAAATAAATTTTGAAATGGCGGGTGTGACAATTCTCCCCACCATAGCGCTTTTTGTCCCCAGAAAGCCACAACTAAGGTTGGGACCCAGAGTAAGAAACGATTCCCCCTTAAGCTTCCAAGATTATCCCTATGAAAACAAGTTAAAAGAGGAAAACGTATCATGCTCAGAGAGAGTGACTCAAATAAAACTTCAAGAAACTTGCAAAAAGACTTTCTGATATGTGTCGCCTGCCCCAAAGAGCTAGAACGCCTTCTGTTGACTGATCAAGGAAAAGAACTTTCGCACCCATAGAAATCGACCTCACAAGATGAAAAATCTCAAGCACTATTAAATGAAAACCACACCATTTGGATAGAATGAAAAAACAAGATCAAACCATGTCCAAGGAACACTCTTATCACTTATCACCAAGTCGTCTTTTGAAACAAAACCGAAAGGTCGACATGGGGAAGTCTGAGGGGATCCCCACCATTATGAACCTACCAACGCCCAAGACGAGACTAGAAAACCAACATGGGGAGGTCCAGGCAGACTCCCCACCATTAAGGAAAGTCCAACACCGATTTATTCCAGAGACCTTTGTGCGAGACCCATTGTGGGTCTCGCCGCCATTAGAACTAACAGAGGATATAAAACTTTGAAAATTTTCTGATGGTGACCAAACACCCCACCACAAGGGGCGGGGAGGGAGGGGCCCGACTACCGGGGCGTCAAAAGCATGACCCAAGACAAACCAACATTTCCACATTCCTGGATGAGCACCATTCAACTTTGTGACCAATTTACCCGACAAACCACATAAGGAGCACTAAAATGTGATTACATCTAGTGGGACACATCTCCCAAGACTTTAAGGTAATAGGACAACCACACCTCCTCATGGTAACGATAAATACCATGCACCCAGACGGGTCATTCAAAATGGAACAAATACAAGAAACGATTTAAACTGTTTTTTCCTCCAACACCAATGACAGAAATAAGGTCGGGGTCCCATACACTCTCGGGGTTCCTGACCACGCGACAACTTCACTCTGAAGCCTATGGATGGAGCCCTAATGTTTGAAGCATCTTATACCTCGCAGTCAGGTATTGAAGACTCTTGAATGGAGCTTCTCCTTTTGGTGTCACAAGAAACCACACTGCAACCGAGACAACACCAGCAAACATAACACATTACGACATCCAACTGATCATACACAGAACATTAACCAACACAAGAGCTGAAATGGTGCATGCGCATCAACCTTTGTCACACTGAATGAGAACATGACACCACAAATCGTCACCTGAACATGACCATTGCTGTTGAGAGGAACATTACATGGAGAGGGACTTCAAACTGAGTCTTAAACAACATGTGATTCCTGCAATTGACCGTATCATCCCCATGTGACTGGGTCTTCCACACTAGTGGCCTAACATAGACCCTTTATTAAACGAAACCAATGAAGGACCAAAGATCATTTATAATGGTGGCCCGCACCGACCACTCTAGGTTGCTTCCACCTTTCCCCACTGGAATCTCCTTCACTGTTTCCAAACAGAACATTCAAACTAATGATGTCAAACTTCACCCTTGACTATCAAAGAGAACTCACACTGCAAGACGTCACCAAACATGACCCTTACAGCTGATGAAAGTACTACAAAGCCCTTCGAGACACTAGTCAACACTGATAATTCTGAACCACCTTCACCCTTCCCCGCTGGATTTCCTTTCTCCATTTCCAGGGGGAACCTTCAAACACGACAGTGTCAAACTTCATTCCTGATGAGTCAGACAACTCAAAGAGTCCAAAAATCCTATCAACTCCCCTCGCATTTTCCATCCCACTACAAGAGGATTTGTTTAGTTATAAAAAGGAGAGGTGGGTTCAATTATAGAATTCAAGAAGAGAGTATTCTGATCAACTGGAAAGCTGACCAACACTGAATTTCCTGTGGCCACATTTCAATCACATGTTAACACTTTATGGGGGGCGTACACTAGTCAAGAAAGAAAACCATGGACCCAACCAAACTGGTCCAATGGTCGAGGCATACCACAAGCGAACACCAAACGTGTAGGGGGAACCAATGTAAGGGCTCCCCAATGTACTTTTCAAAAGAATTCACTAACCACATGCTTTCATATCATCTTACAAATAAAAATTCAAACTTGGGAAAAAAATCATCTAAAAATGATTCTCGGCTCAAAACACCTCACATCCATCATTTCAAAAACAAAAGGACACACCATGTAACCACCGGTTACTAAAACACCATATACTCATTTAACAAAACTTTTTGAAAATAAGCAAAGCTAGTGGGTTGAAAAAACATCAATGGTGACCCATGGGCCTCGCACATGCATGTCCTCGTGCCGCACTGGCACCCACTTCATATCCATCCATAAATTCATTCACTCATGCCATTTACCCTTACCCTTTCCATATACACTCATGCATGTGGTTGCCCACGATAACACTAAAGATCAAAACCAAATCTTTCTGTTTTTCAAAACCAAAACATTTAACCCCCACCTTTCAAACCTCATACATCATTTCCTTTTTAAAGTGCTTCATTTCAAAACATATTCCAAGACCAAATCATTTTTACTTAAAACCATATTTACATGAATTCAAAACAAAGAGACGAGGGACAATGAAAGAAGAAACTAGTGTCAATGGGTGACTGAGACATATGGTTGGCAGCTATACGCCAATCACACCATTGCCACCGAGAGTATTATTGGACAGCGTCCCCGACTCTACATGGCTTTCCAGACACTGCGAGCTCACTAGGTCCACTGACCCCACTCCTTTTTCATTTTCCCTAAACAAGATTAATCACGAGGACCAACGACTCAGACAAAACACAACTTACTTTGGTAACTCGAGTCCTGCCACGAGGTGTGCTGGCCAGGAACCTTACTCGTAACCAGAACATTGAGTTCCGACACCCTTAACTTTGGTCTACACTGACTCTATCCCAAAAGAACACGACCCAAAAGAGAAAACCTTCTCTGATACCATTTTGTCATGAACCAAACCGGGTCTCCATCTGACCCGGTCCACGGAATGACCCGAAGGGCGTTCCCGATCCCCACGTGCTGGCACAAGTTCCCGGGTATCAAAACTAACATGTGGGAATGATTTACCCGAAATAGTAAACCCAAAAAAAATGAAAAGTTAAATAGAATAAAATTGTAAACTGAAAACCAAATATACCCTTAACCTAAAATCAAATTTAAAGGTTTACAACTTGAGCCAACATCCAAAAATAAATGACAACAAAAGAAACTAACTCTAACTCAAACCTTTGAGCAACAAGAGAGGTGCAACATCCTCATGCCACAAACACCAACTTGCACGAGAAGACCATCAAAGACCAAAACCTCATCACTGAGCATGATACCTCAACCTGGAATACACATAGAACAAGGTCTACATACACCCCAAAGGAGTATGTAGGGTGTGAGAAAAGAGCCCAGTAGGACATCACCCAATAAAAAGGTTCCACCCATAATTATTAAATGAAAAAAACATTTGCAATTTTAATTAAATAAAGGAAGTAAAAGCTTAAACCATTTTAAAGAAAACAGAATTAAAGAAAATAGTTTCAAATGGAACAACTTAAATTAAAACACACACACTCACTTTTTGAAATAAACCAATGTGTCACACTGACGAGTGTAAAGTAACCAATGAGCACTAATATGGGAGAGGCCGCATGGGTGTTATCTAGCTTGGATCCCTAGATCTTCATGTCTTGGTGAAACATGGATTAGAAGGCTATGGCCCTCAGAAAACTTGGATTAGAAGGCCACGACCCTCAGAAAATTTGTCTTAGAAGACCACAACCCTTAGTAAAGCATATGTTTAGTTAGTGTTGCAATCATCAGTCCTGCCAGTGAAACTGGGTCGAGTCACCTCCGGAACACTAGACCACTAGTCTAGTCCACCCTCCTAGCTACCGGTCTTCCTAGTTTGTGCTCAAACAAGTTTCAAGTTCATGTCACCTGTCACAATAATTCATAAAAACCAAATAGGGTACTTACACACGCAAAATCACAATTTGCACACCCAAACCCACTTTTAA